>CM052797.1:15488093-15513363 GCA_028533885.1 Nasua narica
AAGGCAGAGGCGTTAACCCACTGAGCCACCCAGGCGCCCCCATACTCATGACTCTTAAAACGATCGGTGATCACTCTCTGTATTCATCATAGAGGGAAGAGTTTTGCCATATTGGGAAGAGTTTTTATTTTGTCTCTCATTTTAACTACAGTGAAAATGGAACTAAACCTGCTGAGGCACTACCTTTTTTACAACTATTAGATTGAAACTTTTTTTTGCGGGATACCTGGATGGCCTGGATGTTTAAGCATCTGCCTTCGGCTCAGGTCATGATCCCGGGGTCCTGGGATTGAGTCCCTGCTCAGCGGGGAACCTGCTTCTCCTTTTGCCTGCCACTCCCCCTGCTTGTGCTCTCTCTCTTTCTTGCTAATAAATAAAATCTTTTTAAAAAAAAAAAACCTCTTTTTTGTGTGTTACGTAAATATTCCCTGCACTACACCATTTCATGAAGTGCATCTAGTACCGTGGAGAGAACTCTGACTTTCCTCGGGAGTAGGCAGGAGCACGGCACGTTTCTAACCATGTGGATAAAATAAAGTACCCTATTCAAGATGGCCACTCCAGTGAACGTTTTCCTAATGTGTGTGTGTGTATATCAATGGAGCCACAATCATAAGAAGTGTCAGATATGGGCTACTCTGCCTTAAAAGTCAGTGGTCTCTTGTGATTAGGATCATTTGTGTGTGTGTGTGTGTGTGTGTGTGTGTGTATGTATATATACACTGATATATATATATATATATCCTGCTCTCCAAAATTTAATTTAATTTTGATCTTTATACCCAAATTATAGCATTGATTATTAGTGTTGAACACTGTGGTTGAACACAACAGTTCAACTATGAATATTGGTTATTTTATAATAGTTCTGTGCTTGGAAAGAATGGTGTATAACCTGTCAATAGAGGGAAAAAAAATCCAAATGAGTCAAATCATTTTATGGTCAACAAGAACAGGTATCTCACACAGATGACGTAAGCCACAGGTGACTGAAACAGTAAGAAAGGAGATTTTTTTTTTTTTAAATCCAAAAACAAAGAACTTGAACTCACTTGAGATGGTTGCCTTGTGGAATGTTTGAAAAAATTCTCCAAGACCGTATTTGGTGTAATCTTCTTTCGAACTTCCTCTTTAATGCCCAATGATTTTGCTAGAGGCGTAGCAACAAACCTACAAAATACGAAAGAAAGTCCAAAATCTGAGAATGCACCCACAACGAAACCAGAAAACTCAAGCCGTAACTTTTGATTCCAAATGAATCAAAATCAGCCATTGGTCATGTTGTCCTTGGGCTACCTACAGCCAACCTCTGCCTTGCAAAGAAGTTCAAGGAGAGCAAAATTTGAGATCCTTTATGTAAGCAATAGCTTAAAAAAAAAAAAAAACTTGCACCACTAAAAATCCACTTATGTAGGGGCGCCTGGGTGGCTCAGTGGGTTAAGGTCTCTGCCTTCAGCTCGGGTCATGATCTCAGGGTCCTGGGATCGAGCCCCGCATCGGGCTCTCTGCTCAGCAGGGAGCCTGCTTCCCCCTCTCCCTCTGCCTGCCTCTCTGCCTACTTGTGATCTCTCTCTCTCTCTATCAAATACTATCAAATAAATAAATAAAATCTTTAAAAAAATCCACTTATGTAAATCCAAATATATTTATATATGAGATCCCGGAATTGGGATAAGCCATTCCACTTAGAGTTTTGTTTTAAGACTCCAAGGGATTAAAATGAAGAATAATTTTGTTATTGAAAGTTTTACTTGGTGATACTGTCTTATAGGATTACTATGTTCCTATTTGAAGTTCTAACTTATGAGAAAAGTGGCCTGACTCTTGGGTAAATATCAAGGAGTGGGATTGGTGGGTGGTATGACAAGTATACATTTAATTTTATAAGAAACTGGCAAACTGTTTTGGGGGGGGCACCACTTTGCATTCCTGCCAGTAAGGGGCCAGAGTCCCAGTTACTCCATATCCCTGCCAACACTTGGTATTACCAGTTCATTTAATCTCAGCAATTTTACTGGGTGTGTCCTGGTTGTCACTGATTTTCTACTCTAATCTTTATTATCTCCTAACTTCTGATTGCTAGAAGTTTAGTTGGCTCTTTTTTTTCTAGTTTCTGAAGGTAGAAGTTTACTGACTTGACATATTTCTTCTTTTTTAACATAGGTGTTTGCAGCTATAAATTTCCTTCTGAGAACTATGTTGCTGCATCTCCTAAATCTTGATATTGTGTTTTCTTTGTCATTCATCTCAAATTAATGAGAAATGAGAAATCTCATTTCTAATTTACTGTGATTCCTCCTCTGACCCATTGGTTATTTAGAAGTGTGCTGTTCAGTTGCCACATATTTGCTCATTTCCCAATTTCTGTGTGTTACTGACTTCATTTCATTTCATTGTGATTGGAAACACACTTGGTATGATTTCCATTTCTTTACGCTTATTGAGACTTATCTTATGGCTTAACATATGGTCTATCCTGAAGAATGTTCCTTGTGTATGCTCTCTTGTCATTGGGTACCATGTTCTACAGATGACTATTAGGTTGTTCTCTTGTCATTGGGTACCATGTTCTACAGATGACTGTTAGGTTGTTCTCTTGTCATTGGGTACCATGTTCTACAGATGACTGTTAGGTTGTTCTCTTGTCATTGGGTACCATGTTCTACAGATGACTGTTAGGTCTATTTGGTTTATAGAGCTGATCGAGTCTTCTATTTCCTTATTAATCCCCCCTAAGTATTCATTATTAAATGAGAGATATTCACATTTACAACAATTTGTTGAATTGTCTATTTCTCCCTTTAATTCTGTCAGGTTTTGCTTCATGCATTTTGGAGCTTTGTTGTTAGGAACATATATGTTTATTATCACTATATCCTCTTGATAGATTTACCCTTTCATGTCATAAAACTTCTCATCTCCAGTAACAGTTTAAAAGTCTATGAAAGTCTAAATTGCCTGATATTAGTATATAGACACTCCAGCTCTCTTTTAGTTACTGTTTGCTTGATATATCTTTTCCCACATTTTTACTGTCAACCTTTATGTCCTTGAACCTCAAGTGTGTTTCTTATAGAAAGCACACAGTTGGATCATGTATTTTTAAAAGATTTTATTTATTTATTTATTTGAGAGAGAGAGCAAGTGAGCAGGGGGAGGAGCAGAGGGAGAAGGATAAGCCGACTCTGTGCTGAGCATGGAGCCTGATGCAGGGCTCGATCCCACAACCTGAGACCTTGACCTGAACCAAAATCAAAAGTCAGACGCTTAACCAACTGAGCCACACAAGCACCCCAGATCATGTATTTGTATCCATCTCTCCTATCTATTCCTTTCAGTTGGAGTATTTATTTACATTAAGGCAAATTACATTTAATTATTGATCAAACAGGATTTACGTCTGCTATTTTGTTATTTGTTGTCTATATATCTTATGTCTTTGTCATTTCTCTATTCTTCAGTAAGTTATCTTCTTTTGTGTTAAATGGATACTGTCTAACATAGCTTTTTAATTATCTCTCTTCCTTAAAATATTTTTCTTTTACTTTTTAAAAAAGATTTATTTATTTTAGAGACAGAGAGAGCACAAGTAGGGGGAGGGGCAGAAGGAGAGGGAGAAAGTGAGAGAATCTCAAGCAGACTCCATGCTAAGCATGCTAAGCATGGAGCCTGACTAAGGGCTTGATCTCATGAAATCTTGACCTGAGCCAAAACCAAGAGTTGGATGTTCAACTGACTGAGGTGCCCAGATGCCCCAAAATATTCTTTGAAAATAATTTTCTTAGTGGTTAACCTAGGGATTATAATTAACATCTTCATTCATAACATCCTAGTTCACATTAATACTAAAATAATTTCATCAATATACAAAAACTTCATTACTTCCCCTTTCTGTGCTATTAATCATACAAATCATATATTTATAAATTGTGTTTTCATTGACACAGATTGGTAATTACTTTTTGATGTGGTTGTCTTTTAAATCAGATAGGAGGAAAATGTGTTACAAACAAAAACTGTGTGTATACCTTCTTTTTATTTCTTATGTAAGTGACTTTACTGGTAGTGCTTTTTATTTCTTCATATGGATTCAAGTTACTGTCTTCTGTCCTCTAATTTCAGCCTGAACAGGATTTCATTTAATATGATCATAGGATGGCTCTGGAAGCAACAAATCTTTCAGGTTTTGTGTATCAAAAAATGTCTTAATTTCTCTTTCATTTTGAAAGATAGTTTTGCTCAGTTGACAGGTTTTTGTTTTTGTTTTTTTTCCCCCGGCACTTTTTATATGTCTTCCCACTACCTTTGGCTTCTATGGTTGCTGACAAGAAATCAACTCTTAATCGTATTGAAGGTCTCTTATATGTGATAGAGGCTCCTCTCTAGCTTCCAAAACTTGTTGTCTTTGTCTTTGAACACTTTGTGATGCGTCTAGGTGTGAATCTCTAAATTTATCCTACTTGGAATTTGTTTAGCTTCTTGGATGTGTAGATTAATGTTTGCCATCAAATTTGAGTACGTGTTTGGCCATGTATTTCTTCAAATATTTTCTCCCCTTCTTCTGGAACTCCAATTATGCATATGTTGTTAGGATTCATGCTATACCACAGGTCTCTCAGGCTCTTTGTTTTCTTTCATTCTTTTTTTTTTTTTTTCTCTTCCTCAGACTGCTGATTCTCCTACTTGCTCAAATATGCTGTTGGGCACCCCTAGTGAGTTTGTCATGAATCATTGTACTTTACAACTCCAAAATTTCTCTTTGATTTCTTTTATAATTTCTAATTACAATCTTTTTATTGATGGTCTTGATCTGGTGAGACGTTGTTTTCATTCTTTTCTTTGGTTCTTTTTTTTTTTTTTTAAAGATTTTATTTATTTATTTATTAGGAAAGAGAGAGAGTGAGAGGGAGAAGGTCAGAGTGAGAAGCAGACTCCCCATGGAGCTGGGAGCCCGATGTGGGACTCGATCCCGGGACTCTGGGATCATGACCTGAGCTGAAAGCAGTCGCTCAACCAACTGCGCCACCCAGGGGCCCTTTTCTTTGGTTCTTAAACATGATTTTCTCTAGTTCTTTGAACATATTTAAAATAGCTGATTTAAAGTCTTTATCTAGGGATACGTGGCTAACTCCAAAAGTTAAGTGTCCGATTCTTGATTTCAGCTTGGGTCATGATTTCAGGGTTGTGAGATTGAGCTTTGCATTGGGCTCAATGCTGTGCATGGAGCTTGCTTGGGATTCTCTCTTTCTCCCTCTCCTTTTCCCTTTAAGAGACGGAGTTCACATACTCTCTCTCTAAAAAAAATAAAAATAAAAAATAACTAATTAAAAAATAATAAAGTCCTTATCTAATAAGGCCAACATCTTGTAAGGGACATTTTCCTTACAAAAAGGGAACTTTTTCCTTGAATGGACCACACTTTCTTGTTTCTTTGAAATTTCTGTTGAAAATTGGACATGTTAAATAATACAATGTGGCAACTCTGGAAATTGGATTAGTCCTCTCAGAGTTTGTTGGTTTTGTGGTTTATTATCATTGTCCATTTGTTTGTTTCATTCCTTGTTTGAAATGATCTATGAAGTCTGTATTCTTTGTCATGTTTGGGCACTGCAGTCTATTGGATTAATTTAAGTGTCACCTAATGGCTAGACAGAGATTTCCTTAAATGCCTGGAACCAATAAGTCTCCCAGTTTTTGCCAAGGAGCTCTGCCTACATTTCGGGGCACACCTTCAACATTCAGCTAGGCAGTTGCCAACTTTACTTTAGCCTTCACTTCCTCTTTGCACAGAGCCTCAAGATCATCCAGAAGTGAGAGCTAAGGGTCTTCTCATATCTTTTCTGGGCATATGGAGAGCCCTGGGAATACTACCCAAAACTACAAATTCAAGTGTCCTTCTGATTTCCAAGAACATGTCAGAATTTATCAAAGTCCACTATGGACATCTTATTTCTTAGTTTTTCTTTTTAAGTGTTTTGGTTAGTCTATTGTTTGCCCCAGTTGTTATTGACAACCTCAGGCAGTTCCAAAGTTAATCAGTTGCCTCTACTTGTTTTAGACAAGCACATTCAGAGAAAAGGCATTTCTGACTGAGGTCAAATAAAGACAGCCTTAAAAGTACTGGCTGCTAGGGAACCAAGAGGAGTCAGATAACGACATTTCTTTGGTAATGATGCTCTGTTCTGCTCCCTTCAATGGCTGCCAAGATATTGAAATTTCCACTGAAATTGAGGGCTATTGGGTTTTCAAGGCTATCACAGAGGTGGACAGGACAGGATAGGAATAGAGCAAGTGAAAGCCTCTGCCTTCGGCTCAGGTTATGATCCCAGAGTCCTGGGATCGAGCCCCGCATCAGGCTCTCTGCTCAGCAGGGAGCCGGCTTCCCCCTCTCTCTCTGCCTGCCTCTCTGCCTACTTGTGATCTCTCTCTCTTGTCAAATAAATAAATAAAATCTTTAAAAGAAATGTCACAAAGTCTGCTGCTCTTTCCCAAGAGTCAGGTGTTTTTCTTAAATAACAGTCCTTGGATTGCTGCTAACCTTTGGTTAATTCTGAATTCTGAAAAGTTGATTTTGACAATTTTTGCTAGTTTTCTGATTGCTTTTAGGGAAGAGAGAATTTTTAGAGGTCCTTACTCTGACATTTTTGTTGATTTCCTGGGTGTAGTGGTTTTAATTTGCATTTTGCTAATGACTAAGATGTTGATACCTTTTCATGTATTTACTTGCCATTTGTATATCTTTGGTGAATTATCTACTCAAGTCTTTTGTCCATTTAAAAAATCAAGTTATTTCTTTGTTTATTATTGTGTTAAAGATTTTTTAATATATTCTGAATTTAAGTCCCTCATCAGATACATGTTTTACAATATATTTTTCTCCCAGTCTGTGGCTTGTCTTTTCATTTATTTATATTTTTTAAAATAACCACTATGGCATTTTTGCATATTATATAATTCACCTTTTCCAAGTATACTATTCAGTGACTTTTTTTTAAGTAAAATTACCAAGTTGTAGAATCATCACCACAAATCAGCTTTAGAAGATTTTCATCGTCCCAATATAATCCCTCATGAATATTTGTTAATTCTGTTCCTTCTCGCCCCTGCCCCAGGCAATTGCTAATCTATTTTCTGTCTTTATAGCTTTCTCTTTTTAGGATATTTAATATAATGGAATCATACAATAATATGTGGTTGCTTGCGTCTGGCTCTTTCATTAGCTTAATGTTTTTGAGGTCCATTCACGTTTTTGGATGTATGTGGAGTGTGCTCCTTTCTATTACTCAACAGTAATTCAATGTATGGGTATGAATACATTAACAATGTCTTTTGAAGAGCAAACACTAGCAATTTACCAAGGGAAATAAGAACATGTGACCGTACAAATTCTTGCACTCAAATATTCATAGCACCTTTATTCATAATAGCTAAAAACTGTAAAGAATCCAAACTTCCAACAATTAAAGGATAAATAAATTGTGGTATAGCAATATGTTGAAAGACTACCTAGCAATGACACTGTATCACTGATACACACAACAACATGAAAACAATCTCCAATGTGTTATGTTAAGTGAAAGAAGCCAGACACAAAAGACTGCGATCTACACGATATTTGTTGGAATCAAAAAGGCAAATTAGGCTGACAGAAAGCATATCAGCGATTGTGAAGACCTAGTAGGTAGGGAGAAGATGAACTAGACAGGGTACAGGAGAGTTTCTCAGCTGATGGAAATCTTCTACATCATAATTGTGGTGATGGTTACTCCACTGTATAGTTGTCTAAATGCATCAAATTTTGGATGAACTTTATTGTATATAAATCATACCTCAATAAAGCTGATTTTTAAAAAGATTTATTTATTTAGTTTACAGAGAGAGAGAGAGCAAGTGGGGGCAGGGGGGGGCGGGCAAAGGAAGAGGAAGAGAGAAACCTAAAGCAGAGACCTAAGCTGAGTGCAGAGCCCAATGCAGGGCTTGACCTCATTACCTTGAGGTCAAAAGATCTCAAGACTCTGAGATTCTAAGAGTTGAAAGTTTGACCTACTGCATCACCCCAGTACCCCTAAAGCTGATTTTAAAAAATAATGATATGACTATTCTTTCCCCAGTTCTAGCAAAAGCTCTATCTTCTGCCAACTTAGTCTATTTTAGTACTTACTTAGAGGTTTCTGTGTTTAATTAAATGCCAGAAATTCCAGTTATGAATGATCATTTAGCCCTTCAATTCGTTTTTTTTATAACCATGGGAGTTGAATAAAATTTTTTCTAAAATAATTTGATAAAATATATAAGCCAGTCCAACTTCCAGATGGACTAAGTTTTCCTGGAAATGGCCCATACATTTCAGAGACATATAAAAACAAACTAAGTATGCACCAGATGTACATAGAACAATGTGGATAGAACATAAAACATAGGGCTGCATTTAAGAAAAGAAGAAACAGAGTAAGGGCTTATCACCACACCATTTATGTCAACTAACAATATATGCACTTTATGTTTATGCACATGTTTTACTGGGTCATAGAAATAAAAAGCCATCAACTTCATTAGAACCCAGCAGGCAGGAATGCGACTAGGAAATGGGGATAAAAGGAAATTAATTCAAATCAGTCAAAAAGAGGTCTTATGCAGACCAAAGAGAGCATGCTATGATTTGAGGATTATGATTAATTAATTCCTCTTTGCATAAAATGTCCAAACCAAACAAAAACTAAGATGCCCTTAAAACTAACAAAATCTCAAAAAAAAACCATATTTGACAAGGTTTTGGATAAATGATGGAATTGGTTCATTTATCCAACCTACTAATTAAAAACTTTTATTGGAGAAACACTCATTGTTCTTACCAATTGAATAACACAAATACAAAATGCTTTAATATGGTAGTATTCTCAGCCATAGTCACTCATGCTCTCTCAAATGTCAGAAACAAAAAAATTAGGAAAAATTTACAAAGCAAAGAGGACTTGAGCCAAAAAAGATTTATGTAGTAAGGGAATACAACCAACCTCAAAGCCAAGGAAAGTATAACATTCCCTTTTAGAGGATCATGTGGGAGAGTAGTATATGGTTCAGTATACACAATGGATAAATACACAGGTCCATAGTATATCCGCTGAAATGAGGAACACATCTATATTAAAATCATTAATTTAAGCAAAAAAGAGAAATGTAGTCTTATTTGTTAAGATGCCCAGGCTTCAAATACAGAAATAACATTTTTGATGAAACACAGGAAGTATATAAATATAGTTTTCTATTTCAGCATTATCCTATCTTTTCAAATAAAAACGGAAAAATCAACCATTTTATCTAACATAAGTGTAAATAATTATGAACTGGTACTTAATTTAAAGAGGATGTGGAGAAAGGGGAACCCTCTTCCACTGTTGGTGGGAATGCAAGTTGGTGCAGCCACTTTGGAAAACAGTATGGAGATTCCTCAAGAAATTAAAGATAGAGCTACCCTATGACCCTGCAATTGCACTACTGGGTATTTACCCCAAAGAAGCAGATGCAGTACAAAGAAGGGCCACATTACCCCAATGCTCATAGCAGCAATGGCCACAATCACCAAACTGTGGAAAGAACCAAAATGTCCTTCAACAGATGAGTGGATAAGGAAGATGTGGTACATCTATACAATGGAATATTATGCCTCCATCAGAAAGGATGAATATCCAATTTTTGTATCAACACAGACGGGACTAGAAGAGATTATGTGGATTGAAATAAGTCAAACGGAGAGAGTCAATTATCTTATGGTCTCACTTACGTGTGGAGCATAAAGAAAATCATGGAGGGCATTGTGAGAAGGAAGGGAACGGTAAATGGGGGGAAATCGGAGGGGGCAATGAACCAGGAGAGACTGTGGACTCTGAGTAACAAACTGAGGGTTTTGGAGGGGAAGGGGTGGAGGGTTGGGCGAGCCTGGTGGTGGGTATTGAGGAGGGCACGTATTGCATGGAGAACTGGGTGTGGTGCATGAACAATCAATCTTGTAACACTGAAAAAATAAACATATTTGGGAAAAAAATAAAATAAAAATCTGTTTTAAAAAAGGAGAAAAGAAAGGAGTATAATAAATACTTGATAAACTGGATTGAAAAGAGAAGGGAAATGACAGGTCTTAACTCTAGAAGGACCTTAGAGATTAATTTGCCTGAACTTTCATTTTATGGATATGGAATGTAAAAAAAATGTCCAAGAGGAGGAAAAAAGAATGTGAACTTCTGCTCCCATGTAAATGGTTCAAAGTTAGGTCAATTACCAAGGAATGAGTCTCTCAGGTTTGCTACTATTGCAGAATTGAGCCTTCAGATGGCCCCATTCAGACACCCAGACAGCCCCCTCTTCATCTAGCACTTCATCTGTTACTTGTGAGCCAAAAGCCTAGAGCAATCCCAGACCCACACCTCCTTTTTTTTAAATATTCTTTTATAGAATAGAAAGAAGGCATCCCTAGGCAGGTATTAAGCATGTGAAGTTTAAATCCTTCTCCTAAACAGAAACAATAGCCCACTGGCATAAGATCGATTCCCAGGTCCTATGGATTCAAAGACTCTTTGAACAGAGTTTAACCAGGGGATTTTATGTGAAAGAACAAAATATTTGGAGCAATGTAAGTCTCAGATAACATTTAAGTCTAATGTGCATATTTTGAGATTATTTCAATTTAGGGCACTTAGTAACAGCCCTTTTCAACTCTTGTAAATTGCTACAGATGGGTCACTCTTCTTTCCCTTCTTTGCAGAATGAGGACATATTATCTCATCATGAGCTTATGGTGCTCAGTGGAAATGGTAGAAAAGCTTGAGTATATTCACTGCTCAACTAAATAAAAGAAAAAAGATCACCTTTTGACTTTACCACCTCTACCCCTGCCTTGAACCATTCTGAGACCGTAATTTACTCTGAGATATAAATGTGTTTATTCCACAAGTATCTAAATCTGAGTGGCTTAGATCTCATTCAATCATACTTCAGACACATAAAAGAATGCATAGAAGAGTCCAGATAACTAGTTACAAAGTGTTATTCTAGGCTCCCCCCTACTCACACCGGTCAATAACAACAACATACATATACATATACATATATATTTATATATGCCACAAAGCTTATAAGGAAAAGTAACCCTAAATACGAAGCAAATGTCAGTCACTTTCAAATGATCTATTTCTTTGTTCTTCATCAACTCTTTCTCTGCTCTTGCTTTTCTAGGAAGGGACATCACTTCCTGATCTTGAATGGCTCCTGGCTAGTACTAAAGAATAAAAATGAATCAGCCAAATCACAACTACTGGTCACTTCATAGAATGAGAAGGTATAATACAAACAGAGTCCAGGACAAAAGAAGAAAGCTCTCTTGTGATAAATAGAACACAGGATATGCTGAAACCCAGTGTCAAATTTACATGAATTTTTAAGATAGTTCAGAAAATTACACATTTACTAGATTTCTTTAAGCTATGTTTTCTATATTCCCAAGAGACATGAATTAACTCTTGTCTACCATCAGGAGTATTTCACTGTGAAAGTCTAAGAAGTACAGATATAGCAAGAGAATTAAAAACCAGCACCCTTGAGCCTGGTATCCTGGCATGTTGGTTCAAGCCTCAAATCTATCCCTTGAAAACTAACTGTGTGATCTTGGCCAGATCACTTACCTCTTGTTTTCTGGACTGAGATCACATCACTTGTGATTTTATATACTTTTTAAACTGTCTCGACTCAAATGCAAGGTGTGAATAATATTTTATTTATGGCATATGTGGTCTAATCTAATGCAAATGATATAGAAGCCTTGAAAAAGATATAAATGTATGCTTCAAAAGGCATAATCTCCGTCCCCAGTTAAATTTTCCTTACTTCTATTGCATTCAAAGAGATATGAGGGTAGTGGACCAACACATGCTTTTCTATAGTGTCACAGAATGGAAAAAGCTAAGGCTGAGTTACTGGGAGTTAAAGCTACATAAAAAGACAGGAAAAATGACATAGAGTATCCTCAATCCCTTGGGAAGAAGCAAGAATGGTCCTGGGAATTACAAGAGGATTGGATTCCTTCCTGATTGTTGTTGGAGCGGACTCGGCCAAGACAGAACAAATTGGTCCTCCACAGCTGTGCTGCTTTGGCAACCAAAACCGTTTTCTAGTTCACTGTCCCGATTGCAACGTAAAAAATGGAGCTGTCCACCAAGAAGTAGGAAACCTGGAGTGCAAATAAGTAGAGGACCCGGGAGCCAAATTCAAGGATCACCACACACCGTGCAAGAGAAGCAATATTTCAGGATAGTAGAAAGTGATTTGCTAATTTGGAAGGGCAGCGGCGAAATTCTACTTTATTTATGCGTCCTTTGACAAATCCAAACATATGACTAAAAAATAGAATTAATGGTCAAAAAAGAAGAGCATTTTCAAATGTTCCCAGCTCTAGATTAAGTGGTATCCAGGGGCTTCTTCTTTCTCTCAATAACAATAGCATATTGTTGGCTCAAGAGAAGTTGCTATTTGCACAAAAACCTTTTGGAGAGTCCATGAAACAGAGCTGGTCAAATGAACTCTTGAGATAAGGACCCTGCAAATGGTTATAAACATATGATCTGAATTACAGTTAGTCTTGGACAAAATGATCTTTATCAAATTTTGTCTTAAGTTTTTCCAACTCTGACATGCAAATATTCTTCTTGCTCCAAAAAGTTAATGTGCTAATAACATTTTTTTTGAAATAGAGACAACTACAGAGATTATAGATGAACATTTATCTCCTGTTATCATAACACGAGTACAGTTTTAATAAAAAGGTTGAAGTAATATCTCTTTCAATTAAGTTAAGAAAAAGAAAAGAAGTTTACTTTTTCTGAGAAAGCAAATTGGTATTTTTTTCCTTTGATTTCCTTATACTTTGGAATGAAAGGCTGCTATTAAAACTTTCAATAAACCTTTAAAATAAACCATGCTATAAAGCAAATATTAAGTTAGGTCTTCAATGAGACATTTTTTGCTATTTTATAGGCATTCTAAAATGATAATGTATTCCCTAGACACAGAATCTTCTAGCATCGCCTTTCTAGGAATGTATCATATATACTTTGTCAGGCAGCATAGTATGTGGAAGATGAGGTGGGTTCCCACACTGTCAATGACGCTAACAAGCTCTGTGCTCTTTAACTTCCCTTGATCTCAGTTTTCCCCACTGTGAAACTAACACACTTGAGGAGACGGTGTTCCTAATTTTTATGTGTTCGGCTTCTAGATCATGTTTGGTGTACATACGATTTGACGAACTCCCCCAGGAATCTGTAGCCCATTAGTGGCCCCCTCTGAACAACAGATGATTGGAAGTTCTTACCAAGGTTCCAGGATTCCAGAGTTAGGGCAAGGAAAAGGCACGGGAAGGGAAGACACACAGGTCCTACTTACTTTTCAAAGAAATGTCTGATAATCAGCAAGCCAAAAGCATATGGGATTGTCATGTACAAATGAGAGGGTTTTACAAAGACGAGTCCATCGTGATCTTCAAGATCTGACCACTTGATTGTTGGAGGAAGCCAGAATCTTTCCAACCAAAACCATTCTTTAAATGTCTGAAACATTCTAGAGAGATGGAAAAAGAATCTGTTAGACTTGTGAAACAAATACTTAGAGTTCAAATAATATTGAGTATCATTTCTTAAAATACCTAAGCCAGAGAGAATTTTGAAAACAAGGCAAAACGGGATCCTATTCGTTAGTGGGTTTCAGGACACTTCACTGCATTAACGAAGAATTACTCTGCTCATACTCTCAGAACAATTTTGGCCATGGCATGGTCAACTAAACTTTAACACACCACTGTTCACACTTTTGGCACAATGTATGTTGACATTATGCGTACATATCTTCCTCTTCTATGATTCTATGGTATGAAAAATCATTTAACAATAATCTCTATAACTTCAACATGCCCAAGGTCAACCTCATGAAAGCTGCAAGTATGTCTAAGTCTACATTAGTATCCTAAGAACTCCTCCAGGAAATAAAGAACAAGCATATTTAATTTCATATTATAGTAAGTTCAAATCTGTCCATGTCAACAAATACTTACTGAGATTCTATTGTTTGTCAACCACTGTGCTAGGCACTGAAAATACAAAGATTAAGCAAACAGCATTTTGCCTTAAGGACCTTACAGTCTTGTGGTCAAGGCCGGCCTGAATATCTAGATGTTTTTAACATACCTTTTTTAGGTACAATAAATAGATAAAAGGTGCAGTGGGAGCAAAATGATGGACTCTGAGCCCAGCCAGGAAGTGTCAGAGAAAGATCACTGGAACAGAAGATCCTTGAGATTTCCTGAAGAGTTAGTGAGATAAACCAGGGAAAGGCAGGAACACAGGGAGGAGGGAGGAGAAGTGTTAAGGAGGGAAAGTGCTATGATCAAGTAACCAGAAACATAGAAGAAAACAGAATTAGATGTTCTAGTCTCATTGTTTAAGCATGAACGATGTTTAGTCTTGGCATTTTGACCTTGAGGATGTTTTGATTTCATCTTTTAACAGTCAATCCGAGAAAGGAATCAAAATGTCCTCAGATTCACAATAGGGAGGTTAAAGTACGGGTGTGGTGGGAGCGGGCTAGGGACCAAGAGTGCAGGAAGGTTCCATCACAGGTGAGGGTCAGAGGGTGGGGTCCTGACGTGACAGATTTCCACCTTCAGAGGACGAAGAATTCCAGAGTGTGGACCCCTTCAGGAAAATCTATACCACAAGCAACAGCTGACGCCTGGTAAGATAATTCCTTGCTTCAGTCTGCCCCCATCCACTGCTACAAAATGTGCTCAGCGCAAAGGAGCACTATCTCAGTCACGGCCACACCTGCAAGGCTTGTGTGCAGAAAAAAGAAGGGCCGCCTTCTTTTGTGTGTTAATCATTTCACCGCAACGTCTACTCTGGGGGAGGGTGAGTCCCATTAAGACAGCTGCAAAATTGTGCAAATCTGGTGGAATGAAGATAATCAAGAAAGACTTGTTGAATACTTCCTCTCTCTCAGGCTTTGGCACCACAGAAAGGAGAGGGGGTGATCCTGGACTCGGAACTTACGAGAGAGCCCGGACTTACGTGGATCTGGACTCAAGAGGAGGCAGGGAGAGCAAGTGAAAGAGTTGTCAGGAAGGGAGAGTCACACACTTTGGCAAGGGAACTAGGGATTCAAGCTCAGTTGCCTGGGCCGTCTGACATAACTGACCGAAACAAGAGATGAAGAGAGGAAATCTGTTCGGAATCCACAGCCGGATACAGGCCTCGCCTATTCAAACTTCCTACAGATTTCAGAAACCAACTCTGGCCATGAGAGGCTCCCAGTAATGGGCAAATCTTGGCCTTGACCCTCACTACATCAGAATGAGCTAAACCTGCCAGGGCAAAGATATTTTTCTCCTAAAAGTTTGACTCAGCACGTCCATTACTTGATTGGCTCCAAATTTAATAGTCTAGGGCTCAGGGAACAAAAAGCAAGTGTGATGAGTTAGTTTTTCTCTTGCTATTGGTATAATAATTGTTATACAAAAATAGTTTGCTCACTCCTAAAATGCGACTCTAGGCAGCACAGATTATTTTGTCCAGAATGAAAGATGTCTAAATAAATAGCTTACAGTGGCTACATATGGGTTGCCACTCTAAATAATGTCTTGTGGATCATGCATAAGCAATGAATCAAGATCTTGAAAGCCATAGCGATGTTAATACCCCACAGCCTAAAACACTTAAAGCGAAATAGAAAGGACACAGAAGTTGAGGGTGACCCCTGCAAAACGTAGTTCAGACTGAAAAAAAAAATAAATCTAATTATTTATTCTTTCTTTAGGTGCTGCCACCAACCATCAATTATTGCTGTTAAGCAAAACAGTTAAGACTCCCTTCTTCACACCATATACAAAAGTTAACTCTAAACAAAGCACAAACCTACATGTACGGGCTAAGACTGTAACACTCTTAAAAGACTAGATAAGAGTAAATAGTCACGACCTTGGGTTTAAGCAAAGCCTCCTTACATATGACACCAAAAGCACAAACGACAAAATTAAGAGGAATCGATAAATAGGGCTTCCTCAAAATGAAAAGTGTGAAGGGACACCATCAAGAGAGTGAAAAGACAACCCACCAGATGGGAGGAATACCCTGAAAGTCACACATCTGATAAGGGATTTGGACTTAGAATACAAATAAGAACTCATGCAACTCAGTAAGAAAAGGACACAGAATCCAATTCAAAAATGGGCAAAGACTCTGAATTTGAGTATTTCGCCAAAAAGATAGACAAATGGCCACTAAGATCATGAAAAAAAAAAAAAAAAGCTCAACCTTATTTCCATGAGGGAAATGCGAATCAAAGCCACGCTCAGAGCTACTGTTCACACCCACTAGGATGGCTCTCACCATGAAGATAATAAGTGTTGGCAAGGGTGCTGAGAACATGGCTGGTGGGAAAAGTGAAATCGTACAGCTGCCGTAGAAGAGTCTGGCAGCTCCTTGAAATGTTAAACGCGGAGTTACCATATGACCCAGCGATTCTATGTGTTGGCATTTGAGAGGATATTCAAGGGCATTAAAACGATTCATGCTACAACATGGATGGCTCTTGAAAACGTGCTAAGTAAAAGAAGCCAGACCCAAAAGGCCACATAGCGTGTGATTCCATTGATGAGAAACGTCCAGAAGAGGTAAACCCATAGAGACAGAAAGTAGGTTACTAGTTCCTCGGGGTGTATGAAGGGAATGTGGAGAGAAACACGGAGTGGCTGACGAGGGGTACAGGGTTTCTTTTTGGGGTGATGAAAATGCTCAAAGATTAAAATGTGACTTGGGTTCCACAACCATGAATATACTAAAAAACGCTGACTTGCACACTCTCTTAGATGGGTGAATTGGATGGTCTGTGAATTACATCACAAAAAAAGAAAAACCGTTAAGAAGCCTCCCCAGTTTCAACCCTTTTAACCCAGAGTTCATCCTGAACTTCACGCCAGAGCTTCCCGTTATTTCATTTATGGGGCTTACGTGTTACCTCCCACATTCACCTGTGTCCACGAACCCAGGAAAGTCATTAAGTGCAGGAAAGACTATATATCCAGATCCAGATTTCATGACTTCTTGGGGGAAGGAAATAGCAGGCTTTGAAAAGCAAGAACAGACTACCCCTCCTAAAGAAGTGACTGTTGTAGCTGACAGCCTCCCTGGGTGTGAGGGCATTGGGTAGGCATCCACAAGCCGACATTTTAACTCTAGCAGCGGGCTTTAAAATCCAGGCTATGCCTCTCGCCAGCCTCTCTACCATCCTGTTATTTCTCTCGGGATGAGATCAGAGGCTAAACACAGAGAAATGAGCTGAAGAGAACTGGGGCCAGCAGTCTCCAGTCCTCTGGGCCACTTCGGTTTCTAAGCAGAAAACAAATCACAGTCTCTCAGTCTCCCACTAGCTACTCCTAAGACTACTAGACTCCCACCAGCCTTTGCCAGCATCTGTAGCCTCCTGCATAGCCACCTTTCTCTGACTCTAGTGGGCCGGATGTGCCATTTTGGACGTAGCCCAGCGTCCAGCTCTCAGAGCAGCAGGGGAAATCGCCACTGTGGGGGGAGTCGTTGCACTGCCTTTCCCACTGTGAGGGCCAAGGTGGACCATCCTCCATCTGCCGACAGTTGGCTGGGATGGCCTTGGCTTGGCCAGTTGGATGCTTTCCTCAGGACTTTGAGTCTGGAGCAGAGAGTGATCTCCAGCAGCAGCAGATGGCATCCCGCCCAGGCTGTTGCCGCTGAAAAGATAGTTGTCATCTCTCAGCTTATTGGCCTTCCTGATTGCCCTGGTTTCTTGGTTTCCACTGTCATCCAAGTCTGGTCCACAAGCCTTCCTTTAGGGCTGTGAGTCCCTGCTGATGAATTCCTTTAAGATAGTAAGAGGTAGATTCAGTTGCCTCTGATCAAGAGGTTTTAAATGGAGAAGGAGGAACTGGGGGCATTAGTCAGTTCCTCCCTCTGATCTCATCTTGCTGACAACGGCCACTCGTGTATCTCTTCCTTCCCCCCCCCCCCATTTTTGTTCCTATTCTGCCTAAGTTTCAAATCTGACAGTGGCATTATTAACAGTCACCACTTGAGGTATTTTTCAATGTGAAGGAGGGTGCCGGCCCCTTTGACACAGACTTAAATAGGCGCTTGGAGAGGACAAGACATTTACCTACCCAACGAGTAGAATAATACCTTTTTGCCGTGTAAACTGAGTACCATAATATTTCAATAATAACCGGGGGGGGGGGAAGGGCATTAGAGAATCCTGACACGGGGAAGTATCGGCATTTTTTCAGAGCCCACAGGTAACGGCTCTAAGAACAGTCCTGAGCATTTGCAACAATGAATTTGTCATTCAAGGCCCTTCCCCGTGGCTTCTTCACTTCTCGGACAGATGGAGAAGCCCACTGAGTCCCACAGTCAATTCGTAGCCCAACTCTCATCTTGACTCATTTTGCTCAACTCCAGGACTTTCTGGCAACTGAAATATTGTCAGCTCTGGTTTTTTTTTTTTAATATATATTTTTTATTTATTTGACAGACAGAGAGAGAGGTCACAGGTAGGCAGAGAGAGAGACGGAAGCAGGCTCCCCACTGAGCAGAGACTGATGCGAGGCTCGATCCCAGGACCCTGAGATCATGACCTGAGCTGAAGGCAGAGGCTTTAACCCACTGAGCCACACAAGGGCCCCTATTGTCAGCTCTGTTAATGACTCTTCCCTCTCTGCTTGGAATGCTTTTTAAGCAAAGGTATTTATTTACTCCTTGACTACTCCCAGCGTTTTTTTTTTTTCCCTCATCACCTACTCTAAAGTCCCGCTTTCCCATCCCATGTCCATTCTCTAAGTCCTGAAACTCATATTTACATAAAAATATCCAAAGGAACTGTACTATTTACATTAAAAATATCTGAAGCTCTCGTTAAAAGTAAGAAAAATGTGCAAGAAAAACACCTGCGGTGATTTCTTTATACTTTGCGGAAGAATCGGTATTGGGGGGGGCATCATAGCCCAGCTGTGTTTTCCCACCTGCCAATACTGTGGAAGTTTTAAACCCTATTTTTGACTCCAGCTGCCAGTAGTTGGCAGGAAGACAGTCTCCCTAATGTAGCCTTTTATGACTCATTATTTTCTGACCTCATGGATACAGAACCCAACGGGGTGAAGGAAGTCTGTTGAGCCACTTTCTCAGATGAACACCATTAAATTTGACCTTAGGACTGAAGAAATAAAACCATCTGGGCCACAAGTTTATCACTATTTGAAGCAACGTTTTTGCAAAGTACTAAAAACATGTGGCCCTCGGACCTTTGCCGAGGTAAGAACTTCGAGTCAGGCTGAAGTTTTGGGCAAATTATGAAATTCTGGTAAATATCCATGCAATATCTACTGTAACTAACCACAGTGCCTTAGCAGATAACTCTACTGAATGTATCTCTTGGATAGAGGAGGGTGACCGGAAGTGGGAAATTAGGCAGACAACTCTAATTGAATCAAAGGTGTATTCCTGAGTGATAAAGTGAAAGAAGGACACGTTGGGATCAGTGCTCACCATCTCAGAGTATCATTATGGGTGGAGGAGGGGCCAGCTAGATTATGGTGGGACGAGGGTTCTCCGGTGACAGGAAGTCAGCTGCAGCAGAACGAGGGCCTTGCCTGGCTTGTTTACCATTGTATACCCCAGGCTTGTCACAGAGTAAACACTAAATAAGTATTTGTTGCATTCAACAGAAGGGTAACTGAGGCTGGGGTGGACTTTTGAACGCTCCAGGAGTGATGCTATAGCCAAAATGATATCTGGTTTAATTATCTACAAACAATCTCATTTTCATCAGTTGTGAAACAATTCTTAAAATTTGGTGCAAGAGTTATCAGGAAAACATGTTTATCTACATTTCATCTGTTTGTGTTCTCTTTGGAATGAACTCTACCAATTCAGCCAAAAAAACTGGTTATGCTTTCAAGATAAAACACAAAGGGAAACATCAGCAGCTACTTGCTTCCTGTCACTAGTGTAAGGACTGAGCACACTGTAAATTCCAATTCTAACAGCATTTTAAATTGTGCCCTTGCAAATGGATAAGACAAGGCAAATGATAGAACAACTTACCTCTGAGGGATATTTATTACGATTGAGTTAGTGCATTAAAAGCCTATAAATGCCTGGGCTTATCGTAAGAGACACAAACCAACCAACAAACCCTATACCTTGTGTAGAGAAGTAGTTAACTTGCAACGAGATGATAAGTAATTCGTTCATTTTAAATTTTACCTTGATATCAGTTTAAAGCCTTGAAGAAATTCGAAACAGACCCACAGATTTAAAAAAGAAATATTCAGTGTATTTGCAAAAAAAAACCAGGGCATCACCTCAAAGATGTCATTGAGGGGCATCAGGAGGTCCCGAGTTTCCAATCAATCTTTTACTTATAGTTCCCCCATACAGCCTAGCCCCCAGGTTTTACCTGGGCATTTGACTGCCCTACCACATGAGACATTTCCCAACGTCCCCTGTAACTAGATGTAGCCATGCGTGACTACGTCTGGGACAAAGACACAGTGGTGGCATTGATTTGAGTAATCTCCTTAAATACGAAGTTGTATGGCCTGGCTTCCCTCCTTCTTCCTTCCTAATACCTGAAAATAGGGATGACAGGGTATAGGAGCAAACTTCAAGGCCAATTAGCCCATTTTCCTGGCCTATCACACATCTAGACAGTTACGTACAAGAGAAATAAACTCTTACCTTCTCTGTAAGTCATTGAGTTTTGAGTTCTTTTTGTTTTAACAGCTTAGACCGTAATTCGAACATATATGAGGAAACATGAAGGAGAAGTAAATAAGTACTATGTTGCCGTATTGTGTTATATTGTTTCCAGGCAGATCATAAAACCTGGAGACATCTGCTCATCAAATTACCATTTAGAGAATAAAAAGGAGACCTACAGATTGGGAGAAAATATTTGCAATATTTGCAATAGAAAGCAAGCATCTGTATCTATAATAAAGAGCTCCTGAAATTCAATAACAACAACAACAACAACAACAACAACAACAAAAATCAGAGGACCTCTTCCATAAGTCATTTGGGAACCTGTATTTCCATTAGTATTCTGCCTAATGGGGAGCATACTAATTATTTGCTCTGCTTTTCGGGGTTTCTTGCATGGAGCCGGTGCCAATTATCAATTTATTGCCTCTCAACTCTCAAATTCATTCTTTTTACCTGCTGTGTGAAATGGTCTGGTCCCTTTCCTATTTTCCCTTTGCCAGCTAGCCCTGGAGTTCTGTCAGTAGAGGACGGTGAAGAGACTGTGCAGGATGAAAGGGTTTTACTTCCTGACTCTGGTACGTTCCCAGTGAAAGGTTCTATCCAGGAGCCCCCAGCAGCCAGCAGATCCTCCTGGCAGCCCCCTTCGGAGTTTTGTAGCAGAGTGCCTCCAATGAGACACTTTACAGTGGATAGCCCTTCCCAGCACCCTAGAGGCAGATATCTGGCAAGTTCCAGGGAGCTGCTTTCCAAACTATTCTGCTCGTACCAGGAATAACTCCTCTATACCCTCCCCAACTGGTCTGCCCCTAAAGGGGGTCCGGGAAGGGTGGTGTTTCCTTGCAGGTTCTAGCTCAGCCCCAAAGGTTATAAGTGTCCTATAGCAGTGAACCCTATATTCTTTAGAGTTCTTCCTACTGGCCAATGCTTCATTTCTCCAATCTTGATTGGGCCCAGAGAGCCTTGCTCGAAAAGTCCAACCTTATGTGCTTAATCTAATACGAATTCATGAAAGCTCAAGTTATTCTGAACAAGTTAAAAAAAAGCCTCTGAAATTCAAATTAGAAGGGAGAGATGTCTCATTTTTCCCTTCTGATACTGTGTATTGAGTTTGCTTGTCGATTAAATGATGCATTGAGATTTCGGGAAGACGTGCTTCTGCCCCTTTAATCCTAGCTTCGTTCTAAAGCTTAGGTTAATGTCCCATGAGCCAACTATCAGTTTCTACTAGGGCAATAATTCTTCCCTGTTAGTAAACATAACTGGGATATTTTCCCAGCAAAACTAATAAACCCCTAAAATGCCAGCTAGGCACTTGGCATTGGTATGCGGTCAAGTTCTCTTTGAAGCCAGGGCTATCCCCTGTGCTATTCTCTTCAGGCCATGTTTCTCTTGGCTCTGTAATAAAGTGTCACAATATCCCTTGATCTAGAGTCCTAACTGAAATTACCCATCCCTAACTTTAATACTGAGCCAAGGCAGTTCAATTCCTAGAAAATCACAAGTTACTATTTTCTGTTGTGTGCAGAAGAAACCCCATTTAGGGATGGCTCTGCGGAGGCTTACTGTCCCAAGCAGCCGGCCGCAGCCTCCTTTGAAGGTAGCTCCTTGGGGCCCTACCCCATCTTGCACACTGCTATAAATGAGAGGCTTGTGGGGCGCCTGGGTGGCTCAGTGGGTTAAAGCCTCTGCCTTCGGCTCAGGTCATGATCTCAGGGTCCCGGGATCGAGCCCCACATCAGCCTCTCTGCTCGGCGGGGAGCCTGCTCTCCCCTCTCTCTCTCTCTCTGCCTGCCTCTCTGCCTGCTTATAATCTCTCTCTCTGTGTCAAATAAATAAATAAAATCTTAAAAAAAAAAATTGAGAAGCTTGTAACAAGCCCCCAGGCCACCAGGCCCCTGTCTGCTTTTCCAGGCTTGTGCCTCCCTTCCCCTTCCCTTTGAGATCCCACAAGCCAGGTCTGCTTTCTGACCCTTGAGAACAAAAGACAAAGTTCTTTCCTGACTTCAGGCATGTACGTTAATCTATTCTTTCTGCCAGACTACCTTTTACCCATCTTTACCCAACTCTCTCCTTCACTTGTCCTTTAAGCTTCAACTTAAGCCTCCCGAAGATCTTCTTCAAGACTTCTCATGACCCTTACTCCCCACTGCTCCAAATTCAGATCAAGGACTGCCATCACCCCGTGTTCTTTCCTTTATAACCTGTATCAAGTGTGTAATTATATGCTTGTACATGGATTTGATTGAAATCTGGCCCCCTCCTCAGACTGCAAGATGCAGGACAGTAGGCATCATTCCTGTTCTGCTCCCAACAGCGTCCCTACATGGGCATACTGTAAGGGTACAAACAGTAAGTGCTCAATAGATACGAAGGGAGTTAGTATACAGCACAGCGGCCAAGTCCATGGATTCCGGGTCCGGACTGCCTGGGTTTAAGGCCTCGTTTTTTGCCACTTCAAGAACTCTGTGCCCTGGGACAGCAAACTCAACATCAGTTTCTCAATCTCCAAAAACAAAGTGATAACCGCTCCTCCCTGATAAGGTTGTTAAAAGGATTCAGTGAGTAACTATTTGTAAATCACTTTATCACGTGCCTGTTAAATAATCAATCAGAGTCACGGTCTTAAATAACCATTTGCCCAACTAAAGAGAGGAGCAAAATGAACTTTCGGGTCCCCAAATTCTATAACTGGCACCTGTTAAATTAAAATAAGTTATTTAAAAATGATATACAGTGTGGTGATATAGTTAAAACTCTTACATTTTAAGAACAGCATAAATGATACTGCCCCTTAGGGTAATAAATTTTAGGAGTCACTAAAATGTTCAAGCCTACCTCAGAATATATGTGAAATCAGGCAAAAACTATGTTTAGGCTATAGTTAATAATATTTCCGTGTTGATAATAAGGATTTTTTTAAAAAATCTGGAATATTTAAGTATATTTTGAAATGTTAACTCTACGTAATAACATTTAGCTAATATTAAAAATTATATTTACCAACATGGGAAATATTTAGACATGTAAAAAAATTCAAAATTATATCTACACTTTAATTATATCATGGTATATATGATTTCATTATTATGCTATCTAAATGTGTGTGTGTGTGTGTGTGTGTGTGTGTGTAAAGGCAAACCAAAGGCAAACCTGAAAAAAGGGTAAAATTCTTAGTGTTAAAAATTTTTAAATTATCGTTACTGTTGATAATTTGTTACTGTTGATCCAATATTAGGAAAATTAATAATTGGTTTCTTATTAATGATTCAAGTCAACAAAGGTACATTTTGTTGTAAAAATCATGCTATCATTCAGTCTAGCCCTATCAATAAGAAGAAAGAGTCCCAGTGAAATAAGCGTGCCTTGTCCAAGCAAATCCAGGAAAGCCAATGTTTTCCCAATACACACACAGCTGCCCCTTACTAAAACGTGTTAGGAAGGTGATTTATTTTGCATTAACATTTTGAGAGAGTGATTTTTTTTCATGTAAATGTTTCATATACAAAAGCAAAGAGCTGATTTGAAGTAAGGCAAGTTTGTTACCTACATAAAACTTCTCCCAGCCTTCTTCTTATTCATGCAAAAGCTAACTACTAGAATTTTTTGTACTCTAACAATTTCAAAGAAAATAGAATGTGCTTCCATAGTCAGGAGAAAGACAGAATCTTGAGGTCCATGTATAAATCGACTTCAGGGGCGCCCGGGGGGCTCAGTTGAGTGTCTGACTCTTGGTTTCAGCTCAGGTCATGATCTCAGGGTCATGAGATCAAGTACCATCATTGGGATCTACACTCAATGGAACAGGGGGAGCCTGACTGAGAGTCTTTCTCTCCCTCTCTCTGCCCCTCCCCCTCTAAAAAAACAAATAAAAAAATAGATTTAAACTGACTTTAGGTTCCAAAGGTAATAAACATAAAACAGAAAATGCAGTTTAAGGAGGCAGTATCCACCAAAATGTCATTCTTCCAGAGGCCCCTTCACCTTTATCACATCTCTGCTGTACCTTTGTCCCAGTTGCCAATGGACAGAGATTCCCAAAGCCCAGCTCAAGGCCAAGAAAGAGGTAAGGGACCAAGAAGTTTGCTTACACTGGCAACATGGATAGGAACTTGCAGAGAAACAAGTATGACTGAAGTCAGCAGGATGTGAAGCAAAGTGACAGAATAGAGAAGTCTTAGAAGGACGTAAACCCTAGGGTTTAAAGAGAAGGAATCCGGAGGAGGAGCAAGATGGCGGAGAAGTAGGAAGTTGAGATGGAGTCGGATCCCAGAAGTTCATCTAGATCGTTAATAAATCATGCTAAAAGCCAGCATACTCAACAGGAGAGAGAAGAGAGGAAGAAGAGCAATTCTAGGAGCAGAAAATCGACCACCTTCGGAAAGGTAGGACTTTTGGAAAAGTGATTCCAAAGCGACGGGAAGAGAGACCGCGGGGGGAGGGGCCGGCTC
>CM052797.1:15513863-15539631 GCA_028533885.1 Nasua narica
CATCAAGAGAAACGAAATCTTGCCATTTGCAACGACGTGGATGGAACTAGAGGGTATTATGCTAAGCGAAATAAGTCAGTCAGAGAAAGACAATTATCACATGATCGCTCTGATATGAAGAATTTGAGAGGCAGGGCAGGGGGTTATGGGGGGGTGGGGAAGAGAAATGAAACAAGATGGTATGGGGAAGGAGACAAACCATAAGAGACTCCTAAACTCACGAAACAAACTAAGGGTTGCTGGGAGGGGGCAGGTAGGGATATGGATATTGGGGAGGGTATGTGCTATGGCAAATGCTGTGAAATGTGTAAGCCTGATGATTCACAGACCTGTACCCTGGGGTAAATAATACATTATATGTTAATAAAAAAATTAAAAAAAAAAAAAAAAAAAAGAAGGGATCCAAGCTGATTGGGAGGGACTCTACGAGAAAGTTACACAGGATCCACTGTTCATAAATCTGCCTTCAAAGGCAGAATTCCCTCCCCCTTGTTTTTTTAGTTAAATTTAGAAGTCGACAATGTAAATTAAGAGTTGGGTAACTAGGCAATGCTGTCGCAATGTAAAGAAATGTTAACCCAATTAGCATCACGTCAGCATCTCCTTTCCAGTTGCTATTAAATATTTTGCTCCTCTCTCCACCAAGTCCTTCCTCATAAGCTCTCCTCCCTGGCCTGGTGAGTCACACATCTTGCTCCACAAATTACCCTGTTATTAGTCTCAGGCCCAGGTGACTGACGTAGGCAGGAGCAAGGGGGCTGGGAACCTTGCTGACAGTGACTCACTCACAGAGAAGCCTAAGGAGAGGCCCTGATTCTGTCTCAGTTCTCCCACCTGAGAGATGAGAGGATTGTCCTAGAGTCTGCAGGGCCTTCCTGGGGACAGCTGAAGGGTGCTGCAGGAGCTTTCCTGCCAGTTAACCCCAGGTGAGAAGAGTCACCAAGGCCACCATATACACTGCAAGCCTGTAATTGATGAATAAAATAAAAAATGAGAAAAAAAAAAAGCAGTCCTTCACATACCACCTCAAACAGCCAAAAAACTTGAGGAAGAACTATGGCTTTAGAGTCAGAAAGCCCAAGTTTGAGCTCTAGCCCTGCCTCTTAAAACTAAGTGAACTTGAGGGGGGAGGGGCCGCAGTGCCTGGGTGGCTCATTCGGTTGGGTGTCAGACTCTTGATTTTGGCTCAGGTCATGATCTCAGGGTCGTGAGATAGAGCCTCACATCAGGCCATGTGCTCAGCGTGGAGTCTGCTTGGGATTCTCTCTCTCCCTCTCCCTCTGTCCCTCTCTCTTTTCTCTCCCTCCCGCCTCCCTCTCTCTAAAATAAATAAATTAAAAAAAAAAAAAAAACAACTAAGTGAACTTGGGCAACTCAGTCTCTCTGAATTCTTTGCTAAGTCACTTGCTCAATGGTGCTAATTCTACCTTCCATAAAGACCTACTGCAGATTAAGAGCGATTCGGTATGTGGAAATACCTGAACGCAGTAAGGTGCAGGATCTATGTTACTGAGTCACATTATCTTATTATCTTCACTTTATTGAATCTGGGCAAGACTCCCAATGTCAGGCTGGTTTAAACAGCAAGATTAAATGCTCAGTTTAAAAAGATTCCCCAAGGGAGAGTAACGGGACACCCCTTCCCCTCCACCGGGGCATTCTCCCCACAATCTCCCCATCTCTCACTGGGGGGAAAAGATAACTGGTTTCACATCCTTCTTTCAGGAAGGGAAGCCTACCTAAAGGATATGAACTGGGCTAACTGAAACTGAAAACCTAGGGACAATCTTGGAGAGACCATACCACACAGTGTCATCTAGTTCAGACCTTTTTGATGATCAGACTCACCTAGGGTAATACTCAGGCCATCCCCCACAACACCCTGGGGTGGAATTTCTAGGACACAATGTGTGAAAACCCAAGGCCCAGTGGTTTCTCGAGGAAGAGGGGTTTGGGACTCTGAATGCCCAACCTCACCCCTTTCCAGGTACCTGAGCTAAGAGAGCACGTGACTTTCTTCCTAGCCTTGAATTCCTCACCTATAAACTAGGAATAATATTTTCTATTTCTGTACAGTACAGGTCAGGATTAAATACGGTCATGTGTCTAAATCGCTCCGTAATTTGGGGCATATGGTGAGGGCCATAGGCGTTAGGACTGTCACTATTTACCTTTCCTCATCAATGGCACCACGGACTTGGAGGTGGCCCAACACTCAGCCCTCATTCAGTGATTTCCTACGATCCCCCAGTCAGTGGTAAGGTCGCCTGGACCAAGTGTTGGAAAGGTCACAGGTTTTTCTGAGGGACGAGCGTGATTGCCTGACAGGGTAACTCATTTCCTCAGTGACGGCAGGATTTCTTTCACCACTGGAACCCAACATGGGCAGTATCACCAAAGGAATCATTTTACGAAAGAGAGGAAAACCTACAGAAGGGTGTGGGGCCGCATCTTGTTTGAGAAGGCATTTCGAGCATCCCTCTCACAGATGAGGAGGAGGCAAGTTACTTTTAGGGAAGGACTTGGGGTTACTAAGGCACAGTGATGAAGCAAGCCCCAAATGCTAATGTTTTAAATATATATGCTTATGTAATAGTTAAAGGCAGGGTTTCCGGTCACACAGCCTGCTGCCCCCACAGAGTGAAGCAGTCTTTGGACAAGAACAAGATGACAAAGATTCTAGTAATCTTCAGATGAGGGTGAGGTGCAGTGGGCAGGGCAGCCGGCAGTAGAGGGCAAGGAAAAAAAAAAGCTCAATTGCTCCTCCCCAACAGCTTTCTTCAAGGACTCCGAAATCACAAAAGAAGTTAGAAGGATAAAAGGCAAGATTTCCTTATGGCAGAACTGCTGGTGTGGGGGTGGGAAATTAGCACCTGATAATCACCTGATAAGCTCCTTTGAGTAAACAGGGATGGGTCACCTCCCTTCCTTGGCTGGGACAGCTGCTTCCTCTGTCCTTGCTATTTACTCCCCATAGGAAAATAATTCCTAACATCTCAAAACTGAACAGAATGAGTCATCCCTGTCCAGTCTCAATCTACTGCAAGAAGCCCCTTAAAGAAAAAAAAATATATGTGTAATGCCCAGATTTTAAGTAGATGGGGGAGAGACAGAGATGGAGAGACAGGCAGAAATTGAGAGAGAGAGAGAGAGAGAGAGAGAAAGACAGACTTATGCAGGGCATCTGCAAAGTCTATCTAGAACACAGGGAACATATTTCATGGATTCATTTTACTGTTTTTGACTAATGATTAAACATATGGCTTCAAACGTAGAGCTACTGTGCCTGCAAAAGCGTCTGGAAGGAAAACATCCTGCGTATACTGTATGAAAATGTAACATGTCTAAAAATAAAAATTTCAGGGCACCTGGGTGGCTCAGTTGGTTAAGTATCTGGCTTCGGCTCAGGTCATGATCTCGGGGTCCAGGGACTGAGCCTTGGTCAGGCTCTGTGCTCAGTGGGGTGTCTGCTTGTCCTTCTCCCTCTTCCTCTCCCCCTCCCCCCACTTGTCCTCTCTCTCTCTCTCTGATAAATAACATCTTTAAAATAAATAAATAAAAATTTCCCTAGGTTTCCAGACATTTCAAACATTTTTTTCCAAAGGAGTATCCTTACCTTTCTCTCCAATACATTTTTATATAATTTTCATTTCAGTCTCTCTGATTTCTGTCTATCGATGCAAATCAATGTTATGAATGAGAGACAACACCGTGAGGACATATATCGAGTTTCCTACGGCAAGGTCACATCCTGCACATGGACAATTCCTTTTTCCCTGGGGGACATAGGTCAAACATGTATCAGGGTGATTTTCTGGCTACTCCTCTACTGATCCTGATTTGGGGGGTCTCCTGGTTCCTAAATGTTGTTTTTTTAAGCCCTTTCTCTTTAGGCTAAGATTTATTGGCTATTTCCTCAAATTTTTTTTCTGCCCAGAAACAGAGTTGGCAGAAGTGAATGTGGTGAAGCAGGACCACGTGTGATCCTAGAGAAGGGACTGGAACAGAACTAACCCCCAGGACAGGTTGCCAGCTCCACGTGCTGCAGGAGGGGAGTCAGAGTTCCTCCTCTCTGTCGTTCCTGTTAGTGAGATTTCAGTACGGATGTCCTAAGGTCCTTGTCAAAGAAAGGCAAGCTCCAAAAGAAAGCAGTCATGAACGGAAGGATCACATGATATTCAACAGCAAGCATCCCAGGTGCAAGCAGTGTCTGAAACATACATAAAATCGACGACTCTAATCTTGTGTCCAGTGTCTTAAAATATACCAAGAGATCCCTAGCGGAGCCTCAATGAAGTCCTTCTGTTCAAGGGGGGCAGGGGGAGCCCCGGATGCTTCTCTTCCTGGTCGAGCAAGGCTATGTCTCAGTAAATTCGTCTTCCTGTTAGTTTATGAGGTCGGGAATGTTACTCAGCTGCCACCTTATGAAATCTGAGCAATTTCAACTGTGCCACACTGTTAGGTGGAGGTTTCTAGGGCGTGGTGCAGGAGAGGAGTCACATTTACATATTCCACAGCAATTCTGAAACTGCTCAGCCTCTGTCGCTCTGTCATGCATCAGTCAGTGATATTATTAAGCACCAACTGTGTACCGAGGGCATTGAGCTTCAGGTCCAGGGGCAGCCTCACCCTTTCACCCTGGCCTTGTTTGAAAAAGACCCCAGTCTGGCCTTGCTCTGGCCATACCTCTCTCCCACTGGCTGGGGAGTCCATAGACCGAAGGCTGCGAGCCCACCACACATCATACCCCCTTTTTAGACTTGCTAGGGGTACCCAGGACCCTAGAATTCCCTGCCTAAACACCTCCAAATCCTCTTTCAAGGCCTGCATGGACCCTTCCCCAGGTCTGTCCTCCGAAAAATGACAGCACAACCCTAGGCCTAGGAATGGCCAACAGGAGACTGTTGGGGGGGAAGACGAAGAGACTCACACTTGGCCACATACACAGAGATGTCTGCACACACGGGCACTGGGGCCTCAAGCCAAGCAGGACAATCCTGGGGCTGGGAAGCGGGAAAGGGTCAAGCTGAGGGCCGGACAACTCCACATGTCCTCTTGCCTTGGGGCTCTCCAACCTGAGGGACAGCCCTGTCCACAGAGCCTCGGCATAGGTCTGCCACGCTAGAGGTCCCAGGAATTCTGGAAGCCAAAGATGGATTCAGGCTAAGCAGCCACCAGAGGGGCTAGTAGCATGGCCGAGACAGAAATCCTCAGGTAACTCCAGCTGAAGCGCTCCTCCCCAGAGAAGGCGCCTTCTTTGTTAGCAGAAAGTAGTTTATTCACCCCGGGCCCCCCTATGCTTCCCCCCGCCCCCACCAGCACGTTACCCCTTCACCATTTACTCTTACCTCACTAGAAAGCAGGCGGGGGCAATACATTTGTGATCAATGGAGTTCGTGTTTAGCGTAACTTTTTGTAAGAAGGTGTAGAAAAGTAGAGGCTGAAAGGCAGGGGTGCGGTTGGGCCTTGGTCAGGAACCCCTTCTGCACTCTCTACTGATCCACCGGGGATTGGTAAGGTAGGAGGTGGGGCGAAGGCCCGTGCCAGCGAGCACTGTTGGTGCAGGGAAAGGGTCAGGGATGCGATGCAGAGGCCCAGCGGCTGTGCTATCTGCTTTCACAGCTGCTAACTGGGAATAACAGCACTTTCTCTTCGCAGACCATTACAGACGTTCAAGGCGATGGTTACGATGATAACGAATAACTGGTACGCATATACAATGGACACAATTTCTTTCACCAGCATTCGCTCATTGCATCGTCACCACAATAAGAGTTACTCACGCCCCGGATTCACACATGCAAAGAGAAGTTTAGGGGGATCCAGGGACCCGCCCCGGTGACACAGAGCCAGACCACAGTTAGGCATTGAGGGTAAAAGTGCTTCTTCTCTTTACAGGACTTGATTTGGTCTTTTATCCATATTTGTAAACATACGCTGTAACTCTTCCCCGTGTAAGTTATCATTTCCGATTGTTATTTTTGATGACTTTGAAGACATAAGCTTCTCAAAGCCCGTTTCTCACAGGGAAAAGCCTGGAAGTTGGAAACCTGCAGGACAGACAGAGTCAACTCTTCCTTCCAATTAGAAAGGACAGGGAAAATGGGATGGTCAGGGTGGGGGCGAGACGGGAGCACAGACATGGCAAATACTGGCTAAGCTTGGGAGGTCTTCCTCTGGTGCTGTCAGAGGAAACTGTCACTCAACATCCCTCCTCTCAAAAAGAAAATATCTACAGTCTATCATAGAGAATAACCCGGAACTTTCCTTGCCCTGAACATCTCTCCTTCCCAGAACATAGAAAACGGTAGCATATAATAATAAAGCTTTGGGGGCACACATGTAGTTTACTAAGATCACTGTTAAGACAACACAGTAGAGGTAAAATAAAATAAAAAATAAAATAAAATAAAATGGAAATAGCAGTAATTACCTTGAGTATATAGGATAGCTCTCTGCGAAGAAATTCGAGTATTGCGTGTAGACGTATGTGGATATATATGTAAAAGTTTCGCCTTTCCTTTCACAACATCCCTGCAGAAGCAGAAAAGGGAAACATAATTAATAGACTATACAATGATACCCATAGGTTTCCTTCCAGCTCTAAAACTTGAAGTCAGAGTTATAAACCGGTGGCAGAATGTGGTGCAGGCTGAACTGGGCCTACCAATCAGTTTTGTTTGATCTGGGGAGTGTTTTAATGTAATTTGAGCTGACATCTAAAATTTAGGAATTTTCATCAAAAAATCCAGATTCAGGGCACCTGGGTGGCTCAGTTGGTTGGGCGACTGCCTTTAGCTCAGGTCATGATCCCGGAGTCCCGGGATCGAGTCCCATATCGGACTCCCGGCTCTGCGGGAAGTCTGCTTCTCCCTCTGACCTTCTCTCCTCTCATTCTCAGTCTTTCTCTCTAATAAATAAATAAAAAAAAAATCTTTAAAAAAAAAAATCCAGATTCACAGCTTACTTGAAAACAACAACAACAACAACACAACACCCCCCCCCTCCCCCGGAAGATCTGGCAGTAATCACAGGACCTGCGGGCCTGATTGAGGCACAAACATCATCACCCAGCCCACTGCTCATTTCAGTTACCTGTCGGGCTTCTAACACATTAACGTTATGATTCCTTATGTCTCTAAGACTCATCAAAGAGAATTATGTCCTCAAAGTCAGTGCAACTTAAGTAAAGACAGTAAGAGCCTAGCACGGCCTCGTATGGTGACTATAGTTAGATCAGCACACGGCTTTTGAAAGGGTCACTTGTGATTTCTTAGTGCCCTGCTTCTCCATGCTGACTCTCTAGGGGGATTACTTGGAAAACATCTTGAAGCCATGCTCTCAGCCCTGATGCAGAGCACCTACATCAGGCCCTCTGAAGGCGCCGTCCTGGCATCAGCATTGTTGAGCTTGCTTAACAGAGATGTATTTATTAAAGCCTAGCACGCAGATGGTGAAGTAACAAATCACAAAAGTAAACACACCTGTGTTAGAACCAGCAGCCAGACCAAGGGACGGGTACTAAAAGCACCCCAGGCCTCTGCTGTGTCTCTGCCCAGTCGCGACCCCACTTTCTCCCGCTATCCTCACCTAGCCCCTAACACCGTGGACTCACGTTGCCTGTTCTTGAACTTCACACAAACGGAATCGCACTGACTGCATGCTTTTGCATCTAGGTTCTGTCCAGCAACAGTTTCAACTGAGACAATACCCAGGCTGCTGTGTGTACAGGAGCTGACTCACTTTCACTGGTGGGTAGTGTTCCATGCCACTATACCACAAGTCTTCTTTTCCATTCTCCCATTGAGGGAGATCCAGTGGCTCAGCCACATTTCAGGGACTCAGTAGGCTAGTGGCTGCCATAGTGGACAACACAGATCTAGAAATTATAGTTTTACCTCCCAGCTCTATTTTCCACATCTACATTAACATTCAGATATGTATACATTTTTAAACGATTTCATTTATTTATTTACTTTAAAGAGAGAGAGAGTATGTGTGGGTATGTGTGCATGAATGAGAGAGGCGCAAAGAGGGAGGAGGAGGAAAAGGAAGAGAATCTCAAACAGGCTCCCCGATGAGCATGGAACCCCATGCAGGACTTGATTTCATAACCCTTGAGATCATGACCTGAGCCCAAGCTTAGTTAGAAGCTTAACCAATTGAGCCCCCCAGCACCTCAGTGTATATAAATTTTGAGGTTAGAATCAAGATCCAGGTTTTTTTTTCCATCTGTATATTCAAATGACCATCCCTTCTGTATAGTAACAATGTTATCATAAATCAAGAGTCCAAACACCTGGAGGCTTATTTCTAGAATCTCTAGTCCATTTCATTGGTCAACTGTGCTTTTGGCATTTAGTATTTCTTTTTCTTTCTTTTTTTTTTTTTTTGAGTTCCCTAGTTAATTCTTACATTCAGCCCTTATTGAGAACCACTACCAAGAGGTCACAAAATTTGTCAGTAGCTATGACCAGAAATTTTAGCGAGTGGAGTGGAATGGAATAGAAGAGAAAACATCGGTATGTACCAAGTATTGTTTTATGAAACTTTTATTTCCATTAGAGTGTATGTGTGTGTTTCTAAATTGAGGTCTCAGAAGTATCTCTTACCATCAGTGATGGTCCAGAAAACAGTTTGAAATCCACTACAATAGTGTCCTCTGTGGAGTAATTACTTGGGAAAGTCAGCTTGCATATTATTTTATAGTCACCGTCCAGAAATGCTCTGAAGTTTCACTCTTACACAATTGGTGATAGACCAGGCCTTCGCACAAAGCAGATCTCCGTTTGAAACAAGTCGGGGAAAGCCACTTCTGGCTGGTGGAACAGGAGGAGCTCATTATAAGGCCTGTGACTTTGACCCAAAGGGGAATATGATAATGAGTTCGTGATGCGAACATTGCAGATGAAAATTGCCAATCTGCACAATTTGAAATTTGTTCAGCATCCACGGATTTTAGGTTTTTCAAGTTTTAATTGGATGTCAAACAAGAAAACAAGATTTGAGGGGAAGAAATTAAAGCCAATTTAGTTACTAAATGATGTTAAGTAACCTTTGCTGTTGAAGAAAATGCTCTCAGAATATTCGCTTGAATCTTGAAATGCTTATTTAATTGTTCAGCCTGTGTCAAGAACAATCGAATCAACAACAATTTATTGAGTCTCCACCGAAATATGTCTGGCAAAGGAATCAAAATAACAGAAATAGACTTTGTTCTTGCATACAAGAACTCTATGGAGAAAAATGGATTGTGGCGTATGATTTTCTCTTCTTTCAGAACATGGATATAGTAAATAAAAATGATTTGAAGCCCCTTAATGTAATATTTTATCTCTTCAATCAACCTAAATGCATGCCCTCGCTGTGGTTTTTACAGTTTTCCCATTAAGAGAGAAGGGAGAGATGCATTTGGTGGGCATTTCACAATATCTACAAATATTGAATTATTATATTGTATACCTGAAGCTCATATTGTGTCCTACATCAATTACACCTCAATTTAAAAAATTAAAAAGCTGGAGACCTGTTTTCATTTCTCCCTTCTCCAGTCCTAGTGGCCACATGTCACATGCTTCAGGAGGCACAGCTACAAGATAGAAGGAGAAAGAGCCATCTACGACAGGAGAAGAAATCAAGTTGGCTGCATACACACACACACACACACACAATATCATATGCATCTTCTGGTTTTGTTTTTATACTGTGCACCAGCACATAGAAGTTGTATGTGTGTGTGAGAAAGAGAGAGATTATGTGGGGTATGTGTGTATCAATCCTAAACAGAGAGATTTGGACACTTTCATTAAATATCTCCATTTCTTGCTTTCTTGAAGATATAATTCAGACATCAGTTAAAAGGAAATTTTCCATTAAACTGAAACCTCCGTAAATCAAACAGCAACTATGTTTTTAAGCCTCTGGTCTGTTCAGTAACTCTCCTTAAGAATGCAACAATCTTGTAACACTGAAAAATTAAAATAAACAAATTTGGGGAGGAAAAAAAAAAGAACGCAACATGAACCCTCTCCACAGACTCTCCAATGACAAGGTGGGCAAAAAAAAAATAATAAAATAAAGAAGAAACGGTTATTAAAATGAACCAAACCCTCTTTAACTTTTCATTTGAGGGGAATTTGGACACTCAGGGCTTGCGAAATTTTAAACTCTCATACATAGGAAGGGTGAGATTTGTTTCAAGGTCACCCAAGCCAAACTAGTATGCTTCTCAGACTTTAAGTTACGATAATAATGAAATTGGGGAATAATTGTTTTAAAAACACAGTGAGTGCTAAAGTTTATTTACAAGCAAACATCTGTCTACCATCACCGAAAGCCCTGTGGAGAATTTTGGCTGTTAAAATGTTGTACAAGGTCAAAGATTCTTAATAGCCCCGTTCATTTGCTATTTGAGGGTTTTATACCTAAGCCCTAATTTATTTTAATTGGGTTTTTAGCTTGGTTTATGTTTCATCATTTAACAAACCCTCCACAAGATGGAATTTTAAGGCACTATGTAGAGTAGGACCCATAAAATGATGAGATTGATTGTTTCACAGGGCTTAGGAAAATAAAGTCTTGTTACTCCAGACAGACTTCTTTCCTAGCGCTAATTGTCTGGTTCGTGTAGGATGTCCCGAACATGTCTTCAATCATTCTGGGCCCACCAAATAGATAAAACAACAAACGTGGGCCATGTAGGACCAATAAGGTTGGTGCTCTGGATGTGCAGGTATTTCTAAGAGAAGGGAGACGTGCATTTGATTCCAGAGGGAGCTCCCTTGTGTCCCTCTAATCTCTCTGCCATAATATGAAGTTCATCAGGATTCAAAGTTAGGGCCAGATCGCCAAAACACCACTCTTGATGCCAACTGGTCCATTTGACGAAATTGACTATAGGATTTTGGCCAGTAAATAAGTCAATCACTCTTGTCCAAATCCACCTTATAAAGGTGAATTATCTCCAGTTCGATCTTTGGACTACATCCCTAAATTCACATTGGGGAGGTCTTGGAAAGCCCAAGGCTATGTACAGATGGCCTGGAGCCCAGGGTAAATGAATGGCTGCCACACTACACTCTGTTTTATGAGACCTTGGAGCCAGACCCTCCCCCCATGCACAGCCTGCCGGTAGTGCCTTGGGGCCTAAGAAAACTCCAATGAACTGTGTGTGTGTGTATGTGTGTGTGAAAGCATGCAAAAAAAAAAAATCTTTCCTATAGCTGTGCAATGATTTGCACAATAAACTGACCATCGCAAAAGAGGCATCTGATGTCCTTGCCTTTTGCCTGATCTTACTATGCTCTGGGGGAGTCCTAACCTAGGCTGCTCACTGCTCTGCTTCTGGGGGTGTGGCAAAGCCCGATCAACAACACCATAGAGGATCTCAATAACCACAACCTGATTCTCAAAGAAAGTCAGTGACACTAAAGCGAGACTAAACCAGTAGCAGTCAACTGTGAAGGCCGAGTCTTGTCTCCCTCGATCACCGCCGTTACCCCTGAGCCCAGAATAGGATCTAGTACGCAGAAGGCATCAGCAAATAATTGCAGAAACGAATACTAGATATATCGAAAGCCTAGCATTTGTCAATCATGCAGAAGGCACTTTGCATACCTTGTCTTTCTATTCCTTCTGACAAAAAACCCAGTGGGATGGGTATTTTAATAATCAGCTCATAAATAAGGAAACTGAGGTTTGAAGAATTTCCCGGGCTTGCTGAGGTCACACAAGCAGTAAACAGAAAGCAGGGCTTCAAATTTAGATCGGTCTGCCTTTCTAGCCCATGTTCTGTCTGCCACACTGTGCCTTCACCCCAGTAGAAGCCAATTATAGACTGACCCTCGGTCTTTTGCTATAAGATACAAAGTTAGTGTTTACATATTATCATATTATCACATTACATATTATCAAATCCCTCCACACGACAGGGACTCTGAAGGGCTGAGGGAATGGGATAGGAATAGAGAGGGCTCCATTCACATATTTCTGTGTGCACAAAGGCAAGAGAATTTGGGCTTCCTCACTTCCCTGCTATGCCACCAGACCTCTCACCAAGCCCAAATGTCCTCAGCCGAGAGCTGCAGAACATGAGTTCTCTCTCACTGGATTAAATGGGAGATGCATTTATGCGCAGCAAGGACTCCGTAAATAGAGATTATTACTAACCCAGAATCATGTGGATTATTACCAACCCAGAATTATCTTCAAACTCATGCCAGTTAATATGATTCTTTTAGAAAAGGCAGAAATATTTTTAAAGGAAAGACTATACAAGCCTTACCTATTTTCCCTTTAAAGAATTTACCCCTTTGCCCAGCAAATTCTACTGACGAAATCTGAAGTGGCAACCCCCTTAAAAAAAAAAGAAAAAAGAAAAAAAAAAGGCTTGTAGGGGAAGAGGCATGAAAAGGTGCTGTTTAAAGTCAGAACCCTCACTCGTGGTACAGAAGGCCCTGGAATAGTGTGGATTAATGAATCAATGAATATGCATCCTCTGGTGAGTCCCCCAGGTTTCTTTCCCTTGCCCCGTGTGTAAGGCTTTTCCAGCAAATAAACTTGCCCGAAAGACCAACCTGGCTAAACATGTACACTGGTCAGAAAAAAAAAAAAAGAAAAGTTTTATTACGTTTCTCTCCCCGAGGCCGGCAGTTGTAGAACTAATCAGCTAATGTCTTCTGGACACTGCGTGGAGACTGTCTTGCTCAAGATCGAGCCAGCTTAGAAAAGTCTGCCGCTGTGAGGCGAGCAAGTCCTGCCTTGTTCCACATTTAAGACATTCTGACATGGTCTGAAATGGCCTTGGCCATGCCGCCCGGAGAACTGCGGTCACTCTTTTCCTTTCTCCTTCCTCATAAACCAGGCTGTGCCGACTGAGGGCTCAGCCTGCTGTGACTCCATGGGCCGAACGATCCTGCCCGGCCCAACAGAGAAGCTCTTTCAACTCGCCAAAGAGCAGGGGCTGCAGGTTGGAGGAGAAGTTTGGCGCCAACATTTGCTCTCCACGACTGAATGCTTCTGAAGTCAAACTCATCGAGCGATGGGCTTCAAGTCTCTCTTTTCTGTATCTCTCTCTGAACAGCAGGCCAAAAATGAGCATTTTGAACCTCTCTCTCTCTCTCTCTCTCTCTCTCTCACACACACACACACACACACACAGAGTCAAGGCCAACGTGGTTTGAGCATTCTCAAAGGGTAACAACATCAGTGAAATGGCGCCTACCTTCCAGAAACTTCAGTCCGCAAAAGATGCCCCTTGCCTGTGGAGAGCAGTCAGAGCCAGATTTCCAGCGTTCCAGTCAGCCTCGCTCTCGTCAGAGAGCAACACACCTCATCTCTGCGTGAGCTCTGAAATTCTTTCAGAGACCCACCCTCTAAAGTTGCACGTCTAGATTTCTGACTGAGGGCGATCCGTGACGTGAGGCAAAGCTACTGGATGGCACCTTCTGGTTCTTCCTGATGGGATGTTGATTCCTGTTTCACCACTTGGGAGAGGAGAGAACTGGAGTTCAGTCAGACGCGGGATTACAAATGCATTGTAATTGTTGCTTTTGGTGCACACGGCCATTAGCCAACCACTGAACAAGATGGTCTCTGCTCTTTGTCCTCAAAGGAAGGGGTTTACGTGGCAGGGAGAAACCTGAAACCCCATTGACAAGCCCACACTATCCCCCCGAGCGGGTCTGACAGCCATGGCACTCTCTAGAAGCCCGTGAGTACTGGAGGGGCTCTGTGCTAACTAAATCACCACGAGCACGCCCTGAAAACGCATCGACTGAGGAGCATCAGTCCCCAGAAAGGCGACCTCTCTGCCTGACTCCTGGCAACAGGGGAGGCAAAAAATTCCCTTCTTTTGAACCACAAAATGACCCCAAACTAAAAGTCTGACTCCCTTTTCCTTTCAGAATAGTCAGAGGTAATTGTCTCTGTTTTTACTTCTGTCAGCCTCCGAGAACAGTCGTCACAGACAATGAAAGACAAACTTGTGAGGAGCAGGATACCAACAGTTGTCCGTCTCCTGCCTCTAGCACATCAACTTCAGAGGCAAGTTCGCCTACGTTTACAGTGTAGATTTGAGACGGGACACCTTTTGGGGGCCGTTTTCACTTTCTCTTGCCTGCAGTTGAAACCACTCCCAGTGTGGATTAGTTTAAGGTGCCTGGACGAGCAAGGAAGCTTCGGCAAGTTGGTTCTTGTACCCCCCCTGGGAGCCAAAGCTCACCTCCCCAGCGGTTCAGCAGCGCCGCCCACTCCGAAGGCCCTGATTCAAGGCCCTTCCCATCGGCCGACTTCAGCTGCTGAGAGACATCTTTCTTCTCCTGTCAGCTAATCGATGACAGCAAATTAAAAATTGACTAGAGACAGAGAGGGGGAAAGGCCAGTGTCAGACTCCATGGGTTCTCGAGTTGCACTAATTGGATTCAGTTCAAAGGAGGAGGATTGGTCAAGGCCCATTCACTGGACGCTCGGGTACTTTCCTCCTGGCCTGTTTTTTTCTCTTCCCAGACTTTCTTTTTGCCGTGAAGGGGTTCAGAAATCTCAAAGCCCATCTGGCAGGACGGCTGAACCTGCAGCAGAGCGGTCCCCAAGTGGGGCAGGCTGTGGTTCGGATCCTCATCACTTCTCGCCAGGCGACTGTGTAGAGTTGCCTGGTCTTCCGGAGCCCACGCTGTCCCTTTCTTGGGCCGTCCTTCCCCACCTGCCACCTGACTTACCTTCCTAATTAAAACCGTTTTTCTTTATTGTGTCTCTCTTCCCTGCTGATAAAGCTCTACCAGTCACCGTTTCCTTATACGACTCCTTAGCGTGGGAGACAGCCTGATTCCTGGTTACAACCTACATAGATAGCTCAATACCTCCTCCATAATCAAAAGAATCCCATTATCATCGGCCGCACTGAGTCGCTGTCAAGGTGTAGTCCCTTCTTCCTTCAGGGACAGAGGGAAAAATCAACCTATTGCACAATCTAGGCGATGATGACGACGGGCAATAGCTGGAGAGACCAAAGTGAGGGATTCTGACACTTTGTGAGTGGCGACCTGGGGAAGCTGGGTGCCTATACGTCAGCCCAGTGCGTCTGCCCGTGACCCCTGTGTGGAGGACAAATAAATACAAAATACGGTTCTTTCAAAGACCCCTATGGTCATGGCTTTTTCCTTTTCTCTCTCTCGCTTGTGCCTCATGATAAATTTATCAGGTCACTGCTACCAGAGGGGCGAGAATCCTGGGAAGCGCGATAGATCAAGAGGCCTGTATGTGTGTTATTTCTTCTAGGTTATACTTAACTGTCTCATTTCACGAGAAAGGTTGAGAAGCGAGTTAACGTATTAAATCTGTTGTATGCTTTATATCCTCATTAACAGGGGCTAAGTGGTTTATTAAATCTTAATGGTTCAATGCATTTTTAAAAGTGAACATCACACCTCTGACAATTAAAGGTAGGCAGTTACGCCTGATATTAGGGGACAAGTTTTGTGGGGAGCAGAAGGGGCTGCCTTACAAAACTCCTGGGTTTTTATACACAAGAGCAAGCCTGTTACTAAATGTTACTTAAGCGGACAAGCGTGGAAAACACCTACTGTAGTATATTTCCAAGAGTAGAACAGGAGAGAGGGAGAAGAGCAGTGAGGACCCTTGTAAATCCAGTCAAGGTTCTGGAGGGCCACTTAAGAACTCACAAGAGAAACACAGTGTAAGGAGGACACGGGAAAATGGCCTTGGGGCTGCAGCAGGAAGCTCGGAACTAGAAACTACGTCCAGAGCTCTGCTAGCCAGGAACGTAGGGTACATGGGGTGTAGACACAGCAGAAAGGGAAGTGGGACAACTTCTGCTATTCTAAATGGCACGTTACGTTGCAAACCTTAAGCCAACATTCTAGAGAAGAAAATGTAAGTTTGATGGAATTGACCTGCTTTTACCTTTAAGGAGAGAATCCCTTCCGAGAAACTTAATAAACTTTGGGCCATGTTGATCTTAACCTAATGAGTTTGATTGGGGAGGATTTTTGTGAACAAAAACTCTGTGTTCTGATAATGCTTGATCTTATCATTTTCACAGACTTTTTCAATACAACACAGACAGCAACGTTAAGTCAAAATGCTACCAAACTGTGTATTCTTTAAATAGGTGTGTGGAGAAACACCTGTGGGATATAACGAAACAAGCCAATGCCTTCACAAATGCCTGGAATCTGAAGACTACATCTTCTTTATTTATTTTATTTATTTATTTATTAGAGAGAGAGAGACTGAGAATGAGAGGGGAGAAGGTCAGAGGGAGAAGCAGACTTCCCGCAGAGCCGGGAGTCTGATATGGGACTCGATCCCGGGACTCCGGGATCATGACCTGAGCCGAAGGCAGTTGCTTAACCAACTGAGCCACCCAGGCGCCCTGAAGACTACATCTTCTTAACATAAAAATCTCCCCAGATGATTTGCCTGAATTCTCACAATGGATTATAGATTACAGACACGGCTCAGAAATATTGCCGGTTTGGTTCTGTACTACTGCAATAAAATGAACATCTCAGTAAAGCTAGGCAAGGAATTTTTTGGCTTCCCAGTGAATATAAAAGTTACCTTTACACTATACTGTAGTATATTAAATGTGCAATCACATTATATCTAATAAAATGTGTATATGCCTTGATTTAAAAATACCTTATTGTGAAAAATATGCTGACCACCATCAGAGCTTTCAAGCAGTCCTGATCTTTTTGCTGGTGGAGGGTCTTGCCTCCATGTTGATGGCCGCCCACTTATCAGGGTGGTGATTTCTGAAAATAAGGCAGCAGTGAAGTTTGCCGCATTGACTGCCTCTTCCTTTCACAAACCATTTCTCTGTAGCACGTGATGCCGTTGGACAGCATTTTACCCACAACTTCTTTCAAAATCGGGGTCAATCCTCTCACCCGGCGGCTGCTTTATCAACTAAGTTTATGTCATTTTCTAAATCCTTAGTTGTCATTTCAACAGTCTTTGCAGCATCCTCACTAGGAGTAGACCCCATCTCAAGAAGCCACTTTCTGTGCTCATCCCTAAGAAGCAACTCTTCATTCAGTTACGTTTGGTCATGAGATGGCAGCCGCTCAGTCCCATCCTTGGTCTGCACTTCTAATTCCAGTTCTCCTGCTGTTTCCACACATCTCTAGTGACCTCCTCTGCTGAGGTCTTGAACTCAACTTGAAGTCATCCATGAGGGTTGGAATCAATGTGTTCCAAACTCCTGTTCACATTGATACTTGGACCTCTTCCTGTGAGTCGCAAGTGTTCTTAGTGCCCTGTAGAATCATGAGTCCTTTCTGGAAGGTTTTCAGTTGACTTTGCCTAGATCCAGCAGAGGAATCCCTTTCTGGGGGAACTAGACCCTTATGAAATGTGTCTCTTAATTAATGAGACTTGAAAGTTGAAATCACCCCTTGATCCATCGGCTGCAGAATGGCGGCACGAAGAATGGTGTCAGCAGACATGAAGACAACGTTAATCTCACTGTCCGCCTCCATCAGAGTTCTTGGATGACCAGTTACAAAGGCTGACCAGTCCACAAGCAGTAACATTTTGAAAGGAATCTTTTCTTCTGAGCAGTCTCAACTGCAGGCTTAAAATAGTCTGTAAACCCTGCTGTAAACCGATGAGCTGTCGTCCAGGCTTTGTTCTCCTTATTGAGCACAGACAGAGTAGATTCAGCATCATTCTTAAGGGCCCTAGGATTTTTCAAAAGAGTAAGTGCTCTCCCCCATTCACCTCAAGTTAAAGTCACCAGCTGCACTAGCCCCTAACAAGAGTTGGGCTCTCTTTTGAAGCTTTGAAAGCAGCCATTGACTTCTCCTCTCTACTTCAAAAATCCTAGATAGCATCTTCTTCCAAGAGCAAGCTGGCTCATCTGCAGTGACAATCCATTGTTGAGTGGAGCCACCTTCATGAACTTTCTGAGCCAGACCTTCTGGATGACTGGCTGAGGCTTCTGCATCAGCACCTGCAGCTTCACCTTGTGCTTTGATGTTATGGAGAAGGCCTCTTTCCTTAAACTTTGTGAACCCACCTCCGCTAGCTTCAAACTTTCCTTCTGCAGCTTCCCCACCTCCCCCAGCCTTCACAGAACTGAATAGAGGTAGGGCCTGGCTCTGGACTAGGCTTTGGCTTAAGGGAATGTTGTAGCTGGTGGGGTCTTCAATCCAGACCTCGGAAATGTTCTGCATATCGGCAATAAGGTTGCTTCACTTTCTTATCATTCATGGGTTCGCTGGAGTGGCACTTTTTGTTTCTTTCAAGAACTTTTCCTTTGCATTCACAGTTTGGCTAACTTGGCACCAGAGGCCCAGGTCTCAACCCAACTTGGCTTTTGACTCACCTTCCTCACTAAGTTTAATCATTTCTAGCTTTTGATTAAAAGTCAGAGACACATGTACTTCCTTTCACTCAAACCCTTAGAGGCCACTGTAGGTTATTGATTGGGCTAATTTCAGTATCATTGTGTCCCAGGGAACAGGAAGACCCAAGGAGAAGGAGAGAGATGGGGGAGGAGACCATTCAGGGAGCACTCAGAACATGCACATTTAATGGTCAAATTCACTGTCTTGCAATTATAACAGTAATATCAAAGATCACTGATCATAGATTATCGTAACAGATATAATTAGAATGAAAAAGTCGGAAAGTGACACCTGGGTGGTTCAGCTCGTTAAGCATCTGCCTTCGATTCAGGTCATGAACCAAAGGTCCTGGGATAGAGTCCTGCATTGGGCTCCCCGCTCGGTGGGGAGTCTGCTTCTCCCTCTGTCTGCGGTTTCCCTGCTTCTGCTATCTCTCTCTGTCTCTCTGACAAATAAATAAAATCTTAAAAAAAAAAGGGTCAGAAATACTGGGAGAATTACCAAAATGTGACAGAGACACTAAGTGAGCAAAGCTGTTGGGAAAATGGCACCGATAGACTTGCTGGACGGCCCGACGCAAGGTGGCCACAAGCTTCCAATTTGTAGAGAAAAAAAAGGCATTGTCTGCGAAACACAGTGAAGTCGAGAGCAATAATACAGGTTTGCCCGCGTGGGGCCTGAATGGAGTCTCCCTTACTAACCCCACGCACCAGGTTCCACACTCTCCCTGGCCCAGTGTTACAAGGTTCCCTGGCAGATAATTTGAAAGAAGGTGAGAGAAGGGAAGAGCAGATCATCAGAACGAATGTTTCTTATACATTGGTACTCGAGAGCCACTCATCACCGTCTGACACACGCGACCTCTTACTTATTGACTTGTTGATGACCTATCTCCCGAATGAGAATATTAGCGCCATGAGGGCTGGGATTTTTGTCTGCCTTGTTCACTGCTGAGCCCTTAGGAATCAATAATTCTTGGCACAGAGTCCTTACTCAGGGCTGAGGGGGTTCATTTATGATTGTGTCCCTTCCTATTTACCACAACAGAGAGCTACTTTTTCCAAAGGTAATTGGAAAGTTGGGCTTTCTCAAAACTTCCAAGTGGGTACTGAGTCTCATGAAGACGGCCGGTTCTACTCTGAGTTTGTTGGGAGAGGCGGGGATTTTTCCCTCCAAGACGCAGGCCTGTCACATACTGAGTACTTGAAGCAAAGCGCTTTTAGAATCCATCTGGCACATTCTCTGGACAGGTCAGGGAGTTGTATGCCCGCCAGATCACACATTGTCGTATGAGCTGGTTCTCCACAGCCTCTTGGGCTACAGCCCTCACAGGGGGATGGCACAGAGCTATGACCATCTGTGAGCATGGCTCCTGGCCACAGGTGTGGCTGAGGGTGATGCCACAGGCCACATCTCAACTCACCACTTCTAGAAAGTTTTTGTTGCTAAAGCCTTGTCCCAGGGCACCTGGGTGGCTCAGTGGGTTAAAGCCTCTGCCTTCGGCTCAGGTCATGGTCTCAGGGTCCTGGGATCGAGTCCTGCATCAGGCTCTCTGCTCAGCAGGGAGCCTGCTTCCCCCTCTCTCTCTGCCTGCCTCTCTGCCTACTCGTGATCTCTCTTTGTCAATAAAATCTTAAAAAAAAATAAGAAATAAAAAGTAAAAAGTAAAAAGTAAATAAATAAATAAAGCCTTGTCCCACTTTGTGCTAACTATATGATCTTAGGCTTATTGGCTGTGTGACTCCGGGGAAGTCACCTAACCTCTCGGTCCTTTAGGCTTCTCACATGAAAGCACTTAGGAGAGTACCTGGCATAGAGGAAGCCTCTCCGTGAACATGAGCTATGATGATAATTATAATTATGATTACTAATTTATTTCATCTATGAGCTTTGTTCCCATGTTGCTTTGTAAGAGACCTTATTTCATGCATATAGACTTAGTTTCTCCAATTAAATCTTGAGGAAAAGTCTCTAAGTAGCGCCCATTACCACTCTCCGCACATATTATTCATTAATTCATTCATCAAGAATTTATTGGGTTCCTACCATGTGCCAGGCCCATCATATCTTTCGAAGGAGCTGAGGATCTCAAGAATAAAATTACAGCACGACTGCCCAAGCTGATACAGACACACACTCATACAGACCTACTGAACAGGGGACAGAAGGAAATCTACATACGTGTATGTGGTGTGGTTATGTTGACAAGCTCTGCCCAGGTACATATTGGGACCACAGAGGGGACGGACTCTCAGACATTTACTATTTCATATCCTACATGCACGTAAGCAGTAGCCATATTGGGACCACAGAGGAGACGGACTCTCAGACATTTACTATTTCATATCCTACATGCACGTAAGCAGTAGCCATATTGGGACCACAGAGGAGACGGACTCTCAGACATTTACTATTTCATATCCAACATGCATGTAAGCAGTAGCCATATTGGGACCACAGAGGAGATGGACTCTCAGACATTTACTATTTCATATCCTACATGCACGTAAGCAGTAGCCATGGATTTTAAAAGAGGAGCCGAGATTGCACAATATGGCGCCAGGAACTGGACAGAAGTGGGAAAGTAAAGTTTCCATCCCCAGGACAACTAATCCCATGAGTGTCCTCAGTCCGTGAAGGTAGAATGTGGTCGCCTGAACATCTGGGCTCCCTTTATCCAGCATTGTGTTGGGTATCAGAGTAAAATATTCCATGTGCTTTGAAGAGACTTGAATGAGCTGCATCAACACTTACATAGGTAGGAAGCAATGGGAGTTAAGAGGGAGACGAATGTCTAGGTAAATGCCCGGGCTGTCAATCCCATGTTATGTGTGACGAGATAATGGGAAACCAAATGCCCCTGACCTGTCCAGCCATCATTCATTCAATACATGTACTACATAAGATGCCTGACATACAAAGATGGAGACAAAGGGCCTGACCTCAAGGAGACTACCTTCTATCTTCGTCCTCTTGCTCCGTTCTCCCTCCTGCCCCATACCCTACATGCCACCTGCCAACAAGGAATCAGGAGAAGATCTGGCTAACCTGAGACACCCAAGAATGGGGACCTCTCTTCAGCTTGTGAATTCCTGGGTCTGATTTTTTTTTTTTTTAATCAAACTAAGTTTCATGAAGGCAGCCAGCTAAGATTCATTCCCAAGAACAAGACACTCTCCCATCTGCCTTCTTCATAAAAGACTGGTTATTCTACGGGGCGCTAGAAATACAGCCCAGGCGTGAGGGTAAGAGGGTTGAGCGCCTGCGGGATCATGCCTATTAGACTGGCTCGGTCGCTCTCTGGTCATTTCCAGACTCCCTCTGGTGGAGTTCTAAACCAAATAAATTTCCCCTCATCGGTTGCTTTTGTGCCACCGAAGCACCCACAGTAACCAGAGAACATCCCAGGACAACTAAGGGTGGCATTGAGATCCCAATCCTTGGGGGCTGTTTCCCTTTTCCTTTCTGGTCCCTGAGGCAGAGCTGCTGTCCTCCTGCGTGTTGCTTCCAAGAAATCTTAAAACACAGCCTTTATCAGATTACATCCTTGCTCCAGAATTTACGGCTTCTTTATGCTAACCTAACCTTCTAGGATTGCCTATTTCCTAAACTCCCCTCCAAAATGTGATCCCCACCTAGCCTATCCTACTCTGCTCTTCACTCTACTCCAATACAGTGAGCTGGGCTGAGCCCACGGCTGTGTTCACTCTGACCTTTGCTCATGTCCCACCGGTGACCCCCTCCTCACTGAGGACCCAACTGTTTCCTCTGGGAAATTCTGCCTCTCAAATCAACTTGAATCACCCTTTCTCTTCTTCGAGCCTTTATGCTTAACCAAAACACACCATTAGCCCCGTTTTTCGCGCAGCCCCAGTCATTACCAATATGGCATAGAATATTTCCGTAAAACAACTCGATCAGTGTGTGTGTACGTATTTACACAGGCAGGTATAGGCCTTGCCTCCACCAGGCTGTAAACATCCCAGGAGCCCAGATAGCCCAGGAACACTACCATATTCCGAGGAGGCCCTCAATTAATTCTTAGTTAAGGCTCTGATAACACGCTTTCCCCCTGTGTTTTAAGCTATATGTACCTTCTGCTGCTGCTTTTCCTCCTTCCATGGTATTTTCATTCCTTCAACAATTACTTATTGAGCACCTCCTATGTGCCTGAAAATAGGGAAATTACAGTGAACAAGGCAGCGATGGTCCCTGCTCTCTAGCTACTTAAAGTCTCGAGCCTTGGCTAAGGCTGGAAGGGCAAGCATGTTCCCTGAATAGCAGCAGCCTCTTGTTCTCCCTCAGTGGGAGACCATGCACAGGTCCACTGGGCTACACAGCGCGTGCTGGAGTCTAACACTTCCGAAGACACTAAAGGGATTAATGAGCAAAACCCACACACCATGTTGATTATAAAGCATCCTTCAGGGGCGCCTGAGTGGCTCAGTGACTTAAAGCCTCTGCCTTCGGCTCAGGTCACGGTCTCAGGGTCCTGGGATCAAGCCCCAGGTCGGGTTCTCTGCTCAGCAGGGAGCCTGCTTCCCCCCCTCCCCCCGCCTGCCTCTCTGCCTACTTGTGATCTCTCTCTCTCTCCGTCAAATAAATAAATAAAATCTTAAAAATAAATAAAGTGTCCCTTACTGCCTTTTCCTGAGACCTCGGATCAGGAAAAATCACTCCCCCTCCCTTTTTTTTAACCTCTTTTATATTGGGCTGGTTTTAATTCGAAATTCAGATGTCACATAAGTTGTTCCACTATTGGGTGCTGCCTGAAAGTGTTCAGTAAGATAGGATGATTTCTGTTCCTTTAAACAACACATGTCTCATTATAGAGCTATACCTGCCAAATATTAGTTTCTCTTTAAAGAGACCAGGTACAAAAATCAAGTTTTACTAAAAACTAATAATACATGTCACCAAACATTTACATGAATAATTGACAATTTTCATTCGTTCACACATTTATGGAGCTCCTATCATAGCAGTTTTGACATTAGTATGTATGGTTACAATAAAAATAGTTTGCTTGATCATATTAAACAGTCTGCAAGGCCCATTTGCAAAATAGAATACCAGCCATATATAATTAAATTTCTGGCCTAAACTTTAGAAGGTATTATTGTATGCAGGGAAATTAGCCGCAACAACTCTGGTCTAAACTCTTTGTTATTTACATTCTTAGAATCAAAATCAACCAACCAACCATTCAACAAAGAAATGCAAATACGAAATATGAAAATAGGGGTGCCTGGGTGGCTCAGTCGTTAAGCATCTGCCTCTGGCTCAGGTCATGATCCCAGTGTCTTGGGATTAAGCCCCTCATTGGGCTCCCTGCTTAGCAGGAAGCCTGCTTCTCCCTCTCCCACTGACCCTGCTTGTGTTCTCTCTCTCTCTCACTGTGTCTCTCTGTCAAATAAATAAATCAATAAAATCTTAAAAAAAAAAAACCCACAAAATATGAAAATAATTATTCTACCAAGCACTTAAAAAAATTTTTTTTCAAAGCTGAAAAGAAGACCATCTGATTGTCAGTAAAGATCAATACCCCTTTGGCCTCAGATATGCTCTGCATCAAGGTCCTAAGTTTTCAGAGACAGTAACAAAAAAAACCAGAACCGACCAGAAAACTCTTGGACAATGAAACTTCATTACTAGGTTTCAGCCAGAGCAATGTAAAGCAAAGATCCTCATATGGTCACGTGTGTAATAAAAGTACATATAAATCATGCATAATTTCACGGTAACAATGATGGCCTGTGGCTCCCATAATTGGTGACCCCCAAGGGACTGATCCCATATATTGAAGCAATTCTGCCATCCCATTTCTTACGTATCAGCAATGATGTATACTGATCAATCTACCCAGATATATATCATGCTAATACCACATAAATATAAAACACAGAGCTAAATAAGGACAGAAATACCATTTGACTCTTGTACAGTTCCAACCACTTTTAGTAAGATAGGTTATTACTCTTGTAAGGGTACTTTCTGTATATGTAACATATTTATCCTTGTCTGAACCAGTAACTCAATTTTTAAAATGTAATCCACAATATATACCTTTTACAACAGGACCTAATACAAATAAACCTACAAATATATATAACTGAAACCACAGTTTCACAAAACAATACTTATCCATATTATTTGTGATGTACTCTATTTTCTATTCTGGTTTAATCTTGATTCTTTAAAAAATGCCGGTCTGGACCTACTAAATTGGTTTACTGATCCATTAATGGATGTTGGAGCACAATTTATAGGGCTCAAAACTACCTAATTGGATTGCTTTACCCCTTCTATAATTCAACATACTACTCAGACTTTTTTTTTTCTAATTTCAGTTAAAGACATTTTCTGATGAAATAAAAGAAAAATTGGGGAGAGCATTGAATTTCAGAGGGTGATTTCAGACTCCAAACTATAACTACATGGAAGAGGGTCCAACGACTGAGTCTAAGCACATGCTGGGGGCTTGGGTAAATTTTCTTGAATTTTAGAGTAAGTAAAGGCACATTTTCAGTACTTTTTTTTAAGTAGGGATAATAATTTTTTCCTGACAAAAACAAAGCCTATTCAAAGAGGCCTCCAGGCCAGAGGTACAGAGGCCATAGTCAGCTTGTGGGGTCAAGGCTAGGCTCTCAAGTCCATTTCTGGACAGTTTCCAGGGTTCCGGGCTGAGCCCCCTACCACAGAGAACAGCAGTAATATGGACTAAATCTCTCTTCAGCTGGTTAATATCCAGAAAAGATGGAGCCAACTCAGTGATTCACAAAAACCCACGAAGGCAAAAAAGGCAAAGATAGGCAACAGCTTGGTACTCTAGCCCTGGGATGCCCTTGACTTGGCCCGGTACCTGTGGGTTGCAGGAAAGGGGAGGCAGCCCAGGCCAGGACACGGCCTGGGCCTGCGTGGGGACAGGGACACAGCTTCAGTCCCACTGGGGATATGAACCTGGGACAGGACGGCCTCGGCTTTTGCGGGGACAGGGACAGAGCCTCGGCCTATGCGGGGATAGGGACGCAGGACACGGCCTTGGCCTGTGCAGGGACAGGACACGGGCTCAGTCTGCGTGGGGACATGGCCCTGGGACAAGGCCTAGGCGAAGCCAGGGAGGCAGGGTACGGCCTCAGCCTGCGTGGGGGCAGGCGCTGGGCTCAGTGGGTGCAACCCAGGCTCCGACACCCGTGAAGTCCGCCCACCCCGCATACACCGGGACCAGCAGGGCCTGCGAGCCTCATCCTTCCCCCGCACCTTTCTCCTCTGTTCAGAGGCCGAGACTCCAGTGCGCCCAGCCTGGGCCAGGGGTCAGCACAGCGGTGCATCCTGGGAGAGAGACTCCTCCAGGCCGGGGGGGGGGGGGGGGGGGGGGGGGGGGGGGGGGGGGGGGG
>CM052797.1:15539731-15632013 GCA_028533885.1 Nasua narica
AATAACATTGTAACTGCTCTGTAGACGGTTCACAACTTCCGGGTGCTGGGAGAGGCAGCTGGAAGCAGTTCTAGAATAATTTCTTAAGCCCAGGTACACAGTGACCTCCTATTACGAGGTTGAATGAACAGGGATAGATCAATACATAGAATACAGGTAAAAAGGAGCCATGAAAAATCACCAGGAAAAGAGGACGAGCATTATTTCTTTGAATATTTGATTGAAATATAAATCTATGAGAATCATTTATAGAGGAGATAGTATAGTGTAGCAGTTAGAAAAACAGGCTTGGGAACCAGACAGCCCTGGCTTCAGATTCTGCCTCTTCAATTTACTAACTTTGGGATATGTGACCTTGGGCTTTACAATGCTTATTATAGCCTTTTAAAATGCTAATTTCCTCATGAGTAAAATGAGGATAATAATTCCTCCTTGCAGGGGATCCTAAGGATTTTATGATATAAAGTCTACAAAATGTTTAGTATAAGATCTGGTAAAAATAGGTACTGAGAAAATGATAGCTATTTCTGCTATTTAAGTGCACAAAATGTTTTAGGTGATGTATTTTCTTCATAATAAGCAACTTAATTAAGTTTTATCAAGTCTTAAGTCTTAATACATTTTCCACGAAATAAAAGCAAAGAGGCATTAAGGAGAGCTCAGGATGAGATAAAATGGCAATCAAGGATTTGAGATACGGGCAGAGATGGACGAAAGATTTCAAGAAATGGAAAAATAATCATAGATTTAATACATGCTTTGGAGGTGATGATGAGTTGAACTGACATTGGAGAAAATCAAATCAGGTATAAAGAAGTAAAGAGTTCAGACATTCTCCCAGAGTACACAGAAGAACAAAGATCAAGGAGCTAAGAAAGGAAGATAAAAATGGGAAAAAAGGAGAAATTCCATTTACTCCATCATCCAAATGATGACTTAAAGAGCATCTGGGATGATATATAAGACTCGCGTTCTAGGTAAAAGTACTCAAAAGAGAACTCAAAAATCTAGATAGAATCTCAGGACATTTTTGCATTTCAAGTACAAGAAATTATTTGGGATGCACCATTTGAAAAATCACAGTTAACCTAAAAATAATTAGTTGAGGAGGGTCTCACCTTTCTCCTCCAGGACAACCAAGAATAGAAAACAATGGATCACTAATTTCTACCCTGAAACTAATAATATAGTATGTTAAGTAAATTGAATTGAGATAAAAGATTAAAAAATAAACTCTTTGAAACTAAAAAAAATAAAAAAATAAAAAACGACGACAACAACAACATCAACAACAACAGTTTAAGCGGAATGGCAACAGTTTAAGAAAAGTTGCAGCACAAAAACTGTTCCCAAACAAGTTGTCATTTAGGTCAACAAAAGAAATGGCAACCAAAAGACACATTCTGATATACGAGGTCTCAGAAAATACACCCATCTTCCTAGGAAGGTTGCTGAGAGGTATACCCCAGTCACCCTTTCTGGAAACTTTACCAGAGAGGAATCAAAATTAAGATTGACTCATTGGACACACTGTGAATCAAGAGGAAAGAAGAGTTAAGACTAAGTAACCAATATAATAATGATAATAAAATGGAATAGAAAAAGCAAAAGTAAATAGAGAAGATACATAAAGTTAATTTATTGGGAATAGCGATACGGCTTATGAATTCGGATGACGTTAGCAGTGGCCAGAGAGCTGGAGGGGGTGGGGGAGACTGAATGAATGAAATGTTGCACAGAATGGAGTCTATACTTATGGCTTCGGTCTTGGGTTTGATGAGTCGAAAAGGAATTTTCTAGAAAGATAATGATTTGTATGGTCTTAAAAAAGTAAGACGTTTTCTAAATAACTACAAGATATAAATACAAATTACAAACAACCCATATGCAACCCAAGAGAAAACAAAGGAAATGTTAAGAAAGAATAAAACGGCAAATATGTAATTTACAACAAGAAAAATCATCAGAAAGGTTTAAACTATGTATGTTATACTTCCACAAAAAGGAATAACTTTGATTATTAAAAAGGGCAAACTTTTCAGTGACACTTATATTATAAAATCTATTTATTTATTACCTGGTGCTTATATACTTGACTCTTGAAAAACGTGGGGGTTCGAGGTGCTGAGGTCTGTGCCATTGGAAAATCCATGTATAACTTTTAGCTACCCCCAAAACTTAACTCCTAGTAGTCTACTTTTGACCAGAGGCCTTTCTGATACCATAAACAGCTAACACATATTTTGTATGTCCTCTGTATTCTTATAATAAAGTAGGCTAGAGAAAGGAAAAGATTATTAAGAAAATTGTACAGCTGAGAAAATACAGCCATAGTACTATATTTGCAAAAAAAAAATCCAAATGTAAGTAGACCTGTGCTGTTGAAAATCTGTATTGTTCAAGGGCCAACCTGTACATGACCAGACCAAAAAAATCATTCCAAAAGGTTTACTTTAGAAGTCACATAAGAGAGATGGGAACCTCAGACCCTGGTCTTGCGTGGTCCCAATGCACTTTTCTTTAGATACGACAGTGGTTTTTCTCACTGGCTTGGTTCACAGCCCAAGTAGCAGAGTCAGGGTAGACAAGACAGACTGCATGAGAGTTCGAGCATCATCTGTCCCTCAAAACCACTATTCCATATGGCATGCCACTGTGTGTGTGAGTCCAGCCTCCCACAGTGCATTTGTCACCACCGACCTATAATGACTGCAATGACACATCTTCCCTGGAGATGGGCCTTTGCCATCCCCCGCCCCAAGACTACTCAAGAACAAAATAAACAGCGCTATTAATCTACTTTTTGCAAGGCTATTAAAAGAAATGCTGCTGACGGAATCGCAATGGCTTCTTCTTTCTCCACACCAGTCGAGGAAGTGCAAAGTACTACTCCAGATCCATTTCCAATTCTCCATCTGAAGGTGTGCTGACATTCTTTTTTTGCCCATATGGACCTTTGAGAGAGTTGGGCTATTTGCGATTACTCTCAAACGTGACTTTGATTCTACTATTAGTTTGTAATAATGCTCACTCCATATGGTAGAAAAGCTGTTGCCAATTAATTTTATTTTCCAGTTGCGACTTCCCTTCCCTTCCATGTTATCATCAGATCATTCCTTATTCAGATTAAAAGTGAGACACAATAAAAAGAGCAAATGCCATATTCAAGCAAAAGATGCCACATGACGCCAAAAATGATTTACTTGCCAACCATCTAGTAAGGGAAATATCTTCATTGTACAAAAAAAGAGCAAAATCAGAAAGAATTTTGGAAGACAATTTACCAGAAAACTGACAGTCAAAATTCCAATTCTATTTTACATGAGAAAGCTATACTCCTCTTTTGTTTTGTTTTCAGAAATGAACAAACAAAAACACCCAGTAATTTAGTGATGGAAAATATACTTTTCTCTTCTTAGCAAATAAAAATAGTTCAGCTTCCAGGAAACCTGCCAGTCCTTATTACAGTTTATCGAAGACCTTAAAAAAAACAAAGACATAGGCAATCCTAAATGTGCTGCCGGTGTGTTCATTTTATGGGACTCAAGGGATAAACGTGCCCGATAGAAGGCCGGAAGCACTTAAAAAACACAAGCGCTGGGGCATCTTCATGATCTCAGGGTCCTGGGATCGAGCCCCATGGGGCTCTCTGCTCAGCAGGGAGCCTGCTTCCCCCTCTCTCTCTGCTTGCCTCTCTGCCTACTTGTGATCTCTCTCTGTCAAATAAACAAAATCTTAAAAACAAAACAAAACAAGTGCGGTCAGGATGCCACAGACAATCCTAAGCACCAATCCTAGAAGCTGTCTTTATTGTAAACGTGTGTTTGAAACTCTATGGCTTTCAGTGATTAGGTAGACTCTTATCTTAAACCAGACTGAAAATATCTGAACCTTTCTCACTGGGGAGGAAATCGTACCCTGATCACCTGCCACTTCTCAGTTCTTCTTAATAGCAAAGAAAACAAAACAAAAGTTCCAAAAAGGAAAAATGCAAGCAATAACTGTCTATACACAATCATGTATTTTACTCAATGCAAAGTAACTGTACTACTGTTGGGTCAAACTACTTAGTATGGAGCTCAGTGTCAATGGGAAATTCCGGAAAGGATCACTGTTTTCCCCAGAGTTTAAAAAAAATCATCTAGTGAGTTTTGTAATTAGGAGTAGCTCCCTGTCTAAAGGCTTTGATTTGCATTTTTCAGCTCCATCGTCCTTAGAATAATCAGAACAACTTAGAATTGGCTTGCTGGTCTGGGCTATGATAATATAGTCGGGAAAGGCATTTTCTCAACCACCGTTTTCAAGTAGGCATTTTGGGGGAGCAAGACAACTTTATATACTGTCATAAACGACAAGACCAATTAAAGTTCAGTATTTAGGTCAAGTGTCCCAATACCTGGGCCGTCCAAGTCTGCTGAATGCAGCCTGAGAAGAGGTGGGAGGAGTAGCAGCAGGTTAGACCAGAGCCAGAGGAGGTGCTCGGCGACTAGAAGACCAGCACCTTTGGGGATGGTGTTCACATTGTTGTTGACTTGGGATGACGTGCTTTCCTGCCTTTCTATCGCTTCAAAGATGCCACCCCAAAATCCCACTATTCAGCTGGTATAGAGAACACAAATATGTTGACAACCACCGTCCTTGTGGTGTCTCCTCTCTCCTGTGCAAAACTGGTCTCTCAGACTTCACCAACAGCTAGCTACTTAATGGTCAAAGCGCCCAGTGCCTTCTTCTCGGAGATACTCAATTCCATATGGATTTTCTTTCTCAAAGCCCTACCTAACCCCTCAGTTTCCTCAGAGTATTTCTTGTTCTTCTGTCCTTGTCCTTTCATTTTCCTTCCTCTTCTATCAGGCCTTTTCTCCCTCCTCTCTCTCTCGTCTCAGGGCGATCATGCCTTGCTCGTGATTCTCTTCAGACCTGTGTTTGCTCGAGCGACTGTCCTTCTTTCAGCACAGGACTTCTGTCTGTCTGCTGGACATCGGCAATGTGCTGATGACAGTGCCTGATATGATTCAGGGTAAGACTGGATTCATTTCCTTTCTCACAAGATTTTCTACTTCCTTATTTCCGTGAACAGCAGCAGCTTCAGCCACACGAGTGAAAAAATGGTGCCTATCTCATGAGGGTTGATCCTCTCTACCCTTTTAAAAATTTAGATCTTTTTTTTCTTCTCAGTTATATATATGCATACATTGTTTCAAGATGCAAAGTCTTTTAGTTCTGGACAATTTTCTTGAATTTCTTTAGTACTGTTTTCTTCCCATGTCCTCTTTTTTGTGTGCTTTTTCGGGAACTTCCATTGTTCAGTTATTGAGACTTGTGGACAGGTCCTCACATTTTCTTATACTTTCACTCTCTTGCAAATTGTTTTCCAATTTCTTTGTCGTGTTGCTGTACTTTCTAGATTTCCTCAACTTGGACTACATTTCTGTTGTTTTTCATTTCTGCTATCATATTATTCATTTATACAAGTCGACTTTTAATGTATTATTTACAATCACTTATCTCTGAGGATATCTATAGATTAACTTCCTCTCCACTTAATCCATCTAGTTTGTTTTGGCTTCTCTTCCATGTTTAGAGACTTTCCCAAATGCTTGATGATCCTTGGCTGTTCACTCATACTGAGGAGTTGGGGGTTTAAATGCCCATCAAAAGGTCTTTGCACATGGGTGTGGTCTGTGACCGTGGGCTTCAGGGTAGGGTGACTTGGTGGAGAAGTACTTGATACTCCTAAGTCTTCAGGGGGAACCACATGGTAACCAGGATGCTTCTTAGCTTTCTCCATTGCAGCTAAGGGTTTGGTTTTCTTAGATTTGCTGGGTCAGTCCTTGTGTCTCATTGCTCCTGATTTTGGCTCCTTTACTCTGGTTCTAGTTGGTCTCTGCAGGGAGAGAGCCAAATGCAGATGCTCAGCCAGGACTTGCTACCCGTGTTCCATTTCCACTGCCCTCGACTCCAGTGGGGCTTCTGCAGGACTCTTTCCAAAATTTTGCTACTTGTCCTCCTAACCACTGTATTGCTACCAAAGTCACTTTTTCCCAAACCGAAAGCCAGTCATTTACTCAAAACCCTCACTGGCTCTCCCTTATCTATAAAATAGTCCAAACTCCTCCTTATCAAAGCACCAAAGATCCTGGATGAGCTGACCCTATTATCCCTTTTTGGCACGACTTATCATGGAGAAGAGGATGAGCGGATGTTGGAACCAGACCGTCTGGATCCATTCTCTGGGCTCTGCCATTTCACCAGCTGGGTGATCCTGGCCTCGTTACTTAATCTCATCTGCAAAACGGGGATTATAATACCTGCCTTCCAATGTTATGGTGAGGATTATTAGGGCATTTACCACAGCAGCTGGCACACAGGAAGTACCATGGGAGCGTTAAAGCTAAGCCTCTGCACACATCTCTTCTCCAGAAGATTATCAAGTCCTTGGACAGGGCTCTATCCCATTGAGTCAACATCTGTGGGATGCTTATAAGGGGACACACATGATGCTATCCCCTGGGGACTATGTAAAAAGAGCTTGGCCCATGAAGACTGACTAATGATTAAAACAGAAGGTGACAAATCCTACAATACTGGAAAGAGCACAGTGAAGAGAATAGAAAGCAGGTAAGAGCCGATGGTTCAGAACAGTGGGGGAAGGCTTCACAGAGCCAGCATTAAGACGGGCCTTGAGGAACGAATCTGCAAGACAAAAGGTTGCTCTGCTAAGACAGTGGGTGGGGGGAGAATGACAGGCAAGGCTGGAGAAACAGGTTGGGGCCAATTGCACAAGGCCCTGCATAACCTGTTTGAGTCTGTATTTTGTTTCAACCAGTTTGTCAATTTCACCATCCTCACAGGCTGGGAGTCCCAAAGACAATTTGGGGGTAGTCCAAGTATTTTGTTACTAACAATAGCTACAAGGCAGCTATCTGGCAATTATTTAAAAAAAATAAATTCGAACCCATTCCCCCATAATGTTCAAGAAGTCAGACGTAAAAGAACACATACCCTATGATTCCACTTATATAAAGACAAAACTGGACAAAATTAGTCTAGAACTGTCCCAATTCGGGATAGTTGCCTTTCCAAGTGCATAGTGACCGGGAAGTGGATCCAGGCAGGACCCAGGCAGGGGTGCCAGTCGTTTCTTGATGTGGTTACTGGTTCCACAGGTATGTTGTTGATGAAAATCCAAGTCATGTACTCATATGTGTTCTTTGCTCAATGGATTTGTAGTTAAAACAATAAATTAGATCCATGATCCTTTGTGCTCCCTTGGACACACAGGTGGGCTCATTTGAAAAAGAGGTGGAGCTACAGGCTGGGCAAGTGTCATTAGTTTGGTGTTCCTTTACGGCCTAACTCAGAAGAGCTCTCGGATATCCTGAACGGCCGAGGACAGCCAACAGCCGGTCACCGTCACCGCTACTGGGGGTTTCCTGAGTGTGTGACAAACTGACTCACACCCCAGGGCCAGACACTGAAATACCAGCACTCGGCGTACGTGTAAGATGGCCCTTCCCCTCATTTTAGATATAACCAGGGGCTGATGGTTTCTTATTAACCTGCTAGAGAAACACAGCTCAAAACCACACCCGTGCAAGCATGAGTTTTAAAGTACTCAACCTGTATGCTCCCTTAGGAGCATAAAGAATCATGTTTGGTTTGTTTGTTTTTTTTTTTTTTCTTTTTTGCTTTTCTTGTAAGAACTTATTTTCACTAAAAAAAAAAAAAAAAAAAAATCTATGTGCCCAGTTAAAAACAAATAGATAAAAAAGTAAAAGAAGATATATAATGAGAAGTCAGATCTTCTACTTTAGATCTGTTTCCTAAGGTAACCACTGTTAGGACTCTCATATATTCTTATATAAATAGTTATGAAACACAGGAAAGCATATATAAATGTGTAAGTGTATTACACCTGCCCCCAATTTTCTTAAACAAATGGGAACCCCGCATATTCACTTTTGTTTTTAACTCCAGATATAAACATGGATACAGCTCATTCTTTCCACAAGTATATAGTATTCTATTGAGTATATAAATTATTTAACCAGATATTTGTCTTTTGCTTTTACAAACAATGGACATCAAATACCCCTGAACATACCCTCTTTAATGTGTTTCTTAAATTATGTAGAAACTGCCCAATGTATACCAACTCTGTTACCACACTTTTTGACCTCTGCATTTCCATTTGGTTAACGTTAGCATCTCATCGCTATCTTAATTAGGAATTCTCTATTTAGTTCCACTGATCTTCCCATTTCTTTTTTTTTATAAAGATTTTATTTATTTGACAGAGAGAGAGAAATCACAAGTAGGCAGAGAGGCAGGCAGACAGAGGGGGAAGCAGGCTCCCTGCTGAGCAGAGAGCCCAATGCGGGACTCGATCCCAGGACCCTGAGATCATGACCTGAGCCGAAGGCAGCGGCTTAACCAAATGAGCCACCCAGGGGCCCCTGATCTTTTCCATTTCTACCTGAATGAGTACTGACCCGTTTTGATCACCATAGCCTTATTGCCTCCCCTCAAAAAGACAGAATACAGAATATAATTATTCATATCACTATTTTTATTATTTTTTTTAAGTAGGCTCCACTAGAGTGCAATTGGAGCCCAATGAACTCATTGGGGGGCCTGAACTCATGACCCTGAGATCAAGACCTGAGCTGAGATCAAGAGTCGAATGCTTAACTGACTGAGCCGCCCAGGTGCCCCTCACAACAGTTTTAAGTATAAAAACTATCTAGTGATTAAAATTTTGCGTTTGGGTGCCTGGGTGGCTCAGTTGGTTAAGCGACTGCCTTCGGCTCAGGTTATGATCCTGGAGTGCTGGGATCGAGTCCTGCTTCAGGCTCCCAGCTCCACTGGGAGTCTGCTTCTCCCTCTGACCTTCTCCCCCCTCATGCTCTCTCACTGTATCTCTCTCTCAAAGAAATAAAATCTTTAAAAAAATAAAATAAAAATTTGCTTTAAAGAATAGACTCATGTTCACAGAATAGATCATACACCTACATATACAGCAAGCTAATCTCTTAAAAAAAAGCAAACCTGCTAAGATTTTAAGTTTTTTACATATCCCATTACAAGTAACTCTAAGTATACTGGATTAAATATACTTAGAGGGAAATAATAAGTATACTGGATTAAAGAGTATCCCTCCCAAAATCCACATCTACCCAGAACCTGTGAATGTGACTTTATTTGGAGGCAGGGTCTTTGCTGATGTAATCAAGTTAGGATGCAGTCACCCTGGATGAGAGTGGCTGGTAATCCAATGACCGGTATCTACAGGAGGGAAATTGGATACAGACAGGCATAGGGAAAACCTCACTGAGGAAGTGGGTGGACTGACATAGCTCCAAGCTACAGAACATCAAAGATTGCCAGCAATCGCCAGAAGCTTGGAGAGCGGGGGAAGGATTCTTCCCTAGCGCCTTGAGAGGGTGCAAGGCCCCTCACGGACCTCTAGTCTCCAGAACTACGAGAGAGAATAAATTTCTGTTGCTTTTAAGCTGCCGAGTTTGTGGCAAATTTGTTCACAGCAGCCCTAGCAAACTCATCAAACTCATACAACATCCATCCCAAGTTTGCGTTAAGTTTGAACCACTATAAATTTCAAGTGACATCAAACCGTATCAGGTGACTTGTCATTTGAGGTATCTTTGTCAGCTACTAGGCTACTCTGAAAGGGCAAAAGGACAGACTTGATTTAGAAAATGCTTTTGAGGGTACTTATTTATTTATTTATTTATTTATTTATTTATTTATTTATTTATTTATTTTTACGATGATCTCATTATGGCACAATTTATAGCAGGGAAAAACAGTTCCTGGAAATAAAATGCTACTGTTTTACAAAGCGTTCATACTCCCCTTATACAGTGCTTCGATATGTTTCAACAACTTCAAAAGCGGTGTGGCATTATATGGGAAAAGATTTTTCTTCTGCAAACGGTAAATGGCACCTCGTAGCTTTTCAAAGCACTTCAGGGTTCTGTAAGATACTCCCACTTCGGAGACATTATCTGGGACTCTATCACAATCGACAGAGAAGGGAATGTTAGACTGTTTTGGAACCAGAAGCCTTGACTGATGCTCTAGGTTAAGTTGTTTTTTATCCGGACCTGTTCCAACTGCGTCCTGAGAGTTCTTCATTGCTTCTCGGTCTAAAGATGTTTGTTTCCTGTTTGCTGAGTGCTGGCCTGTGCCTTCTGCTTCAGAATCATCAGAGCTGTCATAATCCACGAGACTTTGAGAGGCTCGTTGGGGAGACAGACTATCAGCCTGGAGTGTGGCGGGGGTCTCCTTGGACATCACAAGCTGGCTCAGAGATCCAGAGGGAAAATCAGAAGCCCAGGAGACTGAAGCATGAAGGCTTCTGGGACTACCAAAAGCAGCCGAAGGGCTAAATTCTGTTTGGTTGCTGCTTCCGCCTTGGAGAAGTGAGGAGCTACAACCGCAAATATTTCTGCTATCTTTAGATTCCGTTACGTCAAAATCCTTGCAAATCGTGCAAAAAATAGCCCAGTCTTTTTGCAGTAATTTTAAATATCTAACAAAATATTCAAGGAAACAGGTTTCCGATGAAATCAAAAAGTCAAGAAGAACTGAAGGATCAAATCCTATATTTTTCAATAAGAATAAGAAAATACAGTGTGGATTATAGCCATATTCATGTGTGTGATGATTCCACGTTTCTTTTTCTTGGGTTGAGCTTTCAGTAGCTTTACGTTGTCTGAAAATCAAAGTAACGGAGACCCCAGATTAATGACTTTTTATAAAAATAACAGTTTTAACAGACATAAATCACATACCACAAATTCATGGATCAGATTACCTTTTAATCTAATCAGGTTACTTTTTAATCTAATAAAAAAGATTTTATTTATTTATTTGACAGAGAGATATTACAAGGAGGCAGAGAGGCCCGCAGAGTGAGGGGGAAAGCAGGCTCCCTGCTGAGCAGAGAGCCTGAGGGTAGGGCTCAATCCCAGGACTCTGAGATCAGGACCTAAGACAAAGACAGAAGCTTTAAAACCACTGAGCCACCCAGGCGCCCCTAATCTATGCATTATTTTAAGAGAAAAAAAATTTAAAACAATCTCTTCCTCTACAAACTCCATATAAATCTAACTCAATAAATAAAATGCATGGACTTTGGTAGTTCTAGTTATTGTCGGCTGAACAAAAGTCCTCTGTCTTCCTGTCTCTTGACATCAGAGTTCCTCATTCCTCCAGGTAACTGATTACAGAGGGTAAGATCGGGCTGGAGACTGACCTCTTTCCTTTCCTTCCACGCTCTCCTCAGCAGGGGTGGGCACGTGACCTAGACTGACCACTCAGAGCGCCTCATGCTCCTGGCTATGATGACTGCTTCCAACAGGAATCTGTGACCCCAGTGGGCTAACTAGATCCCCCCACCTTGGGACTTTTGCTGGAGCTATTAAAGATGGTAACTGAAAGGCTGCCCTAAGTCAGGCACTGCTGGTGGCCTTGCCTGAGAATGAACTCAGGGTTGCGAGATATAGACAAAGAGCAATGATCAACGACATGACTGAATCCCTATATAAACAGTGATATCTGATGCCAACATACCCCTTGGAATCAATTTCTAATGGTGAGCTAATAAATTCCTTTTTTTTTTTTTTTTTTTTGCTTAGACTAGTCTGAGCAAAAATCTCAACTAATAACCAAATAATCTTAACTAATAAAGAAGTAACACTAAAAAAAAAAAAAAAATACAAACGGCACGAGCACATGCCTCTCTGGACACACTGAAGTGAAGAAAGTTAGAGATTTAATTCAGAGGCTTCCTCTTCCCTGAGCAGTAAGGAGTGAGCTTTGAGTACAACTAAGATCTATTCTCCTGGGCTAATCAGCATGTGCATTTTCAGCACCGTTTGGGAGCCTAATTCAAATCACATGCGGGCATTTTGTGTTCTTGATTAGAACCTTTTGAAAATTGGCCCCAAACACTCACAGTCTGAAAGCAGCCACTGCCAGCACGGCCATAATACAAGTTCGAGCTGGCAGCACAGCACCGCACTGTCGGGCATTAGTAAGAGAGCCCTTTCTCCGAAGCCAAGAAAGAAATGGAAATCAAGCGAATACTTTCGGGTTTTAATAAAGCTGAGCAGAAACAGTGTATAAGAGGTCATCAGTTACGAGCTTCACAGTCCAATGACAGATATTTGCCATAGGATGACATGACCCCACGTATAGCCATTTTCATAAAGCACAAATGGGCTCAGCACGCCGTGTCATCGGTGACCCAGCTTCAAGACCAACCTCAGGGACCCGCCTCAAGTCGCTATCAACCCCCATTCAACTGTATCATAAAACGAAAATTTCCACCTGCTGCTCTGGATACTCACAAGGCTGAGGTTACCTTGAAAAAGGCAAAAATCACATTGAAGCTCGCGATGGAAAAGTTAAGTCTTTGGGGGCGAACAGCATTTTTAAACATCGATTAAATGAAGGTTCGGACAACGGTACACGCTTGCTCCTGATCGCACGGGTCAAACGGGGGAAGCGAAACCAGAACCCGTGCTTTGTAGCCCCCTGGTCGAGTTCTACTCCCCCAGATCTGCCTACCCAGCCAAGTTTTCATAATGAGAACTCCGACATAATCTCATTTTCACGTAGGGCAGGGTTAAAGCAAGGAATTGGAACTTACAAGGAAACCACAAGATTGTTAGGGATTTTTCTTTCCCCCTTAATGATGGAAAGTAAATAGTATGTCCAGCACATTATTAAAAATGTTTTCTGCTTTTCTGGCACACAGTTAGTAAAACGACTTTAAAATATACTGGCCTGGTCAACTTTAGGTAGATGCCCAGTGATGCTTTGGCGGCCTCCAGAATGTCATCGTCTTGTTCTATGAAGACCCTGGAGATCCACTCACATGGACTGTGTGACTGAAGGGAGGGCTGAAGGTGAGGCTTTAAGAAGGTCAGTAACTCAGACATGAAACTCTGTAAATCAACTTCAACAGATGCAAATTTCAAAGAGCGGGCAGCTGCTCAGGAGGCATTAATATCTTACTATGATTTTTTTATATAGACATCTCAAATACTCGAATGTGGATTATTGTAATTCACACTTTCAAAAAGCCCGTGAGTTAGGGGTTATCTCTACTTTACTATGATTTCTACTCGCTCAAGAGGATACGAAGAAAACGTACAACCAGATCATCTACTCACGGCAAGTACCAGATAACCAATTACTTCAGGGAAACTAGAGTTACATGAATTCTTGCTAGAAGCATGTAAAATAAGTGAATGAGTAGGTGACAAAAGACATCACTTTGCTGGATGCCACAGCTGTCTGTTACTAGAGGCAACAGGGCAACCACGCAAAAATCATTTTGCCTTTAAAATAACAGGAAACAATTTTTTTTGTTTGTTTGAAGTAGTAAGAGAAAGTACTACTATTAAGCACAAAAATCGAAAAAGGTTTTGGGGAGTTTTAACTGTAATTTAAAACTCTGAATTATGGAACATATGCCACCTAGTGTTGTAAATTATAACCGCATAGAACGGTATCCAGTATGCAGGAATTACAAGGTAAATGACATCCAAAGCAATTCCGGGAAGTTGCTGCTTACAATTCAAACCTTTCACTAAAACTATATGCTGCTTTTTTAGACACATCAACTATTCTTTTTTAGCAGATGAAATGGAAGACATGTCTTCCCCAACACCTAAATCGAATATCCTACTTTAAACAGTTGTCTTTGGACTGAGTGAAGATCCTGGACATTATGTGCAACAATTTCTTAATCAATGTAACTTCTCACATGTTAGTTTTAATTCACTTTCTAGTTATTGGTAATCGACATTAGTACTCAATTTTATGAAGGAAAATGCGAATGAAATACTACAAAGCAAGTGACTTCTCTCACTTGCTTTGAGGTGATTCAATAGCATCTCTTTGTTTTTAACCTTAGTCATTAATTATGCTATACAAATTCAGTTTAGCCCATAAATTGTTGACATATTTCTTAGTGTAATTCTAATTCTTTTTTAAAGAAAATTTAATAAATTATAATTATGATAACACATATATTTAATTAGTGATGTTACAGTCCTGAGAGTTGAAAATTATGAATTACTTTATCATCAGTAAACAACTACTCATTACTTTGCACACAAAAGGAGTTCAGAGAATTACCTTTCATTTCATTTGCTGAAGCATAACTTCGAAACTTGATTTCTAAGGATTTGATGATAAGTAGGCTTGCTGCTCGGAGAATAACATGATCTGGACCAGGGACATGCTCACATGTGGGCTGAACTTCATCTCCACCAAAGCAGGGAGGTTTTCCATGGACAGACAACGTCCTCAATAAGCCCAAATCCACAGCTCGCAAAACAGCATCAGCTAAAGCTAACATATCTACATCTAAATGCTGATCTGGTGGAATTAGGACAGGGCTAGAATCCCGACACAGGTCTTCACCCACTTTCCAGAGAAGGCACTTTTTGATGAATATGATGAACTTCCTTTTGACAAAAGCCTGAACAGGCCAGGTAATAATGTCTAGTACACAGGAAGGTTTCAAAAATAAAATCCTCTGGCAAGTGAAATGTAGCTTCAGGTGGATTCTGGAAGCTGTAAGAAGTTCCAGTAATTCCAGGGAACATATCAAGCTGTTTATTGTTTTAGAGGTATCTTGGCAGCTTTCAAAATGATGAGAAAATAACGAATTGTAAAAAACTTCAAAAACAGTGTCAAAAGGAGTTAGGAACTGCTTTAAAATGTCTGCAATGAGAAAAACAGTAATTATAAACAAGAGGAAAAGTGAAGCCTTCTTAAAACACAATTTACAATTCAATTTTTATAAATATTATCACTTTACAAGGTGAAAAAATGGATTTGGATCGTTTAATGTGAACAGATAAAGACACACAGAATAACAGCTAATAAGAAGACATGGTATATATTCTACGATAGAGTGTTACTCAGCCACAAAAAAGAATGAAATCTTGCCATTTGCAACAATGTGGATGGAGCTCGAGTATGTTATGCTAAGTGAAATAAGTCAGCCAGAGAAAGACAAATACCGTATGATTTCACTCCTCTGTGGAGTTTAAGAAACAGAACAGATAATATGGAAAAAAAAAGAGGCAAACCAGAAAACAGACTTTTTTTAAAGATTTTATTTATTTGGCAGAGACAGAGAGAGCACAAGCAGGGGGAGCAGAAGGCAGAGGGAGAGGGAGAGGCAGGCTCTCTGCTGAGCAGAGAGCCAGACGTGAGGCCTGATCCCAGGACCCTAGGATCATGACCTGAGCTGAAGGCAGATACTAAACCGACTGAGCCACCCAGATGCCCCCAGAAAACAGATTCTTAACTATAGAGAACAAACTGAGGGTTGCTGGAGGGGAGGTGGTTGGAGGGGATGGGTTAAATGGATGATGGGGATTAAGGAAGACACTTGTGATGAGGACTGGGTATTATATGTAAGCGCTGAATCACTAAATTCTACTCCTGAAATCAATATTACACTATATGTTAACTAGAATTTAAACAAAAACTTGAAGCAAACAAAAGAGTAACAGCTAATAACTACAGTTATCTATTTTACAAATATCAAAAGGGACATATAAATAATAGCTTTAATTTTTGCCTTATAATGTTTTATTTTAAAAAGATCTTTAGTCAAAAAATTTGGAGTGAGTTTCTTGAGATTTTCATACTTCAGGACAGATCAGATGCTATAAAGTAAGTTTTAATCTTTTATTATAAACATAATGCTCCTTGGGAACAAAAGCATGACATTTATGGGGAACCATAATTTGTACCTGTTTTTTGTGAACATGTATCTTTAAAAATCTCTTTTATTATAACAGTAAGGGTCCAGAGGCAGTATATTGCTTTCTCATTTTCAGGATATTCAGAAAGACTTTTTTGACAAAAAGCAACCCAGGAATTACTAAATGTTATCTATAAGACAGAAAACAAAAAGTAGCAAGTTATAATAGAAAATTTTCTTTACAATTGCAAACTACCAAATTACCCTATTATATCAACTCTATAAAACATTGTTTACTGCCTTGCCAAAAAAAAAAAAAAATTGTATTTGGTAAAAGAAAGACGCAAGTATTCTAATATTCTTTAAGTAAAAAAATTCAATGTGCCATAGAAATAAAGGCTCAGCAGGGAACATGAGAATATTAACAGTGATTATTTCTAGGTGTTGGAATGATGTGTGATTTTTATTTTGTTCTTTATACTTTCTCTCATTTCCCAAATTTTCTAATAGTAAATGCCACCTTTTGTACTTAGAAAAAAATGTTACTTTGAGAAAGCAACAAGTACTTATAGCTTAAATAAATCAGATTTATTAACTATTAACAGTATTATTTATTAACTAATTCAGAAATAGGAGAGAAATCTAAGGCTCAATTTTTTTCATCATGCTGAGGACCGTTCTTAGAATTTATTTATGTTGAACCTGTAAAAACAGTCTTGGTCTCCAGCAGAGGTTCCTAAATCTTTTTTTGGAGAAAAGGAAGCAGGCCTACCTGCTCCTTTGAGAAACTGAAGAAGTTATAGGCTAACTTGAAACCCATCCTTCGGGTGAAGAATCTGATTTATAATGACTTATGACATATTTAAGACGCTAAGCTTCGATACAAGTTGCTATTATATTACTACCTTCTTCCACTTTTATGGATTTCTATGTTATTGAAAGAGCAAACATTTTATTGATACAAACATTTGAAGGGTCAAATTGAATGCCAAAGAATAATTTTAAGGAAACTATGAAAGAAAAGAGCATAATTCGATTACTTAACTTACCTTTTCTCTCAACTGGAAATACAGAAGTAATGCGAGGCACTTTGCAGCCATGTGAGATAACAATTTATCCGAGTCTTGGAACATACAGGTCTACGGGAAAACAAATAAATTCACCCACTATTACTGAATGTTTTTAAAACTGCTGTTTTAAACGTCTAGATCTAAAGAAAAAACCCCCCAAAATGACAACAAACCCAATAGAAAACAAATGGCTTACTAATTTAGAATTGATGTCAGATGATTTTAAAAGAATTTTAATTATATCTCTGTATTCCTCCTTTGCACGGAAGTCAGTTTCAGCAGACAATATTCTGGTTATCATCACTTTGATTACTGTTAGCTGAAGGAGCACTAGTTCTCGGGCGCTGCATGTCGGTGAATGTTCCTTCAAACACACAGGTGCTACAGAGACGGTAGCCAAATTGGCAGAGGATGGCGGATGCTTGTCCTTGACACCAGGGGGGCTGGGGCATTCTGAAGAGGTGGCCGTAGAGCAATCTTGATCCAAAGAGGCTGGGTTGAGATAAAAGATGTAATCTCGGTTCTCGTTTTCAAGTGTGGCTCCCAGAAGGACCTTCTTGTATAATTGTTCTAAAACGTCAAAGAAATCCTTCATTGGGACTGCCAAAATACAGCTCACGGGAAAGCTGACAATCCCAAACTGTTGATCTTAATTTCAGAAATGCGACAAATCTGTAAGATGTTTCTTCAGTAACACCTAAAATGGAAACAGTAAGTGCAAAATTACAAGTGTCATATACATCCTATTACAGGGGAGAGGCATTTGTTTCCACTTAACATCGTTTAGCCTCTCAAGTAAAAGGTAATACTGATTGCTTAATTTCTAAAATGGAAAACTGGTAATAAGAACATTATTTCAAGACTGTAAAAATGAAATGTGTGCTTTCCATACAGATTTAAGACCATAAAATTATTTTCAATTTTATCAGAGTAGAAACTTTACTTTTCTCTAACATTTTTTCAATGGCCCATCAGGGCCTCTCACAATCTTGGCACTCCTGACGTTAGGGGCTGGATAATTTTGTCGTGGGGGAGCTGGCCTGTGCATTGTAGGAAGTTTAGCAGCGTTCCTGGCCTCTACCCACTAGATGTCAGTACCTCCCTTGGCGGGGTTGGGGGGCATATCCATACAGGCTGACACCATGCAGGGGCCACCTCCAATTAATTAACCTTCACCTTCAACTTACAGAGGAAAACCTAGTTAGATTGCTGTGTGGTCAAATGACTGTGGTGATTGATGATTAATTCACAACTGAAAATTAAATAATAGGAAGATCCTTGGCCAGCCCTTTCAAACTTAAATCAAAAAAAATGAAAAATGCCATGCCAAGAAAAAGACAAGATGTTAAGCAAAAGTAGTCCAAAGCTGAGCACACTGCACTTGTAGCTCGGTACAACTTGAGACACTCCCGCTGCCCCGGACTCTGACATGATAGAGACTAGCAAGAGTGAGGAGAAGGGAAAAGGCGTTTAGGGTCAGACATGGCTTATAAAGCAAGGAATATGGACAATCATTGACAGATGAGTATTAGAGGAAATATTATGGGTAATATGAGTAAGAGTAGCTGAGAAAATTTAAGACTTTGGCAGAAGTTAGAGATTACTGAATATCCTTCCAATGGAATGCTGAGCCTCTGGGAATTACGTGATCCTCTGGGGTTCAGACCTTTCATTGCCTTTGAGCTATTTCACACCTTTGTAAATTTGTTGATTGCTGATGGCAATGCAAATAATTCCTGTCTCTAGACAGGCAAATAATTGTCTGATGGAGGGCCAACCCTCCTCTCAATGGGGGGGAAAAGCCAGTTTTGCTTCTATTTGTAAACTCAGTTCAACATTCCTTTACTCCACATAAATTCATGGTTCTTTAACTTTTTCTTTGAAACGGTTGTGACATCTGCCGAGTTCTTTCACTAGTTAATGAGTTAAATAAAATTGCTAATACAAGTTCATTTTGCATGGGTCATGACTTTGTCCTCCTCCAATTTATCCTTTAATAAAGTCCAAGGACCGCCCCCATCTACTCCAGCCCATTTATAAGTGCCCAGTCCATCTTTAACCTTGGTCCTCCCTGGTGAAGTCCTAGGAGGGCTATCACTTATCCAGTATGACGCGCTGACTTGCCCCTGGTCTTTATACATCTCCCTCTCTACTGGTTTCTCCCTGCCCCCCATTAGCTTCCAAGGAATTCCAATTCCTGATCTCTCCAACAGGACAAAATTGCCTTGTTTTTGTCCTATAGTGTAGAAATAGGTATTAAGAGACCTATAATTGTAACTTAAAAGTTACGAAAGAAATTTTCCCTGGTAAAGTTTCTCTGAATCCTCTTTTGAAACTATGGTGAACATCCCACATGATGTGAAAACATAACTAATTATCGGGAACCTTGTTCCACCTGATAGTGTTCAATGTTATCGGTTACCTGAACACGGTGCTCCCAGAAAGCAAGAATGATTAATGTTCCAAGAAAGGGCTCACCATATTCCCAGACAGAGCTCACCTTTACGCTTCCACATTGACTCCCTTCGTTTCATAAACCCCACATTTCCTCCTTCTTCTTTGAGAAGTGTCCCATTAATGAACATTCTCCCTGTTGCAAAAGCCTGAATAAAAATTATCTTCTTAATTGTCTGGTGAGTTTTATCTGCCATAAACAGAAACTAGCTTCCATAGTCTATTTCAGAGTCCACGCCCATTGTACTTATCTTGCTTTATATTTTAGTTATGACAGTAACATTTCTTCCCAACAAAACTATAGACATCTTTTATTGAAGTTGACATAAACTATTACATTTTTATACGTCAAATATTCTGTGACAATAGACTATTTTTATTTTTATTTTTTTAGAAGGAAATCTTTTTTTTTTTTTAAGACTTCACCCATGACAGAGAGAGAGAGATCACAAGTAGGCAGAGAGAGAGAGAGAGAGAGAGAGAGGGAGGGAGGGAAGCAGGCCCCCCGCTGAGCAGAGAGCCCGATGCGGGACTCGATCCCAGGACACTGGGATCATGGCCCGAGCCGACAGCAGAGGCTTTAACCCACTGAGCCACCCAGGTGCCCCTAGACTATTTTTAGATTTTAACTAAAATCATATGTGCAAGTCTTATTATAATTTTTAGCCACAAATGAAATTCTTTTTATTTCAATGTTATAGCAGTAACAATACTTCCATTAAAAGGCACCTGGGTGGCTCAGTTAGGCTTCTGACTCTTGGTATTTGTTCAGCTCATGACCTGAGGGTTGTGGGATCGAGCCCCCACTGGGCTCCATGCTTGGCATGGAGTTTGCTTGGGATTCTCTCCCTCTGTCCCTACCGCCCTGTGCTCTCATTGCCAAATAAATAAATAAATATTAAAAAACAACAACTTTCAATAGTGTTTCTAGAAATCTTTAGTCTTTAAATTTTACCACAAATGAGAATAAGATTGTGGGTATTCAACCATTTTTGACCTCAAAAAGGGTCCAACACTTCAGCATGCAAAACTAAAGTGAATACCAGTAAATAAATTGATACATAGACCAGCAAGCAAGCAAGCAAGCATTTCAGGGGGGAAACGGGCTATTTTCTATCATCCTGGGACCCAGGTTCTTTGATAAGAGTGGTTGTGAGTGATCAGATTCAAAAGCGCCAGCCGGGGCCCACAAATGCCACGCAGGTATAGGGGTGCCAAAGACAGGCTGCCCCGAAATGTGCCACTTTGACACATCGATTATTTTAAGTAAAAGTCACAGCAGAGACCGCGAGTGCAGGAAGGACACTCAGACCCTCCTCTGCCCCCCTGAAAACAGGAAATAAATCTCCCACGCAAGAGGTAACCTCCCAGTATCAGGAGGTAGAGACATCCTGATCTCCACGGATAGGAAATTGAGAGCCAGGAAGGCTGTATAAGTCATCCTTTTTACTAATTCACTAGCACAACCCAAATTCTCTCAAGAATTCCTTACTAATTCAAGTGCCCAAAGTTAAGTTTTCTCTTGTCTTGTCAATCCCTCACAGATTTATTGTCTCTGTCTAAAAAGCATAAAAACTGCCGGTCTTGGTCACTTCTTTAGGTGTCAATGGCATTACTGGGCCTCTGTGCACATGTAATAAAACTTTTTTTTTCCTTCCGTTAATCTGTCTCATCTAAATTTAAGTCTTAGTACAGCTGGAAGACCGTGAAGGGTAGAGAAAGAATTTTCCCTCCCTTCCCAGGTACCAAATGAATGAAGAGGGTAGGTGCTAGGCTGATTCTACTATGACTAAGCATCCATCTTTTCTCATTACTGTCTTTTAAAATATTGGTGCTGGCCAAACAAATCTGCATTGAAACAAATGTCTGTGGGTAGCCTATGGAGAATCGTAGCTTTTTTTTTTTTTTTAAGGAATTACGGTATTAAATGAAAAGACAAATCTGAAAAAATGAACTAGGGTATTAGACCAACCACACCTTTTTTTTCCTAAAGAGTCTGTTACAAGGGTTAGTCTATCTCAAGCTCTTTTTCATGCTGGTCTGGAGGAAGGTACACCTCTCAGAAAAGTTTTTAAACCAGCTGTACTGGATATGTGGGAGAGATCTGTCTAGCCTAAAAAAGAAACAAATATTAGGAAAGGTCTAATTAGGCCAAGAAATAGGTGGCGTTTTTAAAGAGTTTTTTTCAGAAAATACCTCTTGGCGGAGGAGAATGACTACCAGGTGGCCGAAGAGGGTACCCAATACAAGCATGAAATTTGTCTCCAGTCTCTCTTTCACTGCTTAAGTAGTATAAATGATTTTAATTGTATATTCATTTCCTAATAGAAGCATACATGTCTTTTTTTTTTTTTAAGATTTTATTTATTTAATTGACAGAGACAGTGAGTGAGGGAACACAAGCAGGGGGAGTGAGAGAGGGAGAAGCAGACTCCCCGCTGAGCAGGGAGCCCAATGTGGGACTCGATCCCAGGACCCTGGGATCATGACCTGAGCCGACAGCAGAGGCTTTAACCCACTGAGCCACCCAGGTGCCCCAAGCACGCATGTCTTAATATAAAAGTACTGTATTCCCACTCATCTTCACACACAATTGATGCTTCAGGAATAAGAACTGCTAAAGGTTAGGGGCGCCTGTGTGGCGCAGTTGCTTAAGTTCTGCCTTGGGCTCAGGTCATGATCTTGGGGTCCTGGGATGAGCCCCTCATCAGGCTCCCTGCTTAGCAGGGAGTCTGCTTCTCCTTCTTCCCCTCGCCTAACTCACATGTGCATGCATGCACACTCTTTCTCAAATAAAATCTAAAAAGAAAAAGGATTGCTAAATTTACTGTCTCCTATGTACCAGACACCATTCTAAGTGAGTAATAGCTTCACAACAGCTTTATGAGGTGGATAATTATCACACCTATTTTACAAATAAGGAAATTAAGGCAAAGAGAGATTAAATTACAGAGCGAGGCCAGGATTTGAACCCACAAAGTCTAATATCAAAGCCTCTAGTCCTCCCCAAATTTCCTCTGATGCTCCAAGTCTCAAGAAAATGGATGAATAGAGGACTTCTAATAAGCTTCCTAAGTGAAAATAGTAACTCACACAGTCTAGTTTTTAATACTTTCTTGACTTTCTTCCACAGTACTGTGAATCAGAATACCCGTCTTTAGAATCATTTTCACATGCTGCACAATATCTAAACTCAAGGTCAATTACTATCCAACTTCCCATTGCAAACCAAGATCAATTTTTTCAAAAGATACTCAGCAATCAAAAGTTAAAACATTAATCAGGCCATCCATTTGATTGAAATTTTTATATTAAATTACTTTTAGAAGCTACATCAAACCCAGGATGAAAAGCCAAACTATCCACAGATCATACTTTGATTATCAGGCCATGAACAGTTTAAAGGCAGTATAAATATGAGTGACTAAGACTCTGACTTTATTTCACTTAAAATGATTTCAACTTTTTACAAAAATTAACTCAAATGCATCATGGGCTTAAAACTTAAGATTTTAGGAAAAAAGAAAAAAGCAGGAGAAAAACCTTTAGGATTCAAGGCTAGGCAAAAAGTTCTTAAACTTGGCCCCCAAAGCAGTCTCTAAAAAGCAAAAATTGATAAACTAGATCTCAAAAAAATTAAAAACTTTTGCTCTGTGAAGGACCCTTTTAAGAGCATGAAAAGACAAATTATAGACTAAGAGAAGATATTTGCTGCTCACATAATCAAAGGGCTAGTATCTACAATATATAAAGGATTCTCAAAACTCAGCATTTCAAAAGATAGTAATAATCAGAAAATGGGCAAGAGACATAAACAGACCTTTCTCTGAAGAGGATATACGGATGGCAAAAAAGTGTACAAAAAGATGTTCAAGCACATTAGCCACTGGTAAACATAAATTGAAATCACAGTAAATGCCACTTTCACTATAGCTGAAATAAAAATTAATGATGCCAAATTCTGAAGAGGATATGGAGAATCTGGAGAACTACTCTTAATTGCTGGTGAGATTATAAAATGGTACAGTTACTCTGGAAAACAGTCTGGTAGTTTCTTTAAAAAACTATACATACTCTTAACCATATGTTCCAGCAATCACACTCCTTGGTATTTACTCAAAGGAGTTGAAAAATGTCAACACAAAAACCTGTACACAGATATACAGGGCAGCTTTATTCATAGTTGCCAAAATTTGGAAGCAGTAAAAATGTCCTTTAGTGGGTGATAAACTGTGGTATATTCAGACAATGGAATATTATTCAGTGCTAAAAAGGATGAGCTATCGAGCCACGAAAAGACACGAAGGAAGCTTAAGTGCATAGTACTAAGTTAAAAAAGCCAATCTGAAAAGGCTATATACTGTATGATTCCAACTATATGACATTCTGGAAAAGGTAAAACTATAGAGAAAGTAAAAAGATCAGTGGTTGCCAGGGGTTGGGGTGCTGGAAAGGGATGAACAGGTGAAGCACAGATTTTTAGGGCAGTGAAAAAGACTGTTTCAGCCTTTAATAGTGGTTATGTATCACTGTATGTTTGTCCAAACCCAGAAAATGTGCACCACCAAGAGTGAACCGTAGCTTGAACTATGGACTTTGGGCACGATAAAGATGTGTCAATGTTAGGCTCATCAATTGTAACAAATGTTACCGCTCTGGTGTGTGGGGGGGGTGTTGATAATGCAGGCGAGGGCTATGCATGTGCAAGGAGCAGGAGGAATATATACAGGAAATTTCTGTACTTTCTGATCAATTTTTTAAAAAATATTTTATTTATTTATTTGACACAGACAGAGAGATCACAAGCAGGCAGAGAGAGAGGGGGAAGCAGGCTCCCTGCAGAGCAGAGCCCGATGCAGGGCTCGATCCCAGGACCCTGAGATCATGACCCGAGCCGAAGGCAGAGGCTTTAACCCACTGAGCCACCCAGGTGCCCCCTTTCTGATCAATTTTGCAATGACCTAAACTGCTCTAAAAAAATAAAATCTCTAAAGAAAATAAGAAACTAAATATATAACTACCTTATGACCTAGAAATTACACACCTGGACAGTTATTCCTGTAAAATGAAGGTTTACACAAAATCACACAAAAACCTGTACGTGAGAGTTCACGGCAGGTTCATTTATGATAGCAAAAAACTGGAGATAACCCAGATGTCCTTCAGGGTATGAATGGTTATACTGCGGTACATTCATACCATCCATACTGGAATACTACACAGCAATAAGAAAAGAACTATCAATAAATGTAATACTTTGGATAGTTCTTAGGGAATTATGCTAAGAGAAAAAAAGCCAATCTCAGAAGGTTGCATATTGTGTGGTTCCATTCTTGAAATGACAAAATTAGAGAGATGGAGAAGAGAATAGTGGTTGCCAGAAGTTAGGGAGGCCCCCTCCCATTTGGTGGGAAGGGTTATAAAGGCCAACACAAGGTTTCCAGTTCCATAACTGGTGAAGGCAACACTAACCTACATATGTGATAAAAGTTGCACAGAACTAAATATACACACAAATAAACAGAGGTAAGACAGGAAATCTGAACAGGATCAGTGGATTACATTAACGTTAATATCCTGGTTGTGATATTGTATGATAGTTGTAAAAAATACTATTTTGGAGGAAATTAGTCAAAGGGTATACAAGATATCTCTGTATTATTTCTTACAACTGCATGTGAATCTACAATTTCTCAAAATTAACAATTCGATTAAAAATATTATAATAATTTCAGGGGCACCTGGGTGGCTCAGTTGATTAAGCATCTGACTCTTGATTTCGGCTCAAGTCATGATCTCAGAGTTGCAGGATCAAGCCCCGCAGTGGGGTCCACGTTCGACAGAGAGTCTGCTTGTCCCGCTCCCTCTATCCCTCCCCCTGCTTGCACTCTATCTCTAAAATAAAAAAATAAAATCTTTTTAAAAATATACAATTATAGCTATAGACATCAGCCTTCTGATTTCAAGTGTTAATATGCATAGGATTTCACTAATATCAATTAAATATAAATGCAAATATATTAGAACTTTGATTTTAAAAATTCCTAAAAGGAAAACTGAGCAGAATCGCATTTTAAAATATTAAAAAATATTTTTTATATTGCTCCAATATTGGAAGTCCCAGGTAGAGCAATCAGGCAAGAAAAAGAAATAAAGGGTATCAGAACCGGAAAGGAAGAAGTAAAACTGTTTCTATCGCAGGTGATAAGATTTTATATAATAAAAATCCTAAAGAGTCAACCAAAAAAATGTTAGATCTAATCAATAAATTCATTTGAAGTTTCAGGATACAAAATTAAATATGAAAATCTGTAGCATTTCTATACACTAACAACAAATTTTCTGAAAAAGAAATAAAGAAATTGACTCCATTTATAATAGCATCAAAAATAATAAAACAATTAGGAAAAAATTAACTAAGAAGGTGAAAGATCTCTGAAAATCACAAGACACTGATGAAAGAATTTTAAGGCACAAATAAATGAAAAGTAACCTGTGTTCTTGGATTGGAAGAATTAATACTGTTAAAAAAAATAAATAGACTCAATGTCATCCCTATTTAGATTCCAATGGTACTTTTTACAAAAGTAGAAAAAACACTCTTAATATTTATATGGAGCCACAAAAGACCCCAAATAGCCAAAAAAAAAAAAAAAAAAAATTGTGAGAAAGAACAAAGCAGAAGGCATCACAGTTCCTGATTTCAAGCTATACTATAAAGCTATAGTCACCAAAACAGTATGGTACTGGCATAAAAACAAACAGACCAATGGAACAGAATTGAGAGACCCCAGAAATAAATCTTCACATATATAGCCAACTAGAATCTGACACGGGAGTCAAGAATACTCAATGGAGAAGGACAGTCTTTTCAATAAATGGCGCTGAGATAACCGGATATTCACATGTAAAAGAATGAAATCAAACCTGTATCTTAGACTGACAAAAATTAACTCAAAATGGATTAAAGCTTAGATGTAAGACCTGAAATCATGAAACTCCAGGAAGAAAACAGGAATAAAGCCCCTTGACATGGGTGTGGGTAGTGGTTTTTTTGGAAGACACCTAAAGCACAAGCAACAAAATAAATAAGTAGAACTATATCCAGCTAAAAAGCTTCTGCATAGCTGAATAAATCAACAAAACAAAAAGAAAACATATGGAATAGAAAAAAAAATGTTCGCAAACCATACATCTGATACGGGATTAATACCCAAAATATATAAAAAACTCATATAACTCAGGAACAAAATAATCCAATTTAAAAATGGGCAAAGGAGCTAAATAGACCTTTTTCCAAAGAAGATATATAAAAGGCCAACAACGTACATGAAAAGATGCTCAACATCACCACTCATTAGGGAAATGCAAATTAAAACTACAATGAGATATCACCCCAAACCCGTTAAGAGTTACCATCATCAAAAAGAGACAACAAATGCTAGTAAGACGTGGAGAAAAGGGAACCCTTGTGCACTGCTGGTGACAATGTAAATTCATGTAACCACTACAGAAAGCTACAGAAAGTATGGAGGATCCTTTAAAAATTAATAATAGAACTACCTTATAATATGACAATTCCACGTTTGCGGATATACCTAAAAGAATCAAAAACACTAACTTGAAAACGCATCTGCACCTCCCCGTTCCTAACAGCATTATTTATAATAGCTAAGACATGGAAGCGATCTAGTAGATGAAAAAGTTGCGGTATGTATATACTCTGGAATATTATTCAGCCATAAAAAACGAGAAATTCATTCCACTTGCAACAACATGGATGGACCTTGAAGGCATTATGCTAAGTTAAATGAGTCAGAATAAGACAAATACTATATGATCTCACTTACATGTGGAATCTAAACAAACAAAAAACAAATCCCAAACTCATAGCAAAAGAGATCAAACTTGTGGTTGGCAAAGACAGAGCATGGGGTGGAGGGGGAATTGGAGGAAGGTGGCCAAGAGGTACAAACTTCCAAATATAAGTTACAGAAATACTAGGGATGTAAGGTACAACATGGTGACTATTGTTGACACAGCTGTCGAACACACAGGAAGGCTGCTAAGAGAGTAAATCCTAAGAGTTTTCACCACAAGAAAAAAATTTTTTTTCCTTTTTTCTTTCATTTCTTTTTATTCTATCTATAGAAAATGGATGTTAGCTGAACCTACTGTGGTCATTATTTCACAATATATGTAAATCAAACCATCATGCTGTGTGTCTTAAACTAATACAGTAATGTATATCAATTATTTCTCAATAAAATCCGGGGGAGGAACGTTGGGATCTCTAAGTGTTCAACCCTCCATATCCTCTCTCTTCTTAGAGCAATTTTATGGACTCTCTCAATGTCTTCAATTACTATCTCCATGCTGACAACTTCAGAGTCCAGTTAGAGTCTAGCTGTCTTCTGGGGTCCATACTCAAGTAGCTAAATGCCATCAGAGTTTCACTTGGAGGGCTCACAGGCACCTTCAGCACAAATTCAACTCAACTTCTATGGCCCCTTAAGCTTGTTTTCTTCAACCTCTCAGTTTACGGTGACTAGATCTCCTAGGTATCCTAGTTAGAAATCCGGACATCTTTCTGGACCCTTCCTCAGCCCACTTCTCTCCACCCTTACTGGCATTACTGCAGTACATCACTTCGACCTCAGACAACGAACAGATTTCTTGCTAAATGGTTGTTTCGTGTCCTACCCTACAGCCACTTTCTTTTGAAAAACCTCTCCATTCTCCTTAGGATAAAATCCAAACCCCTGGACACACCTTAGCAAGTCCTTCAAGATCTGTCTCTTGGAATTCTCTCACCAATCTGCCCCACAAACTAAGTTACAGGCTTTCTCTAAAGTTCTCGGAAACGGTGCACTTTAAGGGTTTCCAAGTTTTGCTTGGCACATTCTTTCTAAGCCACATTCAACCTTCTCCCACCCGCTCTCAACCTTTAATTTGAAAACCTGCAGACCCGGGGGAAGCCTTTTTACATATCCACCTCAGGATTAGGGGGCCCTGCCAAGGGCTCCTTCAGCCTATACTACAGTATTTATCTCATTGCGTTGTCTATAATTATTTTCTAGTTCGGTTTCCCCACACTTTGACTATGAGCTTCCCTGTGCAGGACTGAGCTGTTTGCTTATAGGCCAATAGGTAGCTCATGAGGAAAGCACCAAAACATGCATTCTTAAACGAATGATAGTGTAAAAGAAAACATCAGGGGACAAATTGAAAGTGTTTGCAGTGACCCCCATCTGCCACACAACATCTTATTATTTCTCATTACATAAAAGCAATTGATACATTAAATTACTTCCTTTATACTATTAAGTAGGACATTCTGTCTGGACATTGGTGGTAGCCAAATGTCTCGTGTGGTGGATGACTTAGTTTAAAATAATATTAGCGTTTGTTTGGATTACTATAATGGCCTTCCACATTTGCAGTAACCCAGCTAGTCTTTTCCACTGAGGAGCCAGCCAGTGATCTTTTCCAAACATAAAAACAATACTGTAACTTCTCTACCATGGCTTAGGAGGTCCTGCAAAGGTCTGCCATCTGTCCCACATCCCCCATCTTATTACCAATGGTTCTCCCTCTTACTCAGTACTCTGCTTGACTACGCTGGTCTTCTTTCTTGAAGTTTCTGTTAAACAGCAAAGGTTATTCCAGCATCAGAGGCTTTGCACTGTTTATTCTACCTACCTGCCAAATTCTCCCCGCCCCCTCCCCGTACCCCAGATCTTGCCACGGTTGGTTCCTCCTCATTTAGATCGCTGCTCAAAAATGTCACTTCCAAAAACAAACAAACAAACAAAAAAAATGTCACTTCCTCAGAGACCTTTCCTGACTACCTTTCTAAAAGAGCCAACATGTCCTAGTCAAACTCGATCCTCTTATTCTCCTTGACTTTCTTTATATAACCTAACCCTATGTGATTATTTTATCTATCTCCCCTGTTAAAGCAAAAGCTCCACGAGGACAAGTGATTGCATCTACCTCGTTCACTGTTGTCTCCCTAACGGATAGAACAGTGCCCGGCCAATAAACACTTGCTAAATGAATACATGCACTCAATAAACAAGTCCATCTCGCGTATTTTCCATTCTCCTTTCCCCTTCATTGTCAGAAATCCGTGAGGGTCGCTGTCCCTGCAGGAAAGCTCTTGAAGCGTCACCGCCATCCCAAAAAGAGTCCTCTTTTCCTCGCCGGGCGAGGCAAGTCCAGGCTGGTAGCTAATGGGGCCTCAGGGACCTAAAGATGAGCCACGGACCCCGCACCCTCCTCTGAAGAGAAATGAGGAGGGGCTGCGGCACAAGGCGTCCTTCTCCTCGCTTCCTGGGGACTGCCGCCTCCCGAACCTTAGACCTCTGGACCAGCCTCTCAGTCGGCCGCATACACGCCTTCCCCGCCGCCGAGCCACTCCCAGATACCTGCCGGAGATCTGGCTTGGGAGACTCAGCCTTCACACCGCCATTCCAACGAAGAGCAGCACCCTCGGGGCCACCGTAGTTCGCGGAAAGCACACGCTGATCTCTTCTTCCGCATGCGCAAAGATCCCGCTCGGCGTGCACTGTCTCTTAGCAACCGCAGCGAGTCCCTCCGCCGGGGGCGGAGCATCGGAAGCCGCAGGGGGGAAGCCGAGGGGGAAGTGAGTAAAACCAATCGGAGACGAGTCCCAACCTCGATCGGCACGCCTCCTCTAACTGTCGCGAATGCAAAGACAGCTTTACGGCAGGCAAGGGGTGGGGGCTGCCGGGGGTAAGGAGGAGAGAAGGAAGCAACCAACCAACCAAGTCGCCCCCACCCCCCACCCCCACCCACCCCGGACCTGGTTTACGGCTCCGGGCTCAGGCTCCGATGAGGCCGCTGATTGGCTGCTGAAGGCTTGGTCCCATCCCAGTGACCCCAAAGTGCTGGAGGGAGGGGGTGGGGGTGGCCCAGTGCAAAGTGCATCCCGAAAGCCCCCTGCCTGGAGCCCCCGCGGCAGGCACTTCGGACCCTGTATGACCCGGAACCTCGCTGCCCCGAGACCTCCCGTGTGCCCCCGTAGCTGGGAGCCTCCGGCCCGGAGCGCAGCAGCCCCTGCTCCGAGCTCTCAGACCGGGGCTGCCCCCCCACTCGAGCCGGGACTTCCTCCCTGCACCCCTGCCCCGAGGCTGCCCGGCGGTCAGGACCGTCGCCCCAGTTCTGCTCGACCGTCCGGATGCTCGCCGGGTTTGGGCCGTGAGGCACCGAGAAGGATCAGGAACACCCGTGTCCGGCCCTGCTTGGAGTGTTTGTTCAATGGAGAAGTTGGTGAGTGTGGAGAAGGCTGAAAGGAGGAAGAGAAGCAGCAGCTGAGGAGACAGGTAAAGTCAGTTACCTCCCCCGAGGGGAAGGGGGCTGGCTGAGAGGGAGAATCACTGCTTCGTCCAGTCTGCTTTTACTACTCTTCCTTTGCTACCCCTTCCTCAGAAGCCCCCTCCTCCTCGCCCCTGGGTCACTGCACCACTCACTGATTTTTGCTTTCCAGTTCTGACCTGGCTAGAGGAGACGAGAGAGCAGGAAGGGGTCAAGCCACCCACCAGAGAAGTAGCAGAGAGCCTCTGACCAGCATCCTCAATAAAGGTAATGAGCCAGACCTCCCCTCCCCCATTGTTTATTCCTGGCCCCTACCTCATTAAGCATTGCTTTATTTTCAGCATGGTTACCTGGAAATGTAACTCTTTCCTGGCATCCAGTTTCCCAGCAAAAACAAAACACTGCCTCTGCCTGATCCTTAAGATTTTAGTTAATAACTTCTTTATCTCAGAAATGTATTTTACCCTTTCTCTCTGTACGTTGTGTTTCCGTTTCCTGCATTATCTTTTGGTACACTGTACCATTTACCCTGCTCTGAGACTTTGAGACCTTTTTGTAGTTCCCCCCCCCCCCCACCTTACTCTCATAGGAATTCTCAATTCCTTGTTAATTGCTTGTTAATTCTGAATGACTCTGCTTTTTAATTAAACCGCAATTTTCTGGTTTTCCCCTTATGTCTTCCTATCACTTTCCTTACCTCTATCAAAAAATCTTTTGAGTTAACTGACAGGGTTTGGTAGAAGAAGGTACAGTGATGGCTTGAAATTTATGAGTTTCAGAAAATAATGTGACTTTTTTCTAGTGAAAAGTGAATGCCTCTGAAGCACTTGAATATAATTAATTCTTGTGGCTCTTATGTGTTTCTGTGTGACAGATGTGGATTTTGAAACTGTTAAATATAAGTAATATTTGTTACACCTTTGATTTTCTAGAAGAACTTACAAAACTTTATACAGTATTAGGTTAATCATTTGACAATCTAGAGTTTGCAAACAGAGGAATGCTTTGGTGTGTTTAGAGTCTAGGGCTTTATTTTTGCACTCTTTGTAGATAAGATTTTTTATTTCAAAACCCTACAGATAACTTGTTAGATTGAAATTTAAGCATCTCATTCATGTGATCCCATTTCTGCTGCTGTATTTTGTTGCCGCTTCTGAAAATGCACTAAAGGTAAGTTTAGGACATTAATGTAATTCCTAAAGAGGGAATATGGTCAGGGAAATTACATAAGAGTTAATTCAGAAATTAGTTGAATGAATGACTTCCCTGCCATCCAATAACAAGGGTATAAAGTGACTGGTTAATCTCAGAGTTATTTTAATATCTCAGATTGTTTAGGGAATTTCAGGTACCAAGAAGTACTTAAAATATAGAAGTTGTTAGGAAATTTTTGATTTACTCTGTTCCACTGGACTTTCTGCCTTCTACAAAAATAAATTAATGCCTTTCCTGATTCTCTTACTTGCGAAGACATTGCTAAAGATACTTTTAAGTGCTTTGAGGGTTTGCATTTTCTTGAGAGCTAGAACTGGACACCAAAGGGAGAGTATATGCTACTGAATGAGACAGAAAATCAGTATCTAGCAGTGACTTGCATGGTGAACATTTAGGGGAGCCTTGAATAGGGTCCACTTCATTTCAGTAAAAACTAGGCAGAAGTCTATAAAGTTAAAGGCGATTTTCTTTAAATACGCAAATCACCAGAGAGATGCCTAATGATGACTTTAGGAATTTTTTTTTTTTAATGCTAACGTATTTGAAGTATGTTTTCAAGGTCAAAATAAATTGTATTTTCTATTCAGACCTTCTCACTTAAATATTTTTTCTACTTTGCAAGGGGTGTTATCACCTGAGATGGGAAGAGAGCGGGTCTGTGGCAAGTCAAGTGTGGAAGGTACAGAAAGGACACTGCTTTCTCCTGGTTGCCAGCCAGATCATTCTCATTGCTTAAATAATATTTCATTGATCCCGCCTCAGCTTTTAACAGTTTTTCTAGGATTAGGGGATAGATAGATAGATGGATAAATTGTTAGCATTAGTTCCAGATATGAACCAACTTTAGCATGACCGAGTGGTCTATGTTATGTTGAACATTTAAAACGTTTAATTTGGGTAATTATTTGCCAAGACGGACAGTTAAGTTAGTTTCTATTTTTCAACCCAGTAGTTAACTTTGTGTTAATTCTCTTGCCAGGTACATGGGTTTATACAGGAAAAAAAAAAAAAAAAAAAGGTAAAGAACCTGATAATGTGATAAGCAAATATAAATTTATAGTCACATGGGGAGAATAACTTATTTTAACTGAAGATCTGCAGTGATGCCTTTTGAGGTTTCTATGGCTCCATAGTTTTGTCTTTATACTTGAAGTGATACCATTCACAATTACTTAAGATTATGCTGCATATAATATGTTTTCTCCGCATTTAACTTTGATAATATAGAAATTCATACGATTCCTAGAAAGCCTACAGAGTTTACATGAGTGTACCTAATATCTGACTTCCAGTCTTTCATTTCATTCCCAACTGAAGACACTCCCTCAGTAGAGAATGACTGTCTCCTTTCTTGTAACCTTCTCCAGTACTAACGTGAGGCTGTTAAGACGATTGTGCCAAATGTGAGTTACTAAGATAATATTGACGAGACCTCCTCCTTTACAACACTCTTGATTTAAGCCTTGAGTTGAGCCTGGATTAAGTGAGTTATACAATTTCTTCTCTTGCCTCCTCCACATTCTGTGAAAATGGTTGGTTTTTCTTCTGGAACACATAAGAATTGTAGATAAGTCGTGCATGATAATACATCCTTGTGTTACACGGAGGCCCAGCAATTTGGAGGAAATATGAATGCCCTTACTTGTTCTAGAATATAAACACCATGCTAACTATGCGGAGTGATACTAAAAAACACTTCTACTTTATTTTGGGTTCTAGCCTCTTGATCATACAAATAGTTCTGGTCAATATAGACCTCATCGGTGTGGCACACTTTGGGCCTTGTGTTCCTGCAGCCATCAGGACCTGTGAGCCCGTGGAGGTTTTTTCCCTCAGAGCCACTATCCTTGGAGTTGCTGATTTTATTTTCATACCAGCCTCTATCTCTGTTTGCTCTACAAAGAAATGCTTATTTCCTTTTTTGAGTAGCAAGCTGTTATCTTGTTTCTAGTTGGTGTGAAATCTGAAAGCACAGTTCTAATTTGTATCACTTAATCCAAAAATGTGTGGACTTTTAGTGAAAATAATATGCAAAAAGTCATTAGTGACTAATGATTTATGCCAAAGGAAACTGGGGACATGTGGCAGATCTGGTGAAAGTTTTCTACAATTTTAGGCAGGTCTTAAATATATTTTGTTTTATGAAAGTTATTTTATGCTTCACTCTGTTCTATGAATATAAACTTCTTTTAATTATGTGCGGCAAGAAATTTGGTTTCAACTTAGTGCAGTTCACTTGGCATCTTTATGCAATTTAGTGGTAACATTTTAATTCCTAAATTTATAGTTTCTAGTATGTTCAACAGTGTAAAAGCCCAGAGGCCTGGGTGATTTTCTTTTGACACCATGGAGAGTAGAAAAAGATGGATTCGTAAAATTTAAACACACTATTCAACACACTATCCCATTATCAACACACATTCTCCAAACAATCCCAACACACATTCCCCAAAATGATATACAATGGGGAAGTGGCTCATTTTGATATGTAATTCTGAAGTCTTCTTGTTTGTATGTTTTTTCTCTTTTCGGACTGAAACCTGAAATGGAATTTCTAAGATTGCACCCTCTGAATTTTAGTCATGCTGAGTCCTTAATGCAAAACAACTCACATTCACATATATTTCTTTAGAAAATTGCCTCCATGGCCATATTCTTTTATTTTATAGATGACTTCCAGGAGCTCTCAGATTTTCAAACTTCCCCTTGAGGGGAAATAGACTTTTTTCAATCTCCTCATCTGTGGAGTTCCTCTGTGATTTTTAATAGACACCTTTAGCACTGGATTGTGTATTTCCTTTCTCAGTTCTGTAGTCTTTTAAAAAAAATTTATTCACACATGGATAGCTAAATTCTGCTAAGTGCAAACTCGCAAAACACCAAGATAAAATTTATTACTTGTCTGGTGCCTTGGACTATTATAATGGATATTTTGGTAATAAGTCATTGCCCTTCATAACTTAAAGGATGCAGCTGACTGGAATTATGTGTGCATGGTACGTGTGTCTGTCTTTCTTCCGGGAAAGATTGATGCATGTGAAGTGTGCTTTTTCGGTTTAAACCTATGGTTATTATTTATAGCACTTAGCATTGTCAGAAGAAAGAAAAATGATCTTAATGTTTCTGGGTATGTTTGATTTATTTTAAGTATGCAGAACTTTTTTTTTTTTTTAAGATTTTATTTAGTGGAGAGAGAGCAAGAGCGAGAGAGAGAGAGAGAGAGAGAGAGAGAGAGCCCAAGCAGGAAGAGAGGGAGAGGGAGAAGCAGGCTCCCCGCTGAGCAGGGAGCCTGACGTGGGACTCAATCTTAGGACCCCAGCATCATGACCTGAGCTGAAGGCAGACACTTGACCAACAGAGCCACCCAGGTGCCCCGGAAACTTCCTATTAAAGTTCTACCAAGAGGTCACTCCAGCAGCCGAGGCGCCACAGTATGCCAGACTCACTCAGTGGACCTTCATTTGTCTGACTGAAGGAGCCCGTACAACATTATCACAAGTTACTGTGGTTTGTGCACCTTTCTTGTTGAGAGAAATGGCCACCTCATCTTTTAACACAGCCTTTTCTTGGTATTGTTAATAAATTAATACCATTTCGTATTCTTGTGCACCCCCACCGTGCATGTCCTCCGCCACACATATCCCCTACCCACTCTGCATCCATGGACGTGGCCATGGATAAATGGAGGACAGTAAGAGCAAGGGTTCTTAAAGGCTTGAAACCGTGGAGGGCCATCTCCATCTCTTGGGAGGCAGGGGATACCAAAGTCCCCCTTGGAAATAAGGTATCCAGTGGTGTTGATTTTTGAAATGTAGATGTAGCTCGGGTAGAAAATAATCTCCTGTGCATTTGTGGAAAATGACGAAGGCTCATCATTGGAGACCTCAGTTTGCATTCCTTAAAGAGATTTTTTTCATTTTAGTATAGTTTTGGATATATCGAAAAACGTGCACAGATAGTACAAAATTCCCATATACTCCTCCACGCCCAGTTTCCGCTAACATCCTGTATTAATAGCAGCATTTGTCACAGTTAATGAACCAACGGTGAGCAATGTTATTAATTAAAATCTGTAGCATATTCAGATTTCCTTAGCTTTTACCCAATACCTTTTTTCTGTTCCAGGGTCTCATCTGGGACACCACATTACATTTAGCCATCTTGTCTCCTTAAGCTCTTTTTGGCTGTGACAAGTTTCTCAGACTTGCTTGTTTTTGATGGCCTTGACATTTTGAGGAGTACTGGTCAGGTATTTTGCAGAATGTCCCTTAATTGGAATTTGGTGTTTTTCTCACGATTAGACTGAGGTTATGGGCTTTGGAGAGAAAGATCACCAAGGGAAATTGCCATTCTCATCATATCATACTACTAACATGACTTGGCACGGCTGCCGTTTACCACGATCACTGGGCTGAGGCAGTGTTTTTCACGTTTCTCACGATCAAGTTGCTCTTTCCCTCCCTTTCCGTGCTCTCCTCACTGGAAGGAAGTCGCTCTGCATGGCCCACGCTAAGGGAGAGGGGAGTTACGCTCTATCACTTTGAGTAGGGAGAATCTACACAATTCTTTGGAATTATGCACAGGAGATTTCGTTTCTCCTCTCCTCTATTGATTTATTTATTAAAGCAGCGATAGCAATATGGGCATATGGATGTTCTATACTTTGGGTTAGAATCCAGTAGTATTTGAATTATCTCGTTCAGATTGTTCCATCTTGGCTACTGAGAGCTCTGTTGGTTGGCTCCTGTGTTCCCGTGACACACTCCCATCACTGCATTTTTCTTTGAGCCCTTTCTTTTTTGGCACAGTGAGATGCCCCAGGCTTACCTTGTAGATTTCTTTTCTTGCCCCCCTCTCAGAACTGGGCATTTCTGTAAGGACAGTTCTGCCTTTTTTGCAGCTTGCCTGGTAGGAATTGTTCTGATCCTGTCTCATTCATTTTCTTTTTTTTTTTTTTTTGGAAATGATAGGCAGTTTTGAGTCAGATATTATTTCGAAGTGCATCTTGGCCAACTCCTTGGCCTTCCTTGAAGTTTGACAAGGGAGACAAGGGTGGGGAAAAGAGAAAGGGTCCACGTGGACTATCCTGATTTGGAGGGGTTGAAAATTCTGGTGCACACCCAGCAACACCTGTGACTGGCAGTCTTCCCGGAAGCGTGTCGGGTGGCCAGGTGGCCCGACCTTTCCTGCTTAAGTGACACAGGGCTTAGTACACCCACTCTACGGGAAAGGGGTGGCCATTTTCCCAGTGAGTAATTCCGAGAGTGATTCTAGCTTAGTGTGTGGAAGTCACTTAGCGTGTGCTCTTAACCTTAGTGGAATTCAAAGACCTAGGATTTAGTTTACATGGAAAAAGACCCTTTTTCTTACAGTTGTAGAGAGAATTTTTTTCAAAATTCATGTGGGGAAGCTGGCAAAAAATGTTGTTAATCTTTTACCTGGTTTGATGTATGCGTAAAGGAATGATAATTTCAAAATGGTTAACATAGTGCTTTTTGGGTGTATGAAGTACCAGCATTGAAAGACATAATCTCCTTTTAGTTTTCATAGATTCCATTTTGGCCCTGGCCACCTACTGTATTGAATGAACACATGCTTTCATTTTTGTCCTGTTTAGAAAAAGCAAGTGCCTACGGTGTCAGTTAAAAAGTAATTCAGATGAAGCAAGTCTGCATAAATATATTGTGAATAGAGCAAAAAAATAAAAAGAACCTGTGTTTGTATCCAAATTCCAAATGTGTGATTTTTTTTATTATTATCTTTATTCTTTTTCAAAAAACTGCCCTTTTAGGGAAAAAAATTCCTGAAAATAAACCATATTCTCTCCCAATTTGGAGATTAATGTAGGTACCATGATGATTTTCTCTTACGAATTGATCTGAATTCTCTCTCCACTCTGTAAGTTTGTTATAAAGTGCTAAACTTCAAGCTTGTCAAAAGGTAGACTGTGCAGCAGCTCTGATTCTTTATTATATTTAGGAATCTTCCCATAATTGGTATTTGTTTTTAGGTTAAGAAAGCTCATTCACGCCGCAAGCTGGACACACTCTGAGCCTCCTCCTCATGATGCTGTATGTGCACAATGGTTATTAGGCAATCCACGTATCAGGAGAAGGGACATTCTTCCATAAGGTAAGTGACTGTGGGGCATAGGTCATCTGGGCACTTCTTGCTTTTCCTTCAAATCAGCTAATGTATAAACACAACACTTGTTGAAAGAAAACCCAGGTTTGCTTGGATATTGGTTGGCTCTTGCATCATAGACCTCCTTTAAGTATCAAGATAATTGTCTCATTTTTTTTAAAGATTTTATTTATTTATTTGACAGAGAGGTAGAGAGCACAAGTAAGCAGAGCAGCAGGCAGAGGGAGAGAGAGAAGCTCAGCAGAGAGCCCAATGTAGGGCTCGATCGCAGGACCCTGGAATCAAGACCTGAGCCAAAGGCAGCCACTTAAACCAACTGAGCCACCTAGGCACCCTGATAATTGTCTCATTTAAAAAAAAAAAAATCTGAAGCTGATTGTTTTGAGCACATAGTAGTAGTATTCATTAATTTCTTGCAATGGTCTTCAACATCTTCTCTTAAAACCCTAAAAATAAGCAAAAACCTATTCCAAAAGGATTCTTAGTTTTAAAATTTCTAAGACAAGAGACTTAATTTTACAGTGTTGATTGAAAAAGTAGTCAAGTGAGGAAATAAGGGGGAAATCATGTTTATTAAGAAAACAGATTGTCAGGAAATTTCTCATTTTAAATTATTTTACTTAGTATGTAATAGTTAAACCATTTGCAATGAATAAAACAACATAGGATATTTGATTTTACTGTTAAGCTGTGATGATTTGACCTAGGTCAGGCTTAAGTTTACCTTTGCACAATCTATAAACGAGGAATTTTACAAGATAAATTATTATTGGTAACAAGATTATCCCAAGATGTCTAACCTACATAGGAGACCAAAATGTCTTTAAAGGACTTTATCGCATAATTTTTTATTTTTAGAAATGGAAGCCTACTAATTAAGAGATGAGTCTAATCTATCCCTTAAAATTAGCCCAGATGGAATGGCTTCTTAGAAGCCAGTTAGTTTAAGCTTCCGTAAAGCTTAAACATGCACTGCAAAAGTTGGCACACACATGTGTAAGATGCCACTTTTCACCAATTCAGTTTCGACTTTCCTTCTTCACGGGAAGGAGATATCATTTTATATTGAGTCCGAGTGCATACCTCTTTTGTGACCTATTAGAGAGTGCAGAAATTCAGTACACTCCTTTTTCTTTAAAATGATTTTTTTCCTGTGGCGAATCAACAGGTTGTTTCAGTTCTTACACTGTTTAAATATTTTGTGTGATCTTGGTACTCTGCATGCTTATAGGGTCAAACTTCTGGAAAACTAAAATTAGAGAAGAGGAAAAGATATCTGGCAGAGAAAGTGGGTTGGTTAATCGTGCACCAAGTAACGAAGCAGGGAGGACAGAAAGAGAAAAAGAAAGAAACAAGAGGAAAATACATGTTGTCTGTGCATTTTACTTTAATTCACCCCACCCACTTCCCCTACCCTTCCCTCCCCAAACCTTTCACCCTTTGGAACTAAAAATAGAATATTGTTGAAATACTTTAGGAGACTCACCTAAAGTTTGTTAGTTTTTTTTTCTTTTCTTTTTTTTTTTTTTAACTGCTTCTCATAGTTAAAAGTCTTTAGTCTTCATGGTCTATGAATTGTCCACTCAATACCCCATATTCACTCACTGATCTGTGTTAGAATCCTTGAGTGGTTTATAACTATGTGCCTTAGGGAAATCGAACACATGCAATTCCTCTGCTGTCTTCCATTTTCTAGCTGTCCAACATCATCATCCATTATACCTGAAATAATGCTGCTATGCTCATGGCATGTTTGCTTTGAGTTTTCTTTCTTTCTTTTTTTTTTTTTTTTTTGTAAGATTTTATTTATTTATTTGACAGAGAGAGAGAGAGAGATTACAAGTAGGCAGAGAGACAGGCAGAGAGGGAGAAGCAGGCTCCCTGCTGAGCAGAGATCCTGTTGCGGGGCTCGATCCCAGGACGCTGAGATCATGACCTGAGCCGAAGGCAGAGGCTTTAACCCACTGAGCCACCCAGGCGCCCCTGCTTTGAGTTTTCAAAAGACTACAGAAGACGTGTCCCGTTTCAGCAATTTAGAGCTTCATGCCTGGCTTTTTGTTCGAAATCTTTTATAATCTTATGGAAATTTGGTCAAAACAGGTGCACGTTAATGAGTTGTAGTAGGGGAAACTGTCATTACTAGGATTTACGTGATTTAACAACGGAAAATTCTGTGCTATTTAACAGACACACCACGAGGAGCATGTATTCTAACTTTCATGAATTCTGCTTCCCCTCAAAGGCTGTTTCCTATAACCTAATGAATCCTTTGTGAACATCGGACTCAGCTAGGATGTTACACCACCATTGTCGAAGGAACCCTGAACTCCAGGAAGAATTGCAGATCCAGGCTGCAGTGGCCGCTGGGGATGTTCACACAGTACGGAAGATGCTAGAACAAGGCTATTCTCCCAATGGCCGGGATGCTAATGGCTGGACCCTGCTTCATTTCTCTGCAGCAAGAGGGAAGGAAAGATGTGTTCGAGTATTTCTGGAACACGGAGGTGAGTTTACTGCAAGCAAACCTTTTTTTTTTTTTTTTTTGCCAAGGAGAAACTTAAAGTTAAATTCTATTTAGTTGAAAATGTTATGTGCCCGTGTATATAACTTTTAATGCTTGTCTTTGGTTAACACCCAACTTCTCAATTCTCTCCTTTGTAAAGATCTATTGGAATTATGTGGAGTTTTGTTCGCAATCAGGCTCTTTAAAAGAGCAGTCTGGTAAATGTGCTTCCCCCCACCCCACCATCACTGTAGTTTAAATGCAGCCAGGTTTTCCCAGCAGCCCTTTGTGTTGTCTGGTTGCGCTGTTTCAGAAGCAGAAGTGGCTGTGGGACCCACAATTAGAGCGTTACACAAGTTTCCCCTTTGGTAATTGCTCGTGCAAACAGAGACCTGGCATAGGTCCCTTTAAATATCATGGCCTTAGGAGTATCCTGTCTTTTGAATTTACCTCCTTTCAAAAAACTTTTGGATGATTTCTTTTATTGCTGTTTTAGAGCTCTTGCCTTTTCCAGAATTGTACTTAGTCTCTAGGTTAGAAGACAGGGTAGCGGAGGTCTCATTTTGTATAAAAACACAGTTGGAAACTACCTCTGACATTTTATGCTTTTGCTTCGAAAAACTGTCCATTCCCATAGTTAATAATTTCCATAATTAACAGTAACTATAATAACTTGCCCTCCACTAGTTACCTTTTTTCCCAGTTGAATTTCTACTTATTTTCTTTTCCAGAGATGGACTTTATGTATTTTATCATTCGTACCCATTTGATCTTTGTAATGATGGCGAAAAGCAGCCTTGTTGGGACTCAAATTCCACACGTGCCCTGAATTGTTCCTTGACAAAATCAGTTAGATTCATTTTCAGGGTGTACCGTGTTACAAGACTAGTCAGACTTGTAAGCTCCTTGAAGTACAGAAATCTCGAGAAGCTCGAGAGCTCTGGTGAGGGCTGTGTGAATCATGCGAAGCGAGGAATATAAGGGCTGCAGGCGGGAGCTAATTGCAGGGCGCTGCCGGGCGTGAGACTGAGTCCTCACACATCCCAGGGGCCCTGTGCTAGGAACCAGCTCCCGGGAACAGTGGGCTGGTGGACCAGGGCCCACCCGTTCGCTGTCCCGTGCCTCCATTTTATCTGCTCTCTAGCCCTCTTGCCCCTCTTGCCCCTACCTCATTTCGCCTTAAGCCTTGGAAAGCTCACTTCCGAAGTTAATGAAGGGAAAATGGAAAGGGAACAGGAGAAAGATTGGAAAAAACTGAAAGCTGGGTGTAGGATCAGAACACTTAAAATTCTGGCAGCGCTTACCAAGATCAGAGTTCGCAGGGTTTTTTTTTTTTTTTTTTTTTAAGATTTTATTTATTTATTTGACAGAGGGAGAGAGATCACAAGGTGGCAGAGACCCAGGCAGAGAGTGGGGGGCGGGAAGCAGGCTCCCTGCTGAGCGGAGAGCCCGATGCAATGTGGGGCTCGATCCCAGGACCCGGAGATCATGACCTGAGCTGAAGGCAGAGGCTTTAACCCACTGAGCCACCCAGGCGCCCCAGAGTTCGCAGTTTTAATCGAACCTAGTCCTGGTACTTTCTGCTGCCACCAGCCTTGCTTTTAAAAAATTAACTAAAAAAAAAAAAAAAAAGTTCAGTTGCTCAGGTAATATTGTCTCCCTAAATAAAACAATTTTCAGATAAGTTACAAATAAAGCCAAAGACGCCTTTGCCCATCTCCATATCCTTTCTGCCTGTCTGTCCCCTTTCGGAAGTAACCATATGAATGAGTTGGGGATGGTTTCCTGACACTATTACTTGTACTCATTGAAAGTATGTCATATTGTGCTGTGTGTGGTTTTAGGACATAAACGATATCATACTGACCATATTTTCCTACAGTTCTTTTTCACTCAGCTATATAACTTAAATTTTTGTTTCGTTTTGTTTTTGTCTTGTTTTTTAATATCAGGAGTTGGCGAACTTTTTCTGTAAAAGGCCAGATAGTAAATATTTTAGGCCTTGCAAACCCTACTGTCTCTGTCATAATTACTTAACTCTGGCTTTGTGACATGAAAGCAGCCGTAGACAATTTGGAAACGAAGTAGTGTGTCCGTGTGCTGATAAAACTTTATAAAAACCAATGGTGGGCCAAATTTGGCCTGTGGGCCTTAGTTTACTGAAGCCCATTTCCTCACCCACCCTCCCGTGTGTGTGGCTGGGGTGTGTGTGCACACGTGTGTGTGTGTGTGTGTGTGTGTGTATTTTTAAGTAGCTTTTATAGAGGTAGAATTCCTATGCCTCACAATTTGCCCGTTTAAATGTGCATACAGTTCAGTGGCTTTTAGTATATTTATAGAGTTGGCCATCCATCACCACAAGTTATTTTAGACCATTTTCATTACCCCTAAAAAACCCTGCTCCTGTTTTATATTAATGCATGTAGATTTACTCTGGTTTTTTTTTTTAGCTGCTAAATATAATATTTATTAGTATGGGCATATTATCATTTGTTTAAGCCATTCTTTTTTTTTTTTTTTTTTTTTTTAGAATGTCAGGAGATTTTATTTGCTGAGAAGGTAATAGGTACATACATGTGGTTAAAAACCAAACGAAAGGTATTCTGGACTGTTCAGTGAGGGGAAAATGCCTATAGTGCTTGTCCCTTAGTCCCCTTCCCAAAGGCAGTCCCTCTTCCTGGTTTCTTTGGTGTCCTTGCAGAGATAATCTGTGTACATAGGTGTACACAGTTGTCCATCTTGTACCTTCTAGACTGCTCCTTTTTTGTTAATAGTCTAATCTGCATCTTGATTTTTTTCACGGAGCAGTTTAGCTAAGTGATAGTTCCTTGTCGCTGTATTGACATTTTCAGATTTCATTGCATGGATGTAATTTCTTTAATCCTCCATTGTTGGATACTTTGATTTTTTTATTTTTCTGCTACCAGAATCTGTATTACAGAGAATGTCTTTGACTCATTTTTTTTTTTTTTTAACATATGTGAGAGTTTATCTCTTGGATAATTCTCAAAGTCAAATCAAAGGGATGTTAAAATATACATATACATACACATATGTGTGTGTGTATATATATATATATATATATATATATATATTTTTTTTTTTTTTTTTTTTTTGACAAATTGTCCTTCAAAGAAGGTTAGGATGGCTCTGTCCTTACTGACCAGGTGGGATAGTGCCTTTTCCCCTGCCTTTGTCAGGAATGTGTCACCAGATGGTTTGCTCTTCCTCTGTGTGATTTGCTGGCCTCTCTCTCTCTCTCTCTTTTTTTTTTTCCCCCAGGAATGACATTTGAGGAACAAAACATTGCAAGACTAGGCTGATTTGCTGGTCGTTTTCTTATTGATTTGTAGGAATTGTTCACATACTCTTTGTTAGATCTACGTTGCACCAATTTTTTCTCAGTTTTTAGCTTTTTCACATTTCTGGGGTCATGTTTATATGTTGTTGGACAGAAGTCTGCATTTTTTTTTTTTAAGATTTTATTTATTTAAGAGAGAGAGAATGAGAGAGAGCCTGAGGGGGAAGGATCAGAGGGAGAAGCAGACTCCCTGCTGAGTAGGGACCCTGATATGGGACTCGATCCCTGGACTCCAGGATCGTGACCTGAGCCGAAGGCAGTCGCTTAACCAACTGAGCCACCCAGGCACCTTGGTTTGTGCTTTTTTATATCTTGTCATACCCAAAGATCATTATTTGCCTGTATTTTTCTTCTAAAAAGTTCTATGACATTTAGATCCTTAGTCTAGCCAGAATTGGTTTTGTTGTATAGTATGAGATGGTCAGGTACAATTTCATATTTCTTCCCCATAATGGCAGCCCGAATCATTCCTTCTGTCCCCATTGCTATGTCGTTCCAGCTCAGATTAAAGTCCTCATGTGTGTGTGGTTCCACTGAGTCTGGTGTCTGTTGGTAGAACACTGAGTCCCTATGCTAACTGTTGTAATCAGTATCGCTCTATGACAAGTTTTGATTTCCTGGAGGACGGAGGTGGAGGGCGTCACTTCTCCTCTCCTTGTCCTTGAAGGATGTCTTGGCCAGTCTTAGTCTTCGACGTTTTCGTATAACATTTTAAAATGACAGAATTAAATATTGTGGAGAAGCTTCTCATTTATTCTTCAAGAGCGTCACCTTTTATTCGCTCTTGTTACGGTGGCAGAATCAGGAGGCTTGGGCTGTACTTTTTTCCTAGCATGTTATGGATCAACTTGGAAACATTAACAGGAGAAGGAAATTCCTCCTCCCTTGTCCTCTTGGCCACACATAATGCTTCGGGGTGCTCTGCTTGGTCTGGGCCCGCCTTCTGACCTCGAGGTCCGTGTGTCCGGCTGCCAGTTAAGCCTCTTGTACATTCGTGGCTCACACCAGAGCCTGTGAGGCCGGCAATTTAGAAATCACCCCTGACTTTCTTCCTCCTAAACAGCTGCCAGATCTTCTCCTCTCTTTTCATCGGAGGCACTGCCCTACCGCGCGGGAAGGGAACCTTGGTCCTCACCAGGACCGTGATGCTCTTCTCCATCTGTGCTTCTAGTCTTGGCCCCCTCCTAGCCAGTCTCCGAACAGAGTGATCTGTGATTAAAAAAATGAAAATTTCCTTTTTAATATCCATCCCTGAAAGTTTACCACTTCTCTTAGGATACTAGTCAAAGCCCTTCCTGTGGTCTACATGGCCTGGCAAGGTCTCAGCTTCACCTTTGAGCCACAGCCCCTCTGTGTTCATTCACGTTCAGTGAGCTCAGAGGCCTTTGGCACAGGACCTGCTGAGTCCCCCAGCTCGCCCCACTGCTGCCGCCCTCACCTCGTTCACCCTCACTTCTCTGTCACACCCCTTCCTCAGGGATATCTCTTGCCACCCAGACTTGTTATGGGACATTATCCTCTGTACCTTCTTATTGCAGCTCCTGTCACAAGCCTAGTGAGTTATTCTTGTGGTATTCTGTTTAACTCCTGTTAGTCTGGAACTTTCTGAGGGTAGAACCCATATCCAGTTTGTTCTCAGTGAGAGAGCGAGGAGACAAATGTCAGCGATCTAGAAGAATTGCTCCCAGCCTTACGGAGACAGGGCTAATCCTTTCTTGAAAAATAGTGCTTGAACATGGGCCAGCCTTGTGGTGGGATCAGAAAAGTGCTCGACTCCATCACACCTGCTGTTTTCCTGAAACCAGTTTCTTCAAGAGCTTGAACATCTCCAGTCAGATTGCGCCCCCCTCCTAACAAGCTTCTTTTGTAATGGATAGTACGGTGAAATGAATTTTGCTCACTTACCAAAAGGGTAAGTGAGCAAAATAACCCACAGGAAACAAAGGTTCACTTCCTCTCCCCCCCCCCCATTACCCCCCTTCCATGAGAGTGGAGAGAGGATTCATATAGACAGATGAGGTGGCCAGTTGGTAAACTCTTTAAATCACTTATTCATATATTGATTGAGCACATATTTCTCGAGCACCTACCATATGCCAGGCTCTGGGCCAGGCACTGAGCTACACAGTGAGCAAACATCGTGCTGTCTGGCACTTCATAGACCAGTGGGTGGATAGATTTGGAGCCAGCATTTACTACTGAGCACTTAGTGCTAGTCTCAGTTCTTCACAGCCATTCTGTAAGGGTCAGCAGTAGTTTTTCCATTGAGAAAACTGAGCCAAAGGATGGGAGGTACTTTGACCAGGCCATTCACCCCATAGGTACTGGAGCTAGGATTTAGACCCATGGTCTTAACCATGATTTCGTGTATGGCCTATAAGGAGACAATGCAGTTTCCCCAGAGCTGCCTGAGTGGCACATATAAAAGGGTCCCTGCTGTTACAGGGGTGGAGGTGGGGGCAGCAGTGAAGGAGGTTTCCTAGAGAAGGCATGCTTGGACTTGAGAGCTTGGAAGGCGAGGCAGGGATGCGGCACTGGAAGGACAGAGATGTGGGATTATTGAAACACGTAGGACACTGAGCACAAAGGGTAGAAGAAGAAGGGGAGCGTGTTTGGTTTTTAGGAACTGAGAAAAGTTCAGTATGATTAGAGCATATCCAAAATTGATTCCAGGGACCATGGTGAGCCATTCGACAGGGTGGCGGAAACAGATTTGTGTTTTAGCAAGCTCACTAGTGATCTTCGGGAAAGAGCCTGAGACCTCGGGCAAGAGCCGGTGGGTCCCTGCTGCCTGATCAGGACTGTGGTCTCACTTTCCTGCACCTTACCCTAAACACATATTTATTGAGCACCTGCCATGTGTTAGACAGCGTTCTGAGGGCCGGGAACCCAGCGACACCTGAAGTCCCTGCTACCATGGCACATTTCTAAGTGGAGGAAATTGACAATGACGTGTACAACGTCAGGTGGTGAAGAGCACTGTGATAGAAGATGAAGCAGAGAAGGGATAAAGAGCCAGAGGATTTTGTTCTAAATGAGGGAGGGCTTCCAACGTGCCCTTGGAGTTGAGCCCTGGAAGAAAGGAAGACCCAACCGTGGGAGTTTCTGGGAGAAAAATGTTAAAGGTAAAGGGAACAGGCAAGTGCTGCACACATTCTGGGATGGGAACATACTTTGCGCTTTGAAGAAAAAGCCAGGCAGACGACCCCGAGAGCAGAGCACTGAGAGAGAAGGCTGACTGGGTTAGAGAGACTCTCTGGTCAGCTGACGTGGTCTGTAGGTCCTCGGAGGTTCAAAAGACTTTGGACTTTGAGAATGGAAAACCGTCGCAGGTTTCTCAATTGAAGAATGAGGAGAACTTCCTGAAGGGCTCACTCTGGCTTGAGGAAGCTGGAGGGTAGAGAAGCAAAGGATAAACGGGAAGACGCGTCCAGAAGCTTTGGAATAATTCAGGCGGCTCAGTCTAAACAGTAGCAGTCCTTTGCTGAGAAGTGGTCAGATTCTGGGTGGGTTTTGAAAGGGAAGCCAACAGTCTTTGCAGATGGATCGATTGGACGTGCAGTGGCAGGGAAGAGGAATCAAGATAACAGACGTTTGCAGCCTGAGGGAGAAAAAGATTCCTGTTGCTTAAAGGAGCAGGGGAAAGTTAACCAAATGCAGTTAAACAACAACAAAGCAGGACATAGAGGTTTTGTAAGACCACTCACCACTGTTAAATCTGCACAGTAAAACCACCAGTGAGTGACCACACAGCGCTAGCAACACTCAGAGATAACAGGCGGTGTGTGACTGTGCCCTGGAGCCCTCGATGTGACCAACGGGGAAGCAGCCGTGCGAAGCCACACGGGTGGCCGCTGTGGGAGGAACCGAGTTTCAGTGAGAAAAAGAGTGAGTCTGACGTGGTTAGCCTATCCTGTGTATGTTCCAGAACAGGGAAAAAATAAAATAAGGGAGGCTCTCTTTCTTGTTTAAACCTGGGCCGTCCATGGCAGCTATTTACGTTTCCATGAAGTTCAAAAATCCTGCGCTGCAGTCCGAGTGGCCATGTTTCAAGGGCTCAGTGGCTACATGTTAATAGTAGCTAGCAGGGTAGACAGAGGTGAAAGGGAAGCCTGTGCACGTCAATCACATTTTGCTGCTCGGCCAGTGTGCCCGGGAGGTGTAGCAGGTTCAGTTACAGACTGCCGCAACGACGTGAGTATCACAGTGGAGCAATTCAGGGAAGTTTTGGTTTCCCAGTGTGTAGAAGAATTATGTTTACGTTGTACTGGGGTCTGTTAAGGGTGCAATAGCATTATGTTTAAAAAGTATATACAAACCTTTCTTTTATTTATTTATATTAGAGAATATATATGCCGGTGGGGGAGGGGCAGAGGCAGAGGCAGAGGGAGAGAACTTCCAGCAGACTCCCTGCAGAGCACATGATCCTGAACCAAAATCAAGAGTCAGACACTTAACTGAGCCACCCAGGCGCCCCTAAAAATATATGTATGTATATATAAAATATATGTGTGTGTGTGTGTGTGTGTGTGCGCCTTAATTAGAGAAGACTTTATTGTTCAATGCTAACCATCACTGGAGCTTTCAGCCAGTCCTAATCTTTTTGCTGGTAGAGGGTCTTGCCTGCATGTTGATGGCCGCCCAGTTATAGGGTGGTGATTTCTGAAAATAAGACAGCAGTGAAGTTTGCCGCATCTTCCTTTCACAAACCATTTCTCTGTAGCACGTGATGCCGTTGGACAGCATTTTACCCACAACTTCTTTCAAAATCGGGGTCAATCCTCTCTCACCCTGCGGCTGCTTTATCAACTAAGTTTATGTCATTTTCTAAATCCTTAGTTGTCATTTCAACAGTCTTCGCAGCATCCTCACTAGGAGTAGACCCCATCTCAAGAAGCCACTTTCTTTGCTCATCCCTAAGAAGCAACTCTTCATTCAGTTACGTTTGGTCATGAGATGGCAGCTGCTCAGTCCCATCTTCGGGCTGCACTTCTAATTCCAGTTCTCCTGCTGTTTCCACACATCCCTAGTGACCTCCTCTGCTGAGGTCTTGAACTCAAGTTCACGGTCTTGAACCCAACTTGAAGTCATCCATGAGGGTTGGAATTAATGTGTTCCAAACTCCTGTTCACATTGATACTTGGACCTCTTCCTGTGAGTCGCAAGTGTTCTTAGTGCCCTGTAGAATGATGAGTCCTTTCTGGAAGGTTTTCAGTTTACTCTGGCTAGATCCAGCAGAGGAATCACTGTGTATGGCAGCGATAGCCTTGCAAAGATATTTATTAAATAATAAGACTTAAAAAATCTTAGTCACGTCTTGATCCATCAGCTACAGAATGGAGGTTGTGTCAGCAGGCATGAAAACAACCTTAATCTCGTTAGTCTCACTGTCCGCCTCCATCACAGCTCTTGGGTGACCAGTTACATTGTCAACAAGCAGTAACATTTTGAAAGGAATCTCGTTTCCTGAGCAGTGAGTGTCAACTGCAGACTTAAAATAGTCTGTAACCCTGTTGTAAACAGATGAGCTGTCGTCCAGGCTTTGTTCTCCTTATTGAGCACAGGCAGAGTAGATTCAGCATTCTTAAGGGCCCTAGGATTTATGAAATGGTTAAGTGAGTATTGGCCTCAACTTAAAGTCACCAGCTGCATTAGCCCCTAATAAGAGTTGGCCTGTCTTTTCAAGTTTTGAAGCCAGACATTGACTTCTCCTCTCTAGCTGTGTTAGGTCCTGGATGGCATCTTGTTTCAATAGAAGGCAGTTCTGTTTACATTGACAATCTGTTGTTGAGTGTATTCCCCTTCATGAACTTTCTGAGCTAGACCTTCTGGATGACTGGCTGTGGCTTCTGCATCAGCACCTGCAGCTTTACCTTGCGCTTTGATGTTATGGAGAAGGCCTCTTTCCTTAAACCTCGTGAACCAACCTCCGCTAGCTTTGAACTTTCCTTCTGCAGCTTCCCCACCTCCCTCAGCCTTCACGGAACTGAAGAGAGGTAGGGCCTGGCTCTGGACTAGGCTTCGACTTAAGGGAATGTTGTAGCTGCTGTGGTCTTCTATCCAGACCTCGGAAACGTTCTCCGTATCAGCAATAAGGCTGTTTTGCTTTCTTAACCATTCGTTGGTTCACTGGAGTGGCACTTTTAATTTCTTTCAAGAACTTTCCCTTTGCGTTCATAGCTTGGCTACCTTTTTGGCACCGGAGGGAGGCCTAGCTTTCAGCCCATCTTGACTTTCAGCACACCTTCCTTACTAAGCTTACTCATTTCTGGCTTTTGATTTAAGTCAGACACATGGGTCTTCCTTTTACTTAAACACTCAGAGGCCACTGTAGGGTTAGTCACTGGTCTAATTTCAATATTGTTATGTCTCAAGGAATCCGGAAGCTTGAGGAGAGGGGGAGAGATGGGATAATGGCTGGTCCTTATTGCTTAAGTTTCTCTTCTCATGTGGGTACCGTTCATTGTGCCTCAAACCATTATAATAGTAACATCAAAGATCACTAGTAACAGGTCACCAGAACAAATAGAACAATAATGAAAAGGTTTGAAGTACTGTGGGAGTTATCCACATATGCTACAGAGGCATGAAGTGAGCGAATACTGTTGGTAAAATGGCGCCCTGCCTAACGATGCAGGTTTCCAAATACCTTCCATTTGCAAAAGTGCAATAAAGCACAACATAGTCCAACAAGGTCTACCTGTGCTTTCAGATATCATGCATCAAAATGAACACTTAGGGTTTTATAAAGCCCGGGAATAGTAGAGTTTCTACACACAAATGTGATGCATATAATAGTATGTCAGTACAAATCCCGAGAATCTTTCTGACCATGTTAGTGTGCTGTGAGAGTTATGCAGAGGACTGTGTATTATAATAGTGGGAATTGTAAGAAACCCATGATTATTCTTACTATCCTCTGCATTTTCCCATTTGTAATCTCTCTAAAAATTCTAAGATCATGTTGGACAATGTAAGAGAATAACATTAAGAGATCCTTATCTTAGGTGTGTTTATATATCTTCAGGTTCAGTGTTTATGTCACTGACCTGAAGGCCAGTCGGCTAAAGCTCTCGAAGTTAAATCCGTGGAGGAGATCCCCATAGGAACCTGAGGAAGACATCTCAGGGCTCCTCTTGATACAGTAGGTACGATCCTCATGGCAAAACACATGAAAGTAAGTCGAGATAAGGGATGAATCAAAGAAATCCATAGTGGTGCGGTGAGAAATTATTTTTAGCTTTTCAAAAATGAAAGATTTTGCAAATGATATCCCAAGTGTGTTAAAACAGAAACGTTAATGGTAGGAATTTATGAAAGCACTTGGAGAAAGCAGTTTAGGAGTGTATATTAGATCCTTAGAATTGGAGATCTTTTTGTCCAGTAAATTGATTTCTAATTAATTTATTTCAAGAAATCCATCCTAAATGAAGGAATTTTTTCTGTCTGAAAGTTTCACCCTCAGTTCACAAAATAATTTTTAAAATTCTCATAGCCAAATACATTAAGTTATTAGACTATGATTACACTTAATGTGTAATTTTTTAAAAGGTATAGAAGAAAAGCTGCAAGTCTGCCCTCAGTATTGAGAGTAGTTATCAGGGAATGCTGGTTTATTTTTTGTTTTTGTTTGTTTTCCACACTGCTGCTTTACTAAATTTGCATTTTTTCATTAATGAAAAAATACTGTTTCTAGGTGAAATCCTGTTTGGAAGCATTATACCATCTGACCTTACAACTTTTTATTCTGTGGTGAATTATTAGCAAAGTTTCAGGTGATCGTCTAGATTGTTTTCCTCCATCACTGTTGTCTCTCTTTCCTGTGTTAATACTTACACCATGATGCATAACTGTGTTTTAGACCTTCAAGCAATGTCTGTTCCTGTGTAACTTAGCTAAATGCACTTGGTGCTTCCCAAAACTTTTTAAAGAGTAATCACAGGTATAGTGAACTAGGGTATGAAACTTATACACGTATTTTCCTGATTTTAGGATTTTCCTTTTAAATGCAAATGGGATGCATATAGTAGTACATTTGTATAAACCCTGGTTATGATTTTGATCAGGTTTGTGTTTATTCCAATTCTTAGACCAACCAGTAAAAAAAAAAAAAAAAAAAGTAAAGATGTATAGCTAAAGTTACATGTCTCTCCATTGAGACATTAAAATGGAATGCTAAAACATGGTCTAATAGTACAAAAGTAGTGAAGGAAAGAAGGGGAACAATAGAGGAAACAAATGGAAAATAATGAAATGGTAAATCTAAACTATAACAATAATTATATTAAACATTAGTGGACATAGCACTCTAGTTAAAAGCTAGAAATTGTCTAAAAGGAGTAGACAAGACTCAATTATATGCTGCCTACAAGAGGGATGCTTTAACTATAGAGATACAGATAGGTTGAAAGTAGATAAATGGGTAAAGATATACTGTGCAAATGGTAATTAAGTGAAGGCCAGAGTGGCTGTGTTAATAACATAAAATCTGTTCTGAGACATAAGCTACTACCACAACTAAAGAAGGACAGTGATAGATTGGACAGTTCATCAGGAGGAATGTGGATCATAGGATGTGTACATAATGAAGAGAGCCCAATTTGAGGCAAAAATTTGGATAATTAAAGGGAAAAGTGAACAGTTTCACAATCATAGTTCAAAATTTTAACATCTCTCAGCAATTGATAGAGCAACTAAATAAAGAAATCAGTCAGTAGAGAAAATCTGAGAAGTAGCAAGCTCATTGACTTAATTGATATCTTTGAAAAAAATTGCACCCAGCACCTTCAGAATATACATTTTTTTGTTTGAATACCAAAATGATAAAACACCAGGATAAACTATATGCTCTGAATGAAGGCTCAGTAAATTTTATGAAATCGTAAGAATGCTATAAGAATTATAAGAAATGTAAGAATTACAAGAATATGTTCTCTAACTACAGTGGAAGTTTTATCAGAATATCTAGGACAGCCTTAGATGTTTGGAAATTAAAAACAGCGTTTTGAACTGAATGATAATGAAAATACAATATATCAGAGTTTGTGGAATGTATTAGAGTAGTGTTTAGAGAAAAATTTATAACTTTAAATGCTTATAGTAGAAAAGAAGAATGATCTTAAATCAATTATCTAAATTTTACCATAAGAAACTTGAATAGGAAGAAATCGAAACCAGAGTGGCCGCCCCCATCTGCCCTTCCTTTCCCCAACGATCTCTGCAGCAGGTATCATGAGAGCCGGCACTCTCCTTGCTGTCCCTGGGCTGACCTGCTTTTGGAGCTCATTGAAAATGCCCCACGCCTGGAGCATTGTTGAAAATAACAGTAGTGTCAGTTTAGATGGCAAACAATCTGGAAGGGCCAACAACACAGCCATCTGAGGCTGCAATACTGGTTGGGGCAAGCAACATAGTACCCTCACATTTAATAGGAGATCTGGAGAAGGAGACAGCCATTTGGGCTTCCTTAGGCTTCTGTGTATTCCTGGGAATTTAGAAGGCTACCTGCATGCTTAAGAAAGGCCAGAGAGGACCCCAGTTACCTGCTCCTCTCTGGCTAAAGCTGAGACCAGGGAACGGGAGCTGGGGCACACTCCTAAATTCCCTGATGATTGAATGTATCCCTCAGCCTGTACACAGACCACGTTGGCCAAGTGCAGGGGCCTTGCTGCTTCAAGATGTTTAAGCACAACCTCTGACCAGTCATTGGTCAAAAATAGTTATTTTAACCAAACGTCAATTATTCTTAGGAGTGGCCCCTAGAAGCCAGAATTTAATAATACTAACAACTGAGCAGAGACATAAGTGGCTGCATACGGCGTAGGAGACAGATTCTGTATAATTAGCCTGAGCATTTCACTAAAACAAACTGCAGCAGCGTTCCACCCCATCCGCACATTTAAGGTGTTCCTCGTTAATCCAGGGTTGCTGCGGTATCACCTAAAATCTTCAGCTTCCAGAAAAATGGTGAGACACGCCTAAGAAACAGGAACAGATAGCTCATACACAGGAAGTAAGATCAGCTGATAGAAAGTGTCTGTGAAGGGGCCCAGGTGCTTTACTTAAAGTTACCAAAATTTCAAAGCAGCCATTATATGTTCAGAGAACTAAGGACAGATAACCACGTCCAAAGAATTAAAGGAAAAGACGATCACAGTGACTCATCATAGAAGCTAGCAATAGAGATAGAATTTACGTATCTGTGAGTATATGTGTATGTCCCTGAATAGAAATTCTCCAGTTGAAAGTACAATAACCGAAATCAAGAATTCATTCCAGTAATTAACAGCAGATTTGAACGGGCAGAAGAAATTGGTGACCTTGAAAATTGATCAACAGACATTATTTGGTCTGAGGACCATATAGAAAAAAGAAGTTAAAAAAAAAAATAGAGTGCGTAGACCTGCGGGACGTCATCAAGAATACTGACATGTGCATGAGGCCTACTGGGAGAGCCAGAAAAGAGATGAGAGAGAGAAAGAGGCAGAAAAAATATTTGAAAAAATCATGGCCAGAACTTCCCATATTTAATGAAAAGTACTAAACTGCACTTCTGAAAAGTTCAGTGAACTCCGAGTAGGATAAAGTCGTCTCTACACAAAATAGTCCAACTGTGGAAAGCCAAAAACAAAGAGAAAATCTTGAAAGCACCCAGAGAAGAAGTAGTTAGAGAAGTAACTCATTTTGTATAAGAATTCCTTGATAAGATTAACAGCTAATTATTTTTTTAAAGATTTTATTTATTTACTTGACAGAGATCACAAGCAGGCAGAGAGAGAGGGGGAAGCAGGCTCCCCGCTGAGCGGAGAGCCCGATGCGGGGCTCGATCCCAGGACCCTGAGATCACGACCTGAACCAAAGACAGAGGCCCCAACCCACTGAGCCACCCAGGTGCCCCAACAGCTAATTTCTCATAAGAAACAATAGTGGCCAGAAGACGGCAGGATGACATAGTCTAATTGCCAAAACCAGACTGTCAGTGGAGAAGTTTGTATCTTGAAAAACTGTCCTTTGTATTTCATACATAAAATAAAGATCACTGGTAAAAGCAGTTACTCAGGTATATCTGAAAAACAGTGTATTTGTTTCTGTTGCCGTGTAACAAATTACACTGACATATGCCTTAATACAACACACATTTATTACCCGGTACTCTTAAGGTGTTGGCCAGAATGTTCTCCTCTGTAGGTCAGACTGGAGAAAAATTTGCTTCCAAGCTTACTTAGGTTGTTACCAGGTTAGTTTCCTCATGTTTAGAGGACTAAGGGCCTCAGCTTCTTGTGGGCCTTTGGCTGGAGCTTCCTTGTGGTTTCTAGAGATTACCTGCAGATTCTTGTCCCACGGGCTTTCCCACTAGCACTCCTTACCTCATCAAGTCAGCAATGAGAGTCACTATGGCAGGTTCACCAGCGAGATGGAACCTCTTCTAACATAGCGCAATCACAGTAGTGACAGTTCATTACCTTTGCCGAATTCTGTTGGGTTAGAAGGAAGTCATAGGTCACAACGGCACGGACATGAAGAGGCAGGGATTATGGGAGGGGCCACCTTAGAATCATTCTGCCATAGACAGTATAAATATGTGTTTCCCATTTTCATCTCTTAAGGACAAGTATAAAACTGCTCTTAAGTGGCTGCCTTCAGCTGAGGTCATGATCCTGGAGTCCTGGGATTGAGCCCCACGTCAGGCTCCCTGCTCAGCAGGGAGTCTGCTTCTCCCTCTGTCCCTCACCTCGCTTGTTCTCTCTCTCTCCCTCTCTTTCTCTTTCAGAAAAATAAAATTTAAAAAAAAAAAAATCTATGTAGAGATATACTTGACAGCAGTGGCACGAAGAAAGGGAAAGGAAAGAGGGCTGTATTGGAACAGCTTCTGTGTACTGCTGAAATTCAACCCAAAGTAAGAATAGGATTGAATGATAAAGAGAAATCAGTGGGACAAAAAATGGGCAAATGATGGAGAAAATTGATGAAACAAGCAAAAATTGGCTCTTTGAAGAGATCAACGAAATTGATAAATTTCCAGCCAGATTGATGAAGAAAGCAAGAGAGAAAACACATAACCAGTACTAAGCATAGGAAAACTGTTTTACAGATCCTGTAGACATTAAAAAGGTAATAGGAATATAGCAAACACTGTTTTTTGTCATTTAGAAGAAATGGACCAATTCCTGGAAAGACACAAATTGCCAAAACTGACCCAAGGAGGAATAAAACAATTGGACAGCCCTATATCAAAAAGATTTAGTTCATAATTAAAACTTTTCACTAAAAAAACTTTGGGCTCAGCTGCCTTCTCTGTTGTATTATTTTAAATGTTGAAAGAATAAACAATAACAGCGCTACCCAAACTCTTTGAGGGAACAATTCCAAACCGCAAAAGGTTTGCAGTGCCTTGATACAAGACCCAGTAGACATTGAAAGAAATGAAAACTATGTACCAGTATCCTTTGTGACAATAAATACCAAAGTCATTGACAAAATACCAGCAAATCTAATCCATCAGTGTACAAAAAAAAGAATATTATATCATGGCCAAGTACTGTTTACTCCAGAATCCAGGGTTTAAGATTTGAAAATCAACATGGTAATTTACATCACTAATGGAATAAAAGTATAAATACTAAGTGATCATTTCTAGATGCCGAAAAGGCATATGACCCTATAAAATATCCATTCATCATAAAGACTCGGCAAACCAGAACCAGAAGATAATTTCCAAAACCTAAGGAAAGGCACCTAGGAAGAACTACAACGTGCATCATAGTAAATGGTGAACTGCTGAATGCTTTCCCTCTGAGATCAGGAACAAGGCAAAAGTATGTGCTTTTACCATTTTTATTTAACACTTGTTTAAATAAGAGTCCTTTGGATTGGAAAGGAAGAAGTGACATTCTGTTTGCAGAGAATGTAATTATGTACATAGACTAGCATAACAAATCTACAAAAATGGGCTGGAACTAAAATGTGAATTTAGCTAGCGAATTTACACAGTTCGGTATGCAGTCAGATTTCTCTATATCAGCAGTTAATAATTGGAAAATGAATTTTTTTATTACCATATCATGTATTATTTGCCTTAGGGGTACAGGTCTGTGAATCATCAGGCTTACACATTTCACAGCACTCACCATAGCACACACCCCCCTCAATGGAAAATGAAATGTTAAAACAATTCATTATTATAGCAACCAAACTTAAAATATTTAGTAACGTAATGAAAGATGTGTAAGACCTATACACCGAAAAGTACAAAACATTGCCGAGGGAATTTAAAGAAGACCTAAATAAGTAGATACTGTTTGTTCATGTTTGGAAGAATCAGTATTATCTAGAGTGTTTGGGGATGGTTTCCATTTTTTGAGTCAATGGAGTTCCAGTCAAAATCCCACAGGCTTGTTTGAAGAAATTGACAAGTTGATTCTAATATTTATTGGCCAAAACAGTTTATAAAAAGGTTTGAACATAGGTATTACCTGCTACTATCGAGACTTCCTGTAAAGCTACAATAATCAGAACAATCCAGTATTGGTGTATGGATACACTTTTTGGTCAATAGAACAGAGTTTGGAAAAAGACCCACACTTGCATAGTAAATTGGTTTTCGACCGTGGCACAAGGATAAATCACTGGGGAAAAGGTAGTCTTTACAACAAATTGTGCTGGGCAACTAGATACCCATATGGAATGATGAACCTTGATCTGATCTCACTTTACACAGAAATCAACTAGCAGTAAGTCATTATCCTAAATGTAAGAGTTAAAAATATAAAACTTCTAGAAGAAAGCACAAATTCTAGATGCCATTGTGTTGGGCAAAGATTTCTTAAATGTAATGCAAAAAGCCCAAGCCATAAAAGACAAATCAGTTGACTTCCTCAACATTTAAACATATTGCTCTTCAAAAAAAGGAAAATGAAAAAGCAATGAGGAGACTAGGAGAAAATATTTACAAAACATAGCTGACAAAGGCTTGTATCAGAATATAGACAGAATTGAATTGTAAACTCAGTAATGAGAAAAACAATCCAGTAAAAATGAGTAATTTCAACAGACACTGGCAAAATAGGTGAATAAGCCCAATATCACTCATCATCAGGGTAATATAAATTAAAACCTCAGTAATTTGCTACTTTATACTCTCTGGAACAGTAAAATTATTGATGATGCCAGGTATTAGTGAAATGCGGAACTAGAACTCTCATAAAGTGTTGTTGGTGAAAGAGCTGTAATATTGTACACCCACTTAGAAAAACAGGGTGGCAATTTCTTGGGAAGTTAAATGTACACTTAAAGGTGGCCCCGCACTTATTTCCTAGGTATTTACCCAAATGAAATGAAAAATAACAGACTGGTATGTAAATGTTCACAGTAGCCTCATTCATAATAGCCTCAAACTGTAAATAACACAGTTGTCCATCTGCTGGTGAATCCCTAAGTAAATGTATCTCCATATTATGTAATACTATTTAGCAATACAAAGGAATGAACTTTTGAGACATACATACCTACAGCGTGGGTGAATTTCAGAAATGTCATGCTAAGTGAAATCAGTCAAACACCAAAGTTGACATACTGTATGATTTCACTTACATGGAATTCTAGAAGGGCAAAACTGGTGGTTGCTTGGGACCCAGAGTCTGGCAAAGAATTGACTGTAAAGAGGCGGGAAGGAATTTTCTGAGATGATGGGAATATTTTGATTGCGGTGGTGGTTACATGGCTGTCTACAGTTCGTCAAAGTTCACCAACCTCTACACTCAAAATGGGTGAATTTTATTGTACCTCAGTAAAGCAGTGGGAAAAAAAATCATATTGGTGGGAGATATTTTTTATTCATACATACTTGAAAATTTTTCAGTGGACTTAAGTGGATTTCTTGAAACTATACCGTAACCTGTTTAAAATAAGTTGCACCTCCGAGAAGGCGGAAGCGTGCTAAGGGAACAAAGTAATGCGCTGGCTGCGGCTACTGTTAGTCTTCAGGGAAAGCTTTTCTGATGAAGCAACAATTGAGCAGATACCGATGAAGTGAATTTAGTTCAGTCAAAGAAGTGTCTTCACATGTGCCTTGCACACCTCTTATTCAATTTACATTTAGGCGTTTTGCAGTTTCTGTTACTGATTACAAATGAGATCTTTCTTTATCTGTTGCTTTAGCTATAATAATCCTGAAATTAATCTGTTTGCATATTCACTTGTCTTCTGTCTCCTATTTGTTAATGCCTCGAGGACAGTAAGTATACAGATTTTATGCATTGTTAACTTACAGCTCTTCCTTCTCTGCTGTCTTTTCCACGTGTGCTCAGTTCATGCATTTTCATGGTTTTTACTGAGACTAAGCAGAGCCTTGTATCTGTTAATCTTTGTTTTTCCTAGCTCAGTATAGCACCAAAACGCAAGCAGCACCTAAAAAAGACCTAAAGTTGAAAACCAAAGATGCTGGTACGATTTCATGTAACGTAATTTCAATCTTACTGGCCAATGGAGCGAGTATAGGATGCGCGTAAAACTGTTTGCTGGCACTTAACTTTAAAGACACTCCTGGTGGATTCAAAGGTGGGAGAAATGCAAGAAGGTATTCTTAAATCTGACAGATTAAGAAAGAAGCAGCTGATTGGTCAGATATAGATTGGGAGTGGAAGTCTTGACGAAATTCATTGTTTCATTTGAATAGAAGGGTGCTTTTAGATTTCATGCCTTAGTCTCGGTATGTAAGGGAAGTAGGTGTCCAAGACTTGAGGGCTCAGCACAAGCTGTCAAAATGAAAACATTTGTTGGTCAAGTTTGTGCCTTTACCAGTAGATGGCAGCAAAATGCTTTGTTTAAACATTCTTGCTTTCATTTTTTTTTTTCAAGTCTTATAGTAATTAGGTACTGCGTATGTATGTGTATGTATATATATATGATTTTTTTAAGAGAAGGCCAAGGCCGATAAAATGCTCTTATTTTGTTTAATTGGTAACGACCACTGGTAGTGTCAGTTTATACTAAATGATTTTAGAAATTCAACCAATAAAGCTTTCCTAAAAACATTAACTTTTTACGAGTTTTGTTAGCAACTACTTCTTAATTGTACTTTTTATTCTCCTCAGTATTATTAATATTTTATATGTAGTTTCTGCCTCATAGGTTTTTCTAAGGGACCCAGCTGTCATCATATAGTTGAGAACTAAATGTTTTCGTAAACAATACAGGAGTGGTTTAGTCCTATAACTTTGGAGGCTTTTTGTTTATTTAGAAAACTCTCATGAATTTCTCTTGAACAAACCAGAAATTAAGGGTGACTCTTCTAAGAAGAGAGCATTTTAATCCTAAGTGATTAGATCTGACCAACTTATTTTCAACTGAGATTGCTGGTCCCCAGGATGTGACCTACAAAATAGGAGGGAGCGCTTCTTGCCCCTTTTTTACCCACTGCCTGGGAAGGCCAGTGGGGTGAGATGTACACAGAATGGACCCTTGGATTGAGGGAAGATCGGGGCAGGTGACAAAAGTCTGTGACTTGAAGAGTCACACAGCAGATTGTTGATTGTCGCTTCCTTTTCTTTCCTTCTCTCTCTCTCTCCAGAAATCAGCCCATTTAGGAGAGCGTTTTGGAACTGTTACAGAAAATATTTACACAGGGCTGAAGTTTCTCCCAGTTTTTCATACAACGTGCTGCTTAATTCTTAAAACTCCAAAATTCTTATAAAACTAAGAATCCACAAAATAGTCTTTTATCTTATGAAAACATGATTTATCAAGATCACTTAACATATATCTTACATGCTTTGGAATTTTTACAGACCACAGAAGATTTTTTTTTTTTTACCTAACATACCCTAAAACAACACGGCTTGCCAGACCACAGTACATCCGTCCTTTAGAGCAGCAGATGTTGCTACACATGCTTCTCTTTAAGACCAAGAAGCACAAGAGAAAATAAAACAAAAAGTTCAAAACCAAAGAGAAACATGAAACAATACAGAGATGAGAGAGCCGAGTAGCCAAAAGCAGTTGGTTAAATTAGGACAGAGAGGGACTGTGGCGATCTGAACTTTGTTTTTGCCCATCTTTCAAATACTCTGTAGGTCATTTTTGTTCTGTTAACCCAGTTTGATGACTTACCACCAAAATTTATTTTCTGTGAAAACTATGCTTCAATTAAACTGAGAAAGAAGTACTTGATATTCATTGTAATCTTCAATCATTTCACTTTTTCTGGGAATGGGCTTAATTGCTCTGTGCCATGATAGAGTTCATTGTTTTGTCTTCAAGTCCGTTAATGTTTTCATTTTGGTTTTAACCCTAGCCGATCCGACAGTTAAGGACTTGATCGGAGGCTTCACTGCTCTTCATTATGCAGCCATGCACGGCAGGGCCCGGATTGCACGCCTGATGTTAGAATCTGAGTACAGGAGCGACATTATTAATGCCAAAAGCAATGATGGTTGGACTCCCCTCCATGTGGCTGCTCACTATGGTAGGGACTCGTTCGTCCGACTCCTACTGGAGTTCAAGGCCGAGGTCGACCCGCTCAGCGATAAAGGCACCACCCCCCTGCAGCTCGCCATCATCCGAGAGAGGTCAAGCTGCGTGAAGATCCTCCTAGACCACAATGCCAACATCGACATCCAGAACGGTTTCTTGTTGCGATACGCGGTGATCAAAAGCAATCACTCTTACTGCCGAATGTTCCTTCAGAGAGGAGCAGACACAAACTTGGGTCGCTTAGAAGATGGACAGACTCCTTTACATTTGTCTGCCCTTAGGGATGATGTCCTTTGTGCACGGATGTTATATAACTATGGAGCGGACACAAACACAAGGAACTATGAAGGACAGACCCCGTTGGCTGTTTCAATAAGTATTTCTGGAAGTAGTCGACCGTGTTTGGATTTCTTACAAGAAGTCACAAGTATGTAATCTCATTATTACTCTTAACTGCCTTTTTAAGAAACTTTCATCTTCTGGGGGGAGGGTTTCAGATGGGTTTACAACTTAAAATGAGCAGATGCTAATGATTCCTATCAGCCCTGCTTATTAGTAAGTTATTAATAATATGACTCTTGCCTCATTCATCTGAAATAAAAAGAAAGCTCTATATCACAAGATACTCTACAGATTCAGTTGCGTTACTGAAAGTAACAGGGGTAGATAGGCTGAGAGTGAAAATGTAGGAAGGGACAGAGAGAGGAGTAATTGGTAAATTCACAAAGGTCTCTGTTAGAAGAAGGCAGTTCTTACTAGTCTTGCACATAGTCATTCGGGCTTTCATGGACTTCTGATTGAAGAATTAGAAGGAGAGCGTCGGACTTTAGGTTCCATGGTAGAAGTGCCCTAAAATTGGTGCTTTATTGCGAAGCGGTTGCCCACATTTTAGTGGGTTTTTATCTGGCTTCTCGTGGTGTGACCCCACATGAGATGAACAGCGCTGTTCCTGAGTGAGGGATCCTAGTATTGCCGCATTAAGGATGCCAGAAGTTGCTGTAAGACAAGATTTGTCACCCGTGGGAGATTTGGTGACACTGTCTCCTGGGCCCACGTGGCTCCCACTTCTGACCCGTTTTGGTGTGGGCACTTCTCCTGAAAGCCTGGAAATGTGTGACCCACCTTGCGTGGCGGTGCACGTTTGCCTTGTTCTGCCAGGGACGTTGGTCTGTGTGTGGGTACAGCCACCCTCTCTTGTCAGGCTTCCGCCGCCGCTAGTCGAGGGTGTGTGTCAGAGCTCACCATCCATCGCGAGGCTCGAGTCAAGAAACGAAATGTTTGATTTTGCCCTCTGCTGTGCTCTTTCACAAATTCCCTTTTCCTCACCTGGTTTTTCCCTTTGAGTCATTATCACGGGGGAACAAAGACACCGTGGGTACTGGGTACCGAAGGGGGGGAAGGCGTTGACCTGACCTCGTAAATAATCTCCTCTCCTGCTCGGAACCGAACTTGGGAGTAGAAATCTTCTGAACAGGTGAAGTGTGATTTGCTTTTGTGCGTTTATGAAAAGGAAAAGATGACATCGTGACCACTGTGTGTCTGGCAGCCCAAAGCCCGAACAGAAGTCACACTCAGGATCTGACTCACGCTGTCCCATCGGCCTGCCTGTGGCGATGGGAACGGTCTGTCGGCCCTGTCCAGTGCGGTGGCTACTAGCTCTAGCCCCGTGCGGCTATCGTAAATGTGTTACATCCTCGATGCCACTGAGGAACGGGATTCTTAATTTAACCGTATTAATTGGAATTTAGACGGTTGCAAGTGCCCGGTGGCCCCCGTGTTCCACAGCGTAGATCTCTCTGCCTCGGGAGCGGTGTTTGGGGCCCCCTCGTAGGTGAGCCCTCGAGGCAAGTTTGTGAGGCACCTGACAGACTGAGAGACCGGAGAAGTCCTGCGTGGTGCTTCCTCGCCAGCTCACTCCGACTCTTCAGATCCGGGCCGCACCCAGCGAAAAGTTTGCCGAGACATTCTAAGTGCTGGTTCTCTCAGCAAATTTTCTAGCAGTCTTCATTCACAGACCGGGAGGGGTGTTGGTGTTGTGAGCGAGACTGTTACTCTTGAACTTGAGGTTAGGATTCTGTCGCGGGAAAAGCCTGTGAAGCGTCTCTTCATTCTTTCTACATTCTGAATGTCTTTTTGTTGTTGCTATCGTTTTCGTTCCAGGCTCGCACTGGAAGCTCCTGGTTAAATGAGTGCAACTGTGCCTTTTAAGTATTTTGCTCAGCAGTTAAGGGCGTCGACTAGAGCCGGGCTGCCCCAGCTCCACCGCCCGTCGCCTGTGACCTCGGGCAGCTCACCCAACTGCTCTGTGCCCCCGTGTCCTCACGGGAGCATTAGGATAATTATATCTATCTTATAGGCTTGTTTTGGGGATTCAATGAGTTAATGTTTATAATGCGCTTAAAACAGCACCTGGCGCCTATATGTTTTTGGGGTTTGGGGTTTTTTGTTTGTTTGTTTTGTTTTGTAAAGATTTTATTTATTTATTTGACTGAGGGAGAGAGATCACAAGTAGGCAGAGAGGCAGGCAGAGAGAGAGGGGGTAGCAGGCTCCCTGCTGAGCAGAGAGCCTGATGCGGGGCTCGATCCCAGGACCCTGAGATCATGACCCGAGCCAAAGGCAGAGGCTTTACCCCACTGAGGCACCCGTCTATATATGTTTTTTAAAATAAAATAATTAAATGAGAGTGGATGAAACAGCAGGGCCTGGCTTGCTACCAGTAGAGTGAATCCCTTAGATTCTTATTCTCCCCAAGCCTCCTATTTTTCAGCTTGGTGGACTGTTGTTCCCCTTACCCTCTCCCTGTGCCACAATGTAAACTCCCCTGCTCACTGTACAGACAAGGGACTTTTTCAGAACGTAAAATCTTTGAAGAGAGGAATTCCACAAGAAAGCTGAACGTCAAGCGTCGACGAACCGGAACTTTTAAACTCACTGGGCGTCGTACCAAGGGGATCGTAATGACCTGCACGCCTGGAACTTGGTCACACAGTCTGGGCGGAGCCGAGAGGCCGGTAACCGAGGTGTCTCCCTGCTGGAGAGCGCCACTGGGAGGGAGGCTGTTTCTAGAACAGGTGCAGTGTGGTGCCGGCTGCCCCAGAAATCCTTGGATTGTAAGGCGTACCCCTCCTTCTGCACAAGACAGAAACGTCCAGAAGGCAAAATGCGATCCAAGACTTGTGCGAGCAGCCAGGTCAAAGGCTGTTGGAGGGGTCGGCTTGTTACCCACCCCTCCCTTTGCCAGGGCCCCGCACGTCTGTACTCACGGTGTAGAATCTACCCCTCATGGGCTGCTCTTTCACTGAGGCATCAGAGACCCAAAATTTTACTGTTACCATCTACTGTCTTCGTCAGTTTTAACAGAGGAATCGTGGTTTAAATTGCCTGCCTGATAATCCCAGCATCTGTGTCACGGCTGAGGCGGCTCCGATGCTTGCTCTGTCTCTTCCAATGTGGTTTTTTTTTTTTCTTGCCTTTTAGCATGTCTTGTAATTTTTTATGGAAGCCAGACAGGATGGATCAGGTCATAGGAACGGAGGCAAACAGGCCTTTAAATGTCAGGCTCTGTGTGAACCTGGCCGGGAGCTGGGCCGCCGCATGCCATGTCTGCTGGAGCTCCAAGGAGGCAGGGGCTTCAGACCTTCCCGCGGCCTCGGTTTTGTCTCCCCTCTTGCCTTTGGGCTTCTCTCGGTACTCCCCCAAGTGTCTGCATCTTGCGGCTCTTTCAGATCAAGACCACTGTCGTCCCACTGGAGCCCTATGGCTGTCGTCGTCGGGTGTGGGGGAGGCCAGCAGTCTGGCATCTTCAAAAGTCTGTCTTTCAGGGGGCCTTGTGTCCGTGGGCTGCGGCCTTCGGAGGTCTCGCAGTTTGCCCACTCCTCCACCCTCCCCACGTGTCCTCGCCTCTCGCACAGCTCGGCAAGCCAGGAAGAGTCTGGGCGCCTGAGTCAGAGAACTGTTCTTTCTCCAGGGAGAATAAGACTCTGGTAAAGTCTTCGCCCTTCGAGAACAGGCCTTTGTTACGGAGAAGGTTCTGGGTGTAGGTCACATGGCTGTTCTCAACCCTCCTCCTTTGCCAGAACCACGAGGGGGTTTTTATTACCCGTTCACTGTGACAACTTGGTGGGGTTCCTGAAAGTAAAACGGAGAGAATGTGGTGGGAAGGGGCAGGCGGGTCGGGGGGCTCCCTAAGTCGGTGACTCTATCAGGCCAATCCACCCACAGCCTCAAGTTAACTCGTCACATTGAAGTGCTCCTACCAGTTTATGGTTCCAGCAGCTTCCCGCAGTGACCCTGGATCTGCTTCTCTCTCCTGATTTTGGGGTGGTTTGCGCTGTGACTGTTTCCTGATACTTGTTCCCTGATAGGGCAGTCTAAGAGGAGTCATCGATTTTGTGTGTGTTCAGCTTTTTCTTCTTCCAAGAGCAGGAGTGATGACTTCCAAGCTCCTTACATGGTCACGAGCTAAAACTGGAAGCCTGTTCATGAGTTTTATTGTTTTTACGTAAAAAGCGAAACGCAGCCTATCCATGGTCATTTGGGCTGAGTGGTGTTCTGCCCCCCGGAACTCAGAGGCACATCTCTCCCGTCTGTGATTGTGAAGATCTCTCAGCTCTGCCTGTGTCCGACGTGCTGTTAAATTCTCTGTGTCTAGGGCTGGAGAGAGCAGCGAGTGGTCTCTTGACCCCATGTCTGACTTGCCTGAAAACCTTGGGCAAGCCGCTTAACCTCCCGGCTCCCCCTGATTCTCAGTCTCCCCCCCCCCACCTAAAACCTGGGGGAATGAGACCACAGTCCCTCGGGGTCCCCCCCCTTTTAAAGTTCTTGCCAGTAACCACTCTTAAAGGGATGACTTCCTGCAGCTTGTGATTTTATTTTACGATTTATATAGAGCAGTGGTTTTCCCAGTGTGGCCTCTTGCGGGGTCCTCAAGACCATTTTCGGTGCCCATGAGGTCAAAACGGTTTTCGTAGCGGCGCTGAGATGTGATTCGCTTCTTTCGCTGCACTGTCCTTGGACGGACGGTGTAGGAGCCATGGTAGCTCATGGTGCTGGGTCCTCAGTGTTAATCGAGGCGGTGGCCCCAAAGGGTGCACGTAGTCCTTGAGTCCTTCACCACCAGGCAGTCTAACCCAAGAAGATTCCAGTTCCATTTAGGGTTGTCTTTGACACAGCGGCAAAATTAATCCCAGTAAATCTGATCCCTCTGTGTACGTGCTTTTTTAATATTCTGTGGAATGGAAATTGAAAGTATTCTTACGGCACACCAAAGTGCCAGGATTGAATTGATAAAAGGCACTTCTATTTGTTTGAGCAGGTTTTTTGGTGGAGCACTCATTTTTCCCTGGAAGATTGACGGACAGCCGAACGATAGCTATTTAGTCTTGGATATCTGGCAGACTTTGTCGTCACGTTAAAGAAAACAGTTGACAGTATTTATGACAAGTCACAAAATTTGAGCTTTCAAGTGAAAGTTAGAATTTTGAAAAGCTTGTATTTGCTACTGTGACATGGACAGATTCCCAATATGCAAAACTCTTTTGAGATGAGCGCTGATACTAACAAGAGTGATGTTTTGATACTATCTAACGAAATCAGCCAACATTTGGAAGATGTCCATAACCTAGTGAGCCAGTGTTTTCTAAAGGACTAATGCATAATTTGACAAAAACATGCAGAGGCAAAAGATCCATTCAAAGGGCAAAGTAGACCAATGGATTTGAATGTGAAAGAGTACGAGAGGTTTATGAATTTGGATTCAGATTTCATATTGCAACTAACCTTTAAAAAAATACCACTTGTTGAGTTTTGGTGAAGTATCAGAGAAGATGATGATCATCTAAAAAGGCTATGAATATATTCTTTCCCTTTCCAACTATGTGAAGTAGGCTGGATTTTCTTGAAGTACTTCAATCAAGATATTCAAACAATGCAGGAGCAAATCTGTGAATCCAGCTGTCTTGTAGGAAGTCAGACCTTAAGAGTTAATTTGCAAACATGTAAAACAATGCCACTCTTGTCATGAAACCATTTTTGTTTTAGAGAGCAGCCTCTTTTTTCTTTTTTAAGATTTTATTTTTTTAGTAATCTCTCCACCCAACATGGGGCTTGAATTTACAATCCCAAGATCAAGAGTCTCATGCTCTACCAACTAAGCCAGCAAGACACCCCATATGACTGTTATTTTTAAATGAATCAATGAATATGCTTTAAATTTCCCAACCTTAATTTCTAAGTATGGCATATACAGATAGAATCCATATAAACAAAAATTCTTTGAGGTTGTCCAATTTCGAGAGTGCAAAGAGGTCATAAAACTAAAAAATTGAGACCCTAATAATGTACAACTTCTATGCGCACATTTTTTAGGACACCTTGTTAGCCTAGTGTTTTCAAATTTGGTGAATTTCTAGTATATTTCTGTTTGCAGTTACTACAGTCTGGATAAAATGAAATGCTTTATATTACTACTTGTCCTATGCCAGCAAACTTACAACTTAGCATCCATAGAGATCAATGATTCCTGAAGCGTGTCTATAAAATTGTGGTTCTGTCAGATGCTCTGAGGCTAGACAGATTCATTATTCAAATTAATTTGGAAGACTAGTACTCTGGATTCTAGATCCCAGTTTCAGGGGATAGCATATCCAAGGTGCCAAGAAGTCCTTGAGTAAGTTAACCATTAATTTGTGTTCACTAAATAGTTGACTTTCACAGGCATCTTTTATTCCTGTGGCAAGCTCTGGTCTAGATCATTCTTAAGGCAGAGAAAATGCAATTTGGGTTTGTGTTTACTATCCAAAAGGAGGCCGAGTTGCGATCTGTGTTTCTCGTAAATGCTGCTAACAGACTTGAAGTGACCACTCAGTTTGCATCACTGGTGTATAAAAGGTCGGACGGGGTTATATTTTGATTTGTATAAGTGTAAGAAATTAAATGGCTCCTATTTCTAGGAAAAAAAAACATTAGGTAGATGGGAATTGAATAGAGTAAACTGTTTGGGAGAGATTTAATCTGCCAAGTACTTAAGCTTTTTGCCTTCTAGAACAGCATCGCAGGTATTTAGAAATACTGTTTCATAACCTGGAATGTGTTTTTATTTAGAAATAGTCAAACACGATATTTTGGCGGCAGGAGTTAAACTTCAAAAACAAGTTTCATACTCTAAAAAGTAAGAATACAAGTCACAATTTTTTTTTTTTTTAAATTTTACGAAGGTAAAATTTAGGCTGTGACTTTCTCAGCGAAATCTAGTACAATGACAGGCGTGCAAGCAGACGATCACATAAAACACCTCTAACCCAGGTGCCCTTATTTCTGTATTTCTTTCAAATGCTCTTTAATCACTTTCTTTGGTTTTTGTTTTGTTTTGTTTTGTTTTTTTGGTGTGATATCAAAGCGGTGTTACCTACTGTAACTCTTTAGAGAATTTGTGTAACACATTTTACCTATGGTGATTTTTGATTGATTTTTTAAAAAGATTTTGTTTATTTATTTGACAGAGAAATCACAAGTAGGCAGAGAGGCAGGCAGAGAGAGAGAGGGGGAAGCAGACTCCCTGCTGAGCAGAGAGCCCAATGTAGGGCTCGATCCCAGGACCCTGAGATCATGACCTGAGCTGAAGGCAGAGGCTTTAATCCACTGAGCCACCCAGGCACCCCTGATTTTTTTTTTTCCCTGATAAATTAGGGATTTGCCGGACATCTGCATTATAGTCTTGTTAGGTCTTTGGGTCCCAATTACGAAAATCACTTTTAGAAATAAATAAATAGCATATAGTTCTAAGTCACATTAGACTACATTTTAAGGTCCTTTGATCTAGAAAGCATTGCCTTATTGTGCACTTTTCTCATATTTATGTTGCTTTCTGTTTTCAATATAGGCTTCTAGAGATTTGTTAGGAAGCAATATATGGTTTTGTTTAGTTTTAGTGCAAATGAAGGATATAGGCCAAAGCTCATTAGCCTGTGGAAACAAATGGAACCAATGGGTAAATGTCATCACGGCTGATACTGTATATGTTTGGATTCTATCTAAGAGTTAAATTGTTTTACAATATGACTATTTTTACTTTAAGGTGAGCTAGAAATTGCCACTGTCCTATAAAGCTTTGTTGAACACATTTCATCCTGAGTCTCTGTGAAGGAAATTCAGGGACAAGAGCAAAGGAATAAAGCATGTTCATGGTAGGATTTTTAAATGGGGAAGCCGAAATAAAACAAAGAGGTGTTGGGAGACCATTCCAGGTGCTGACCTACGATGGGGAGGTGGCTGAAAGGAGCAAGCCAGATTGTAGACAGCAGTCAAAGCAGGCTAAATCTTTCTTTGTGTTTCTTTACATCTTCCCCCCTACCCCCCCTACTTCCAATCCCTCTCCCCTCTCCCCCCCAAAAGACCCAGGACATTGTTTTGCTTTCATTTTCTCTTCTCTGGCTCTACAAAAGCGTTTTGCCTCGCTGTCTACCTTTAAAATATTTTACCCAAATAAATAAGTTTAGCCTATCATAAATGTGGTAATGGTGGTATCAAAAGGAGGTGGTTTAGGATATTTAATTTTCTAAATTATGCCGCTGCCCTGGTTTTGTAATTTATCCTAGACCAGACCCTTCAAAAGCTGATTTCCTATTTTATACCAGCCCAATTATTACTAATGATGGGCTGCTTTACCAAATGGAGAGACTAATAGCCCTTTGAACTGTTAGGCAATCCCATTGTAGTTTGTTAGTGTGAATACCTTGCAGTGTTCTTGCATCCCCCAAAGTGTTTATGATTCCTGAAATTATACTCTCGTGTGAGTTATCCCCCCAGGTCTCTCCCTTAGACAAGGCAGTTGTTATTTAACAAGGTAGCAGTAATTTTCTGCGACACCCAGTAAACATTGTGCACGTGTGTATTGAGTGCTTTTGGTTTCCTTCTCTTTATTCTCTTTCTCTGCCTTCTTTTCTTCTGCCGCCTCCTCTCCCCTCACCCCTTTAATCCGTGGCACAGTGCATTTTGGGGGGTGCATAGGAGGTGCACAGTAAATCTTTTGGAGTGCTGTGTTGACTAGAAAGTAAGTACTTCTTTTTCAATCACAATTTTGTTTCTAAAACGATATTCCTGAAAATAAAAAGAACTCCTTAGTCAGTCTTAGAAATAGCAGTGATGGCAATGAGTAGCCCTTAGCACTCCTTCCTGTCTAACCCTGCCATCTGGTCCTCGTTCCGACACAGCAAGATAAGTCCATATCTCTGTCTGTGGCACCGTAGCCTAAAGACACCCTCATTTCATCACCGCACAGGTTTTTGTAGTCGTAAGGTTCTTACATCTCTGCTTGACCCAAATTGTGCAGTGGTTTCCGCAGTGTCATTCCCATCAGTTTGCCCTGGACGGTTTCCCCTGCAAGATTCCCAGCGGGCTCCTTTACTATTGTCTTCCTCTCTTAACACCAGGAAGATGGAGACCTCACCTGCCAAGAAGCGCCCTCTACTTCTCTGGGAAGGAGAAGCAAATGTTATCCTTAGAAGTACTGAAAAACCACTATTTTAACATTTATTCACCAAGTACTTATATCGTCCTACGTGTGTGGCACGATACCATAAAGCCTTGAGCAAAATTAACTTTTTTGATGTTTGTAAAGCCTGTGAAGGCGGTGTTGTTGTCCTTGGTCCATAGGTGAGGAAACTGAGGCAGGAGGCCAAGGGGCTTGCTCCAGACTTGATGTTTTTAACCACCAAGGTGTGCCTCTCCCATTAAAGGTCATTCTGCAGACAGGGATTATAATACATGGTCAAGAATTCTTTGAAAGGTCAGATTCTCCCCAAGTAGTAAAAGATGGCCACAACATACCGCTCGAGGAGAAAAATCAGTAGCAAATAGAGCAAAACTCTCTGATGTTTAGACTTAGTTCATCTCTGAGAAGGGCCCTCATAGAAGTACTTTCCAAGGATGATGGGATTTCTGAGGCTACGTCCCTTGGATTACAGGCACCAGTTTGTCTTTGCCTTCGTGCGTTTTATCATAGACAGTGAAGAGAGCCAGTGGTCCCTGTAATAGTCGGCCTGCGGAATCTTCTTAACTAGATCATTAGAATATTTTTACTACTTTTCTGTGTTACAGCAGGGGACAGTGTTGCCAAACTTTCTGCCACTTTCCCCCTTCCTTCGGCTTCTAGTAACATTTTTTTTTCAGCTTCTAGTAACATTTTAGAACTTTCTTTTAAGCCCTGACTAACAGACTCCTCAGAGCCCTTCTCCTACCACCTGGTCCCAGTAATAAAGCCACATATTTTAGATTCTTTTTTTAATGGCAACACCCTACTTCGGGGTCCCAGAATCTGTTATCGAATGCTGCGAATTTTACTGGTTTAACACAGTAATAGTGGATTATTTTGCTTCTCTGCTCCACGCTCTGTCATCTGGAGTCTCTGGACTGGGGCTTCTCCACTTTCGAGATAGCGCATTCCGATGGCTGGCAATGGGGTGCTGGCAGGTGGGAGGTCAGCCAGGGCTGCGGGGCAGGGACCTCACCTCCTTCTTCGAGACTGCTCAGACTTCTTCGTGGCACGCTGATGGCTGTGTTGGCAAAGTTAATGTCCCAAGAGCCAGGGGAAAGCATGTCCCCCTCTGGGACTTAGTCGTCCCAGTCACATAGCTTCACTTCTGCCACAGCGATGAGTGCACCCAGTTTCAAGGAAGGGGAACCGAGGCTCCATGTCTTAAAGGTGGGTGTACGGGTCACACTGTAAAAAGGAGCATGAGGCATAGGCGATGTTGTGCTTCATTTTGGAGAGCACAGTCTGGCAGAAAATGGGATTATCAGAAGATCCCGCTTACGTAACCCTTTGCCTCGATCCTTTCTTTTTTCCCCTTAACTGAGCAAATTCCAGGAATACAGGTTTTCTACTTTGTCGGACGATATGTTTCCATTTAAGTGTGCATATATTCTTTTACATGTCAACTTTATCCTCACCTGTTTTTAGCCTGAATACATTGTGCTTATTCTTTTCATTAATATTACATTTGAAAAGAACCTGCCATCTATTAGGAAAATCAGATTCTTTCCTCCGAACAAAAGAAGGTGCGTATCTAATTCATGTTCTGGTTTGCATTTGCAGATCAAATACGGTAAGCACTTATCGAAAAATAACAATGATAATTTATTCCCTTCCTAATGGTAGCCCATGAAGGGTGGTGAAAAATAATTCAAAGCAGGTTAGAAGATGATTTGCTGTTGACATGGGTGGGTTTTGCAGTGAGTCGACTGGTTTGTCCCTTATGGAAAAGCCTGTTAAGTATTCATTCGTTTGACTAGTTTTTACCAAGATGGTGTCAAGCGCTGGGCTTCATGGGCAGTCAGAAGTGGTCTTGCTCTCATGGAACATGTCCGATCGTGAAGAAGGTGGGCATTAGTAGAGAATCACCAAATGAATGTAAAATCACAGCCTTGTTAAGTGCCGTAGTCGAAAGGAGCTCCGGAGTAGCCGATGGGGAACCTCATTTGTCACCCCTAAAGAAGTGCTTTTGAACAGAGATCTGGAAAATGGAGAAGACACATCTTGGCCAGAGACGCGCGAGCATATCACAGCCTCAGACTGACCCTTGTACAGGTATCCGTAGGTACACATGCCCCCGATTTACAGGCGTTTCTAGAAAAGCAGTAGCTTCTGCAGTTCTGTTCGGAGAAGACCATGTTTCACGTAACATAAGCCCTGACAGGTTTAAGGAGCCTTTTTTTTCATTTATGAAGAATCACTTAATTTTGAATAATGGCGATCAATATAAACAGGGACAGTTCAAGTAAGGGGTAAAGTGCTAATTATAGCAGAGGTTCTCCATGTATGACTTGGGGACTCCTGGAGCTCCACAAGACCCTTTCCCCTATCTGAGGTCAAAACGATGTTCATAATACTGAGGCACGATCTGCCTTTTTCACGTTCCTTCTTTCATGAGCGTAAGTGGACCTGTCCAGAGATAAGATGATTTTATCACAGCAGACTGCACGTAGAAGCATGTATGAGAACTTGCTGTCCTCTGTTAAGCCAGCCCTTTTAAGAATTTCCCCCAGATGTGAAAGACTGTGTCATTCTTCTTACTCTTTTTTAAAATACTGTTTTTGTGCCAGTGTTGTCTATGGCCACATGCAATGGGTTTAGCTTTATTTTTTTAAACCAATATTTCTAGAATTTGCTTTACCTTCTAATATGGTAATTACTGATGGATACAAACCCACATAAATGGAAGTTCTTCTCAGGTCCTTGGTATATGTAAAAAATGCAAAGAGGTTTTGAGACCAGGAAGTTTGAGATTCGCTGAGGTATGGCATTCTGCTTGACTTTGAGCATGTTACTTAATCTCTCTGAGACACGAGGAGTCTGTAAGATGGGGACGCCAATCAAAGTGCTTCCCTCATAAAGGGATGAAACAGAGCGTATGTCGAGAGCTTCTAAGTAAGAGTAAGCGTTCAACTCGTTAGCTTTTGCTATTTGTTACCATTTAATATGAGGGCAAAACTTCTGTGAATCCACATACAACTGAAGCACAGTTGCTTAGAATTCTTGCTTGGGTCTCTGGTCATCTAAATCGTTTTGGTAAAATACAATATTCAAAAGTGAATGGAACTGAATTTTGTAATTTTTCTCGAGTTGCGTTACAGCGGTGGTTTTTATTGGCACATGGTGAGGGTGTGAGGTTTGAAGACAGGTGAATTCAGAATAGCTTGGGGTGTTTTTTCCGCCTGCCTCCCTGCCGCCACCACCCCCCCCGCCTCTGCCCCCGGCCCAGTCTATGCCCTCGTGCCCACGGCCAAGGGTCTGCCATGTCCAGATTCGTGGGGAACAGGTGGGCAAATGTTGCTTGGGAAAGCTCCCTGGGGATCATGCGCGTGTCTAGGCTCCAGTGTCCTCGGTGGTGAGCTGAAAGGAGGGGCCACATGAGACACCATCTCGTTCAGTTCCCCCACTTTTCCAGATGGAGAAACTTTGGCTCAGAGGGATGATTTGCGCACCCGGGTTCACTAAGCATATTAGAGGCATCCCAGGATAATAACGGGCATTCTGATCTATAAATGAAAAGAATACCAGCCTTAGACGCAGAAAAACTGGTTTTAGTCTCGGCCCAAAAAGCTGTAATTGGTCACCTGACATTGAGCAGTTGCTCAGACCCCTGATTCCTTGTGTCCTTATTTGTAACATGAGGTGAAACTATCCATCCTCCCAGGGTTGTGAAAAGCATCAGGTGAGACCTCACATGAGGGTCCCCAGGGCGTATCCTTTCAGTAAGAGCCCGTCTGGTCCTTTGCACGTGAAGTCCGTAGAGAGACTTGTCCCAGTGAAACACACAGTTCTTTTCAGAACCGAAGAAAACCTGCCTTAAATGTTGCACTGTGTAGCTTTGTAACAGTTTCTTTCTTCTGTCTTTTTTAGGACAGCCCAGAAACTTGCAGGACCTGTGCCGAATTAAAATTCGACAATGTATAGGCCTTCAAAACCTAAAGCTACTCGATGAACTACCAATTGCCAAGGTCATGAAAGACTACTTAAAACACAAATTTGATGATATCTGATGTACACAAAACTGTGAGCAGGATTAGGAGTTATATTCCAGATACTTAAGAGGCTTTTGGCCTTGCACAAAGTATATCCTATGCAATTTCTGATTTGCTGTGAAGTCAGAAAGCAGGTATACACTTTTAGGTTTTTTGTTTGTTTGGTTTTCATGGTTAGGGGAGGGATTTTTTTATATATATGAACACACACACACACAGACACACACACACACACCCCCCACACGCTTGAAGGTCTTAATTCGGTTTCTTGGTCCAAGTTTAAGAGGTCCAAGCTTTCTATACGATACTGCATTTACGAAAATTGTCTTTCCAAAACGACACAAGCAGCGTTGGAGTGGAGGATTTCCCCTTTTCAGACGTATGGTTCCATGGGCGTGCAGAACATTATCAACCAGCAGAGCGATTGTTAAGGGTTGGAGGCACAGTTTCACCCAGGGGGGTCCTGGGTCCTACTGGAAAATGCCCTAAGAAATGTTTAAAGTAACTCTGTCACCTCATTCATTTTTAATGAGTACAAATTGGCTGTTTCAAACTGTTCCTTTTCCTAATTAATGTAGCTCTCGGATGACATCAGTCCAGTACCTCTGCTTTCCTGTTGGTGTGCTCTTGTTTTTAACTTATTTTTTTAACAATTGTAGTACACTACCCAGAGATAGGGGGTCTCGACTTCCATCTCTCGTTGAATTGTGCTTTTAAAACAACTGATGGACACAAAAATAACTTTATAAAGCCAGTGTATTCTGTTTTTACGGACAGTGCCTCCCGTGCAATACTCTTCCTGGTGTATTTTATCCATTATTTCACTCACTGTCTCTCGTTCCACAGCCGGCTTTGACAGGCCCTTGAGAACAGGAACCTCCACTTTAATTTCAATTGCAGGACCACTGGGTGTCAGTTCCCATTTCCATTGTAAGCTTTGTCTTCTACTTCACTTTAAGCAGAAAATTTTCTATCTTGGTGGTAGAGTCTTCCCTAAAAATAGCCCAAAATATTGTTGAAGCCATTAGGCTTTACCCGGTAAATAATTTAGGGGTGGTTTCACGGTGGGTCTTTTTTTTTTTTTTTTTTCTTCCCAGTTTAAAAAAATTTTTTTTCTAAAGGGTACAGTTTCTACTGGGTGCACATTTGTAAGTCTGGTTAATTCCTAATATGCTAATTCAACATTTCCTGTCTATTTTAAGGGTATGCACAGTGAAGCTCTTTGGGACGGTTATTTTATTTTCTGGGTTGACTGGGCATATGTTTGCAGTGTAAACACAGTTATGATAGTGTCAGTAACAATGGGAAAGTTTCCAGAGACGTGAGGGATCTACGCTGATGCCCTTGGAAATGCATTCTGTGCTTAATTTGTCATCATACTAGTTTTCAGAAGAACCTTTTCAAATATCCCAGTATTGTTTTCAGTGCTTTGGGCAATTTCAGAATATTTACACGCTAGTAATAAATTTGTTATCAGACGTTTACAAGATGAAGGGCTTCTCTTGTCTCCATTTCTAGTTTTGAGTACTAAAGTATAAAACTCCTTCACCGGGAAAGTGTAACTAAGCAGAACTGAGCTTCTACTCTGGCTTTATCTTTCTTTAGGGAGCCAGCAGGGATCCCCTCTCAGGCACAGAGTCTGTCCCCTGGGTCGCAGAGTAGCTTTGACATTGGTGTATCTAATCTGCTCGTGCCTAGGCAGAGCATAGCTTCCTAACGAACTGGCAGCTTCGGAAAAAGGAGGATTCGGGGGTATCGCTGATGGGGTACATAGACTCTCTTGCAAGTGAGCAAGTGAGAGTGCGGCCAGTTCGGTAAACCACTCCAGAACTAACCAGAGCCTGGTGGATAGAAATGGGTGGTCTCCCCATCTCCAGAATGTCATCTTCCGAGGGGAGTCCTTCTTGCAGCTGAGCTGTGTTCTCATGCTTTCCACCAGCGCCCGAGTTAGAACTGAGACGTCCTCGCAGTGTCACTTCCAGCACAGCCGGAAGTGAATTGAGTGTTTTTCCCTTTCCCACCCCAGGCCCCGGGAGACAAGGAGCTGGGAGGGCGGCCACCTGGGACCCTGCCTCCGAGCAGATAGTAACTTATTACCTTCACACCGGGCTTGTTTCCTCAAACGCGTGTATTCATTTATTCAGGTAGATGAAAATGACCTTCTTTCCCCCAGCCATTCAGAGGTTTCCAAACTAAGTCAGCCACTGAGTTTGAGTCAGGGAATTCCAAGTAGAAAGATCAGATTAAGATAAATTCTTTGTTCTGCATTGCTGCTGCGACTTCAGGAAAAAAAAAAATTACGAGAGCTCTTCCTGGGAATTGAAATTTCTATTTAATGAAGAAGTATATAATTGCATTATTTATTGTTGGAGGTTTGATTTACCTGGAAACTTAAAAAGAGTGTTTTATTTTCGTTCGTGAAATCCCAATCACATATCCTGTTTAACCATAACTAAAATTTTAGTCTCGAAGGTGGTAACTGGCAGAACGTAGGGATGAACACGCAGGTCCACGTTTGGATGTAATTGGCAGAGACGCATTCGGTGGTCACGTAATCAGTAGAGAGAACAAGTTGTTTTCAGGAAATCGACTGATTGGTTTTTCCAGAATCTTCGCTGAAATGTTCCGAATATTATCACATTTGTCGTGCTGACCCTTCCATGTTCCTTTTGAAATTTATTGTTTATCACTAAACCTTTATAAAAACATATTTGGCAAGTTCACCAAAGAAACCAGCTCATAAAAGATTATGATCATTAATGAACTGCAAACCTCATCTTTTGAAAACAGAAGATTTTTTTTTGTGTGTGTAAATATTTGTGTTTATAAATGTACAGCAGAGTTCAGAGTGTTTTTTAGATTATTTAATGCCCATATTTCTAAACTATTTACTACAGAATAATCCACGCTTGTTAGTTTGGAGGACTTGACTGTTTTGTTTTTTTTTAATTCATTATCCGTCATGCTTGGAACAGCATTTCCGCTAGAGAATTCCGTGTTCTGGCAGTAGCAGGAGGACACATCTGGAGCCTGAGGAGTCTAGAGTGATTTGCGAGATGCGCACCCTCAGAGACAAGAACGTATAGTTTCGTTACCAGAGTGGACCAGTCGCAAATGGAGATTCTAACTTTTCCCCGCAGAGTTGCTCATTAGCCCAGAATGTGTTTGGGACGAGACCCTTTGCCCACAAATTTAGCTTTCATGTAACTCCTAGTGTGTTATATCATAATGTATTTTGTTCTTCCTTTGTAATGTAAGTTTTGCTTTGGGTCAATTTGAATTAAAAAAAAAAAAAACTCAAATCTGGTTTAAAAAACCTCATCGGAATCGTGTTTTATTTCTAGTCTGCCTTAGCTTTTTAATACTTCAGGCTGTTCGGTGGAAAGAAGCAAAAAGAGCTCTCTTTGTCCTTCATTGGCATTTGAGATCTTTGGGAATCGTGCTGAGAGCAGGAGAGCGAAAACAGCACTGTTTTAGATCCGAGAAGACAGTTCTCGCTCCCTCCCCGAATCTCAGTTTCCCCCGCATCCCGCATAGACCTGCAGCAGAAGAGCGTGGCATCCTCCTCCGGTGTGCGGCGTGAGCCCGGAGCCTTTTGGGGCCGATTTCAACTCCGCCTCATGCCTGCCACACCTTGGCTGAGCCCACAGTTAGGATCGCAGCGTATCTTAAGCACAGAACAGTAGAGCGATGAATCGGAGATAGTTCACCAGCCCACAGGAGATAGAAGCAAGACAACTCCGATTTCACACTTCCTTTCTGTAATATAAACACAGCTTGATTCCGGAGAGACTGAACACTACCGTGAGTGATGGTGTACTAAGGAAAAGGGAGGCCAGACGATTGAGATTGAGCACCCCGGGCAGAAATAGTATTTTGCAACTCACTTTGTTGCGGACTTGCCCAGAGTTTGGCACGACCGAAGGCCGGGAATGGGACATTTGAAACGATACTTAACGATCAGCAGGGGAGTTCAGATGTGAAAAATAGCTATGTTGCTTGGAAATCTTGAGGTCATTCCTTTGCCAATATGATGTAAGTAGTGTATTGTTTTTTCAGCTGACAGACAATTTACAAAAATGGCTTTCTAGCTATTGATAAAACAGATTATCTCCTTGATAAAAATATATATATTTCCACATCCTCTGTAGCTGGGCTTCAGGGAAGAAAGAAAGTGGGTTTGTATCATCTGCCTGGATTTATGTCAAATCCTAGAACTGTGTTCTCTTAACATCTTACAAATTTCGATGTTAGAATTTATACGAGCTTCACTACCAATAAAAAGATTTTAACCGTCCACTACCGGACACTGGCCTGTAGGCCCACATGGCCCTAGACCCCTAAGATAGAGAAGTCATTTGTCTTTATTCTGTCATGAGTTCTTTTGTCATTACCGTTGTAGGGTCCCGAGTCTTCGAGAACCCAAACGGAGCGTCGAGCTGGATCTCATGACTTTTCTTGTACACTGCTGGTGAGCAGGGTTCAAACTCACCTATGATCTATTTCTCGAAGGTCATGATGTGTTTTATAGACCTCTCTTTATGTTCCAGAAGAACTCTGTGATGCCTGAGCGACAGTAAACGTTCTGAATCCCATTCAAAAAGATGATTTGCAGAAGGCCCCATAAGAGCTCATCGAGGTGGGCCTGGAGCCCTGAATTAGTGCTCTCGGGCGTAGTGCTCTCTTATCCTGAAGGAATGCCATACTCGTGAGACGTGCCCTTTTCGTTTCATTCATTGATTGATGCCCACCGTGCCTTGTGCTGGGTCGCTGTTTTGCATCCAGAAGAACAAAGTGAGTCAGCAATTCTGAAGACCCATTACGGGTAAAGGATTGGATTCGAGGAGGTGATTCTCTTCAGTTGCAGATAGAACCTTCAGAAAAATCCGTATAATCGTGTTTGTGATTGTTATAAATATATTCTGAATCTTGGGTTGTTCCAGCGTCTTAAAAATCGCACTTAGAACATTGTTTTATGTTTCCTTTTAATTAGGAAATTGTTTTTACGTTAGTTAAGTGTGACTTAATGTTACACCAAGTAGTAGTTAAGTGATTCACTTTTCTGTGAAATGGCATTTTATGAATCAGAAAAGAGCTGGCTTCATTTGGATAGTGGGACTTAGTTGAAGTGGAGAGACTCAGTCACGTGATGAGTATAGACTGACCCTTTGTGACTGACACAGAGGTAACCCAGCTGCAGATAGTTCCTATTTTATCTGGCAAACGGAGTCATATTTTTGTTGCTGCTCAGGCTTGAGCTAATGTTGCTTTTCTTCCTCTGATAGTTTTGGGTCAGGTCACTGCTCAGTTTTCTTTTTCTTAACAAAAAAAAAAAAAGGAAGAAGAACATTTGTAGGGCACGGGCTTACTGTACATGATCATTTTGTATTTCTCTAGAGGCCTTCCGGGTTTTCTCTCTTAGTTCTGGCCACTTAACCCTTTAGTGAAATACATACATGTGCACAGGGGTTGGCCTTGGCCTCACTGAGTTGCTTTTGTATGTTGATTTTTAGAGTCCCCAGATCGCTTGTTTTTTCCTGCCTTACCTGGGCAGGATGATGGCTGGATATCATTTAGGAAGAATGTTCTAGCAAACTAGTCAGGGCTACATCCATCTGCCATCTTGGGCAGCACCAGAGAGGAACAGACTGCATTTCTTCGTGGTTTATTACTGATGCTCTTAAGAAATCATTTGCTAGGGGACACCTGGGTGGCTCAGTGGGTTAAGCATCTGCCTTCAGCTCAAGTCACAATCCCAGGGTCCTGGGATCAAGTCCCGGGTGAAGCTCCTTGCTCAGCAGGAAGCCTGCTTCTCCCTCTGCCTGCCGCTCCCCTTGTTTTCTCTCTCTCTCTCTCTCTCACAAATAAAATATTTTTTAAAATATCATTTGCTATAAGTCCTCTGTAGAGTGAGCTCCTGGAGGACAAACCTCGGATCTTAACTTGCCTGAATCTCAAATAGTTCCCGGAAGCCTCTAAGGAGACTAGGGCCCAGTGGGTGACACCATCAGCGTTTCTCAGCACCACATCTCTGGTAAGTGCAGTCCTAACTCCTGCCAGCATTGCCTTTTGCTGTTCCTTCCTCTTACCCTCTGTCCTCCTCCCTCCGGCCCTCCCCTCCACCGTCCGCCCTGGGCAGTGGGCCCACACGATTCACCATGCGTGATGCTGTGATGGCAAGCTTCCAAAGAGAGACCACTGGAGTCTGCAGGGAATTCTGCCTGCCAGCAGACTGCCTACCTCCGATCTGGCACAGTGCATGGGGCTGAAGGATTACAGTTCCCACTGGGGCAGCGGACCCTCCATGCACGTCCAGTTCAGAGCATGCGTGCGGACAGGGAGCCCTGACTCCCAGTGTGTCTCCGTGGGCTACCGCTATGCTTGGACAGAGCCCTCCTCCGTTCTCGGGGCAGCTGGATGGGGGCCAAGGCAGAGCCCCTGGCCCATCACCCTCCCGCCCACCCACATGCTCTTCTCCACTTTTCCACGTACAGCACAAATTGGATCACTTTCTCTGCAGCCGGAAAGCACCGGCATAGTTGGCCCTTCATTCTTTAACTCCTCTGAGCACCTCCCTGGCATAGGACCTCACCTTGTCCTACACCATCAGTATTTTTCCCAGGACTTAATCTCATCCAGACCCTTTTGTAGGTAGGAAAGCTGGGCAGTTGAGAATGGAAACGATTCCGGGGCTGTGTCCCCGCATGGAGTGGCTGATGGGTAGGGCGCAGAAGCCCGGCTATCTGAGCCCCGACGTTCTCTGCCTCTCCCCGGCCCTGCCAGCGTTGCTCTCACTGGCACCAGCGCTTTCCCACGAACAAAAATTGACCCAGAGCAATAACGGGTTGAGATACATTTTGGCAAGAGTGGGCAGGGCTCGGGATCTTATACAGCTACGTCCTAGATGGAAAGCCGACGCATGCCTATGCCGCCTGTAATCGCCTACAGAACGTTTTCTAAGAGTTCCATCTTGGCCTCCACCATGACTTTCGGATACTCTGAACCAAAGGGAAACAGTGAAGGTTCTGGGGATGTCTCGAGGAAGTGCATCGCCAGCCTCGCAGGGGTGGCACATAGGAATTCTGGGCCCATCCTGTTGGTTTAGCACTGTGGGTTGACAAGATGGACTCCTAACTGGGTATGTGACCCTACACGGAGATGCCCGTGGCCTTCACACTCCACTCTTTCTCCCCCTTTCAGCTTTCGTACAGGCGGCTAAGAGAATGCTGCGCCACCACCCTTCCACCACATTTTATGATCCCTGACGTTCCTCCTCTACATTTCCACCAAGAGTTAAGGAGCCCAGCCAAGGAGCAGAGGGAGGAGCGTGGATGTTTCGTCTTAGAACTCAGGTTGAATTGAAATAAATGTCCCTGTTTCAGATAGCCACTTACTGTGTACACTTCAAAATAGATGTTTCTTTAAAAAATAATAAAAAAAAAATGTTTCTTACCTGGAGGCTTCTGAAGTTTTTATGTAAGCCACTGATAAATTTTCTTCGAGCTTTGGGTCATCACCTCTAGCGATTTAAAAGTAAGGCTTGCAACTTTGGAAAACAGTATGGAGATTCCTTAGGAAATTAAATATACAGCTACCCTATGACCCTGCAATTGCACTACTCGGTGTTTACCCCAAAGAAGCAGATGCAGTACAAAGAAGGGACACATGTACCCCAATGTTCATAGCTGCAATGGCCACAATAGCCAAACTGTGGAAAGAACCAAAATGCCCTTCAACAGATGAGTGGATAAGGAAGATGTGGTACATCTATACAATGGAATATTATGCCTCCAACAGAAAGGATGAATATCCAACTTTTGTATCAACATGAACAGGACTAGAAGAGATTATGCGGAGTGAAATAAGTCAAGCGGAGAGAGGCAATTATCTTATGGTCTCACTTACGTGTGGAGTATAAAGAAGATCATGGAGGGCATCGTGAGAAGGAAGGGAAGGGCGAATGGGGGGAAATCGGAGGGGGTGTTGAACCAGGAGAGACTGTGGACTCTGAGCAACAAACTGAGGGTTTTGGAGGAGAGGGGGTGGGAGGTGGGCGAGCCTGGTGGTGGGTATTGAGAAGGGCACGTATTGCATGGAGCACTGGGTGTGGTGCATGAACAATCAATCTTGTAACACTGAAAAATTAAACATATTTGGGGAGAAAAAAAAATAAAAGTAAGGCTTGCAGATTTTGATGGGGTGGGCCGAGCATTGCTGCTCACGTGGAAGGTGTCATGTTAGTCTACCCAAATCCATACTCTCGAGACTCTGATGCTTCATTCCAGAAAGTACTGATGACCCCAGTAGTATCCATAGACCATCTGGAGGTCCCGCGGTTAAAACCACAGTGGACGTGTGGATAAGGTGGTGGTTTCTCTTCCAACTTCCTGTCAATCCCAATTCAGGGTAGACTGGAAAATCATGCCCCCCACCTCCCCACCCCTGGCAGGCGTTTTGCTGGGCCGTTAAAAGCCTCCCACCTGCTGGGATAACACGGGTGGTGGAGAGAGGAGATTTCCTCCCCTCATCCTCACGGGGAGAGCGGGCCCTGGGAGGGATGGGCCTGGCACACAGCCACAGCCTGATGACAGGCTTCAAGGTGCACCAGGAGCCTCGAACTGAGATGTATAAGTGATGAATGTGTGTGTGTGTGTGTGTGTTAAAGCCTTAGGTGTTCAGGGATGAGGTTTTTGCTCATCGGACTGTGTTGGACAGGAAACTGGCTGTCCTCTCCTGGGCGGAAGGGCGGGCCTGTGCTGCCTCGGGGAGATCAGCTGTGATTGGGGTACCATGAACAGGGCTTCTGTGTAAGGGGCCCGAGGACTTAGAGGAACAGGTTCCTCAGGTCTGAAAGGGGATGAGAAACTAAGGCAAGGAGGCGGTGAAGGGGCTGGTGCTCAGGCGTGAGTGTAGCTGGGAGTCCGGCAGTGGAGGGCACAGGTGACCTACCCTGCTGGGCGCTAGGCCCGAACCCAGGGCAGTGGTTGGGGCCGCCTTTTGGGATGCCTCGTCCAAGGCATTCGCATTCCAGGAATGAGGCTGCCTTTTCCCTCCGCTTCTATCACTTGGCCGTGTCCACGTCCTTTGGGAAGGCCTAACTGGAGGGATTGTCCTGTCATTCCTCTTCCTGAGGGGGAAACTGGTCTGTAGCTTTGTTTCCACCTGCCATGTTGGAAGCCACTGGAAGGCAGGGATCTGGCCTCAGGCTTTGTGGCCCGACAACTACAACAGTGCCTTCCTGTAGTCATGGGCCTCGTAGATGTTTGGTAAGTGAGAGAGTGGGTGTCATAGCCCCTCGAAAACTCTGGTACCAGGTAAGCAAACCAGAAGGGAGCCAACGTTCCATTTGCTTGCATGCACTCTGTTCTAAGCTGCCGCTGATTGCCATTCACTTCTCACCAGTAGCCTGCAAGGTAGTAGTATAGTACTCTGACCATTTTCAAATGATGAAGCTGAGGTTGGGTCTTTCCCCCATCTTCCAGTTTGCCCATCGGGCTCTGCCTGGCCCTGGCCCATCCACCCACCCTCCCTTTCAGGGCCTCCTCACCAGGGATGCTTACCAAGCCCCCGCACGGGCCTTCCCTACCCTTCCCTGGGCTCCCGCAGACATCTTTATGCCTCAGCATCACCCGCTATCTTGTTCTTTGTGTGTTCTAAGGGTTCTTCATGCAGAACCTACGAAATCCCTCTAAGTATGCAAAATATCCTATGGGTGCACATGTGACTTCGCCAGAGGGCCTGGGGTGCTGTCAGATCGTCCAAGGGCTCTGTCATCATCCCCTAGTGTTAAGCAGCACATTGACAGAGCCCGTGGTCACTCCCGAGCAGGTCTCACTGCCAGCCCAGGACCAAGGGCAGCTCCCGACCCCCTCCGGGGCCCCGCCCACATACAGGCCTCCGGAATCCTGACTGCCCCCCAACTGAGCCAGGTGTGGGCGTACACCTTCGGCCTCCTGCACCTGGAAGCCCCATCTGGTCCCGACTGGGCTGGGGTCTGAGTTGGCTGCCTTGATCCCCCTTCCTCCCCCACCTTTCTTCTCATTTCTTCACTCAACTATTGCCACAGAGGTCCTGAACCTCTGTCTTCAACAAGAAGGTCTTAGGGAGCAGGGAGTTTTGGAATGAGAAGGGACCAGGGGGATCCCCGCACAGCAATTTGGGAAGAGGAGGGAACGCCCCCACTAGAAGAGCCTGGAGTGCTTCCCCAGGGCCTCCTGGGCGATGATGCTGCCAGCCAGGTGCCAGGCCCTTCACGTCCGCTGCCCACTGTGCTTCCCTCCTCCACCCGAAATCTGCAGGCTCCTGTTACGCCAGAGAGAAACTCAGAGCTGAGAGGGGAACAATACCATTGAGGCCTCAAAAGCCATGAGGTTACTGCCCTGAAGAGGGTCCCCTGCCCTGCGAGGCCCCCGGAGGACCACAGGACCAGAGAGGGCCCTGCTGTGGACCGCGGCAAGCAGGGCAGACGTGATGGTACCTTGGTTCACAGCCTTCGGTGGCTTGCCTCATCCTTGAGCCAGGCTGGCTCCCCAAGATGTGTAAACTCGCGTTGCATCCTCTCCTGGGCACCTTTGTGCCTTAAGATAAAAGGGCTAGTATATAGGCTCTGGTGTGGAACATCTAAACCCTATATTATACAAGGATCCTGGCAATCCCTTTGAGAATTCTGCAGCAGCATTTACTCACCAAGTCTGTAATTAAGTAACTGGCTAGCTTCATGGAAATGCTTGATGTTTAGGAACTTATTAGAGGGTTTCAAAAAAGAAAGAAAGGAAAGAAAGAAAGAAAGAGAGAGAGAGAGAAAGAAAGAAAGAAAGAAAGAAAGAAAGAAAGAAAGAAAGAAAGAAAGAAAGAAAGAAAGAAAGAAAGAAACTGACCTGAGATTAACTGATACTCTTCCTTCCTTCCCCATTTAATAATTCTTAAAATTAAAAAGTGCTTTAATCACCTTGTGTTTAGTGGATAATAATAAAATGCCTGCTTAGTAGAAGCTCATCTTCTCATGATACCTAAGTTGAGATATTCCTCCAGCCGGACCATTCCCCTGGAAACCATACAAAAAAGCTCCTTCCCGAGAGGACTCCATTGGTGTTCCTAACAGTGGAACCCAGTCCAGTTCTGCATGGGAGATCCCTTCTGTAATGTCTAGACTCCACCCCCGTGGTCTTTACTGAGCCTGTTCACAAAGTCCTGGGAAAGTTTAGAAATGATCCAGCTGAGGACTGCTTGCTCATTCAATGCCTATTTTTTTGGAGGGCCTAGGCTGGGCGGCCAGTCTCATGCAAGCATTCAGGAGCCAGCCGGAATCAGAGCCCAGGTGATGGATGAGAGATAACAGGGTGTGGGGTAGGGGGGAGAAAGGAGCAGGGCTGGTGTGGGGAGACCACACTGTGTGGAAATCAGGTAGGGCTCTGCCTGGCCAAGGACTTGCATATTCTAAATTCAAGCTTGGTACATCATTCCTGGACTGTGGAATTATGGAACTCCACTGTATACCTTATTTCTGAGTGGGTCTCAGACTTGAGTGAGACTCAGAATCCCTTGGAGGGCTCACGAAGAGACTGCTAAGTCCCACTACCAGGGTTTCTGCCCCAGAATCTGCATTTCCAGCAAGAGCCCAGGGGATGCCGATCCTGCTGGTCTAGAGACCTCACTGAGATCCCCCACAGATGGGCATTCAGGCTTTCTGCGTGACACAAGAGAGAAGAGAGAAAACTCTAACCGTTGCTATGAATTGTTACAGAAACCACCTACCTACTTGTCCGGGAGTTGTGAATAACGTACTTGTAGCGATTCTCAGATTCTCAGAAACCAAACCACGGGTACACCAAGTTGCCTTATTTTATGGACCAGCCTGAATAGTTCTCTGCGTGTTGTGCTAACAAAGAATACAAATCCCACCTCCACCCCACCCGCCCCACCCCCGTCGCATTACAAGCTGGCTCTGCATCTGGGTCTTTATGTCTCCAATGATCTTTTGCAACAATTTAATTTAAGCTGGGGGCAGACAAAACCAGTAGCCGGTAGTTTCTGGGGTCCTGCTGTTATTGTTCTTCAACTTAGTTCAGCAGCCCGTGAATAATATGTCTGCCAAACATCGATAATGGCAGTCCTAGCCTGCTCCGGGGCAGGGGAGACAGTGACTCTAGCTGCTTCCACCAGCACGCACCTTGGCACTACCCAGCATGCACCATGGCACTACCCAGCATGCACCATGGCACTACCCAGCATGCACCTTGGCACTACGCACCATGGCACTACCCAGCATGCACTGTGGCACTACCCAGCATGCACCATGGCACTACCCAGCATGCACCTTGGCACTACTCACCATGGCACTATCCACCATGCACCTTGGCACTACGCACCATGGCACTACTCACCATGTACCAGGGCCCTACCCACCATGCACTGTGGCACTACCCACGAGGTGGCATGCCGGTGGTGTGTCCCAAAGATGGAAAGAAGCATCAGCAGGGTGGCCCTAAGAGCTGATGGCAGATACCAGGTAGAGGCTCAGTGCAGACTGCTCTCCCTGGGGTAGCCCGAGGAAACCACAGCACCCACAAATCCTTTCCTGGCCCCGGGAGGCAAAAAAAAAAAAAAAAGACAAACTTCAGATGAGTGTAGGTCTGTATGGGTCCAGGAGCCACTCTGAGGGCCACCAAAATGGAGTCTTCTCTGTATGGCATCTACTGGCTAAAGTGAAGAATCCGTGCTTTTCCTACCCGCTTCCCACTGTGTTTTTGGAACAGTTCAGTTGAATTTATAATTGTAATGCAAATGCAAAATGCAAAATGCAAAAAGCTGCACATAAGTAATGTTTGATGATTCCCATTGGAAGGGCGATGACCAAAGTTGGTCCTCACGACACACTAGGGCTGCTACCCACAACCTAGGACTTGGGACGGGTAATGAATATCACTCTCAAGGGCCAGTCTTGAGGGGCTGATGTCCTTGGGGGCGGGGGAGCAGGTTGGGACACAGGTGGCAAGGACAATAGTGGTGTTCTGAGGGAGCTTCTTGAGGGAGGCTCAGCCCAACCCTTGCCCCAATGCCTGGCCGCAGTGGGTCTTGGGACAGTGGCTGCTGGTGACCCGCCCCATCCATCAGCTACGTGGCCCCCTCCTGCCAATGGTGCAGCCCATGTAATTGTAAGATACAGGGGGTGCTGGGAGTACCTCATCAGCCAGAGGTACTTAATAAAACATTCAGGATCTTCGAACCCTTGGAGGGATTGCAGCAATATTATTCTCCAACCCCTGTATCTCCTCCTTGCCTATTTTTCTAAAGGAACGTACAGCTGAATCCCTAGCCTACAGTCCAGGAACACAGACAATCCTGGTCTGCTGTTCTATCAGTTTTATTTGTCTGGTTTGGGTGAGAAGACCAAGTGAATAAGACAAAATTTAGATGCGCAAAATTTAGAGTCTCACATGTATGGGTGTTTGTGCTATTATTCTCTGAGTCTTTGCGTTAATATTTCCCCCAAAACAAAAAGAAAAATTGTCATCCTGCCAGCTTGATCATAAGTTGTTTGGGGGCTCGCTCTGGTTTTTCTCTCAGATCTTGGATTCTGACACAAGACCTTGACACATGGCAAACATCCACTCATGATTTAGTGCATGGAGTTGAGGAAACGCGCCTATAGTCCAACCATTAGTGTGGTTAGTAACAGGGAAAGGTTTCTTTCTTTCCCACAGTTCCACCCAGTGCCTCCTAAACACTGTGCCCTGCAGTCAGTCCTCTAGTAATAAATCCAAGAGGAACGGGCTCAGGAACCTGCGTTCCAACTGTTTAAGACCTTGGAGAGAAGACACGGTGTGCGGAAATTACTAACGCGGTGGAAAACCGGAAGGGCCCAGGAAAACAACGGATAAGGCGCTGCTGCAGAACACCCTTAATGTGAGCTCTCCTGAGATCCAGCTCCCCCTTCTTTCTGATTAGCTTCCTAAAGGCAGAAAGATCCCTTCCTTGGGACTCACGTGGCCTGGGTGGATCTGGCCTTGCTGCTAACGGGCGGTGTGACTCAGGCCAAGTCATTTGCCAAGGGCGAGAGGAGATGAGCTGAGGACTCCCTGACCTGCCATACCGTATGATTCTAAAGCGACGGAGAAGACAGGAGGGGAACGAGTGGGCACCCGGGGCAGCGGACCAAGCTGTGAGCCCCAGCCGCGTTGTTTAATATACTCCCCTCCCCACCCGCCCATCCTATTACCGCGGCTTATTAGAGGTGCTTCATGAAAAGACTGGAAACCAATGCTCCCGGGTCTGTACGGCTCTGGCCGAGGGCTTTAGCACCGTAAAACTCACTTTGTGCAAGTGCAGCAGCTGTGGTAAATAAGCTTAAGGCTCAGTAATCACTTTTTCACTTTTACCAATTACGCTAGGCTGCTTTGTGACAGAAGTTAATGCCAAGGAAGAATTTTAAAGAAGCCTCATTTTCCTTGTCTAATTAAATTAAGTACTTGAAAGGTGATTCACATGTTGATTCTTCCCCTCCCCCCATTAGTCAACTGAAAATTACAGGGGCTTTTAGGAGCCACGTGATTCTCCTGCCGAGCCTCTAGGGTCAGGGAACCCTCACCCCTGGACGCTCTCCAGCCGGCATCCTGCCCCCCACGTTTTGTGCGCAGCTGTCCGCTGGCCAGCGCTGCCCAGGAGAATTGCGGGGGGGAGGGGGCACACTTGTTTGTCCTCTAATCCTTCCACAAAAATCCGCACGAGGCGCCTCTGTTTCTAAGGTTTTGATCTCCCCAACAGGCAGCCGTTCTCTCCAGGGTGAGAAGCAAGGACAGACTCCACTTCTTTTCGTTGTTCTTCTTTTCGTTGTAAACCAGCGACAGAATCCACCTGGAATGAGAGCTCTCGTGGGGTCCGCATCGCTGAACTGCCTCGGAGGTGAAGGTCTGGATTGTTCAAATGCCAGGAAGCTCCTGACGTCCATTGCAGCGATGCCACCAGGATGCTGTCCTTTGAAACCTGCAAAACTTGTTCTTCTTTGTTTTCTGCGCTTACTCATTTTGCCGCTTGTTTCTGCGGAAGCACGCAGGTGCATTAGAAACTGTAACATGTTCTATGCCTGTATTTCCTTGGGCGCAGGATTGGCCCTGGGGAGTGTCAGGGAGCCTAGCTGATGGCACTGAGTGAACCTGCTTTACCCACACGTTAGAAGGATCGTCACCTGTAAAGTGTCTATGTCTCATGTAGGTTTCATGAGTGGATCAAGTATTCACCGGTATTCTAGCCTCATTCGGGGTTACTTCTCTGATATGCAAAATCGTGTGTATGCTTTGAAGAGCCTTTGTTATTTCAAAATGAGTACTCTAAATGCAAACAATAAACCGACATATTAAGTAAAAAGCAAAAGTCCCTTCTCTTACCCTCTCAATGTTGATCCTGTTGTGTGGATTCTTCCAAGTCTTTGTGCATCTATGTGTGCATTTAGTTTTACAAAGTAATCTCTCTGGAGTGCCTGGGTGGCTCAGTGGGTTAAAGCCTCTGCTTTTGGCTCTCTCAGGTGGTGATCTCAGGGTCCTGGGATCGAGCCCCGCATCGGGCTCTCTGCTCATCAGGGAGCCTGCTTCCCACCCCCCCGCCCCCCACCCAGCTGCCTGCCTCTCTGCCTACTTGTGATCTCTCTGTGTCAAATAAATAAATGAAATCTTTAAAAAAAAAAAAACAAAGTAATCTCTCGGCAGCTTCCTCATCTCTACGAATAGAGACCCTTTCATGTTACCATGTGTATTTATGCCTAATTCTTGTTAATGGCTAAATGAATTCCACATTCATTTTTTTCTTCCGACCAATGTGTATCAAGCAACTTCCAGGTTGAGTATTTCCCTGGGAGTTGGGGAAATAGCAGGAACTAATTCTTTTATGTTGTCTCTTCTTACTCACTTCCTTCTTGACTCTAAAATACCCCACCTGCTTCCCAACCACTATATCATTAAGAGCTTTTATTTTCGCAGGCTGAAATTAGCCTGACATGTATTTGTATACTATTGGTGTACATTAAAATATAAACTTCATGAGATTGCTGGCATTGCCTGCCTTATTCGTTGATAGATCCCAGCATGAAAACAGTATCTGACATAAACCGTAGTTCAAAAACTAGACTCTGGGCCTAGCGGGATGGACAGATGAATGGATGGACGGACTGATGGATGGATGGATCGATGGATGATTCTCGTATTTCCTTTGAATAAAGGGAAGTAGATCTGCTCATTGATGACCTTGATTGGGTTTCCTTAAACTTCCAGCTCGATCCTAGCTATTTCTTGTAACTTTATACAGTGTGTATTCACCCGTTCTTCTGTTAAAATGTTGACTATTTCCATACAGACAGGCACTCTCTTGGCCCTCTAACCCAACCTCCTGAACCTAGGAGACCTCACCCAGATCCAGCAGCTCCAGGACTGGCCCCCTGGCCCACAGGGGCTCTCAAGCACTTGGTTTTTGTGCCACGACCAGCGTCCATTCTGATTGGTCAGCACAGTTGCAAGATGCTCAGGGTTCTGAATATCCCCCCTGCCTTATGGACATAATACTGCTCTGGTTCCCTCGCTCATGGGAATCACTCAGGTTTCACCTTTAAGAACATGTAGCGGCTAGATCACTTCCCTGCTCGAAACCCACTGATGGCTTCCAATGTGTCCTGGCTTCCAAACCTTCTCTGATCCACATCACTTCACGGGCGCTGCTCTGACCTCTTGTGTTCCCTGACACACAGAACACACTCCCGCCCTAGAACCTTCCTTTGCACTGAACTCTTCCTCTGCCTGGAATACTCCTCCTCCGAGACCATAGGGCAACTAGTTCAGTCATTCCAGGCCTGAGCAAAGGACCTTCTCAGAGAGCTCACCCCCAGCCCTGTGGCCAAAAAAGGTCAGGCTTTTTGCTCTTAAGTCCCTTTATATGTCTTGTGTTTTTCTTCATAGCATTTGACCTACGCATATATGCCTTGAGCATAGCAGACCCTCGGTAAGTATACATCATATATTTGCATATATCGTATCTGTCCATACTATATTATATACCTAGAATATAGGAGACCCTCAATAAATTATATATAAATGCATAATATGAAACACTATGTTTATATATATATGTCATATGTGATAATATGTATACATGTATAAATAAATATATAGACATATATTTATAAATAAATGAAATATATTTTTATATATAGTAAATACACACACATAGTATATATCTGGAATATAGCAGATCCTTAATAAATTATATATAAATATATAATATGCACATATACTATATTTTTATTTATTTAACTTTTACTGTATTTTAATATATAAATGATAAATATATACACTTATATATTTATAAATATATGAAATATATTTTTCTATATAATAAATGCACACACATACTATACACCTGGAATATAGCAGACCCTCAATGTGTATGTATATATATTATATATA
>CM052797.1:15632513-15647714 GCA_028533885.1 Nasua narica
TGTGTGCAAGTTGCTCCAGGAACACATGCAGAGCAGCCTGCCACATGACTAGGGATTGGAGATGGGTAGTTGCTACTGTGCTAAGAGCTGAAATTGACCAAAATTAACTGTATTTTACCATCCAAGTCTTCCCCTAGAACTTATAAGCCTTCAATAGACTCCAGGGTTCCAAAATAGCTACATCAAACATAGCCAGTACAATGCTTGTACCTAGGTAGGGAGACAGATTTTTGGTGCTTCTTACTCCGCCATCTTCCCAGAGTCCTCCCCTAAACTCAGACCTTTCAATACAAAGTTAGAAAAAAGCTAAAGAGAGAATATGAGAACTGGAAGTTAAGTTAGTAAAAATCATTCAGAATGAAGCACTGAGATACATAAAAAACGGGAAATATGAAAGAAAGTCTAAGAGACATGAAACGCAGTGTTAGAAGTGATTAAACATGCATTTAATCAATCAGAGGAAAGCGCAGGAAGAATGAGGCAGAGTCAACATTTGTAGAGATAATGTCCAAACACTTTCAGAACTGATGAAAGTTTGGAATGCGTTTCTGGGTGGTGTTCCTTGATAAATACATAACAAAGTTTGCTCTGCTGTCATATTATTGTGGGTGTTCAAAGGACTTGGAAAAATTTTAAATTTTATTAAACCAGGATCATATCACCCAATCTCTTGAGCTAAAATCCAGTTTTAGTGGGATAATGTACTGCAAAATCAGCCTTCACTCTGAATGGGAATGATGATTTCCAGCCCCCCAAAAATGGAACAGAGGAAGTTCTTCCTAACACTAATCTCAGGTTAGGATCCCTTTGAAATCCCCCCAAAGAGCCATGACATTTCATTTTTTTTTAAATCAGTATTATTGGTGAAAAAGCATAACTTCCTCAGAGGATGAAAAAGAAAATCCCACAAGGTTCTGCATCAACAACCTACGCCAAGGCGCCAGAAAAAATTTACATGCCGTCTTGTCATGAGTTACAATCATTGTTCTGGGAATTTTCTTAGGGCTTGGCGTTTTTCCTTATAAACAAAACTACATATCACTCTTGAAACTGTCTGATAACTGGAATGCAAGCAATTGCAGCATCTTTTTCAGGCCAAAGAATGATACCCAGTGGCTCTCATAAACCAGGAGTTTATGTCTCATTCTTCATTCCCCAGCAGAGCTTTCCCCCTTTGGGACACATGTGGAGAGAGGCACCCCCCAGATATCTTCAATCTGGCCCTAGGCATCTCACACATGGACCTCAGAGGTCCTTCTTCCTTTACCCCACAGAGCCCATGCTTTTCTCTGCCTGGAGATAAGGGCTAAGTTTTCTGAGGACCTATTAGTGTGGACATGAGTTCTTTAAGATCTCTGGATCAAATACTCATGGCTGGTATGGTATGTCCCTTGTTCATAAGTTAATTCTGGGATAGAGTTTGATGACCTCTTGGAAAAAGGGATGAAGGCTCAGAGATAGTTTAAATAAATCAGGCTGAAACAGAAAAGAAATCATCATTAGCAAGCCTTCTGGTCATCTTTTTTCTAGTTTCATTCACCGTTAATATTAGGGTAGTGTATCTCTTTATTACATAGTTTTGATCCCTACATGCCCCAAACATATAGAGCTCCCTGATTCTTCTGGAGATGGATAAAGGAGCACCCTCCACTTCTGTCTTGTTATCACTTCTGCCTGTTGTGGTGCTGTACTCTCTCCCCTAGACACACAAGACTGACCACAGTAGGACAAGCAGAGGATAACTCACAGGAATTCTTAGCTACCTTGACAGTCTTCTCTCCTTTGAGTCTGGGATCTCCCCTTCCCCAGCTTCTCCACTCCAGCTCCCTTTACTTCCCCACATACTCTTTGCTCATAAACCTTTGGTGAATTCCCCTTGTCTTAAGCATCAGGGCCAAATTTTTTCCTTTGATTTTCAAGGCCTTCCTCAGTCTGACCCCAAATCCCACCCTGATCGCCAACTCTTGTTTGCTCTAGTGGTTCTCAATAAGGGGTGCCCTGGAGGGTATTTGGAAATGCATGGAAACATCATGATTGCCACAAGGATGGGGGTGTGACTGGCATTTAGTAGGCAGGGTCCATAATGCAAATTGCCCTCTAATGGGACTCCAACAGTCCCACACAGCGAACAATTACCCTAACCTGATGCCAGTGGTGCCCCTGTTGAGAAATGCTGCTTGATTCTGGCCAAACTTGTTCATTCTTCATCCATCAAACCAGTTATGTGTGTTTGTCCCTGCTGTTTCATCCCACCTGGAATTTCCCTCCTTTCCTCTTGGCTTATCTGAGTTCTATCTGTTTGTAAGGCTTGGCTTGCTTAGATACCCTCCTGAAGCCATTGCATCTTCTGAACTCTCAAAGTGACCATCATCTACCACTCAGGGGCTGGCAGGGTCACGTGAGGGATGTAGACTCTGGAGTCACACAGACCTGAGTTTGGTCTCATTCTGCCACTCTACTCATGTGTCCTGGGGAGGGTCACTGTCCCTTGTCAAGTCTAGCTTCCTCATGTCCGAAGTAGTAAGCGTGATAACAGTATCTATCTTAGAAGGTTTTATGGGGATGAGATGCTACACGATAGGGTAAGGTTCCCAATGCCACCTGGGATGCAGTAGTAACTCCACTGACGCTATACAATTTTTTTTCAACACAATCTATGGATTTGATAAACATATGTGGAGTTGACATTTACCCCTGAGACTGTCTAGGGAGTTAAAGCACTAGTACCATCATTCGAGACAGGGAATGTCTAGGCAGAGACTCATTTTTCATCAGCCACATAAAGTGACTTAGAACATGAGCCACTGACAAGTGACAAAGGAAGAGGGACCCCTAGGAAGTAGCACCCCCTAAATTCTGACTTTTCACCAATGCGGACTATAGAGCCAAAGCACAAGAAGCTGACTGCCTGAGGTATATGCACAGCTCAAAGGAGACCTAAAAGGAGAAACAGGGGCCCATTGCATCTCTTTGAGAGCAGTGCCTACTCATAAGTCATGGGCACCAGAAAGGGAGCAAGGTGCTCTCTTTCTGACATGGAAGGCAATTGTTGAGCCACCTTCCGAACTTCTCCTGACTCCCTCCTTGCACTTTGAATACCCACAGTTACCTTTGAATCTTTCCAACTTGGCTTTGCTCATAGCCTGAGAAATGTCATGTCTCCTAGTCAAATAATGACAGATATGGTGTCAGAGAACAGCTTCACCATAGTTATCCAATGACATAGTGTGTTGCAGATATCCAGGGGGTGTACGAGGGTGGAGGTCAGGCTGGCCCAGGCTCTCTGGCCTGATTGGAAGCCCAAGTCCCCACAAGTGGTGCACTGCTTTTTAGCAAAGGTTTGGTGGCGGGGATAGCTGATGAAAGCTGAGAGTATGACTCCCTCAGTACCCCTTAAGAAGTGAAAGTTGATGGAATTCCTGATAAGAGATGACCAAGACAGATATTATAAATCAGGGATCCCTAACCAATTCCTCCTTGTGATTTCCTATTTTTAAAGTTAGCAACACTCCTAAGTGTAAGAAGACCCATCAAGAGTATTTCCACCCCCCCCCCCAAGAAAGAGTTCAGGTACTAAGCACTGAATTTGTTGATATTTGAAGACGAAGAAGGTCAATGGACTAATGGAGCACACTGCACCCTCCTGTGGGGGGGAAGGAGTGAGGAGGACTGGAACAAAGGCCTGGCTTTGCCACCAAGTGGCCAGAAGGTTCTGGGCACTTCACACAGCTTCTCTGGGTGTCTGTCTCCAACTCTATTCCATCAGAACCTTGGCCTATGAAGATGACTTCTATGATGATGGTGAATTAGTTAAACACCCAAATGACCTTTTTCCCCCATGGGGTTGATAAGGAGTTGGAATGATCATGACCATGTTGTTTATTTGGCTGCTCCTCTTCTCACAGAAGACTTCCCATCCACCACCCATAAAGGCACCTTGAGGATGCACCTTGAGGGGGTCACCCAGATGAACCCGAGGGGCTCCATTGGACCAGGTTATATGTTCCTGGCTTGGAGTCCTGACACCTGTCATCCATCATTTAACTCACCAGACTGCCCTTTCTTTGTGTGTCCACTGCTTCTGCCCCCATGCCTGGGGCAGGGCAAGCTCCACTGGGGCTCCGGGCTACAGGGGGGGGGCATCAGAGGGCACCTGGGACCCAAAGGCCAGACTCAAAAGATGCAATGACTTCCGCTGTCCACCAACCACCAGCAGTGGATGGTGTTCACTCAGAACACTCAGGTGAGAAGTGACAAGCACCAAGTCGGGGTCTGAACCCCAGAGGGACGGTGCTATGACCTCCCTGAGCAAAGCTGGAATGATGATTATGTAGCACATGCTTGTAGACACCATTTTCAAAGTCGGGTCTCAGCAGAAGTTATGAATGGAGAATCAGGATCACTCACACTCGGGGAAACCTTCCAAAAGCGCAAGGCTGAGGAGTCTTCCCTGGCCAAGGGCAAGGTCAGCCTCCCTCCCCGAGAGCTGGAGGAGCCTCAGCCTTAATGTGGAGAAACGTGAGTCCTTCTCAAACCCATCTCCAGCACACCCATGTCAGGGCCCTCCTGCCGGTCTTCACGCTTCATGCTCTTTAACTCACAGGTTTTTCTAGAGGACAAAAACCTTTAGGAACTGAGCATCATCAGCACGGAATTCATCAGATCATTTTTGTAAGATTTTCCTGTACCAGAAAGAGAAATCAATCGCATGGTAGAGAAAGAGCATGTCTCTGGGCTCTCTTCCTCTTCTGGTGGGGATGCTAATACTATCTTGAGAGACTCACCTGGAAGACCTCATCTAAACCTAATGACCTCCCAAAGGCCCACCTCCTAATGCCCCCACAACCGGAGGTTAGGGCTTCAACATCTGAATTTGGGGGTGGGGTCACAAGTGTTCATACCATAGCAAACATTCAGGTTCTATGACATGTCTTTCTGCTGTCCCAAATCTGCCCTGGTCACAGGCTCCCTCCTTGGGCAGGAGACACGGAAGCAAGCCATGTGTAACCCGCTTGTCCTATGGTTTCCTGGGAGGAGTCAGAAGGGTAGTGAGGCCGTGAGGGGGTGGCACTGGGAGGCTAGCCTTGGTTTTGAGATTTGGTGGTTTCGACATCGATCTTGAGCTTCCCACCCAACACTCCATCTACGGTGGGGGAAGGAGGACATGTAACATGGCAGCACCGGAGGCCTGTGGCAATGGCTGAGCAAGGGCCTTGGGTGGGAGCCCCGCTGAGAGGGGTTCGGGGCTGCACCTCTGCCCAGGCCCACAGGGCTGGCTGCCTCTCCCCTCCACCTGGCTCAGGGCTTTGCTTGATTCATTCTCGGGGGGCCGCAGCCCTCACCCATCCAGGGATTCTTGCCTATTCCCCTGATAGTCTCTCTCCTGGGCTCCCTCTCTCACTGTTGCCTGACATGGGAACCCAGCTGGTGGAATCCATCATTCCTGCCAACTCGGCTGGCCTGGGGGGGAGCTGGAAGCTTCTGTCGGTAATAGGCTACCTTCTTCCCTTGCAACAGCATTAAGAAGCTGCACAAGTCACTTTTCCTGTAATTTGCTCTTCTGCTCTTGTAATCCTGGGCCGAGTGATGTAATGAGTGCTTCTCTGTCCACCAGTTCCTGTAATGATTTCTTTTACAGGCCACGTTGAAGCTGGAGGCCCACCAGAAGTTTCCATTTGGTTCCTTTGCCTTTCTCCCTTTTGATCACCCTTACAATCCACCCTGAGGCTTTCTGAATAAAGCCAGAGCAGCAGATTCTTGTTTTTGGCTCACAGTTTTCTCCAGTTGAAAGCTCACTGTGTTTCCTTACAAACTGAGAAACTTCGTGTTGAGCATCTCTGAGAAAACTCTTACTCAGTTGATTACAACATTGCTGGGCTTTTGGCAGAACATATGTTTATCCATTTAATTATCATTATTAAGTTTCTCTCCCACTCAAATTTTTGGCTTTACATATTATATCATTTTTGGCTGAGTGTCCGTGACTCCAGGGAGGGGGGGTCTCTGGAAGGGTAAAAAGATACAATTACTTCTATTGACCATCATGCTGTGTACTCAAACCTCTATTTTATCCCAAGGATAAATAATTAAGAGTTATCCATGCCACTAAGAAAATATTCCTTTCTTGACACCGATCTTTCTTTTCATTCCTGTTTCCCTTCTATTGTTTCTGCCCTCACCGAGGCTTACTCATGCCTCAATCACTTCCTACTTGGGTTAGAGAGAGTTTTTGTTTCACCACTGGTCTAAGATGATGTCTTCTGAATATTCTAGCAGCCACCAGACAGCGGAACGATTGATTCTGGGCTCTGGGAGATAAAATTTTAGTCATCTGCTTTACTCACTCATGAGGCATCCCAAAGGATTGACATCCAGATCATTCATTCAGATTTCCAGAGTGTTCACTGTCCCAGTAATTACCATAATTCAAACTTCACCTGTTACGTATGCCCCCTCTTCCTTGGCGTATTTGTGGGCAACCTTTTCCAAGTCACCAGCAGATAATGAAGGAGTTGTGGATGATTCTCTTTGGGAGCCCCAGGCCTGCCTGCTTTCCCGCCCAGATTCAGGGCTCACTCGCCCACGAACCCACCTGTCTCCAGGGTAAGATCTGCGATGTTACTGCAAGCACTCTGACCCCCTCGGGGTACCCTGGCCTGAAAGGACCCCACATTTGGCTCTGCTCTCTCATTCCCTAAGAACGAACTCTCTCTCTTGCTCACCGCCATTTCCCACCAAGGTTCCCTCCCTGCTCTAAGCCTGCTTCCTAGGCTGTAGACTCCGGCTTAGAAGGCTGGAGCCAGAGATAGTCCACAATTCTCAGGGGGGCCAAGTTCTCCCTAAGTCTGGGCCTATAGCCATTGACATGGCTCCCCAGGACTGGGATCCTCAGAGCCTCTTCCTTCTCTTTCTTCTCCAGTATGTGGTCCTCAGAGATCAGCCTTTCCCCACCATTCCCCACATCCTCCTGGGCCTTGTCCCTGCCGTGGCTACCTGTACACCAGACCTGGGTGCTCCCCGCCCAAGCGATGCTCACTAGGAGACAGGCCCCCCGGGACTATATCCCTTACCTCCCTGGCGTCCAGGGCGGGTAGCTCTTGCCAACAGAATGGAACTAGCCATGCAGGGAGTCACTTTGGGGTTGAGATACTAAGAAGCCCATCCTCTTCTTCAGGGTTATCCTCAGTCAGTGCTTCCCTCCCCACAGAGATACCCGATAGGTATTGCCCTGGTGCTGCAAGGAGGCCGGGGCTCAGTCCCCACTAGGGGTACATTAAGGCCTTCTTGGGGTCAATGTCCCGGTGCAAATCTGCACCTTGACTGCACGGTTCCGTAGCCAGTCTCCACCTGATTTCTTCCGACTGCTCCCCAGTACAAGGATGTCTATGCCGCAGGGAAACGGTGAGAGGCTTTCAAAGGATTAACTCCTCAAAGTTGGAGGAGCAGAGCAAGGGCTCGGAACACCTTAGCTCTCTTCCACCCTCCACCCCCTGCCCTTCCCCACAGAGAAGATTCAGACATAAAACTTTGCGTGGTTGAAAATCACCCAAGGAACCAAAGAGGGAAAACCCCCTAAGAACCCAAGATAGCCAAGCCAGATAGGGTAGGTCACTTCGGGCTGCACCCTTCCCGCTGGGGAGTGAGCTCAGCGCGGCTTGTAGCATTCCAGGGAAGTGAGCTGTCAGGGCCAGGGGTCCAAAGGGCCTGTGTCTTGTCAGGAAGACCATCCCGGGCCCATCGCGACTGCTGATCGAACCCCGACACCATGCCAGGAGCCTCCGAGGCGGGGGCTGCAGGTGCGGCGCCAGAGCCCATGGGACCCGTTCGCCTCCCACCCAGGCCAGCCTCGTGCCAAGAAGGAAGCAGTCCAGAAGGCTCTTTAAAACATCCCCACCAGGAGGAAGGAACCCTCGCGTGCTGTCAGGGGGAACGCAGGCTGCGGAAAACAGCAGGGAAATTCCGCAAAGGGTTAAAAATAGAACCACCTTATGATCGATCCGGCAATTGCTGGCAATGGCGCTGCTGTCGGAAACCCACCTCCGCGCTCCGGAGCGGAAATGTGAAAGTCGGAGACAGAGTTTGGGGATAAAGAGGAAAGATAGTTTATTACTTTGCCAGACAAAGGAGACTGCAAGCCCGCCCAGGATAAAAGGCGGAGGGGTTTTAGAGGAAAACACAGGATCTGGGCGGTTTCGACAGGAATCTGCTATGTGCAGCTCTTAGGTCTTCAAGGTGGTCTCATGACGAGGGCTGACTCCGGATCTCAGTCTCGTTACTAAGTATCAACGGTGATACCCAGTTCCTGAAGCAAAGGATTGTACAAACAAGTGAAGGGAAGGGGGAGGCTTCAAGAATGAGGAAGACATGTATTCCCTCTGAAGTCAAGACTTCCTGACTTCCTGAAGGATTCACGTGTCAATCTTAATTTCCTTCCAGTTTACATTTCTCTAGCAATTTTAGGACCACCGTGTATTTGCCCCCAAAATACAAAAGCACCAATTCAAAGGGATAGCTGCACCCGGATGTTTCTGGCAGCATTATCTGCTCTAGCCAAATTATGGAAGCAGCCCAAGTGTCCAGCAACAGATGAGTGAATAAAGAAAAAGTGGCATATATATATAATGAGCAAAGAAGAAGAGAGAGAGAGAGAAAGCAAGAAACAGACCCTTAACTATGAACACACTGGTGGTTACCAGTGGGGGGGGGGGTGAAATGAGGGATGGGGATTAAGGAGGACACTTATGATGAGCACTGAATGTTGAGTCACTACATCGCATACCTGAAACTAATATGACACTGTATGTGAACTATGCTGGGATAAAAACTAAAAACAAAACAAATCTTAATTAAAAAAAAAAAAAAGTTCCTCCAGGGCCTGCAACTACCTCCTGTCTCAGACGCAGAATCAGTCCTGATCTTCTGCTGATGTGCATGCGGTCCACGGCTTTGTCCTGGAAATGGCACAGCTCTCTGGCCAGGAAGGAACACACTGGCTCTTTTCCTGGATGGGCACTGGCTCTCTCCTGCTCCCAGACTCAGCCCTCCCCTTGCCCTGCCCCACCTCCCATATCTCTTGAAGCACCTGGCCGGCCCAACTGGGGTGCCCGAGGAAGGACACCTCATGCCTTGCACTCAGTAAGAGTGTCCACCCAAGCCCAGCACCGACGCCTGCTTGTCATCTGTCATCGTTTCAAGCCTGTGGCCTTTGTGGACATCCTTCCGCCCTGCACGCTGCTTTCTGTAAGTCTGCCCACTCCTCCAGAAGGTCAGTGAGACACAGCCAAGGAACCAAAGTCCACCGGATGTTCCTGGTGACCTTGAAGAGTGATTCAGGACCTCTTATTGAAAATGGAATCACATACTGTTCGACTACGTTGGACCTCCGCCCTCCACCAGACCCGGACAGCCTTGGAATGTCAGCCAAGGGAAGCTGGGTTTGGGGAAAAGCTGATTAACATTTCGAAATCCTGGTGCTCACAAGTGGAGTCAACATTTCTTTATATACAGGGCCACATGCGGAGCTCAGGATGGCCATCACCCCTCCCTTCCTGGCAGGGGGCGTTGGGGTCGAGGAGTGAGGGGAGATGTAAGGATCTCCATTCTTGCTCTACACGAATGCTTCATCTTCCCCAAAAGACTGGCTAGGGCCCCCTCTGGGACCAGGCCCTGAGAACCCCCTGAGGCCAGCTTCTAGAAGAAAAAGGAAGAAGCTAACTTCTGATGCTTCCTTTCTGGAATGATGAGCCCAGATTCTCTTCCAGGTCCGCATAGCGAAGTCATGAGCATTTGTTATATATGGCTGGAGGAAACCTTTCCTGCCCTTTCTTCTCTGCAGAGGTAGGCACTATCACTTGATCCCCAACACCTCCAAAGTGGCCCGCACCCTAGCCAGCCCCCCAGATTAAAGGGGTAGGTTGTACTTTAAGCAGGGGAAACGGAGAGGAGAGCACGTGGGAATTCTGCAGGACGAGGGCAGGGACAAAAGTCGTCGCCAGTAAGGGAACCAGGAGACCTGCTCCCCCAGGACCCCTTAGTAAAACATCAACTATAGCAGGGTCCAAGGAATCTGACCTGGCTTGCTCAGCTGGCCCCCCAAGTGACTTACACGTTTACAAAAGATTCTAATTGTATCCACAATAAAAGATTTGGCAAAGAAATAAGATCTGGGGTTTGAAGCTAGTGCAGTTCCTAGTCCGGAAATGTCAATTGCTTCTAGACCCAATCCTTCATTACAATATCCTACCCTGCCTGACAATAAAATGCAAATGGAAAGCACTCTTGATTTCTCCATGCTGCAAAACCACCAGACTTCAGAGTTTTTTGACAAGGGCACAATCCTCAGGTGGTCCCTCGCTAATTCAAGGGCACCAACAGCTTCATTACCAAACAGCAGTGAAAGAGAAAGGACTGAACTTGAGCAAGCTGATCCATTGCTGGGGATTCCCCAAAGCTCCTGGCTGCTCCTTCCCCCGGGAGGTACCTGTCCACCCTTGAAGGCAAGACCCTTGACTGGAAGATGCCTCCAGTTCCAGAGAGGTATTTACACCCCTGGACCGCACTCAGTGTCCCTGTGTGCAACGTCTGGCCTCGTGCCTCAACTTTCTCAGTTTGCATCCTACAGAGAGCCGATGTTAGGAGAGGACACGGCACTCAGTGTGGGAAAGGCGAGGCGAGGATCCCGTGGGCATCCACGCTGTATGAAGCGTGGCAGTGGGAAGGAAAGTGGGCACAATCCTTTGCTCCCATGACCCCACCCTACCCCCACTTCCTGGGCAGCATCTCTGTCCCCCCTACGCCCCTCACCTCCCGTAATCTGATGATGGTGTGCAAGGGCTTAAAGAGAATGGATTGCCTTGCTACCAGCTGCCTTTGCAACATTTTAATCATCACGTACTCACCAAGTGTTGCAACACGATGGTCGTTATTCATCCATTCTCTTAAGGACTGCTAAAAAGAGAAACCACAAGCCCCAAATGGAGTCATTTGCCTCTCTACAACAGCAAAGGAGACTTAATTACAGTTTCCACTGATCCCAGGAATGCGACCTTTTAACAATCTATTAAAAGTTTCCTGATCAGCACTAGTGGGTCAAATGCATGATTAAAAATAATAATAATAGGGACGCCTGGGTGGCTCAGTTGGTTGAGCAGCTGCCTTCGGCTCAGGTCATGATCCCAGCGTCCTGGGATCGAGTCCCGCATAGGGCTCCTTTCTCAGCAGGGAGTCTGCTCCTCTCTCTCTGTCTCTGCTTGCCTCTCTGCCTACTTGTGTTCTCTCTCTGCTAAATGAATAAATAAAAATCTTTAAAAAAAATTTAAATAATAATAATAATAATAATAATCCTGCCATTGCCTTCTCCCCTAAAAGAAGATGACCTGGCTTGGAACAATCCTTTCCATCTTGCATGACTCCTGGGAGCATCTCTCTGGTTGCTAGATGGGATGGGCTAGACTCATGAATTCCTTAATAAAGCCAATTAAATCTTCCAATTTACTCCGTTGAATTTCATTTTTTTACAGAACTTTGTGGTGAGCACCAGGGGCTAGATGAACAAGACACGCAGGGCCCGTGACCATGAAGTCTAAAGTCTGAGGGTGGCAGAGTCCCATGAGCAGGGGGCAAAGAGATCTCACTGCATCTGTGGGTCAGAGGAGGCTTCAGGCGGGCCGGGAGGTCTCCGCTGAGGCTTGCAGAATGTCCAGCATTGGATGGGGGCAGAGAGTGGGAAGTGGGGTGGGCACCCAGGCCACCCTGTGCTGCGGCCACGTGGGGAGGGGGCGGAGCACAAGCCAACAGAGTTTGAACTTCACATCAGGCAACCTCAGGACACGAAGTTGGCATGGGAGTGTCAGATGCGTCAGCTCTGGGCATCATGGACTCTCGGATGCTATCAAGTTTAAACCACAATCCATTTCAGAAATGTTAAAATGTGGGGCGCCTGGGTGGCTCAGTCGGTCAGTCATCTGCCTTTGGCTCAGGTCATCATCCTGGGGTTTTGGGACCGAGCCCCGCATGGGGCTTCCTGCTCAGCAGAGAGCCCCCTTCTCCCTCTGCCTGAGGCTCCCCCTGCTTGTGTGGCTCTCTCTCTCTCTCTCTGTCAAATAAATAAACAAAAATCTTTGAAAAATGTAAAATCATGAAAAAATGTATGTATTAGAAATATGAGAACAGGAAGTTCGGTCCCCTGCATGAAGCAAAAGTAATGTCAGTTCAAAGCAAAGCAAGTACCCGGCGTGTGGACAACCCCAGGAAGGGAACCCAGGGGAGGGGCTGGGGAGAGAAGGGCACATGTAGCAACAGTTGGGGGAGGCAAACTTGGCCCCTTCATTCCCTTCCCTCAACTCTTTGTTCAGGCCAAACCAGATCAAAGTAAACCTCAAGAGCAGACTTAAAGTGGAAAAAGAAAAGGAAGGAAGGAAGGAAGGAAGGAAGGAAGGAAGGAAGGAAGGAAGGAAGGAAGGAAGGAAGGAAGGAAGGAAGGAAGGAAGGAAGGAAGGAAGGAGAGGAAGAAGGAGAAGGAGAAGGAGAAGAAGAAGAAGAAGAAGAAAGAAAGAAAGAAAGAAAGAAAGAAAGAAAGAAAGAAAGAGAAAGAGAAAAATCCAGAAAAGGTTCTCTGAGCAAGGTGTGGAAACAAAGGGAAGTTTGTTTTCTCTAAGAGGGGTATTTATGCCTGTGAGGCTTCCCACACTCATACCATAGAGGAGCCTTTCTAACTCCCAACTCAATAGCACCCCCAAACCATCCCCAGCCCTGTCTCCCCCTGTCCCCACAGGAGACAGAAGCTGTCCTGCCCTCCCCTGGTCACAGCGGATTCGCACACCCCATTTCCCTGTTGGCACTTTACCCAGATGGTACTGTCTCTGAAATCACGATGCCTCTCATAATGGATGTGTATGTACATTGTAGGAGATGGTATTTCCTCCCCCGCAAAAAAGTCATTAAACCGATGGTGCATCATTTACCATCTAGAGCCGTGGACTCTAGAATGTTCAGTAATTCACAGGCCTGGCAGATCGTGCCGTAGCAACTGTGTGGTTTATTAAAAAAAAAAAATAGAGCACTTGTACTCTCTGTTTTTAAATAGTGCTGTCTCCAACTGCCTCCCCTTTCTGTTTCTGTGCACGATGAACCACTAATAAACAAACTCCAACATCTATTGGGTAATTCCTCTTAAGAAGAAAAACAAAATTGGGCAGTATCTGGATGGTTACGGGAATTAGAGACACAGATATTTTCGGGAGTGCCTTTGCACTCCCACTTCACGGTACGGTTTTTGCCGTGCAAGAAATGACCACGCAGAGCAAGGTCAGGCATCTGGCGGGTTGCAGCTCGCTCGCCCGACAGTGCCTTTGACACACAGCGTCTTCGTCGTCTTCACGGTAGCCCTGTGACCACTGTTCAGATGTGGAAACTGAGTCTTGGGGACAGAGGGGGCTACCTCTGGCCACACAGCACGGAGGTGTGCAGTTGGGACTGGAACAGAGGTGCCTCTAAATCCTTGAGGAGTCACAGAGACACCCCCCCCCCCGGCCTCCAGGGGGCCCAGCGCTGGGGGCTTTAACCCATGATGCAAATCAGCTTTCCTCAACCCATCCCAGGAGAAACTGGCCTTCATGTGTAAGGGATAAAGAAACTTCCTTCTTCCCCGCAGGAATTCTTCCATCTGGGTTTGGAACTACATTGACATGAGACAGATTAACAGGGGAAAAAAAACCAAACCAAAGTTTTATTATGGGCACACGGAGGCTCACTAATAAAATTGAGACCCCAAAGAACCAGTACAAGTAGGTTTTATACATTTTAGACAAAGGGACAATACATTTGTGAGGAACTGACAGGATAAAGAAAACAGATGTTGGGAGCTTTAATTAGTAAAAAAAAAAAAAAAAAAAAAAAATCAACAACAACAAAAAACCTTGTTTTTTCTCTAGCTTTCTTGGTTTTAAAGTCCTCGTATCTGGTCATAAGGATGTCTTTTCACTTCTTAGTACAAGAAGGGTACTTTTTATATAGGGATTTCTCGCCTGCCTTCAGGGGGACAGAGGAGGGTCTGAGTGTCCTCGGGCCGGCTGTTTTCCGAGTAGCTTCGATTCAAAAGAATCAATACGCCTTTGTGGCACATTTGGGGACAGTCAGCTCTGGGTCCCCATGCATGATTCACTTCCCAGCTGCACAGCAAGTCTGTGTTCAAGAGGGTTCCCTGGGTGGGAATCATGAGGCTTTTCTTTCTTTCCGTGTCTGCCCCCAACCGTGTGCTGGGAATGGCGCCTTGGCAGTGCTCATCCCAATTTCTGGTGCCTTCCAGATACTAAAAGGGTTGAGGGCCAGGCTGAAATGTCAGCCTCCTCCCTGGCTTGCCTCGGTCCAGCCCAACTAACGCTCCTTTCCTGGGAGGAGGAGAGAGCAAGAGCCGTCTCTCCTTCATCCCCACATCTGTCCCCCTTCTCCAGCCCCTGAGGCTGGGACCGTGGTGATGATCAGGGAAGTGTTGGGACCATACTCTGGTTTTCTCTGCTTCTGTCCCACTCAAGGACCTGGAGTCCCACAATCCCATGAGTCCCCATACAAATCTCAGGCAGGAACAGGTTCCCATATCTGGGCAGGTGTTCCCCCAACTGCGTATCGTGTCATGTGGGCTGGTGGTCCTACGGTACAGCAAGCAGGAAGCCAAAGAGACAGGAGCAGGCCCCTCCCTCGGGCACCCTGGTCTCCAGGAGGAACACCCGGTAGCCATCTCCCTTACTTGGCTGGGGTGGAAGAAAGCGCAAATGCTGCTCCTTCCCAAAAGCTGTCAATACAACCTTAGCCTTTCCCTCCTGCCCTCCAGTCCACTCTTCTTACAGAGGGGGCGGGGGGAGGGGGGCGGTCATAATGCCAGGAAGCTGCTGGTCCCCTGTGGTTTGAGCAGCTTTTAGGAAACCTTCAGAGGGCTCCCTTTCTGGTATCTTCCATATATGGGTGTGGCCTTGAGCCAGAGCCCAGCCAGGGCCCATGGGGAAAGCGAAAAAGGAGGGTGGCTCAGTAGGTTAAGCATCTGCCTTGGGCTCAAGTCATGATGCCAGGGTCCTAGGATCGAGTCCCGCATTGGGCTCTTTGCGCAGTGGGGAGTCTGCTTTCCCCTCTCTCTGCCTCTGATCCTCCTCCCCCTTGTGCTCTCTCTCTGTCTCAGATACATAAATAAAATCTTAAAAAAAAAAAAAA
>CM052797.1:15648214-15664315 GCA_028533885.1 Nasua narica
GCCATCCCTCCACGTCTTCCCAGGGGACAGCAATGGGACCACGAACAGAGTTCTGGCAAAGGGAATGGTTCACAGGAAGCCCAGCCCAGCCCAGCCCAGCCCACCTCAGCCCCTGGCCCAAAGCTCAAGGTCACAAGGGCCACAGAACCCCCACCCCTGGCAGCCCACTCCTGCTGTTTGTTAGACTCGGGGCAGGCATATTCGGGTAAGACACATGCACAGTGATGAGACAGGTGTCATGTCAAAGACAAGCAGACTGATGCCTAGGGAGGTTCAAAAACATGCCTGGGTCACACAGTAAATCAGGGATGAGTAGAAGACTGGAGCTCTGGGGTCCTGAGATTCCTGTGTCTCACCGGATGGGAGTCCCAGTATCACCTAGGGAGAGGGCACTAGACAGTCCCCACCCCTGGACCTGGAATGATCAGGAACCTGGCGAGTTGCTTCTCAGGGCACCACCATCACAACCCAGGCTATGGCGGACACTTAGAGGTCCAGAGGCCCAGGTGTGGGTTCTGGTGACACACTGACCTGGGGATCACACAGGGAGGAGGGAGCACCTGGACCCCACTGACCCTGCCGGACCTCCCAGGGCCTCCAGTACCCAGGAACCTGGAGAGGAGAACCCGGCCCGAGGCAGAGCATCTGGGAGGAGCTGCTGTCCCCAAATTGTCACCAGGGATTCATGAAATTGAGTTGTTCCAAGAAATCCATGATCTCTCCTCCATCCTGGACTGGCTTGGCTTAAGTTAAGCTCCATCCCCTCTTGGGGTTCACAATCTGCAGAAAGCCCTGGTCCGAGGCCACCTGTGGTCCGTCCTGCTCTTCCCTTTTCTTCAAGCATCATCTGGAAAGGGCTGGTCAGAGAAACACTTATTGATTCTATTGGAAGAGTCCACGGGGCATGGCTTTGCCAGTGTGGTCTCTGCCTGCGCCCCCGCCCCCATGAATCATTCCCCCCAGTTCCACTCACCTTAGCCTGGCCTCCGTGGTTGTGGCTCCCCCACATAATGGAAGAGGATAACACTGTGCAAAGCTTGCTTCAGCAATGACCTTGAGGGTCCAGGCCCAAGGACAGGCTACAGGGCCACAGCATGCAGAGTGCCCAGGGTTTGGGATGTACTCACAGGCTCCACTGTTCCAAAGTCTTCCCGCAAGCGGACTGGTTTCCAGTCTTGCGCTTTTAAAGTAGTGCTGCAGTGTGGACACATGTGTGAGCACGGTGTGCTATTTGATTCGTGAACACGCTGCTCTGTGGTTACCAAGCCCCTGTCCATTTCCCCCCACCCCAGGAACACAGCTAGACTGCTTCCATCTCTCCTGCCATTCAGAACGTGCTGACTTGGGAGCAGTGGAATGTGGGAGGAGGTAATGTGAGCACCTCCAGGCTGCCCAGGAAAAATGCCTGCAAATCCGCTCTGCCCTCTTTCTCCACCAGTGAGGGAGTAAATAAAGCTCCAAGGTCTGGAGAGGGCGGAGCCCAGGATGGAATGATCCCCCGATCCTGGAGAAGCCACTGGCAAAGGGCAGCCCAGGAGGGCCATCCAGGCAGGAATCCCGATGTTGGATCCCTGCCTCAAGGAGAGGAAACTTTCAGAGCTTCAAGCCAGGGCCAGCCAACTGTGGAGCACAGGTGAAATCCAGCCCGCTGCCTCCTTGACTATGGCCTGTGAGCACCACATAGTTTCCGCATTTGGCAAAATGGTTTAAAGAATAGAATTTTGTGACCCATGAAAATGACGTGAAATTTACATTTCAGTGTCCATAAAGTTTGACTAGAGCACAGCCACGCCATTTATTCACATGCTGTCTGTGGCTTCTTTCACAAGGACTAGAGATAAGGAGTTGCAACAGAGACTGTATGGCCTGCAAAGCCTCAAATATTTACTACCCAATCTGTAGAGATGGTTGGCCAAGCCCTGCTTCCTCTAACCAGGATTTGGGGCTTTGTTGGGAAAAAGCCAACTTTTGTTGGGAAAGTTAGCGTACCCTGGCTGACCCAGCTAGAGGACTTTTCTAAAGAAATAGGACTGAGGTAAAAGGCAAATTTGGCTCTTGGGGAGTTGGGATTATGCTAACCTATAGTCCCACTTGAGCTTAGGAGTAGGACCATCTCCCAATCCCCTGGCAACCCTGGGTGTGTGTTACGTCCTTACCTGTGAAATCAAGTAAGAATTCCACCCTCCTAAGATTGTGGTAGAGCTGATGGGAGATAGTCAATGCACATGACCTGTAGTTGATAGATTTGGTATCTACCTCTGGGTGCCTAGGGGTCTTTCTCAAGACTGTTAGAACACATGGATGCTTTTAGCACCTAAGGCTAGCCCTAGGAGGAAGAGCTCCTTAGCAAGTTAACTTTTACTGCCTGGAGAGTATCTGTGGAAGGTGCTTTCTCCTTCAGACACCTATGCCATCACACAGCCCTGTGACAAAGGATCAGAACTCCTGGGCTTTTCTCCATTCGCTAGATTTCCATAGCTCTTCCAGACTCTGTCATAAGTAGGAGGCAATCAGATGGCGTGATACTGTGACTTCTAATGAGACGTATGTATTTGGCCTTCCACCCCGTTTCTGGCACAGAGTTCCTAGGACTCTTGAAATGAGATCAGTAAAGTTGTTTCCTATTATGTTAATGAGGTGACTTTTAGACCCCATCTAAGGATGGGGGCTGGTTGCCTGAAGAACCAGCCATGTGATTGGAGGGTTGGACATTTCTGTCCCATCCCCCAACCTCTGGAGAAGGAAAAGGAACAGGGAGTCCAATTCACTGCCAATGACCAATGATTTAATCAATCATGGCTATGAAATGAAGCCTCCATCAAAACCCAAATGGATGAGATTCAGAGAGCTTTCTACGTTAGTGAACATGTGGAGATTTGGAGAAACTGGTCTACCTGGGAAGGTCATGGAAGGTCACATCCTTTCCCCATACCTTGCCCTGTTCCTGAGTTGTATCCTTTTATAATCAGTTGGTTATCTAGTAAGTAAAATGTTTCTCTGAGTTTTGTGAGCCACTTTAGTGAATTAATCAAACCCAAGAAGGGGGGTCATGGGAACCTCTAACAGGTGATCAAAGCACAGGTGATAATCTGGGCTTATGACTGGCATCTGGAGTGTATGTGTGTGTGATGGGGCAGTCTTGTAGGACCGAACCTTTAATGTGTGGGGTCTGATGCTCTCTCTAAGAAGATAGTGTCAGAATTGCGTTGAATTGTAGGATACCCAGCTTGTGTCACAATTGCTTGATCATGTGTGTCTTCCCACTCTCCAACACCCACCCAAGTTGGAATTGGGTCCAGAATCATTGGAGTTTGGGTGGGGGGAGTTCTGAAACGGGGAACTCTATTGGTGATAGATCAATCCTCAACACAGGTAGAATGAGGACACCCAACTGCAAATTGGCAGATCCCTACAGAAAACCAAGAGTCATCTGTCTCCTTTGAAAATTCCTACTGATGAGAGGGCCAAGGAATATTCAAGAAGATGGGAGGCAATGGTTAGACCACCTGAACTCTATCTAGCACATGAGCAGGTGAGGAACTGAAGGAAGGAAACTATTTTTGGAAGCTGGTTAAATGTATAAGTCAGAGACACAGATGGAAATTCTATCTGGCAACATTCACAGGTCTATCAGGAAAGTACCAAAAATAAAGGAGAGACAAGGTGGCAGAGATGGGCTGTGGGCAGCTCCTACTATCCGTGATGGCCAGTTATTAAATATTGAGGAACTTCGTGAGCCTGTTGATAAATTGTTGGCAACTTAAACTCAGCCATGGTGGCATTATTATACCACAGAAATTGGCAGAATCCACAGATCAAAGCTTTGTGATTACTTATCAGAGATCTAATTTACCAACACACCACTGGGTAGAGGGGATAGAGGAATGAAGAGTCTGGAATGAAGACAATGTTTCAGCAGGGAAAGAGCCTTCGCTTGAAGGAGGAGAAGTAACAGAAAAGGAATACCCTTAGGAGGTAGATATTTTTCCTTTAGGGAAAATTTTCAGCTAAAGCTCAATGGTTAAATAATTTGCCCAAAGTCACATAGCTAATAAGTGCCAGAGTTGGAATCTAAAATCAAGTGTTTCTGGCTGTGATCTTTTTTTCTTGTTTTTTGTTTTTTCCACTCCACCACTAATAGATGAACAAATGGTTAAAATAGAATTACCTGTTTTAAAGAGTCTTTGTAAAGCCAGTTCTAGAAACTATCTAAAAAATTCACAATCCATGAGTTAGAATCACAACTTGCTTTTGGCTTGATTTTCAATGGCTTCATTTTCACAAACCAAATACACCCTCAATGGATCCAAGTTTGCTATCATTAGAGATTTTCTGTCTGTCTAATTCTTCATGTATAGTCCTAGAAGCCAAGGCCAAGAATGTGTTTTGAGACTTCTTTGGTATTGTCCCTGGAGTCATGCCTAAACTCTCAAGGAAGCCAACTTTAGAGGCAAAAATCTGGATATGGTCACCACATCCAGCAACAGGGTGGTAACTTTGAAGGGGATGACTGCTATTGAGAGTCTAAGACCTGCTGGCTGTCTCATCACGCCCCTTGGGGAATCCTTGGCAGGTGTCTCCAATGGGGGCAGGGAGGTGGGGAAGTTGGAAACTGGACTAGACTTCTGTTTGCATTTCTTTTGGCAGGGATAGCTACGTGTGTAGACAAGAATTATTAGGATGACTTACCTGGATTTAACTAGTCAGGATAAATTAAAAATCTTCTTGACTTTCAGAAGTAATTTTGAATTTTATAGTAAGGTCTTGGTGCTTTGTCTGCAATCAGGATTCAAACAACAAAACCCAGTAGTTGGAAGTGATGATTCATTCAAACAGCACATTCACTGGTTTTGAAATAGAACACGGATCTCTCTGCTCACATAAAATTCATTTTCTTTTCTTTTCAGAAATCAGAGTCATCAGGCAACTTAGGAATGAATGTTGGCTCATTCTTGACTGTGCTTAGGGTTTATGTCAGTGTGGGGAGTGGGACAACTCTTGACATTAGCACTGTTCCTTATTCTCTGCCTGCATCAATGTTACACTTGACTTGACTCTTGACTGCAAATGGTTCTCCCCACTTAGGCAGGCCCTTTCTTCTGCAAGGTTTATTAGGGCCAATTAGCTCTTCAGAGGACTATTGCAAAAATACCCACAAAGTCAATTCAGGAGACACCTCCCTTTAAATGGACAATGTTCTACCAACAAGCTGTAACACAGCCAGAGCAGTGATGTTAAATTTTCAGTCTTCAGGACGTAGCCTGCAGCCCTCCTTCTTTTCCCTAGCTGCCTGTAGAGACATCCTTGCCACATAGACATGCAACAGCCAGGCAGAAGAGCTGTAGAGTAGTGGGGAACCATGCCCTATGTGAAGGAGATAACTGGTCGGGAATTACCCATTTCTTGTGTCTAATCTAATCTGGGCAGTTGTGAGGCTTTTCAGAATACTACTTACATATTGAAACACTCCCAATAATTTGCAGATACTCTTCTCTTCTGGAAGGCTCATGAGTAATTTGTCTCGGTATCTCTATGTAACTGAGACAGAAGATTTGGCTTTACCCACAAAAGGATTAGTCACCTATATAAATAAGGATAGAAACAGCTTGAGGAAATAGATTCTGTGAGACTCAAAACAACATCATTGAGCACTGAAACATACAGCACTGAGGCACACACTATATGTCATTGCATCCACCCATTACCCCACCCCACCAGCAATATCAACAATTAACAATGGAGAAGAATGTGCACGGTGCAGTGTCAGCAATGAGGTATCATCAATGTGCCCTCTTTCCAGCTAAACAGCATGGCATCATTCACAGATTTATTTATTTGAGATTTATTCATTCCTTAATCTGACCTGATTCCCCATTTCCTCCCCACCCCAAACCCTTTACCGGGTTCTCTGGAACTTTCCATCTCCTCAACTTCCCTAAAGTTTTCCTTAACTCTTTGCCTTAACTGGAATGGGGCTTCCCCATTCCAGAGGACTCTACCTGACCTGCTGTGCCTGGGGGAGTGGAAGGAGGGATGGTGTAAGGGAGAGGTGGGGGTGGGTCAGAAGGTGAGGAGCTCCCACTGCTGCTTCCTCACCACTGTCTTTCCCCGCCTGCTCTGCTGGCTCCCTATTCTTGCTGCTGTCATCCATCAACACACCTGGCCAAACCTCTGACTCAACAGTTTGCCTTTTCCACGTATTTGTCATTGCCACAGAAAGTCTGCCAAGCCCGTGGACAGATTCCACCTCAGTCCATGAAGACAAGCCTCAGAGATACTTAACACTGCTCAGCACCCAGAATCTGTCCTTTGGGGTTGATATTTGGGCTATTTGAGATGATTTCATGCTCTTTTCCATCCCACACCCCATTTTCAGGGGTGCTCTTGTCTCATATTTCCTGTGTGGAAAACTGAAGCCATCGGAGGGGCCATTCATCAACTTTTCCACTGCTCCATAAAGATATGTACCTGCGTGGTCCCCATTTCCCCGTCCTCTCCCTGGTGCAAAGGGCAATATGTCACATTTCCCTCCTTCCCCTTGCATGGCATCTTGTTTCCCCACCCTCATCCTCACTGTCACCTTCCATCTCACCACTGGATTGTTCAAGCAGCATAAAAATATATTCTGGCACCCTCCGACATGAAAAACCACTTTCTCAGGATCCTGAGACACTCTGCATCATCTCTCTGCTTTCCTCCTCAGCAAAACATCTCCAGATGCTGTCTTTACTCTCTGTCTCCTTGTCCAAACCACTGCAATCTACACCTCTTATCTACAACCCTTCAATTCTCTCCAATCTGACTGTTGTCCCCTCACCTCAGGTCACCAATGTCTCCTTGTGGAAAAATCTAATAGACACTTCCTTCCCTCATTAGCATTGCTCACAGTTGTCCATTCCATGCTAATTGAAACACCCTCCTCTTTCAACCTCTTGGGCCTCTCCCCGACCCGGTTCCCTCCTGCTGCATTTCCCACCCATGTTCCTTTCCTTCACTGACCAATACTTAATATGACAGCATCCTAGGCTTGGCCCTGGGACCTCTTTTTCTCCATCTGCCCTCTCTTCCTACATGATCACATCTGGTCAAGGCTTTAAATACCTTCTATATGCTAAGGACTCCAAGAAGCCCTCTCTAGCTCTTGCCCCTAATCCTCATGCTCTTATATTCAGGTGACTCCCTGGAATTCCTAGGAGGCTTCACAAATGGAATAATGATCAGTATGGAGCTGCTGACCTCCTCTTCCTTCTGGGAAAACAAAACAAAACAAATAAACACATTTATTTCTTTCCTTCTACAATTCCTCTCTCATGACTGAGTGTTCACAGGTGCTTGCAGCAAGGGAACACCCCTGGATGTTTGGCCCAGCAGCCTAAGTCACACTGTTCTCAAGCCATTATGCCCTTTGATGGGAGAGGTTGAGAGGGAAAGCGCTGTGGCCCACCAAGGTGCCATGCTCAGCTTTACTCTCATCCAAGACTTCAACATCTCTCCAGTCTGGCCTCCAGCTACTGTCCACTGCCATGCAGAACTGATATCCTTGCCTGCCCTACAATCCTCTCCACTCTTCTCTGCAGTAGCACCCTCATATCCCCATGGGGAGCTCACTCTCTTCCAAACTCAGTGTGCCTGTTTCAACTCAGGGTGACTCTACTCCCCAGCTCCCTGACAATGGGCAGGTTACTAAAGTATGGCCAACCAATTTTCCATTTCCTTGGAAATATGACCCAAGTCTGGGCAAAAAGACCAAATTCCAGACCTTTGGAGTTACTAGAAAAGTAAATCTGCCCAGCTAAGAGAGTGCTGATGACATTTGAACCCCTGGATCCAGCTGGGCCCCAAGTTATTTCTAAATCTGTCAGTTATGGGAGCAAATAAATGCCCCAGCTTTATTTTTACTTAAGCCAATTTGAGTTGAGATGATTTTACTCACGCCCCAAAGAGCTCTAATTAATGCACCAATTCATTCATTTTTTTCTCCTCACTTACATACATAGTAAGCACAAGGCATTAATCCATCTACTAGTGACTTGTCTAAATCATGTCACTGAAACCACACATGCTCCCCTCTTCCTGCCCCATTGCCTATGGGATCAAGCTCTGGTGTTTATAATCCATAATTGGGACCCATCTGTTCTCATTTCTCAAGACTCTCCTTAAATGAGCCCACCACACTAAGGAGGCCAATTATAATCCCCTTAAAGACCTGTCTTTATTCCACTTTCAACCCTTTCTTGGCACTCTATATATGTGATACATCTTCAAGACCCATCTCCCAGTCGTGGTCCCTGGGAGGGAGGATTTGCCCATATGACTGGCTCAGGTACTGTGGAGCCTTCTGCAGCAGCTCCTGGGCCACATCCTCTGCTGGAGCCTAGCCTCCCAGCCTGTGTGTCTTATTTCCTAAAGAGTAACATGACGGCTGGGTCTAGGTCTCCCGTTCCCTTCCAGGTTCTTAAGAGCCTGAGGCAGAACCGGATATGCTCACCAATGACAAGAACTGACACTTGTACAGGGTCTAGTATTTGCCAGACCCAGTTCTATGCTAATTCTGCTCCCGCTCCCAATAACCAACAGTTGAGAAACTGAGGCACCCCAGAGCTCCCTCAGCATTATACAGCCGACAGGTGATAGGGCCAGAATAAGAAGTTAGAACTACCCCAACATACACTGGGATTTCATGGGCAGGAGACTAACACCTCTTCAGTGAGGAGAGGCAGAGGAGAGTTGCAAAGAACGTGTATTTCTGAAGCTACCTTTTCTCACCCAGCACCTCTTCTACCACCTATGGTGAAGGGGCAGCTTGAACACATGTATGCCCTAGTGGTTCAAGAAGATGAGTCCACAGGTCACTTGTTTGGTCCTCGCAGCAATGTCAAATTGCTTTAAAAATTTCTTCACATCTGTAGCCTCATAGTCTTGCAGAGAATAATAAACAGCAGACCACGCAATGAGCAGTAAATAGAACCAACTACTTTCCCAGGCAACGTGGTGCCTTTCTCTCCAACTTGTCTGTCTCAACCCTTCCTATCTGATGCTGGAGTCCACATGCCTGGAGAAATGAGCTGGGAAACAGGGAGTCATCCCCAAGGAGACACCAGACTGACCAGAGCTTGGCAGGGGCACTGCTAAGACAGCAATGGGAACACAACACTCCTACTGCTCAGCCTCCTGCTCCCACAGCTAGTGGCCATTGGCCAAGTCAGCTCTGTCACTGACCAGCAAGAAAACATGGATCCAGCGTCAAGGGCCATTGGGTCTCTTTAAAAGGACTAATCAGACCCCTTGAAGACAGAGGTCAAGCTGATGGACTCAAACCAGGGGTTAATGGCCTCTGTCCAGTAAATGCTCCAAGTTTGATTAATTCTTTCAACAAATGTTTATTGATTGCCAGGCCCTGTGCCAGCACTTGAGATAGAATCAGTCCATGTCTCCTGCTAGCTGGAGTCAGATGCCTGAACAGCAGCTCACAGGGGCAGTAGAAGTTGGGTGGAGAGGGAAGAAGAGGGGAAGCCAAGAGCCTGGTGGCCTCTCTTCCATACTGTACCATGAGAAGCTGCGGGAGAATTGCCTTTGCCCCTGCCTGGCCCAGCCCATTTCTTGGCATCAAGACAGCATATCTTTCCCTTCCCAGATGCCCCTGGGTTAATAAGCAAAGGAAATCCTAGGGGTCAAGCACCATGTCTAGCACCTAAAGAATTAGAACTGAACCAAGGGGGAGCACCAGCATAGGAACCCCCTCCCCACTAAATCCTCAGCCTCTTCCTGCCCCCTTCTTCCCCTCCAGCCACTCTTTCTTGTAGCAGGAATCTTGATGTGGTGAGCCGAGATCTGTCACTACCTCAGCAGACATCAGGAGGCCATTAGGAGAAGCAAGTTCCTTCTCAAGCCTGAAAAGGCAGCATGACAGGCTAGAGAAGGTAGTCTTTGACCCCAGCAAGGTCTGGGTTCCAATCTTGAGCTGGCCACTTCAGAAGAATGATGTCAAGTGGTTGAGAGCTTAGACTCTGAGCCAGAACCCCTGAGGCTAAATACCAGCAGTGCCAAGTCCTAGCTGGGTCACGTTGTGTCACTTCCCATTTCTGTACCTCAGTTTCCTCCCTCATAAAGTGGGGATCACTGCCAAAGGGCTGTCGGGAGAACCGGGTGAGTGAATTCACATAAACAGAGCTTAACAGTGCTTAACACAGAGCTGAGCTAACAATAAGCACTTAGTTATTACTAGTTAGTTATATATTAGTTATTACTAGCTACTCACAAGGATACTTAATAGAATTAAATGGACTAATCACTGAAAAATGTTGAGTAGGTGCCCGACAAATACCAGTGTCCTTTCTTCCCCACTTTTCTGATAAGATGAACACATGGAAGGCGGAATGTGCCAGCCCCACTATCCAAACAGGCACAGGCCTGCTGTAGGGGGGAATGTCCTGGGGACTGTTCTTGCTGTCCTTTGGATGAACACCTGGTTCCAACTCCTCTAAAGCGGGTGTGACATTCGTGTGAAAAGATCCATTTAAGTTCATGTTCATGTTTACTCACAACTTTCTTGAATGAAAGAAGCAGGAAGACAGAGAAGTAGAAGACTATGGTGGAATCCGGCCTGCCACAGGCCTGGAGGAGCACCAAGGAGGAGCCCCAGCACATCCCTGCCCTTGACCCTGGGGTAGATGCCAAAGTTCCCTCTCCCTAGAACAGAACCTTCACCTTTTGCAGGAAAGGAAGTCAAGTACTGCCCAGAAAAGGCAAGGTTTAAAAATGTTTATTCCATTTCTATGTCTTCTTCGGAGAAGTGTCTGTTCATGTCTTCTGCCCATTTTCTGATTATTTGTTGTTGTTGATTTTCAATGCTTATTCCTCTCAGAATGTGAGGTTTCTTATTGTCTTTTTCCTTGGTGTTTTTGTGACAGAAGGAAGAAGACCATCAGGGGTCCCTGAGCTGAAGTCTTAAGGCTAGAGGTGACTGGAAGGAGGTGAGAAGGGTAGGGGGAGGACCTCTAGCCACCATCTTCCACCGGAAATTGCCACCCCAAACTCTGACTAAGGGACTCGGAGAGGGGGCAGGCTCTGCATGATGTGTCTCCAGAACCCTTCTCCTCTCTGTGGCCATGGTGGTACCCTGCCCCTGCCCAATACTGGGAGGAGAGGAGCCCCAATGAGGGCCTTTCTCCAACACAGCCCCGGAGACCCTAGAGTCATCCCCACATATGTTCCCTGGAGGGCGGGGATGGACCTGGTTTTAAACCCCTGTTCCTGAACCCAGACCAGTGTCCCCTTGTGCTGACTGGACCTTCCACTGAACTGGTTCACACCAGCCCTCCCCCACACTGCCCTGCCATGACTTGGTGCTGATGTTGCTATCCAAATGGTGACCCAGTCCCTGACTTGGGCCTCACAATAAGATTCGGTCTCTCCTCACCCTCTGTCTCTGACCCCCTGGCCACTGTCTGTCTGCCTCTCTAGCTGGGAGACTCCTGCCACTCCTGAGCTGAGGGCACTGACAGGCACCTCTGGGCTGGGCTAGCTGAGGTGAGCCCAGAGGAGTCCAGGGCAGAAGCCAGCAGGCAAGGCAGGAAGCGTGTGATAAGGTCTTCCTGGGATAGCCGTGTGGCAGGTGAGTCATTCCAGAGGAATCCTCTAGCTTATACATTGGTCTGGCTAGCAATGATGAGAAGAACAATGAGAGACCATTGTCCTTCCTGATAGGCTGTTACTAAACCATGAATAATCTCTTTGAGGAATTAGATTCTACAGACAGCTCCTGAGCCCCTTCTGTGCCAGACTCCCGTCTTGCAAGGGCCCGAGGTGCCCCGGAGCGTGCTGGGTCTGTAAGTACACGTCCGTACTAGGAATTTAATGAGTCAGTACACCAACCTGCGAGGGAAGTATGCTTATCCTGATTTAGAAATGGATCAACAGGTTGGAGGGGTTTCCTTCCCAGGCCCATGGCTGAGTCACTCTCCGAACCCAGGTCTGTCTGCAGCAAAGCCTCTGATCCTTCAACCTGACCATGGGGCTTCCCGGCCTGACATAGGGCACAGGGACCAAGTCCTGTGCACTAACATAGTCCCGTCAACTGAAGAATCCACTGAGACTCGAGTATAAGGTTGCAGGAAATGCCACACAAAGGGAGAAGTGGTTGGAAATCCATTTGAGAAGGAATGGCTCTATTAAAATTTTTCACCTTTATGTCCCTTAAAAACATTAAGTCAAGGCCAGAGGCAGGAAAGGCTTCCAAAGGGGCCAAGCAAAAGTCTGTTCTCAGCTACAGGGTCATCTGGAATCCATCTGCCAAAGAGGGTCAGGTCTCTGTCCCCGCAAGAGTTCTGAAGACCATTCCAGGGATTCCCTGGCCCACACCACCACATCCACACCTGCTTGTCTCATGCCCCCTGGAGGGAGCGAGGCTGGGCCTGGCTGGATGGGCATTGGAGTCTTCAGGAGACCAGGATCATATCCAGATTCTACCCACTTCCTCGGGCCTCAGGCCCAAAAAGCAGGACCGTGCACATTCCCAGACTGCCTGGGACCTGGAGATTGGGGGCAAAGGGCACCAGAGCCTGAAAAAGCTTCTTTCCAGCTGGCTGTGGACTTCTGGGTCCGCTGGGGACAGAGGCTGGGAAAATTGTACCTGCTCTCTCAGGCATGGGTGAAGCCAAGCCGACCCAAGTCTGCACCGACAAGGTTGAAAGGGTACATTTAAGCCCTCCTAACACAAACTAGGAGGGAGGTTGGTTTCTTTATTTTTGTTTTTTGCATAAACACCAAGCAACCGTCTTTCTTTCCCTTCCCAAAACCAGTCAGCTACCTCGTGAAAACTTTCAGCAAGGGGTGCATTTCAGGGAAGAGACCAAGTCTGTCTGGGTGTCTGCAGGTCTGGAAAAGAGATTTCTAAACAGGCTGTCTGCGAAGATCCTTCCTCCAGGAGATCCTGGGTGGAGCTGGCAGGAGCCTGAATACACAAGCTTTCTCCATCAGACACCACCTGCAGACCTCGCCTTTCCCCAATACCGGAAGATGACCTAATCTCTAAGCCAGGGCTGCTTCCTCCATTGATTGTCAAGTCCAGTGGTTTCCTTGAACCCTGGACATCTTACACACAAATGAGAACCAAGGACAACTGCTTTAGGTTAAAACGGGTTTTGACCTCAGCATGTAAAACCTCAATGAAATGGCTTGATTTCAATGCATATTCAATCAATACTTCAATGAAATGTCTGTGTACTAGATGTCATCTGTGTATCTGGCTGTGCACCTGGGGACTTGTTTCCTATGATGCCTCCCGGTACGGGCACCCAAACTCACAAGTCAAATGCAAACCCACAACAAAGATACCCCCTACCCACCCCAAGCCTTCCCTCCTGATGTTGGCATCCAGGGTTATGATGAAATGTGGGCACGCCTCCAGCCTTCAGCACCACTAGATTTGCCAAGGCATTTGTCCAACAATCCAAGATGGCGGAGGCCACTGACACCATGCTGAGGTCAGTGCAGCCGGAAGGGTTTGGAGGAAAGGAATCTGTGATCTGAGCATACACCCAGTTGGCGTGCAAGCAAGACACCCATCAGCAGAGCCACTGTTCACTCCTGTGCCAAGCCCGGCTCCCTTAATCTGCCAATCAGAGTCTAGCCAAGGAATGGAGTGGTAAGGCTATCAGTTCCAAATGGCACACAAATCCTTCCCCACCAATTGGCTGCCTCTGAGTAATGGGACCCAAAACATAGACATAGTCCCTTAGGTCCATGACAAACAGGGCAGGGCATGGCAGACCCATCCTGGTCCTGATGGAGCTGGGTTTGGCCCTCTTGCCTGCGAGAGTAGGACCTGCGCTGGATCCCGAGTCTTATGCTCAGGAGTTTTCCAGTAGATGTAGCACTCAAGAGACATTACTGCCCTTTCCCACTGGAGCTTATCTAGGAGACCATGGTCTAGGAGACCATGACCCAAGCCAGTCACCAACAAGTCCCCTTGTCTTCCCTTCTGCTTGCCTTTTCTATGGTTCCATCCACTTCTGTGGCTGTTGAACCGTATCCACACTTATAGCCCAGAGTCTTCTCCTGAGTTCCAGCTGGTAAAGCAGCAGTTCTTTGGACACCCTTTGTCTGCTCTACAGATGCCTCAAACTCACTATGTCCATGATGAGCTGACTTTATTCTGCCCCATTCCATCCTGGCCCCAAGTCAACCCTCCTCGTACATTCTCCATCTTGATAAAATTCACAAGGGCAGATATTTCTGCTACTCCTCACCATCACCATTTCTACCCTGATCATCACCACTAACTCCAGCTCCCCCATCACCTCCATGTCCACTTCTAACTAACCCCCACCTCCATTGCACGCGTGCACACACACATGCTCACACACTCCCCCAAGGGCTCATCCAGTTCCAGCAGTTCTTTTGCCTCAATTTCTTGGAATCTGCCCCTTCCATGCATCTCCCCAAACTCTGCCTGAACTGGGACAAGTCCATGTTAGTCTTGTTATAACCAGCTCTCCATTGTTCATCTCTCCCTCCTCCCATCTGCCTACACATTGCTGTTAAGGGAACCTTTTTAGTGTGCTCAGAGTCCTGCAATGGCTCCCCTTGTCCCAACTGCTCTCAGACTTCCCCAGAGGTGCCCTTAAAAAAAAGTTTTGATCAAATATGGGAAATACTAGATTAGAATTTTAAGTGGTCTTCTTTGCTGTGAGATTTGTCAGCAGCGCCTTTGAAAAGAATAGCATGGAGACACTTCATGGGGGAAGAAAGTAGGTGTGATTTTCTGAATTTCTTTAGTCACATAAGTTTTGCTGAAGTTTCTCAGGGCAGGAGAAGCAAGGCCAAGGCACCTGTTTTTGGCTCTGGCTTCCCCTTTTCACAAATCTCTCCCTGCTGTTTGGTCTGCACAAAGGTCCTTTCTCTGCTTCACAGCCTCCAAGGTCAGTGTAACTTCCTGCACACACACACTCTTACCTTACTCGACATTTAATATTATAATTGTTTTAATTTCTGATATCCCCCCCCCCCCCCCGTTCTAGGAGCTCCCTATGGGCGGGGAATAATGGGCATTCTCTCAGCCAACACAGCACCACAAACCGTGGTGCCCAAGGTTTGTGGCAACTGTGAAATGTTTACCAGTCTGGGCAAGGAAAAGTTGAAGCAGACCAAGTAGTGTCTTGTGCAACTTGCTCTCCCTCTGTATCCTACTCCCTCTCTGTCTCCCACTCCTCAACCCGCTGCCCCCTGGACTCTGCCTCAGCATCCCCATGGATGTAGCTCTTCCTTATTTGCCAATGACCCAAATCCCTAAACTTGCCCTTGTGTGTTGCAGTTTTCAACCTCTGAGCAGGAGTCTACACAACTGTCCCTCTGTCTTTCCCAAAGTCTCTCAAGCACGGTCCTTACTGGTTCTCCTCCTGCTGGCTGCTCTATCCTGGTCTCCTTTCTAGGCCCAGCCTTCTCCAGCCTTCCAGTCAGTGCTGGCATTGTTCCTCTTCAGGCTTAGCCTACCTCTCCTCTCTTGGACTCTTCCTCAGTGGGTTCCCTTTGCATCTGCTCCCATGGCTTCAGCCACACCACATCCCCTGCTAATTCCCTCCTGGTGTGCCTCCCTCAGTCCTCTCCTCTGAGCTTCTAGTCTGATTCCACCAACCGCTCACTTGACAAATTCACTTTGACTTCTCCCTGGGGCCTCAGATTCTGGAGAGCCAAAATATTAACTCTTGATCTGCGGACTCAAACCTCATCTGCCTCCAGGATTTTTCCCCATTCACAGATTGGCCCCACCATCCACAGCCACCCACCCACTCCCTTACTGCCCCCCTCAGCTTAGCCAATACTTAATCCCCATAAATATGTCTCTTTTTAAAGTCTTGATTTTTTAAATTTTATTGTGATAACATTTAACATGACATCCACCCTCTTAATAATTTTTTAAGTGCCCTAGGCATTATTATTAACTCGAGGCACAATGTTGTACAGAAGACTTCCAGAACTTCTTTATTTTGTGTAATTGAGACTTTATGTCTTTTGAGTCCATTGCTCAGGTCCCCTCACTCTAGCCTCTGGTGGCCACCTTTCTACTCTCTGTTTCTATGAATCTGACAATTTGAAACACCT
>CM052797.1:15664815-15969910 GCA_028533885.1 Nasua narica
TTTGTAAATTAAATTAGTCACGAACATTTTATTGAAAATTGAGAGATGCCACATACAATCAGGGTTTCCGATTTCTGTGGAAAGATCAGAAGTTCTTTTCAGCCCCAGGTTGCATTCCCATGTGGCTTCATGGCTTAGACCTGAGGGGTGGCTTGATCCCCGACCACCAGGGACCCTCTGGGGTGTACACCTGCCCCCCACATCTGAGATGGGCGATTCAGCTTTTCTCAAACTTGCATGAAGTACTAGACCGCCTTGACCCCTCAGTTCCTCTGTCCTGGGCCACTTGATGTGGCTCAGACTTTCCCTTGTAAAGATGCTAAAGGGACACCCCCTCCCCGACCACGTGCCCTGCTTGGGGTGGGGGGCTCTCTGCAGGGAGTGCTGCTTCTCTGCAGTGACCAGCCAGCCAGGAGGGCTGCTTTCGGGCACCAGGCCTCTGGAGCCCCTGGAAATCACCCAGTTGCCTCCGGGGGTCTTCACTCTCTCAGTCAGCAGGATGGCGAACTTCCCAGAGCCACCCAGGACGAACTCCCCACATTCCTGGAGGATGGGGGGACTGCAAAACTCCATCTGCTTTCCCAAGCACTTCCTGGCCGAGGCAGACAGTGGCTCCAACGGAAACCAAAAGCACTAATGAAGGAAAGGAATGTAAGCGAAACACTTGGGAAGGTCCCACGAGGAGGACTCTTGGCTCACTTGGAGGACGTGGGGTCCTCAGTGTCTCCAAAAACAGTGCCCAAGTCTGCAGCTCAAGTGTGCATAAGGCTCCTTGCATCTGCCTTTAAACGTGGGGATCCCAGGGCTGACATGAGCGGGCCCTGACTCAGTGTAGTCCAGCGCGGGGTGCGGTGGGGGGTGCCCAGAGACCCGCACGTACGGCAAATGCCCCTGGGTGTTCTGACTTGGGGTTCTGGGACCGTACTTGGCCTGGGGGGTAAAGCAGGGGGCTCTCAGAAGCACAGTCGTCTCCTTCTCTCCAGGCAATGGCTGCAGCAGTCCAGAGGATGGAGCTGATGAGGGGAGTCACTGAGCGGGGCCCCTAGGAAGGGATCTCTGTCCATAGCTGCCGTCTGCTCGGCTGCTTAACAAATCTTCCCCAGGACTTGGGAAAATGAAATTTAAAACATGTGTTAGGGCCTTAATAGGACCAGTAAACTCCTCGGAGTCCTGCTCTGGCGAATGTTTTGAGTTCTGTGAGCCCTTCTGATTCTCTAGCACTGGGGAACGGATTGATCGGGATGAGGAGTACACGCACAGAGCCAGCAGGTGCTGTGTGACTGCAGCAAGTTGCTGAGCCTCTCTGAGCCTCAGTGTTTTTGCTTATAAACCAGGAACAAGAACTGCCTCAAAGGGATATTGTAACAATTACTTGAGATGGGGAACAGGCCTGTCTGGCCATTACTAGGCAGTCTTGTGAGTTCCCATGTCTGTGCCCCATGTTTTCGTCGTAAGGTTGGGGAATTTTGCCCGATATTGTGGCTTCCACATCTTTCTCTCCTGCACCCCTAGGGTGATCAGTCAGGGGGTCAGGTTGGCAGATCTGTCAGTCATGGCTAGTGGTCACCATTAGCAGAAACCCACTTAAATGGGGGAAAAAATGGAAGGAAGGTATGCAAATGTATAAATGTGTCATTCATTATAAGGCACGGGGAACCCCCCAAAATATCTGGGCTCAGGAAGACCTGGACCCAGGAATGGGAAAGCCACAAAGAACCTCCTCTTTCCTTCCGGGCTCCCTTCTCTCATTGTCTCCCACTCCACGTAGCCTTTTGGGCAGAGTTGTGGCCAGGCCCACGGGAGAAGGCAGCCGAACTTGAGCTGCCTTGCTGACATGTCTTCAATTCAGGTGAGCAACAGAGATCATTAGGCATCTCCAAATCCCACCCCTGTGTCTCCAGGCCCAGCATGGGGGTCTTCACCCCCAGACTAATCAGCTTTGAGGAGGGTCCCAGCTAGGCCGTGGCGTGCTGTCAGCCACCCCTCCCAGGGGCGTTGTCCTCAGCACGGCAGTACTAGGACCTCCAGAGCCCCCCCTAAAGTTGTCTACCCATATGTCCAGCCCTGATGCATGAGCCCTCACAAGACTCTGTGACGTTAGGTGGTCACAGAGCTAAGCAGAGCCCTTACACGGCACAACTTGGGACATTTGCACTCTACATTCACATTGCAATGTGGCACCTCCGGGAGTTGTGCAGTGCACTCTCTGGGCAACTGTACATAGTGGCCAGACAGCTAATCATTAACAGAGCCAGACGAAACTCAGGACATTGGCCTCGAATTCCATTTTCTTCCATTGCTGTCTCTCCTTTGCTGAGGCATCTTCTAAAGTACCTCACTGAGTTGGAAAAGGTGCCTGACACCTCCTACTTTCCCTAAACGTTGGGTACCTCACCTCTAAATTCAGGCTAAACTAGCTACTTCCATTGGCTGGGATGAATAAGTGCCGTAATGCAGAAAACATGACCCAGATCCAGGGTCTCAGTGAGAACATGAGAAATGAAGTAGCTATTCCTACTGCTGCTCCTGCCATGATATTGATTATAAGTAGCTGTGGCCGTTGTAATTATGATCCTCTTTCCAACGCAGCCACACCTTCCCCTGAGGGGCTGAGGGTCTAAGACTCTTATGGTCCACATCATATGGGGGGGAGGGGCACGGGAGTTGGTGAGGAAGGGACCCCATTCCGAGGCAGGAGAAGCCGGCTGGTTGAGAGCTCCTGACACCCCCAGCCCTTCCTTCTCCCAGCTGTGGCATGCCGGGGTAGATAGGCGTGCCTTGCTTTCCTCCATTGGACTGGTCCATCACTGAGTGCCTGCCCCACCTGTGCCTGGAGCGGGGCTTGCTACCTCTGTGCTATACACGGTACATGGATGGATGAATGGATGAAGGACTGAAGGACCAAGTGAGAGGAGGAAACTCCCACCCTCCCGCATACACACACACCACCAACTTCCACTCAGCATGGTTTCTTTCCTTTTTTCCAGCAAACACTAGGGTGTGTCCACTCTGTGAAATGCATGGTGCCAGGTTGGGGCACTAAGACAAATTCCACATGCCCTTGACCTTGGCAGCTCACATCTAAGCAGGAAGAGTTCTGGACCCGCTCCGCTCCCTCCTCCAAGACCCTGGGCAGATCCTTTGCCCAGATGCCCTAAGGCAGCCAGGAGTCCAGGGCGCTGGGCAGTTGGGGGCTGGACAGGGGACATGACAGCCATTAGCTGTCCTTCCTGGTCTTTGTCCACTTTCCCTCTGCTCCGCCTCCTCTTTGTGGTGACCCTGAGTGTGCCAGGCTCCCCTGGGCTTGGAGCAGCTAAGGAGCCCTCCCTGCCCTGGGCGGTAAGGGGGGAAGCTGTCTTCTGAAGCAGAGACAGGGTGAACGCACAGAAAGATACACAAACCAGAACAGATTCCAGAAACATTAAACACACATAACCACTTACGGCTTTGCCGAACCACGTCCACCAGAGCGACAAGGAGCCCCGGGAGGTTAAGTTCACTATATCCAGGTGGTATTATTGATTCTGGGTCCCCTCCCCACACGTGCCTCTTTCTTCAGCTCCTCTTGGGTCTTCACATTCTTGGAGTCTTAGGGTCTGCTCTGTGACTCTTGGCTTTACAGGCTGGCCTGGAGGCCCTGACCGTTCCCCACTGCCCTCCCCCGTGCGTGCAGAGAACGGACGTCTGGCCTTGCGGCCAACCATTCCCGTGGCCAGTCTGTCGGGGAGAGTCCCAGATGCCGCGCATGACAGCAGCGTGAAGCCAGAGGTCACACAGAAGCGGATAGAATCAGCATTTAGTGTTACTGAGGGAGGTGGGCTGGGAACGGGCAGCAGGGCCCGTGGAATGGAGAGCCCACGCTCCACCTCAGTGGTCCTCACTCTAGTAGGCATCAGAATCCCCTGGAGGGCTGTCAGGCTGCAGACTACTGGGCCCCCCCTTCCAGCATCTGGTGCATCAGGCCTGGGTTTGAAAAAGCACATTTCGGGGAGCCTGGGTGGCTCAGTGGGTTAAAGCCTCTGCCTTCAGTTCAGGTCATGATCTCAGGGTCCTGGGATTGAGTCCCGCATTGGGCTCTCTGCTCAGCAGGGAGCCTGCTTCCTCCTCTCTCTCTGCCTGCCTCTCTGCCTACTTGTGATCTCTCTCTCTCTGTCAAATAAATAAATAAAATCTTAAAGAAAGAAAGAAAGAAAGAAAGAAAGAAAGAAAGAAAGAAAGAAAGAAAGAAAAGAAAGAAAGAAAACGCACATTTCTAGCGAGTGCCCCCTGTAAAGCCAAGGCTGCCAGTTGGGGCCCTGCTCTCTGAGGACCACAGCCCTCCCTGAAGGGGGCGCTGGCTCCCCAGGGCCAGCCTACCAGTTGCCTTGGGGATTATAACCCCATGCCGCCAGGTCTCCCGATTTTTCCCAGGAAGCCAGAAGTGCAGATTTTAATGTAAAATTTCTTGATGTAAAACAACTCGTAACTAAATCTTCAAAAAGTGAGATTCTGCTGGGGATTAAATAAAATATACCCACAGATGGAACTGGAGTCACAGCTTTCTAGTTGGTGAGCTGTGTGTTTGCAGTATCCCTGATCTGAGACCCCTCAAGTCCTGGTGATATTTGTGCCCACAGGCTCCTGACCATTGCCACATGCTCCCCAGGAGCTGAGAGCCTCCTTGAGACCTTTGTGTCGCCGTTGTCCCTGCTACCTACGGAACAATGAAGACTGCTGGGTTTGTCTTATGAGCCTTGGCCGTGAGAGGGAACAGAAAGGCCACCCATCCTAAGAGGATTAGCCCAGACTTCTCAGGCCACACATAATTAATGGCAGGGACATTCCATGGTGGGGCTGGGCTTAGCAAGAAGCCGGGGGTGCTCTGCCAAGGGGGAGACTGATAGGCCTCTCTGGGAACAATAGCCCCAGGAAAGCGACAGCTCGGCTTTCAGGCTCCGAGGACATAAGGTGATCTGAGCGCAGGTCATGGTAAAAGTGTCTCCCTCCCCAGGCCCTGGGCAGCGGAGCATCGCGCACTTTCAACAGCACATCTGGCCTCAAAAGGCAGGCCCTGGCCGGCGGTGCAGCCTCCTTCCTGAGCCCGGCCTCGGCCTTTTCCAGCCATTCCCCTCCCTCCGTACTTCTCTTATCCTACAACCAAACGGCAACAGCAACAAAACTATTCTTAGCTCTGGGTGTCTCTAGCATAGGGAGAATTTGGGGGTCTTTGAGCTGATGATTACCTAGGAAGGAAAACACACAAAATAGGCCAACTTGTAGTTTACCTCCCCATTCCCATCATAAACACAACCAGCCAGCGAGGCGCTGGGGCAGCGTACTGCCTGACCTCTCAAGTAGACCTTGAGATCCGTCACATAGACTGTGCGGAAGTCAAGCATTAAACCAGCTTACAAATTGCTGAATTAAAACACTCCCACATTCTAGGGGTTTTTTTGTTGTTGTTGTTTTGTTTTTTGGGTTTCATTGTTGTTGTTTTGTTTTTAGCCTTGGTTCATTTGATTTTCAGAATGAAGTGGTTCTCTAGCTCATTTTGAAAGGTCCTAATGGTCGGTCCAACGTAGAATGTTTCTAGGCCCGAAGATTAAGGTTGGTATTGCTTGTGTTAATGTGAAGAAACAGAGGGAAACTTCCATTTGTTAACACGCCTGTAGTTGGGTTGTGTAGCATGCCCATATCACCGTCACTCTGTGCCCGGAAGTCAGCTCCTCCCCCGCCCCCCCCATGAGGACCATCAAAGGGGATGCAAGAAATTGACAACGGGTTTATTCTAGACATTGTCTCACCCTCCTACTACAAAGGATGGTCTTACAGGCGAATACGTCCTTAAAAACATGGCAAAACTGTGTGAACATTTGAGATTTATTTATTTATTTATTTTTTAAAAGATTTTATTTATTTATTTGAGAAGGAGAAAGAGAGCATGAGCAGGGGGCGTGTCAGGCAGATGGAGAGAGAAGGAGGCTCCCCGCTGACTAGGGAGCCTGATTCAGGACTCAATCCTGGGACTCTGGGCTCATGACCTGAGCCAAAGGCAGACGCTCAACCGACTGAGCCACTCAGGCACCCCAACATTTGAGATTTTAACTTGAGCGCCTGTCTGGTGTGTGTGTCTCAGGTGGTCCTGAAGCCAGATTTTGAGGCCTGGTGAAAACACGTACTCAGCACACTAACCTGATGGAGGATGGTCACAGTGATGCTTTCAAAGGACACATTTTCACAGGTATTACCAGACGATATTATATTAGTCAGTGTTCTCCAGAGGGACAGGACCAATGGGATGTGTGTCTCTCTCTGTCTGTCTCTGTCTCTCTAGGAATTGGCCAACATGACAGTGGAAGCAGGAAAGTCTGAAATCTGCAGGGTGGGCCAGCAGGCTGGAGACCCAGGGAAGAGGTGGTAATTCAGCTTGAGTCCAAAAGTCATCTGAAGGCAGAATTTCTCTTCCTTGGGGCAGCTCAGTCATTTTTCTCCTCAGGCCTTCAACTGGTGGGATGTGGCCCACCCACCTCATACAGGGAAATTTCTCTTACTCAAAAATTTCTACTGATCAAAATGTCAATTTCATCTAAAGAACACCTTCACAGAAATATCTAGAATGTTTGATCAAATCTCTGGGTACCATAGCCTAGTTGAGTTGACATGTAGAATCGACCATCACAGGTATGAACTGGCTGAGGCTTGGGAAGTGGGCCCCCCAGGAGACTGGTAAGCAAAGAAAGTATGTCCTGGGCCAGGGGAAATTCCTGCCAGACCCTGGGAGGTCCCAAACGGGGTGGGTAGCCTCACCCATCTCCCTTGATATCCCAGTCCTTCGAGTTGTAATGCCAGATCTCACACCTGGTTTTGGTGGCATGTTTTGCCCCATGAGCAGAGCCATCTTAATGATGACAATAATGTCTAGGCAATACACAAGCAGGCAAAACCCAGCCTCCCGGGAAAACCGGGCTGTGGACCTTGGTTTTCTGCATGGCCTAGAGGCCTGGTGAAGTGCTTCCTTCTGAGGCAGAAATGCTCAGGGAGGAGCAGATCTACTTGCCACGAGAGGGTGGCCAAGGCCTAAAGCTGACCAGAAGCTTACCAGAGCAACCCTGGAAATGCCCAGTGTGCTAGTCCTGTCCATTTCAAGGCATGTGCCCACCCCGCAGGTTACCTCTGTGTCGCTGACATGCTGGGTTGGGCCTACATTCATTACAGTGTGCTCTGGTCCCAACTTCTTGAGTGATGGCATTCTTCCCGAGTGCCATTAACCAGTGTGTTACTTGGGTTTCTTCTTCAGTGGCTTTTCTGTCCGATGATCCCATTTACACTCTACTTTGGCCTCTATCACCTTAAGGAAGGTACCAAGGATCAATGAGAACAACAGAACCAAAGTTAATCCTTTGGGCGTCCTAGCTGAGACCCGGCGTAAAGGACATGAATGGGTCAGGGCCACTTTTTCCCACCATCCAAACTGGTGAAACTCTTGTGGGCTGGATGGAGGACAGTGGGTGGGGAGAGGAAGCACCTCACATCTGGGGATGGGTCTCTGAGAAGGGGGTGAGAAGGTAAAAAGCAGGACAGTTCTGGGGGCACTGAGCACAGTGGAAACCCAGGCTTCCCATTACCGATGAAGCCTAGAGGAGCACAGAGCCTTGAAGAGAATTTCTGCATGCCAGGATGGAGAGGTAGCAAGAGGGTAAAAGTGGCAACTTGGCTTCAGGCCTCCAACACCTCCCTGCTGGGTTTCCAGGGCCCTTCCTTCCAGGGCCTTTCCCCCCCGCCGCTTCCCCAACCCTGGAGGGCCCCTGAAATCATACACCCTGCCTTATTCACTCTCACTTGGCACAGTGTTGCTTGGACCCACTCTAGGCCCGAATAACCAGTTGTTGACAAGGGGCGCTGGGTGAATGAAAACACATTTGTCCGATGGGCTTGGTTCTACAGAGAATCCACTCTGGGCTGGATGGTGGCCGCTTTGAAACTCCAGAAGTAGCTGCTCATTGTTACCTGGTAACCATAATGAAGGTACAAGGAAGGTCACAGTCTTTGCTCACAAACGACCATTGTGAGAACTACCTTCTATCTGGTTCAGAGGCTCTGGCCAGGCAAATACCCCTGGACCTCAGTGAAGTTTGACTTGCCCCTTGCTTCTTCCTGTGGGTTGGACCTTCCAGAATCTGCAGTGGGTGGGTGACTGGTGTTCAGGAGGGATTACTCCTGGTGCTTCCTTGCCCCACACAAAGGAGCAAGACCTTTGACTAGGTCTCATGGAAAGGTGTCTTTGTAGCCTGATTAGGAGCACCTGGAAATCTCACAATGGCCCAGGCCATAGGTGCCATGTCTAAGAGATGACAGAAGTCAGACGAAGCTTCTCTCTCCAGACTGGCCAATGCTGAGTTCTTTCCTGGGATGGGCTATCTGCTGACTGAGAGGCAAGAGCCTGACTTTTCCAGCCTTTTCACCAGAAAGCTCCACCCAACACAGGTGGAGTCCTGTGTGAGAAAGAATCCAAGAACTCAGGAATCACAGTTTTTCCAAGCTCTTGGTCTACGTGATGGCCAGCTAGAGAAAGTACAGCCAAGCATGGTGGGAAAACAGAAGTGCTTAAGACAAAAGGCCTGGTTCCTTCTCTCACCACTGTGGCCTTGGGCATATTCCTGGACCAAGCTGGGCCTCAACTATCTGGTCTGGGAAGGGGGAACTCTGTGCAGGGCACTGCCCATGCTACATGGGATGTCCAAGAACAGAAGGAAGATCTAAGCCTCGAGGAAGCCACTGGGGTCAATAGACATTTTTGAAAACCACTCAAAATGAGCAATGGGCATCAATGTCAGGAAAACAGACTGCTCCTTGGAGATGTTTTTGGTTGTCATATTAGTTGGAGGGCACTGCTAACTGAGCTGAGAATCTAACTCCCTTTCACATATAAACACAAAGTAATGGTTTTTTGTTTGTTTGTTTGTTTGTTTTTGTTTTTAAATTTTTATTTTATTTTCTGTGTTCCAAGATTCATTGTTCATGCATCACACACACCCAATGCTCCATGCAATACGTGCCCTCCTCAATACCCACCACCAGGCTCACCCAACCCCCTACCCCCCTCCCCTCTAAAACCCTCAGTTTGTTTCTCAGAGTCCACAGTCTCTCCTGTTTCATCTTGCCCTCTGTTTTCTCCCAATTCACTCTTCCTTTCTTTCTCACAATGTCCTCCATATTTTTCTTTATGCTTCACACATAAGTGAAACCATGTGATAATTGACTCACTCTGCTTGACTTATTTCACTCAACATAATCTCTTCCAGTCCTGTCCATGTTGATACAAAAGTTGGGTATTCATCCTTTCTGATGGAGGCATAATATTCCATTGTATATATAAACCTTGAATAGTTTTTTTTTAATTTTTTTAAAAAGATTTTATTTATTTATTTATTAGGAAAGAGAGAGAGTGAGAGAGAGAAGGTCAGAGTGAGAAGCGGACTCCCCATGGAGCTGGGAGCCCGATGTGGGACTCGATCCCGGGACTCTGGGATCATGACCTGAGCCGAAGGCAGTCGCTCAACCAACTGCGCCACCCAGGGGCCCAACCTTGAATAGTTTTGATATACTCAGTATTTTCCAATAATGCAACTACTATGTCAATTGAGAGAAGATCGAATGTTGTTTTGTTCAGAACTTTACTAGGAGTTGTTAATTCTTTGGGCAGGCACCTTATTCATGGCTATGTTGTTTGTGGTATTTGACTTACCAACACAAACTCCTGAATTAGCCTGCATTTGGATCTGTTGCTGTCAACCTGAGTATCCCATAGATATCAGAACCTCATTTCCTCTTGTTTATGTGGCTTCTGTATTTTTTAAATTCCATTTAATTTTCCATTTTTATAATTTTATCTTTTAAAAAGTAGTATGTAAATGGATTTGTGCTGTATGTAGCCTTTAGGTATTGGCTTTTCTCACTCAGCGTAATGTTTTGGAGATTCATCTACAGTGTTGCGTAAGTCAATAGTTTGTTCCTTTTTTTAAGATTTATTTATTTGAGAGAGAGAGAGAGAGAGCAGGAGGAGGGGCAGAGGGAGAGGAAGAGAGAGAATCCTAAGCAGATTCTCCCTGAGTGTGGACTCAATGCGGGGCTTGATCCCAGGATCGTAAGATCATGACCTGAGCCGAGATCAAGAGTCATAGGCTTAACCAACTGAGCCCCCCAGGTAAGCCAATAGTTTGTCCTTTTTTATTGCTCAGTACTATTCCTTGGCATGGATGTGCCACAGCTCGTTCCATTATTCACCCACTAAAGGACATCTGACTTGTTTCCAGTTTTTTAATTGTTGCAAATAAAGCCACTATAAATATCCATGTACCAGTTTCTTGTCTGAACATAAACCTTCATTTCTCTGGGATAAATGTCCAGGAGTGCAGTGCTATTTGTATGTTTAGGTTTAAAAGAAACTGTCAAACTGCTTTCCAGTGTAACTGTACCATTTTACATTCCCATCAGCAATATATGAGTAATCTAATTTCTCTGCATCCTCACCAGTATTTTGTGTTGCCACTAATTTTTATTTTAGCCACTCTGATAGGTATGCAGTAATGGCTTAGTATGGTTTTAATTTGCATTTCTTTAATAGCTAATTATCTTTTAAATATCTTTTCATGGGTTTATTTGCCCTCTGTATATCTAATTTGGTGAAATGTCTGTTCTCTGCCCATGGCTTTTGCCCAATTTCTAAGGATTGTTTGCTTTTTTATTGCTTAGTTTCGAGAGTTTTAAAAATCCTCTAATATTAGCCTTTTTCATAGATGTGGTTTACAAATACTTTCTCCCACTCTGTAGCTTGTCTTTTCATCCTCTTACCCGGGTCCTATGCAGAACGAAAGTTTTAAATTTTGATTCGGTTTAATTTATCAATTCTTCCTTTTACACAGCATTCCACAGAATGCTATTAGTATCAAGCCTAAGAACTTTTTGCCTACTCCTAGACCCAAATACTTTCCCCTATTTTTTTCTAAAAGTTTTATAATTTTTCATGTCACATTTACACCCATGATTCATTTTGAGTTAATTTTTGTGTACTGTAGGGCAAGGCTCATGTTTTTGCCTATGGATGCCCAGTTGGTCTGGTACCATTCGCTGTAAAAGCTATCTTTACCCCACTGAATTTCTTTTGATGTTATGTGAAAAATCATATTTATATGGGTTTATTTCTGGGTTTTCTATTCCATTCTGTGTTGATCCACATCTATCCTTCTACAAATACCACACAGGCTTTTAATTACTGTACACATATGGTATGTCTTGAAATTACAGAATTGAAATTAAAGATTCCTTCCACTGCATCCCAAAGTTTTTCAAAACCTTAGTTATTCTACGTCCTTTGCTTTTCTGTATAAGTTTTAGAATAATCTTGTGCATATATATATAAGATCTTGCTGGCATTTTGATAAGAATTACTTTAACCCTATATATAAATTTGATGGAATTGATGTCCTCACTATGTTGAGACTTCTGGTCCACAAACATGATATGCCTCTCCATTTATTTGTATCTTCTTTGATTTCTTTCATCAGCATTGTGTAGTTTTCGGCTTACAAAGTCCTGTATATGATTTGTTAAATATTTTGTTTTTTGGAAGATTGTAAATGGTGTTGTATTTTTAATTTCTATGCATACACAGAACTACAATTGATTTTTGTATGTTTATATTGTGTCCTGCAACCTTGCTGAACTCACTTGTAAGTCTGAGGAGTTATTTTTTAATATTCCTTGAATTTTCTGTGTGGATAATCTGTCAGCCAAAAATAAAATTTTGTTTTTTCTTTTCATTACGTTTCTTGTATTGTTGCACTAATTGGAACTTCCAGCCTATGTTGACTAAGAGTGGTGAAAGCAAACATACTTGCTTGGTTCCTAATATTAGTGGTAAAGCATTTAATTTTAAAATCAATCACCACTAAATATAACGTGATTTTTCTTCTTTAGGCTGTTGATATGGTGGACTACATCGATTAGTTATCTTACATTGAAACAGCATTGCATACTAAACCCCACATGGCATTTTCATCTGTATTAGGTATCAGGATAATACTAGGCTCATCGAATGTGTTTAGAAGCGTTCTTACCACTTCCATTTTCCGAAAGAGTTTGTTCATAATTAGTATTAATTCTTCCTTAAGAGAAAAATTATCTTGGTGGAATTCTCCAGTGAAATCATCTGGGCCCGGGTCCCTGAGGCTCTGTTCATTTTGTTTCTAGTCTATTTTCTTTCTTTGTTTGGATTGGATTGTTTATATTTTTCTGTCTTCAAGTTCAATTGATTCCTTCCTTTGGATCTTTCACTCCGCTGTTGACCTTATCCCCAAAGATGTTTGCTTCCGTTATTGTATTTTTCAGTTTTTAAAATTTCCACTTGGTTCTTCTTTTCATATGATGTTTCTTTGCTGAGGTTTTTCCTCTTTTTCCACATTTGTTTCTAGTGTGACCACGATTGCTTGCTGAAGCATTTTTATCATGGCTTCTTTAAAATATTTTTCAGATAATTTCGACACCACTTTCATCTTCTTGTTTGCAGATATTGTTTTTTTAAGAAATTTTTATTGAAGGGGCGCCTGGGTGGCTCAGTGGGTTAAAGCCTCTGCCTTTGGCTCAGGTCATGATCTCAGAGTCCTGGGATCCCGCATTGGGCTCTCTGCTCAGCGGGGAGACTGCTTCGCCCTCTCTCTCTACCTGCCTCTCTGCCTACTTGTGATCTCTCTCTCTCTCTCTGTCCAATAAATAAATAAAATCCTTAAAAAATTTTATTGAAGTATAATTAACATACAGTGTTATATTAGTTTCAGGTGTACAATCCAATGATTCAACAATTTTACATATTACACTGCTCATCATAAGGGTACTCTTAGTCCCCTTCATCTATTTCACCCATCCCCCCACCCACTCCCCTCTGGCAACCACCAGTTTGTTCTCCATATTTAAGAGGCTGTTTTTTGTTTGACTCTTTTTTTCTTTGTTCATTTATTTTGTTTCTTAAATTGCACATGAGTGAAATAATATGGTATTGTTTTTTTTTCATTCAATTTGAAATCTTCTAGGTTCTTGATATGCTGAGTGTTTTTCAATTTTATGCTGGACACTTTTATATTATATTGTGTTATGTTATATTATGTTATATATGTTATATTATATTACATTATAGAACAAGAAATTATTTAAATTTCCTATTTTAGCTGGCTTTCTCTGACACTACTCTGCAGAGGAAGGAAAGAGGTATTGCCTCATTCTTGTCAGATGGAAGTAGAAGTCCAGTATCTCCACGCAGTTTCTATAAACACCTGAGGTGAGAGGCCTCTCAATATTACTTCTTGCGGGTAGGAGTTTTAGCTTCCCATGTGGTCACCACTCTGACCATGGTAAAAGTGTGTGCGGGGGTTCAGGTGTCATTACCAGTCACTGGGGATAAAAATCCCAGGCCCCCACTTGGCTTTCTCTGGCACTACCCTTGTGGGAGTGTTGGGACACATCATTATAGCTTCACAAATATAGAAGTCTAGGCTCCCCACTTGGTCTTTGCTGGCATGGGTCATGTTTTCTGTGGTTTTTCATTAGAATAGAGCAGTTATTGTGCAGAAGTTTTTGGTTCTTTGGTTGGAGAGAGAAGACTTTTATTAACGTTCTTTATTTGTGGCCATTGGTATTTCAAGGTTGCCAGCTTCCTCTGCCCCAAGTCTGGTATATGTGAGGAAAGAAGAATCTCCAGGAAACTCATCACCTTGCTGTCATTCCTGGGGCTCAAGGCACTGAGCCAGTCTACCTTCTTCTTTTCTTTTTTTTTTCCTTTTTTAAGATTTTATTTATTTATTTGACAGAGAGAAGAGAGATCACAAGTAGGTGGAAAGGCAGGCAGAGAGAGAGGGGGAAGCAGGCTCCCTGCTGAGCAGAGAGCCCGATGCGGGGCTCGATCCCAGGACCTTGACATCATAACCTGAGCTGAAGGCAGAGGCTTTAACCCACTGAGCCACCTAGGTGCCCCTACATTCTTCTTTTCACTCTCCAAAGTCTTCTTTTCTTTGTTTCATATATAATGTCTAGTTTTCAGTTGCACTTAGGGTGAAGAATTCTATGAAATTCTATGAAATTCACATTCTTAGTGTGAAGAATGTCTGTTCCATCTCCTCAAAGCAGAGGACTCCCAAATTTATTTTTTAAATGTCTTAGTCAAGATTCTCAGAGAAAGAGAACCAGTGTGTGTGTGTGTGTGTGTGTGTGTGTGTGTGGTGTGAGGGGAGGAAGAGGGAGAGAGAGAGAGGCAGAGAGAGATTTTATGGAATTGGTTTACATGATTGTGATCATCACAATTGCAGATGTTGGCAGGTCTAAAATCTGTAGGGCAGGTGGACCGGCTGCAGACCCAGTTAATGTTGCAACTCAAATCCAAAGGCAGTCCAGAGGCAGAATTCCTTCTTCCTTCCGGGACTTCAGTCTTTGTCTCTTAAGGTCTTCAGTTGATTGGTTGAGACCCACATACATTATGAAAGACAATCATCTTTACCCAAAATCTATTGATTTAAATATTAATCTCATCAAAAACCATCTTTACAGCCACATCTAGACTGGTATTTAACCAAATACCTGGATACCATGGCCTTAGACAAGTTGATACATAAAATTAACCAACACAATATTACCTTATTAGAAAGAAATCTCATCTAATTTCTCCTTTATGCTGCAGTTGAAGAATATTATGGATTTTTGAAGAATGCACATGGCTGGGTGACGTTACTTGACTCTTGGGAAAATGAAGGAAACATTACAAAGCATTAGTTATAAAGAAGGTGTTTATCTGGTGGTGTTAAGAGCCAACACCTTTGGGGGCCTGGGTGGCTCAGTTGGTTAGGCGATTGCCTTCGGCTCAGGTCATGGTCCTGGCATCCCAGGATAGACTCCCACATCGGGCTCCCGGCTCCACGGGGAGTCTGCTTCTCACTCTGACCTTCTCCCTTCTCATGCTCTCTCTCTCTCTCTAATAAATAAATAAAATATTTAAAAAAAACCAACACCTTTGAGAAACCTAGGTCTGGCCTACTTCCCCAACCTTATGCATGTTGGTTACAGAGGTACTTAGAATCCTGTGATATTGCTGTTTTCCCAGTCAGAATGGCCAAATATCAGCAGTTTTATTATGTTTCTTATTTTTTTTAAGATTTTATTTATTTGACAGAGAGAGAGAGGTGACAAGTAGGCAGAGAGGCAGGCAGAGAGAGAGAGAAGGAAATAGGCTCCCTGCTGAGCAGAGAGCCCAACGTGGGGCTCATGACCTGAGATCATGACCTGAGCTGAAGGCAGAGGCTTAACCCTCTGAGCCACCCAGGTGCCCCTATGTTTCTTATTTTTTTTATGTTTCTTATTTTTAGCCCAATATCAACATATACAACAAAAGGAGCAGTAGCAGATCAGATACTACTTTGTATCAGTCAGTACCACTCATCCAAGTTGCCACTCTGTGCACCAGAATTTTGATTGCCAGGGTCCATTGGTTCTCCAGTTCAAATCCTTCTTTGGAATGATTCTTGATGTGCTTTCTTGCTTAGGATTTAATAAAGACAACGATCCAGTGATCACACCCTATGGAGTGAACTGAATGATCAAATAAATGGCATGTCCAGCTCCCACTCCTCCTCATTAGGACTTCAGTAAGGCTGTTATCCAAGAGCCTATTCACTTCTCCTTGGTTAGTGGTTCTTGGTCATGAGTCTCTCTTGTCCCACAGCTAGTCTTTCTCTTATGTTTACCATTTATTAATGGTACATTAATAAATGTGATGTAAATCTAATTTGCATTGTCTCTATCTCTAAGTAAAGCAGAGTAAGGTAAATATCAGTGCTGATCTTCTAATATGCAATCAAATGCCTTTTGGGTTCACTCTATGCACCTGAATATTTTTTACCCTCTGTCTCCTTCAATCTTAGTTCTGTAGCTCTAACTTCCTAGTACATAAAACACTGTACAGATCTATTCAATGCTAGCTTTAACCTAAGTTAAAGTTGCTGGTCTGAGAAGATGATTGACATAGCTACTTGTGGATGATTTTGGATTCACTTTTGGATAAAGCATGGCACTTTATGGATGAGGGTAATGAATACTATGACTTTTGGTAGAAAAATAATGACTTTCAGACTGAAAGCTGCATAAAAATTTCCCTCCCATTATTCAAAATAAGTTTTATTGTGGTTACTTACCATTATACTATCAGATTTCAGCCCTCATATTACCTAAGGCTTTAGCTACTTGAGTCCTCCTCAACTCTATAATTCTTATTTCTATGTGAACCATATAGACGCTTCCTCTATTTTTGGTAGTTCTGACCATGAAGGTCTGGCATGGAGGATAGAGGACGGGTGACCAGATGGCTGAGTGCTTTCTGTAGGCCATAACAAGTGCTATATGCAGATGGAGATTCTGCGGCTTCCCACCACCCAACTGGGTACTGCTGAGCCATCAAGAACAACTTTATTTTGTTAAGAAAATTTTGAATGAACTCAAATATACATACAGAGTATAATGAACACTCATCATTGAGTCTCAACAATCATTAGCTCATCACCAATCTTGCTTCATCTCTCCTTCCTTCCCTTAAGTGGATTTGTTTGAAGCAAATCCCAGACATCAGGTCTTTTAATCTGTAAATACTCCCGAATGTATATCTAAAAGGTAAGACTTTAAAAATAACCATACTATTTCTATCAAACCTAGAAACATTAACTATAATGTCTTCTTCTTATCATCAGTGGTTTTATTTTCTCCAATACTTCACAACTCTTTGTTACAACTTAAATCCAAAGGCAGTCTAGAGGCAGAATTGCTTCTAGTTGGTTTGAGTCAGGATCCAAATAAAATCCACATATCACATTGGTTGATGAGTTTCCTAAACCTCTTTGAATCTATAATCTTCTCCTCTCCCTTAATTTATCTGTTGAAGATATCTAAATTGTTCACCCTGTAGAGTTAGTCATATTTTAGATTTTGCTGATTGCATCCATATGATGTCATTTAACATTCTCTTCCATATGTAGTCTTCCTTGTAACATGGTAGATCTGATGACTTGATTATAAACATATTGACTTTTTTGGGCAAGAATATTTCATGGGTGGTGCTGTGTACATACTGTCTGGTTCTCTCTTTCTATGCTATTGGAATTGATCAATGGGGTTTCAGATATTGTTAGCCTGATCCATCCACCACAAAGTTCCCCATCAGCTTGTCACCTAATGGTTTTATCAGACATTGATGATCATCAGAGTTTGCAAAATGGTGATCCTCTACTTCTATCATTCCTTCTTCATTTATTAGCTGGAATATATCTACGAAGAGAAGTTTCCTTTCATCAACAATTTGATTATTCTGAGGTACATTTCATATAGGACATAGAGGATAACCCTTTGTTTACCAGTTTCAGAATAATGAATCACCATTCTATCAGGCTATAAAGGTAAAATAAGTTTGGGGTTTTGTCTCATTTTGTTTGTCTGCTTATCATGATAAACTCATGGATTAAACATGTTTGATATAACACTGATGTTTGTAACCACTATTCTTTTTGATGTTCAGTCCTTTTAGCCCAACCCTAGTAGTCCATAGTCACTTCCTTGTTCTCAGACTTGATAAGCTGCTCCAAGTTCCTCTCACACATTTCTTGTACCAGACCAGAATTCAGCCATTTCTTCAGGAAGCCTGGTTTCTTCTGGTGAAAAATGGAACTTAGAGACCAAAATGTGGCCATCGGTGGTGTTCTTTGCTCCTTAGTTGGCCCTTGTTTCTAGGCCATCTAATAAACAGAACTAGGAAATACTTTAAAAAAAAAATCATGGTTTATGCTATTTTCAAATCCAAATTTAGGACTACAAAAATTTTATATTAAATCTTGATTTCTAACAAAATTAGGATAAAATTACTTATTTACTTCATCCAAATATATATATATATATATATATATATATATATATATATATTAGCTTCAGAATATCAGTTCTAAAATTATTTATAATATTATGATTAGTAACAGTTCAGGTTTCATTGTAGTTACTCTCTGTCTTTGGAGTATATCACAAAAGAAATGTTTAGTCAAGTTACTGTGTTTTAAAATCATTTGCAGTTATACCCCCTTTGTATGAATGGGCAACCAGCCCAATACAAAGATTTATTTGTTCCAATTTGCTGTTCTATTTTTATAAATTACTTCATAAATATTACTTTCATTTCATTTTATGCTTATGTAAAACATTTACATGGCTGCAAAGTCAAATACCAGAAACGATACATTCAGAGAAGTCTAGTTATATTTTAGTTGTAAAATTATGTTCATTGTTTTTTCTTCATATCATAATATATTCTGGAGATTATCTGTAGCAATGTATAGAATATTCCTCATTTCTCTTAACACCTATTTAGCACTCTAGTGAATGTAAGTACTATAGTTTATAAACTTAATTTATACGATCCCATGAATGGGCATTTGGGCCATTTCCTGTCTTTTGCTATAAATAGCCTTGTGTGTATGTATATATTTTCATATTTTGGCACTATATTTTCAGTATAGATTTATACAAAAGAAATTTCTGTGTCAAGTGTTAATGTAATTTTTCTAACCTTTCCAAATTTCTTCCCATAGAGTTGTAGCACTTTTTTACTCCCATCAGCAATAAGTTTATCATCAAACTTTTGGATTTTTGTCCCATAATAGGTAAGAAGTGATACTTGGTATAGTTTTTATTTACATTTGTCTTATTATAAAGGTTGAGCACTGTATATGTGTATGAGGACTATTTGCATTTATTTTCTGACCTGTTTATAGCTCTTGCCTGTTTTTTTATGAGATATTGGATTTTTTTCTTCCTCTCTTTTTAAAATCTGATTTTCATAGTTTGTCATTTGCCCTTTTCCAGTTATTTATGGTGATTTGTCTGGTTTGCTTTTGCCATGCAGAAATTTTATTTACTTGCTATCAGATTTATTAGACTTTTCCAAATTGCTTTTGGTTTTCAAGTCATAGTTTAGTAGTTTTCCCTACTTCCCGAATTTTCAGGAATTCATCCATTTTTTTCTATATTTCATATGACTTATTCTATTATTGTTCCACGTTATTAAATATCCCATTTAATTTCTGAGCTATTGGAATGTATCTTGGCATACCAAGTGAGAGACAGATTCAGTTTTCTATTTTTCCCTACAGCTGTGCAGCTATCCCAACACCACTTATTTTAAAATTGTATCTTTTGCAATGCCTCCTTTAGTATATATTAAATTTCTATAAGCAATCGAGGCTACTATTGGATTTTTTAAATTTAATTTTATTTTTTCAGTGTTCCAAGATTCATTGTTTATTGTTGGATTTTTGACTCAGTTCTATTACTCTGTCCATCCATTTACTAATTCTACTCTGGTTGGTTTTTTTTTGTCAGTGATAAAGACTTTAATATGTTTTAATATTTGGTAAAGCTAGATTCTCCACATTGCTTTTTTTCAAGGTTATCCTGGCTATTTATGCTTGAACTTTTGAGCTAACTTATCCAGCTCCAGAAAAAAAATTGGAATTATGTTAAATTCATAAATTATTTTAGGGTGAATTGAACGGATATCTTTCGATGTTCAATCTATCTATGAACATGGTCTATCTACCCATTTCTTTTGTTTCTTTCACAAAAGGTTTTTTTTTTTTTGAGTAGATTTGGACATTTCTCATGAACTTCATACCCGCAGTGTTTTTCTTCTACCATGAATGACATCTTCTCTTTCATTGTTTCTTCCAAATAGCTTTTCTTTATAGATATGTAGACCATTGCTCGTGTTTATTGATTTTACTTCCTGCTACTTTTGAATTTTGTTATTGTTTTTTTTTTTTTTTTGGTAAGATTTTATTTATTTATTTATTTATTTGGCAGAGAGAGAGATCACAAGTAGGCAGAGGCAGGCAGAGAGAGAGGGGGAAGCAGGCTCCCTGCTGAGCAGAGAGCCTGATGTGGGGCTCAATCCCAGGACCCTGAGATCATGACCTCAGTGAAGGCAGAGGCTTTAACCCACTGAGCCACCCAGGCACCCCAAATTTTGTTATTGTTTATGTTAGTTTTTCCATAGTTGCTTTTGGGTTTTCCCAATATATTATCACAGTATCTACAAATAGATAATTTTTTTTTTGCTATTGTGTCTTTTCAAATTCTTTTGCTTCTAAATATTTCCTTGTTTCATTGTTTTGTAAAATATTTCCTACACAAGCTTATATAATATTGGTGATTGTGGGTATCTTTGTCTTGGCTCTGACTTCAGTGAGAAAGCATTTTTAGTATAAATGAGTGCTGCATTTCTCAAATGTCTTTCCTGCACCTTTGGAGACTATCACATGATTTTTATCATTAGCTCTATGAATGTGATGAATTATATTCCTGGATTCCCTATATTGAACCACAATGACATTCCTGGAATAAACATTATTTGTTCATAATGTATCACCTTTAATGTACTATTGGTTTCTATTTGCCTAGAGTTTTCTTTAACATTTTCATATGAATATTGGTAAATGAGATTGGTTTGCAGTTTTAATTTTTTTATAAAATCTTATCAAATTTTCAAGTTGATGATATTCTTAGCAGTACTTGGAACTTTTCCCTCTCTTTCTGTGTGATAGTTTATGTACACTGGGAGTACTGATTTTTAAAGGCTTGCTAGACTTCCCCTGAGAAATGATTTGTGCTTAATGCTGTTTTTGGGTGCTAGGGGAGGGCTCTAACTACTTTATTACTTCTATGATAATTGGTCTATTCAGACTCCCAGAAGAAAAGAGGCCATTTCTCGTGTGTTACGACATGCAGGAATTGAAGAAGGAAAGGCAAATATTCTCTGTAGTTCAGGGACCATGGATACTGGTTTTACTGGCATATGACTTTGTTTTTATGATTTAAACTCTTAGAAAGAAGAAATAGTTCTTCCTCATAACTTGCATTAAGCCTTTTTGGAAGTTGAATGTCATTGATACGCTGTGAAGCCAGTAGCATTCCCTAAGACCTTTCCCCTTTCCTTTGAACAAAAGTTTGTACGAATACATTTGTGTGTCATTATCACAGTAGAGCTGGGGACCCCAAACCACCAATTGCATATTTCAATTTCATGTCAATGCAGAAGTTAGATAAATATGTAAAGGTTGAATTTTGGCTAAAATCTCCAATAGAATTAATAATTCACTAATGACTTGTTTTGGACTCTTGGTTGGTATTTGCCAAATTGAGAAAGTTTAATTTAATTCGGAGTTTGTAATTTTGTGCTGAGAGGAACTTCAAAGATTTTAAGTGCCATTTCTCTCAGTTTCACTCCAAAGAAATCACAGTCCCCCACTCTTTTGCCTCACTTACTTTTTCTCTAGATAATATTTTCCACTAGAACTTTGGGGAATGAAGCAGATGCATTTGGATTCCTTTGTCCAAACTAATGACTTGTTTCTGGACAGAAAAATGTTACCATCAACAGGATTTTTTTTTTTTAATATTATACAGTGTTTGGTTCAGGCCAGCAGTGTGGGATGGGGATTTAGTCTCTGGGTTTGCCAAGATGTTTATGCAGCGGGAATGTTACTTATGTAAGCCTGGAAGTGCTCCTCATGTACTCGCCTCCCTCTCCCATTTCAGCTTTTTTTCATTAAGAAGTTGATCTTCCTTTCATGATACCACATTAAATAGCTAAAAAGAAAAGAAAAAAATTGTTTACTGTACAAAATAACCTAACTGTCCACAAAACATCCATTTAGTTAAAGGAACCACAAGGAGATCTGGAAAACTGGGCTGTGAATTGTTTTTATCCTTTTGGTTTGGCCCCTAACTCACTTCCTACTGCTCTCCACAAGCGATCAAACTCAGATTTGGGGGAAAAAATAAAAATATTTTTAAAATAAAAGAAGAAACAAACAAATGAAACACATTCTTTTACATTTTTCTGGGGACTGCAGAAAAATTTTCATGTAACAGAGAAGCTTAAAAGTGGGGGGAAATCACAAATGTTTAGATGTTAACAAAACATACTATCAATAAAATCCGTACTTCACAGTTGTGAGAAGCTAATACAGTGTAGGATTAGAAATAACCTCGACACAGGTAAATAAATGTCTATATGCTTATAGAACCAACCAGCAGAACTTACTGAGAGCAAATAGAACATTTGGGGGTGAAAACAGAAATGACCGTGAAAAGTCATGAGGCAATACTCCCAGCCCTCCCTGCTTACCTCATCCTCCCACTTTTCTGTGTATGCTGCCCTATGAGTCAGTTGAAATGATAAACTTAAATGATTTTAAGCAGATGTGTGTCAACATTCCTTGATAAAAGCATGCCAGAATCCTATACCAGTCTGTACCAGCACCCATCCCTCAACAAAACAACAGCCAGTCTCCCAACCAAGATGGCAACAACTCCAGGTTACACTCACCTGGGGGACCTTGTGACATCAATAGCTCACAGGGGGATTTTCTTCACAGAGGAGTCCCTGAGCCTGGGTCTTGAAGCACTGGTTGGAGTTTACCTTCTGTCTAAGGCTCTGTGAACTTCCTGGATAAATATTGGGGCCATGGTTCTGGTATTCATATGAAGAGTAATGAGGCTGAGACCATCATTCTGAGATGTGACCAGTCTCTCAGTGCTAATTATTGAAGAAGAGATGGAGCCTTTACCTGGAAATATCAAGGTGGCAGAGGTGGGATGGTCTCTTCATAAATTCCTCCAGTTAATATATATGGAGCAGACAGATACTGGTAGGGTTGCTACATATAGCCGAGAAGGTTGCACACTGCACAAGCATGATCTATCTATCCAAGGAGAACCATTGCCATGGTAGATATCATAGGTTGAAATGTTTCTTGTGCCAGTTTTCTAGAAGATAACAATAATGTATCTTAAGTAAGGGATGCTTGTGTCCAAGTTATCCAAAAGTGCTGTCTATGCTTGAGGAACTGGGAAGAAGATTCTGGATGGTGGGAATCCAAAGCTGCATGGGACAAAGAAGGCTTACCATGATTCTGGATTTTGCTGTCTGTGTACCATGATAGAGGAGGCTAAAATGGTGAGAACCTAGGAGGGAGGAGGGCTCTGGCACCTAGGAGTGTCCCTCAAGCAAGCCATGTCATATTGGCCATACTCTGTCCAGAGACACTATCAAATACAAACATAACATGAGCCACAAATGCAAGCTACATGTCTTATTTGAAATTTTCTAGTAGCCACATTTTAAAAAGTCAAAAGAAATAGGTAAAATTAATTTTAATAATATAATTTATTATCTAATATATCTAAAATATTATCATTCAACAGACAGCAATACAAAAATGACTAGTGAGATGTTTTACACTCTTTTTGGGGGCTAAGTCTTTGAAAGCCAGTATGAATTCTACATCTTCAACACATCTCCTTCAAGACTAACCACATTTCAAAGGCTCAGTAGCCTCCTGTGTCTATTCGCTCCCTTATTGGAGAGAAAAGCTCTAGAATCTTGCTGGTTATCATATGGAGTCTCTCTCTGACCTGAAGGTGAAGCCTCCCTCTGGAGCAGTCCATGGGCTTGGGCCTCTGAAGGAACAGAAGTGCAGATGGGCACTGGGGGTTCCAGGGTAGCAGCACAGGCAGGTGGGAGCCCCTGCCCACCCCAGAGCCACCCTCCTCGCCCATCCCTTAGGCCAGAGTCAAGGGTATGTTGGACTGAGAGAGTCAGTATTTTGGTGAGACAGAAAACAAATAGACACAGTGCTTTCCCATTTGAGGAAGGAACTACTTCAGACCATTCTTCAGGGAGCCACATAAGTGAGCAAGTTCAGAGAGGTGGGAAGCCTCAGAGCTGAATGGCCTCCCTCCAAAACACTAATGACAATTGTGGTCACAGCCGCCATGACCACGTCCCAGGCGTGGTGCTTGGTGCTGGATTGGATATGCACAGCATGCACCCGCTCTGTGGGAGGTAGGGATTAGCACCCCATTTTGTGAGGAAGAAACTGAGACTCAGAGATGCTAGTGCCTTCCCGAGGCCTCATGGCCAGGCCGGCGAAGCCATCAATGCCTCCACAAATCCTGCTGCTTCTTCTGGGTTATCAGCTACTAGACACAGAGGGCCCTGCCATCTACAGCGTCCAAATCTTTGACCGAATCTGCCAGTCAGGCTCGCTTCAGTGACCCTGTCATCCCCCAGAGCCCAACCTCATCGCCATAGCCTGCAAAGATGAACTAGGACCTAGGTTTAGATTGCTAGGTGTGACAGTTTCCCTCTCATCCCCACCTTTTTAGCCTGAAAGAGAAGAGCAGTTGGAGCCTGTTTCCACTCATCTCAGGCTTCTCTTGGGACACCCGGGGCAGCAGCAAGTGCCAGGTGCTTAGGCCAGGTGTGGGTCAGATGAAGGAAGAAGAGAGGAAAGTGTGGGGTGTGTGTGCGTGTGTGTGTGTGTGAGAGAGAGAGAGAGAGAGAGAGAGACAGACAGACAGACAGACAGACAGCGTCTGGGTCTGACACAGGAGATGAGGGCGCAGGGCAGGGGGACACCTAGCAGAGTCCTCTGAGTTGAGGCTTAGGGAAGAGAGGAAAGGTTTGCAAAGCAGAGAAATAATTAGGGACCAGAACTGTGGTGGGGGGCTCTATCTGGGGGTAGAACCATGACCTTGGGGGTAGAACCATGGGGTGCTGAAAGCTGGTACATGTTAGAACTTTCCAGTAGGCACAAGCAGAGGGTAAGCTGCCATGGTGGGATACATTTCCCATCCCCAGAGGTACTTAAGTATATGCATGGTGACAACTTGGCCAGGATCACAGGGACTGGCGGCTCAAGGAGATGCTGGATGGAAGGCGGTGATGAGTTCAGTAAGAGATCAAGAAAAAAGACAAAGAAGGAAAGCCACAGTTCCCTGGCTCTGCTATGCCTTTTCCTGGAGTTAAAAAATAACAAGAGATAAGATCTGTACAATGAAATTTATAAAGGCCTGATCAAAGAAGACCTAAATAAATGGAGAAACATTTGTGTTCATGGATTGGAAGGCTCTGCACCATAAAGATGTCGAAGTCTACCCAAACTGATAACCGTTTCAACAGAATGTCAATCAGAATCTCCACGGGGTTTTGCAGACCCAGAAAAGCCAATTCTAAAATTTGTATGGACTGAGAAATGACTCTAGAATAAACAATCTTGACAGAATGACGTGGGTGGCATCACTTGCCTAATATTAAGGCTTATCATAGAAGGACAAAAGTCAAGACAGGGTGGCATTGGCCACGGGGCTGGCTTGTAGGTCACTGCAACAGAGCAGAGGGCCCAGGGCTTGGGATTCCCTGACTGCTGAATGCTGACCCAACCCTCAGGTTCTGGAGCCTCTCCTCTCTCTTCCTTCTCCCTGGTGTGGGTCAGGGGTCATCTGAGTGGCATGCCGCCTTCTCTCTGCACATCCTCTCTGAATTGTGATGCCCCCCTCTCCCTCTTTGGGCCCATGCCTCCATCCGCCCTGCAGAAGAGCCAGACTTAGGTCCTCCCTGCTGACCTCCTAGTCATCTCCACACCCTTCCAGGGAGCCCCAGGAAAGCTGTTGCTTCTCTCAGGGCTGCTCTGGCTTTGGAGAGGACAGATGCTTCTGTCCCAGCTTCTTCCACCTCCACATCCCTCTAGATGGCCACCAGAGAGGACTCTTGACAGCAGCCAGAAGGCTGTCGCCCTCAGAGTCCCAGATGGAAGGTAGGGCACAGCGCCCCTGACCTGGCACCCCTCGATCCCATGGGAGGTGTCTTTCCCTGAACCCTGAAGAATGGGGTGAGTCATCCTACAGTCGGGGGCTGTTCCTAAGGCCTCTCAGCCACTGGGAAGCCCTGTGTTGCCATCCCACACTTCCCTCCTTTTCTGGGGCAAACCCTATACACCGAGTCTTTCTTGAGCAGCACTGTGTCCCTTTGCTCTCTTAAAGCTACAGCTCTGCACCTGCCCTGAGATCAGAGTTTGCACGGTGAAGCCTCCTCTCTTGGGTCTCAGTATATGCTTCCTGGTCCTTTTTCCCTGGCATAATCAGCCTCAGGCCCCAGGCCAGGCTCCAAGGGGCAAAGAGGAACAACAGAGGAAGAGAACCGCCTGGCAGGTGGGGCTGAGGCAGCAAGACAGAGGTGTGGGAGGAGGCTGGGGGGCAGGGAGGGCCCTCTGCAGCCTGCGACAGGACCTTAGTCTTTTGGTTTGTTTTCCGTCCTGTTCACTGAACTTGGGGTGGAGGGTGGAGGATCAGGAGCACTCAGCTCAAAGTCCTTCTATCACCTCCAACTCCCCATGACTCACACGTGGCACAGGGTAGGTACTCAGCCAAAGCCGAGACCACCAAGCCATGGGGACTTGGATGTGAAGCCGCCTTCATCTTGCTGATGAGGAAGTGAGGGCACTGGTTCAGGGGGTCAGAATGGATCTGATAACAGCTCCCCACCTGGGGTGCCAACCCCACCACTACTATATTCCATCCTGTGGTTGTGTGGTCTGCCATGCCACCTGCACTCCAGAGGAAGGATGGGACTGAGGCCAAAGCCATAAGCACAGTGCACCTCCTGGCCATTGTGAGTGGTTCAGGGATGAACACAAGGACCGATTCAGGCCAATAAGCAGCAGCCTCAAGGCCATGATGTAGCCCTGTTGCTGCTGGAAGGCTCTTCCTTGGAATAATCTTTCTGAGAGGGACAGCTTTCTGATGGCATCATGAGAGCACCTGGATCCAGCTATGCCTGAAGCTATGTTTTAAACTTTTTAATCACATTCATCGATGAGTTTCGTTTTTTTTTTTTTTTCTTAAGACAGTTTGACTTGTGTTTCTATGATATGAATCTCACAAATTCTGGCTAATTTAGCACTCCTGGCCAGGCCGCCTGTTCCTCCTCCTGCCCTTGGCCAGTGTAAAGAATGGAGCTTTCCTGAGGCTATTCTGTAAGTGTGGAGTCTCGCCACTGGCCTACAATCTGCAGTTAGGGGGTTGTTGATTGAGGGACTCTCTTATTTGCACAACGCTGGCCCTGCTGTTCCCTACTTCTGGCAACATTTATCAGACCCCTCCCGCCGGGCCCCCTCCCCGCTGCGGGTAGGACTCACTGCCAATTCCCCGGGGCTCTGAGCTTATCCAGCCTCAGACCCCCGGGGTCCTGGACCCTGCAGTGCAAGGGGCTTGAACAGAGAAAGGATGCATTGGGCAAGTTCCACAGCCTGGTCACCGCCCACTGCCCCAGGTCCCTCCACTGCCCCCCCTCCACCCACGCCGGAGACTCTGGGGCCTGCCAGGACTGACAAGCTGTGAACACATGTTGCTGGGGGCGGGTTGGGGGAGAGGGTTGTTTTTCCCAGTGGCCTTTTCCAAGCCAGAAAGAACTGAATGTGAGCTCCCCTACTTTAACCACCAGCAGAACTGCGAGGGCATCCTGGCTCCTCCCCCGTGTGTGCTCGGAGGCCGTGTGGGCACACGTCCACAGCCGTGGAAAGTATCAGGGGCTCATGGAGGAGGGAGACATCGGGGGCTTCCTGCGCGTGGAATAAGGGGAAACAGCCCAAGCCAGGGGGTTTGGGTCCCACTGCACCACTTTCTCCGGTGACCCTGGGGCCCTAGGGAAATAACTTGACATCTCTAAACCTCAGTCTCTCTAGTCATCAAATGGACGCACAAATACTTGCCCCCATGGTCATGGAGAGGGAGTAGACAAGCCAAGCGGGGCGGTTAACACGCAGCCTCGCGCACGCGCAGTGCCCAGCGGATCGTCCTAGCGGTGGCCACGATCCCCTGGGACGGGCACCCTGGTCACCCCCAGTGTATGTACAGAGGAGAAGGCGGAGGCTCGGATGGGGCGCGCAGCTGCCCGAGGGGACAGAGGCAGCTCAGATCTGCGTGATGGCACACCCGGGGAGGGAGCTTACGTGGGAAAGCCGTGTAGATCTGTTATCCGTGTGCCCCGCACAAACCGCGGGGGTCTTGTCCATTTCTGGAGGATGGTCTTTGAGTTGCCCAACTGGCCCTCCATCTGGGGGTCTGGGGCGGTGTAGGGTGCGGGGACGCGGGGCACCGGAGCAGGGCGGCGCGTGGAGGAGCAGAGGCCTGTCCCTCCCCCCGCCGGGCTGCCAGCGAGCGTGATGCTCTCTGGAAGGAGGGGGCCTGGCCCCGCCGGACTCAGGGGGCCTCGAGCTGTTCTAAAAATAAAAACAAACTGTCTGACTCAGGTGAGAGTCAAGACTTTGAAAGGGAAGAAAGGCCCCAAGAGCCCCAGGACATGTGCTATTGGGTGAAATAATTAGGAAAACCTGCCCGATCTCCCACGGAGACATAAATCATCCCGTACCACTCGGGACTGATACTCACTGTCGAGTTCCTAATTTTTCACAGCTGTCCCCTCGAGAGGCAACTGGGTGGGGGAAGGGACGAGAGTATGAGGAAGGAAGGAGGGCTGAGAGACTGGCCGGGAGAGAATTGGGGGAGGGAAGGAGGGAGGCAGGGAGGGTGGGAGACAGAAACCGAGGTGGGGGGGGGGAGGCGAGGAACCGTGTACAGCCACAGAAGGAAACAGAGAAAGCAAAAGGGACACAAGGACCATGAGACACCCACAGGGGGAGACAGCCATGAAGTCCAGAGAGAGCCCGACTGTTTTCCGGGACATGTGACAGAGGTGAACTAAGAGGATTGTGGCAATTGGGAGGATCCAGGTGACCTCTGGGGGGTCTCTGGCCCAGGAGATCTTGGGAGGCATAAGTCAGGCTCAGCAAGGGGGCCGCAGGCTCTGGTCAGAGCCCCTCCCCTACTTTCCCCACCTGGAAACAAGGGGGGGACTGTGTTCCCTGAGGCAGGCACAGGGCTGGGCACCAGGCAGGGCCTCACCATCTCACCTCCTCAGAGCTGCCCCTGCAGATGAGAAGCATGGGGTCAGAGAGGGAGTGGGGGTTTGTGTACCGGCCGGAGGCCAGGCTGGGGAGGGTACTGCCCGCGGGGAGGCAGGTGCTGCTGCTTTCTGAAGGCCAAGGGCTGGAGACCTCAGAAATGGCTGGTTAGTGGGTGGCCACTGAGGCCAAAACCCAACCTGGCCCTGCCGGGGGAGAGCCCAGTCCTACCCTGCCCTGAGGATCAGGGATGAAGTGAGATGCTTGCTCGCTCTTCCTCAGAACATCCCTGAGGGGAGGACTCTTTCCCTGTTTTTTAGATGAGGAGACTGAGGCTCTGAGGGGCTGAATGCCTTGGCCGAAGTCTCTCAGCTGGTGAGGAGAGGGACCAGGAAACGGAAACCAGATGGGCTTGCTCCCACCCCTCCCTTGCCTCTTCCTGCTCCCCCTCCCTCCCTATCCCTCACCATTCTCCTCGGGGGCTTCTTTCACTCATCTGTGTCTCCCCCATTCATCTGTTGACTGAAGAGTGAAGGCTGCAGATGCAGAGGAAGCAGAGGAAGCCCCTCTCGGAGAGAATGGCAGCCCCTCTGGGAGAAAATGGCGGCTCCTCTGGCTCCAGCCACGGCCATGGGCATCAGGCAGTGAGGGCCCCAGAGCCCCTCTGCTCCCCCATAGTGGAGCCACCTGAGCTGGTTAGGGACCAGGGGAGCCTGGAAGGAAATTAATCACCCTTCAGAGGAGAGAGGGCTCTCAGCACACCAAGGGCCTTGGAGACCAGGAGGCGCCTACACTTCCTCCTTGGCCACCACCCCTTCCAAGTGCACACCCCAAGGGACACCACTTGACCAAGCTGAACCCTGAGTCTCTCTCCCTCCTTCTCCCTCTCCTCTGACATTGAGGTGCCGAAAGGGGTTGGCCCCATCTTGGTTGGGTCCCTGGAATTCTGATGGAGGCCCATGACTCCTCTGGACTTGCATTTGAACCCTGGATGCATGAGCCCCAACTTATCAGGGTTCTCTAATCATTGGTTTTCTATAAAACAAGGATAATTAGAGCCACCCTGAAGGTGAGTGACAGTGAAGGGGCAGCCCATGTGTACGATGTCCTTCCTCAGCCTCCCTCCCGATGGCCCTTGGGTCAAGGGCATCTGGCTTCAGTTTCCTTAGAGGCACCAGGGAAAGGGCTTCAGGAACCTGAGGGCTGAGGGAGAAGAGGAACGTCCTCAAAGTCCCCAGGGGCAGGCAGAGGCAGCTGTGTCCCTCGGACGGGAGCCAGTGTGTTCCCCTTGCACCCGGAGGGCTTAGCAGGACTTTTATGAGACTTTCTATCTTTCCGTTTGCAGACATTTTGCTTCCCCCAGGGTCCTCTCCTCCCCTCGGGGAAGACCTGGCCCTCAGGAAGCCTGCAGAGAGGGCCTCTGGGCCTCCCGCCCTCCTCCACCAGAGTGGCCCAGTCTTCCACGACCTAGAAGCTCAGCATACAGGTTTGTATGTAAGGGGATTCATCCTCTTTCTAGTCTTCTGCTTTATTGTTGCTGTGAGTTGTTAGGGCCCAGGCCGGTCCAGCGTGGAGACATTAGCTCAGCATTTCAGGCCGGGCCGCTTGGCCAAGTCCATTACAGCACTGCCCTCCGGGGATGGCCGGCAGCTGCCCTGCCCCATGGCCGCCTCCGCAAGTCCTGCCTTCTCAGGGGCTGCCAGAACGACCCACCCAGTCCTTCCGAGTCCAGCCTGGGGTATGGGGGTCCCCCCTCCTGCGGGCAGGAGGCCCCTTGGAGGAACCCCGGGGTGCCCGCGGATCAAGTCCTTGTCCTACTGGGGATTACCCAACCCCCCCAGATGGAGCCACGGGGAGCAATCCCATGAGTGAGGCTCGAGGTCAGCCTGAGTGTCGATCCCAGCGCCCGAGAGCTGACAACGGTCACAACTGCTTATGTGTCATTGTCCCTCGGTGCCAGGAACTTGCTCGAAGGGCTTGTATTAATTCTCCCAAGAGTCTTGTGAGGCAGATCTCATGACATCTCCATTTCACAGAAGAGGAAACCAAGGCACAGAGCAGGTAAGAAAGCCCCTGGCAGGGTGCTGGGACCTGGCAGGTGCCCAGAGGAGAGAAGCTGTCATTATCGCCCCCGACGCAATCCACCAAGAGCTGGGGCAAGAGCCGACAAGGGTCCGTGGCATCATTCATGGAGGCCTGCCATCTTGGGGCCAATAAGCAAATCAGAACAAGTGGGCCAAACATCAGGAGCCACTCACAGCTCTGACTGGGCCCCTCCGGCCCCGCCGTGGAGGACCCAGGGTCCCTTGATTCCTGGCCGCCCCACCGGGGCACCGAGTAGAAGGCTCTTCTCTGATGCCACCTCACCTCCTCACTTCTCTGGGATGTCACCAAGCTGACCCGCACGTGTCTCTGTAGGGCCGGAGCTTGAGTGAGGTCCCTGTAATTGAACTGCAATCACATGTTTAAAAAAAAAAAAAAAAAAGTGACCAAGCACCTAATAGGACAGCTCTTTTTCTTTGGCCCGTAACACCAGCCCCATTCTAGACAATTCGAAGCTAGAACAGAGCTCCCATCTATTTACGGATTCCACCCCAGCTCCATGATCCATGGGGAAAAACCACCGTAACCTCTCTCCCCATTGGCCGAAGGTGACCCGGCCAGGAATGAATGGGGAGCACGGGCTGGATCAATCAAAGGCTTCGCCACAATGTTTAACTTGGGACCAGAGAGAGAGCGCACTTCAGTCTGTCTCCTGGAGGGAAGCTGGGAGAGTGGGGTGAAGCTGCTGGCAACCTAGTGCGTGTCTGGGAAAACCAGCTAGCTGGGAGGAGAGCAAAGAGTCTTGAGTGGTGGGCGGGGGCAAGGGTGAGTGTCAGGGGGTCTGGAAAAGAGAATTCATTCTGATGAAAGGAGTTTCAGTCAAGTAAAAACAATAGGACAAACGGAACTTGTAAAAGTTCTTCATGGGAAAAATAATCACGAAATGCAATTACTGTGAGGGAATGGACTCGAGAAAATAACTTTCTTCCCTAAAAAAAAAACAATATTGAAACATTTTTGGCTAATAGTTTTATATTCATAAACATAGCGTCAAAAGTCCATTAAGATGGTAGATTCAAGATGCCCCGAATTCGATCACTAAATCTATCTTCCTTCTCTCTCTTCCTGCCCCATTCTCCCCACCCACCCTCTGAGCACTTTAGCTGAGAGTGTTTCTTACGAACACTTTAATATGCAAATAGCACATTATTCCTAACTGTTTTTTAAAGATCTTATTTATTTCTTTGAGAGAGAGAGAGAGCACAAGCAAGGGGAGGAACAGAGAGGGAAAAGTGGGCTCCCTGCTGAGCAGGGAGCTGGATGTCGACTCCATCCCAGGACCCCAAGATCATGACCTGAGCCAAAGTCAGATGCTTAACCCAGGTGCCCTCTTGTTTTTTTAAGGCAATCCTTTCAGTGAGGCTACTTGGCAACCCATAGTCTGATTCCTTCAAGTTACTTTAGGTTTTCAAAAAATATTCAACAGTAATCAAAATGCAACTACTTAATAACCCAAACATGGAAATAACCCTAATGCCCATCAACTTATGGATGAATAAAAAGGATGTGAAGCGAAGACACAACGGAGTATGAGTCAGCCGTGAGAAAGGAGGACATCGTGTCATTTGGGACAGCGTCGAGTGGACCTCGAGCACATTCTGCGAAGCAAGATAAGTCAGAGAAAGACAAGTACTAAATGATATCACTTACATTTGGAATCTAAAAAGTTGAAACTATTAAAAAAAAAAAACACCCAACCAGAGAGTAAAATGGTGGTTACCAGGGAAGGGGAGGGGCAGGAAATAAGACTGATGGCGTTTAGGACTACAAACATGTAACTAACCATAGAGTAACCATAGAGATCTAATGTACAGTGTATTGAATACAGACAAAAATGTTGTACTATAATTATGGAATGTGATAAATAGCATTACACTGGCAATCATATTACAATATATAAGTGTATCAAAGTCACATGCTCTACACCTTAAATTTACATGTGTAATTTACATGCCACTTACATGGCACGTTTATCCAATAAAAATAAATATTCTAGGTTTCTGACTCCCCTACCCTTCATTTTTCATTCCACTACTTGGCCAACTTCCCAAGATTTTGTCCTATAAAATCCAGTTAATGGCACCTTCATTGTCATCACTACTGTGTCTCTGATGTTGACCGTGGCTCCTAAAGGACTAGTCTCTGTCAGGCCTCTCCTTCCCACACTGAACCTGCCCCTCCGATGCGTGTGCACAGCCAGGTGAAGGGACTGGCTCCGTGTAGACTGGGCACCTTGTCCTTGCGCACAGGTGGCCTTGACACCTCCTGCCCACTCTGGACCAGCTGGCCCCCTGGTCCTTGGATGGGTGTCAAGGTCAAAGGTGGCCTGAGTCAAGGTTGGTTCATCTGAAGCAGCAGCCAGGCAAAGAGAGTCGTGGAATGATAACTCAACCAAAGGGTGGGCTTCCTCCATGTAGTGGGGGCTGCATGTCTGGCTGTCTGGCAACCCCACAATGGAGCGCTCTTTGCCCCCCTACCTCCCACCAAGGGAAAGATGGCCCTCCTGCAGTTCAATAACTCTAGATGCCAGCTTTGTGGTCAGAGACCCTGTTTTCTATCTTTACCCTCTTTTTCAAGGGTTCATGAGATTTTCCAGTCTCCCCCACTGACTCTCCCCACAAATGATTTTTTTTTGACATAACTTACATATAACATTATGTCAGTTTCAGGTGCACGACATCATGATTCAGTATTTATATATATTGTGAAATGTTCACCACGATAAGTCATTAACATCCACCACCATACATAGTTGGAAAATTTCTTTTTCCTGTGATGAAAACTTTTACTCTCTTAGCCACTTACAAATATACAACACAGTCTTATTAACTTTAGTCACTGTGTTGTACGTTTCATCCCCACGGCTTATCTCATTTACAGCTGGGAGTTTGTACTTTTTAACTCCTTCACTCAATAAATGCTCTTTTTGTTAAAGACTTTATTTATTTATTTCACACACACACACACACACACACACACAGAGAACAAGCATGGGGAGCAGCAGGCAGAGGGAGAAGCAGGCTCCCTGCTGAACAAGGAGCCCGATGCTGGCCTCGATCCCAGGATCGAGGATGGGATCATGACCTGAGTCAAAGGCAGATGCTTCACCGACTGAGCCACCCAGGCACCCAACAAATGATTTTTTAAAGAAAACAAATAATTTTCAAGAAGGGCACACAGTGAGCTAACTTGGCTGCTGTCCTGGACTGAAGGAGAGAGAGACAGAGACAGAGAGATGAAGGTGGAGGAAAGGGGGAGGAAGAGAAGGGGAGAGGAAGTAAGGGGAGGGAGGAGGAGAGGAGGGAAAGAAGCACATACAGAGCCAACCAGAGTGTAGCTCTGCCCTTACTGGTCAGGCTTTTACTCTGAAGATGCTTAACACTGTCTGAAGACAGATGATCTGAGAATTAGCAGGAGGCAGGCAGGTCTGAAGCCCAGCAGGAGATGGGCTCCAAGTCTAGCAGACCTGGAAACCAGGGAGTGGCCGTGGGCTACCATCAGATGATTAGTGGGGTGCCCAGACCACAGGGCTAGCAGGGGCAGAGAGCCTGTACTGGCTGGCCACCTTGGGGGTGAGGACAGCAGGAGGGGGCCAGCTGTCCTCGATAGCCTGAAGCCTTCCTAGACCTGGCCAGCCAACCATTGACATTTGTTTACTTCCCATCTGCCCCCTCAGACAGCAGGAAGGGGCTGGCTCATTCCTGATCATGAGAGAATGGTGTGACATTTCCAGAAATGTTGTGAGCTGGCTGTTACACACAGCTTTTATGAAAACTTAAATTAGAAACTTACCATTCAATACATCGTATCCAAAACAAAGGTAATACTCAAATCCCATCCTACTTGTCACTTCCTAAGTGATTCACTCTACTGTACAATTGAGTCTATTTGTATCTATTTACAATCTATAGGGTGCTTACGTGGTGGAAATATCGTATGATACGTGCTACCGCATTTCCCTCCCCAGCTCTGAGTTTGAGAATTGTCTCATTGGCCGGAGGATTAATGCCACAGACATCGCAAACACTACCAAGCGAGACGCACCTGCTCCTCCCCCCACCCAGGGTGCTGGTTATCCATCACTGTCAAGTTCTAAGAGCGAAGGTCCTCCCACACCTGCTCAGCACACGGCTCGAATCCGTCAGTGTGTATTTAATAAACAAGGTAAAGCACACTCCGTATTTATGGCTATAGGGCTGCTCAAACTTTCCAGGATGGTTTCAATGCAACTGTTCTTCCCTGTGGTCAGGCTCGAGGACCCAGTTAGGTTCTAGAACCACCGTTGGACGCAGGGGGCCACTTTGAGATAAATGGATGACTTACAGAATTTTCATCCTCTCTTTCTCCATCCCCACAGCACCGATCGCTCTTTCCTTTGTACATTAATTGCATTTTCAGTCCCCCCAATTCAATCCCCCACCCGTAGGTACCTCAAATTACCTTCTTATTTACCGACTTCAAGATCTACTGCTGAAACCTTGAGGGGAAAGAACCAATCTTTTCCAGGGCCAGATCTGAAAGTGAAGAATGAAGAATGATAATAGTAAAAAAACCTCTCAAACCTTAAACATCCATTGCCTAAAATAGGTAGTTGAGGGCTTGAAATCCAAGTGACTCACAAACCGTGCAGCTGGTGACCCCCCTTCCCTTCAAAGCTAATTGAATAAAAAGAAAAAAAAAAAAAACCTTGAAGATGGCTGGTCTCTCCATGAAGTAAACCCCGCGTACTTCCTCTCCCCCAGGCCCGAGGCTCGCTTGGCCACACAAGGCATATAAAAACCCCATTTGGAGAATCACTTGTTTCCCACGTGGCTCTTCCGTCAGTGTAATTTAAGAAACACACAATTCCCGCACCCAGATTTGGAAGTCCCTAGTGGTACACACCTGATGGGGAGGCCAGGGGCTGGAGGAGTCGTGTTTTTTCTCTGTTTAGACCACTGAGCTGGCTTCTTGAGATTTGAAACACCTTCTACAGAAGTCAGGTTGATACACACTCAGGGGGAAAGGTGGATCCGAAATTCTAAAGGGGGGCCCCTGTCAACCATGCCATCATCAGGGGTGGGCTGGAGGAAGAAGCGAGAAGGAAGTAGGTCAGCATGTGAACCATGCTCATCTCTGTGTGGTGGGGCTGGGGAGGTTTTCATTTTCTTTTTTCTAGTTCTCCGAATTTTCCAAATGCTCAATGATGAACAGATACGGCATCTTGTTTATCGTCGGGGCAGGGGGACATTGTTTGCTTGCTTGCTTCAGAAAAGGAGAACAGGGTTGGGTCTTTGCTCCCCCCTGAGCTGCAGTCATTTGGTGTATCCATGAGCAGGGCCCATCCAGTTTCCTGTGAGTCATCCCAACCCAAGGCTTGTTATTTAATTAGCTGCCGAGGGCCTTAAGTTTCAAAAAAAAAAAAAAAATGATGATTTAGATGAAGGGGCAACTCAGCAGAGCGATTTTTTGTAAACACAGCCCAGGGAATGGTGCTAAAGTCTTTACACAATTTGAGAGTTCCCATGGGTCACCAGTGGTGAAAGGCACCTGCTCTTTGATCCTCTCCATGGCAGGGACTGCTGGTTACCAATCCAATAGCTAGTTTTCTTCTTTGGTAATCACTATTCTAGTTTCCTTCCTCCATTCTAATTTTGATGGGGCTATCCATGCGCCCAGCAAGACCACATCCACTTCCTGGCTTTCTGGAAGCTCCGCAGCAGGTGGCCCAGATCTGGAGGAGAGAAGAGGTGATGAGCTTGGCCAGAATGACCCCGGGCCTCCTTTTTTTTTCAATTAATTTTATTTTTTCAGTGTTACAAGATTCATTGTTCATGCACCACACCCAGTGCTCCATGCAATACGTGCCCTTCTCGATACCCACCACCAGGCTCACCCAACCCCCCAACCCCTCCAAAACCCTCAGTTTGTTGCTCAGAGTCCACAGTCTCTCATGGTTTGTCGCCCCCTCCAATTTCCCTCAATTCACCCCTGGCCTCTTGTCCCTCCTCCTCTTTCCTGCCTGCAAGTTAGCAACGAGTCAGAAGGTGCTTGGTTCTGCACCCGTCAGCGGCTCCACCCAGAGCAAGACCTGCCTTCACCGAATGTAGCCACTGATGGTTTAGTTTCCCAAAGTGGAAGCAGTTCTCCCTCAAAATGAATTTGGTTTCTGCCTCTGGCCAGAAGGAGAAGTGTTTTTGTGGCTTCCAGTTTCTGGCTACTTCATTTCCAGGACTTCTGGAATTAAGGGCCCTCCAGATACACACAACGAATGAAGGACCCTCCAGCTGCTCAGCGTGGACCTAAGTCTTCTGAGGTCGGGACATAGGTCTCTGGGATCTATTTCATACCTGGTAGAGATCCATGCACTGATTCATTCATTCTTTCAGCAAATGCCTCTGATCCAGGCAAGTTTCTGTGTGAACAAGACAGTATGTATTCTTGTCGAACAGCTAGATAGTAAACATTAATAATTAATAATTTTAAGAACACTCCATTTCGAGTTTATCTTCATGTACGGTGTAAGAGAATGGTCAAGTTTCATTCTTCTACATATAGCTGTCCAATTTTCCCAGCACCGTTTATTGAAGAGACTGTCTTTTTTCCACTGGATATTTTTTCCTGCTTTGTCAAAGATCATTTGACCATAGAGTTGCGGGTCCCAATCTGGGCTCTCTATTCTGTTCCACTGGTCTATGTGTCTGTTTTTCTGCCAGTACCATGCTGTCTTGGTGATCACTGCTTTGTAGTAAAGCTTGAAATCAGGCAATGTGATGCCCCCAGCTTCGTTTCTCTTTTTCAACATTTCCTTAGCAATTTGGGGTCTTTTCTGGTTCCATACAAATTTTAGGGTTGTTTGTTCCAGCCCTTTGAAAAAAACCAGTTTTGGAGGGGAGCGGGTGGGGGTTGGGGGAGCCTGGTGGTGGGTATCGAGAGGGGCACGTATTGCATGGAGCACTGGGTGTGGTGCATGAACAATGAATCTTGGAACACTGAAAAAATAAAATAAAAGTATTTGGAGGGGGAAAAAAAAGGCTCAAAATGGGCTGGACAGGTTGTGCTTCCCCCTCCCACCCCCCACCTTCGTCCTGTCCGCAGGGAGACAGGCTGAGGCCCCTCCGAGGAAGTGGGCTGGGCCGGGCCAGGTGCACACCTCTCCCACATCAATGTTGCACATAGATGACAGCAGGCTTCCAGGTGGGAAGTGCAACATCCGGGCGTCTTCGGGGCCTATCCAAAGATCCAGATGTTTGGCGTTGATGGCCCCCAAACCATGAGTGATTGAATCTGACACTTTTTTATAGAGTGTAGGCACAGCTGTCCAAAGGGAGCACGTCTGTATTCACTCCTTCTCTGCCGGCTCGAGCGTGCTTTGAGTTCTGATCGCAGCAAACTTTCTGCAGCTTCCTGCCATTCTTAGGCTGGGAAAAGCCCCAAAGACCCCCAGGCTCCCTAAGAAGGAGGGAGATCAGGAGCCTGGCCTATTGGATGGAAGGGTGGAAAGGGGGTCCAGATGTGCTGTGGGGGGCCTCGTACAGGGGGTCCTGTACTGGATGGGGATTCAACTAGACAATCTTTGAGGTCCCTCTCCATTCTAGGCTGCTAGGACACTAAAGCAACCGCAACGGACCCCACCCCCACCCCCACCCCTGCCACCGCTTAGAATCCAGAAAGAGGTTCTTCCTTAGGAGGGTTTAGGCAAGACAGCGAGGACAAGAGCTGCAAGAGGTCCCAGAGGGGAAGCTGCTGAATCTCTTTTCTTCCATATCCCTCTCCTCCCAACTGGCCAGCATCCCTGGGGGGCCCATCCGACCCACTCAACAGTCCTGGAGCCCGCCATGCCCTCCGCTGCCCTTCTTTCCTTCCTTGGCAGCCTAATTGTCATCCTCCTTCTTGGCTGCCCAGAGCCCTGAGCGGGATAGCATCACGAGAGCCCCGTGGAAGTTTACGGACAGGAGATGAAAGAAGAAGCTGTTGGACAGCGATAAGATGGTGCCAGACTGAGCAAGAAGGAGCACAGAGGAGGGAGCGAGGTCGTCTGGTGGCAGGGAGGCCCCAGACTGGGTGCCTGAAAGTAGGGCACCCTAGACTTCCATCCCCCGAGGTGATTTAAAAACCATGACAGGGTCGACCTTAAGAATTAGGAGATGGTGCTTAAAAATCCAGGTAGTTGCATCTGGTAAAAAAATTCTGCCGGTCCCAGCAGGAGAGGCCAGAGCTGGGTGGCAGCTTCTCCCCTGGGCCAGCCATGGTCTGCCCTCCTTTTTCCCTGCTGGTTTCTGCCCTGGGTCCGGTGGGCATCGAGTTTGCCTCCCCCTCTCCACTGGGACGTGCTAAGGGGAAGGTCATTGCCATGGGCCTGGCAGGATAGAAGGGAACCTTCCCCAGATTTTACTTAGGGCCTGACTGGGATTTTAACTCATTTTAACTCATGCCTGGGGCTGCCTTTTATTTTCCCCAAAGGAAAGGAGACCTCAGAGGCTCATTCGGAGCTGCCAGGCATCTGAAGCCTGGGTTTTCTCTCCACAGACCCGACCCCTCAGGCGTATGTGGACGTTGTGACTGTCCCCCAGCATTCCCTCCACGGGCTAGACAAACTTATTCTCCCATTGTTACTTCCCACCAACTTCTGTTCCTATAACAAAATTTGATTTATTTTAGTTGAAAACATCAGTAAGGGCAAGAAGCACAGACTGGGGTTGGGGTCGGGGGGAGGGAGGATTCCTGAGGGGCTCCAGGCAACTTGTAGGGGGTGGCGGAGGGTGACTTTCTCACTCTCCTGACTGTGGTGATGGTTTCACAAGCCGGGGTGGGGGGAGGGGTCTCTGAATCTAAGTTCTCAAACTTGCCCTTGAAATAGGCGTAGCTTGGTATATGTCAATTACACTTGAATGAAGATGAAGCCGGGTTTTGTTTCTTTTTTTAAAAAAGCAAGAAGCACCCTTGGAATTTAGTGAAAAAGTGAATAAATGGCTTCAGCATGCAACCAGATAGGGCACTGAGCCCAGTGACTCCTGTCTGGACAGCGTGCTAGGCATTTGGAAGAGCGGGTCAGCAGTGAGGGCCCCAGGGCTCAAAGGTCCAGTGGCCAGTATGGGTCCTGGTACCCTCAGAAAACCCTACCTTTCTCCCACCTGCTCCCACTGTCCCCCACCCCCATCCCCTTCCTGGGGCTTCCTTCTCCCTGTCCCTCCCCAGAAGGAGTGTTCTTCCTGTCCCCATGGGTGTTAACAGCCCACACCCCAGGGGGACCCAGCCCGGCCCCCCAGTGGACTCTGCTCCCCAGAGGCCCCTCTCTGAGACTGAAAGGCATGGGGGGGCCACACCCTCTTCCTCCTCCTCTACACCCCGCCCACCTGTGTCCTCCGGGGGAGGCCTGCTCAGCACTGCGGCCATTCCTGGAGCTCTCAGCGTTCTCTTTTCAACTTTGCTGAAGCCCACAATGTACAAACAAATGTCTACCCAGTAATTCATCTAAAGAAATAATAATGAGCAGCCTTACATCAGCAACAAAGGTTAACTGCACTGAGCACTCTTTTCCTCCCTCCTGCTACCCACCCAGCTCCTCTAAAGGCCAGGAGGGCAGGCAGTAGACCAGCTGGGGTGGTCGGCCTGCCAGGCAGGCCTCTCAGTTCCCGTTAGTGTGGGCAGCCCCGGGGAGCACTGCTCTCCATCTCCCTAATGAACTCTGACTCTGCTGGAAAGCATTCGTTTGCACAGAATGTAACTAGGGGAGGAGTGGGCGAGTGGGGAAGGAGGGGGGCAAAGCCCACTGCCACAGTCCTCAGGAAGCCCTCGGTAGCCCCCAGGAAGGCAGGGACAGTGCCTTCCAGGCCCGTTGGCCCCTTCTGCAAGGCATGCTGGGACCTCCACTGCGGGAGGCATCAAGCCAGAGGGAGCTGATCTTGAAGCAGGACCTGTCTTTAGGGGAGGGGTCATCTAGCCTGTACCCCGGTTCCAAATGGGCTGGCCACCCTAGTGGTAGTCAGAGGGTCTGGGGGCAGGGGCAGGCGGGGAGGAAGGCTCAAGAGGCAGGCCCAGACAGCTCCTAGCTCCAATGGGATAATATTCTAATCAAAAGGTGGGAGTGGAAGAAATGGGTGCTTTCCTTGAGGTCTTGGGGAAAAGAGGATGACCTGGCCAAGCCAGCAACAGTCAGCATGGGAGACCTGGGTCCAGATGCAGATCCTCTGGTCCTGCCCTTGCTCTCAAGTTCTCTGTCCCATCCTTGCACCCAGCCTTGCACCCAGAGGCAGGCCCATCACCTCCAGCCTGCCCTGTGACCCCTTCCTGGCTCATGCATGTCCTGTTTCCCCACCTTTGGACTCATCTTTTCCTCCCAGGTCAGGAGGCACTGATTCTGCCCCTTCAAGCACTCCTCAGAAGGGAGGAATTCAGCCCAGCCCCAATTCAAGGAAAGGGCAATGAGGCTGTGCTTCTCGATAGGAGGCTTGTCAAAGAACGGATAGCTAGGTTTCAAACCCGCCCAAGTGACGCCCGCTGAGCGGGGCTTGGAAAAATAGAGCATGGAAACTGAAGGTAATTTCTGAAACTGAAGGAGCTTTCCAGAATCTTTGGCTCTAGGCTGCCCTTCCTACTGGTGACGATGCCTTTATCATGACAAGCTCGAGGAACTCAGAAATGCCTGCTCATGGAGCTCCGACACTGGATTTCTTTAATGGGTGTTATTGGCCTTTTCAGTGGGTGCTGCTGGCTTACTGGGCTGGGAGTCATGACCTTAGTACACAGTGCAAGGCTCACATGTCATGTTATGGGGAGGACTTCTGGGGGGAAGGGAGGGTAATCTTGCTATTCCCAGGGGCCCGTGCCCTCTGAGGGATAGTGTGCTGGAAGAAGGCCCATCAGGACCTGCTCTGGGTTCTTGCCTTTGTAGAGAGGAAAAATTTCTTCCTCTACCCTTTTTTGTTCAGTGCCCAGGGACCTGCAAGTTACACTTACAAAAGTCATGCTAACAAGAGGAAAGAACGGATATAATTACATATGTATGCACAAGACTTCTCAAAGAAATGTGACTCAAGGACTTAGAATTTGGAGTTTGTATACCATGTTAACAAAAAGCTAATAAAGGAAAAGACACAGGAAAAGGGTTTTGGGCTTCTGGGGGTGGTGAGGTGTGGGGAAGGTCAGCATATGAGGGAAACTTCTAGAACAAAGGGATATTTCAGTAAGGTTTGTTTATGCAGATTCAAGTCAGTGCAGTCTCAGTAATGAGTGGTTTCCTCTTCCTGGTATGAGAGAAGGGAGGAGAACCCCTCGACAAAGGGAAATGTTTGCCCTGCCTGGAGGCAGGTAGGGGGAGGGTAGAGTTTATTCTGGGTCTGCTGTTTTTCAGTTGTCTTCATTTCAAAATAATCCTAATGCCAAAGGGGCACATTTTGGGGTGGCATCTTCTCATCCTCTTTACGTTCCTGCTAAGTGACTATGAATTGGCCCACCACACTGCCTTCACTCCAGGTGATTATGCACAATGGGATTTGGAGACAGATGACAGGTAAGGTTCCCGCCTCCGACCCTTACCAGTGGTGTAATCTCAAGCATGGCCAGCCAGCTTCCTGAGCCTCAGTTTCCTCTCCTGGAAAGCAGAGGGAATCCTGATGCCTACGTCCTAAGGGGAACTTAGAAGCTTTGCGTGGGATGGGATGAGATACTTGCCTGCACGTAGCAAGTGCTATATATGTGGTCAGCTGGATGTTACCTTAGAAAGGATTGCTGATGATAATGGTGAGTCCTGAGCCGTGGATCACATCACCCCAAAAATCCTCATGGATACAATCTCATTGGATCCTTACAGTTCTTTCATTGTGTGGAGGAACATGTGAAAGCTCAGGCTAGGGCTTGGCCCAGGTCACCCAGCCCATGGCTGTAGCTTGGGCTCCCAGTCCCACACAGCTGCTGTCCCAGGCAGAGCTTCCCTGGGTGGCTCACTAAGGCAATGAAGCCTGATACCCCTGGATGGTGCCCACAGGCCCGCAGAAGGTATGGATGGCAGGGGAAATTTGCAAAGGGCTCCATGGGCCCAGAGGTGGTCCTGAGTACTGGGGGGTTACTTGCAAGGCCATCAAGAGGGCAGGAAGTATAGGTTCCGCTGGGCCGTGCTGGGTGAGGTTGGCCTAAATGAAGTCCTCAGGAGCCAGAAAGGGAGGAGGAAGGGAGGTGGGCCTGAATGTGGGCAGCTGGGCTTCCATTTGGCCACTGCACCAAAAGGACAGGGCCCTAGGCTCTCTGCTCTAGACTCAATGTTTGCATCCCCCCCAAATGTTAAATCCTAACCCCCGATGGGATGGCATTAGAAGGTGAGGGGCCTTTGGGAGGGGATTAGGTCAGCAGGGAGGAGCCCCCATGAATGGGCTTCATGCCCTTATAAAAGGAACCTCAGAGAACTCCCCCTCACTCCTTCCAACATGGAGAGCACAGAAAGACTTTGCAGCTTGCAGAAGTGTAAGAAATATGTGTTTGTTGTTTAAGCCACTTATCTATGGAATCTGCATCCTAGCAGCTCAAAGAGACAAGACATCCTCCGATCCCAAGAAGTTCAAGGCCCTCAGTGGGGTGCGTGGGGCCCAGGGCATATCGTTGGCAGGTCTGACCATCCTGAGTGTGGGTGAGGGGTTAGCAAAGGGGGCTCTCCCACTGCCCATCAGAGCAGCATTGTGGACATCCTGGATGTGCACCTGAAGTACCTACTAACGTGAAAAAACACACCCCTGGTAGCTACGATTCCACTCCCAGGCCCGCTGCCAACAGATGCTGTGCCCAGGTGTGCCCAGTGACGAGCCCAAGGGTGTTCATGGGGCCAGTGTTCCTAAGAGCCGGGCCAGAAACCATTCCCAGTCCACCCGTGACAGAAGAGGTGAAGAAATGGTTTGATTCACGTAAGGAGCTAATTATGTTATAATGAGGTCATTGGGGTGGCCCTAATTCAATCTGATTGGTATCTTATGAAAAGAGGTGATCCCAGTCACCCACAGAGAAAAGCCCAGGGGAGGACACGGAGAGAAGGCAGCCATCTGCACACCAAGGAGAGAAGCCTCAGGAGAAACCAGCCCTGCGGACACTTTGATGTTGGACCTCCAGCCTCTAGTATTGTGAGGTCACTGCATCCTCGTCATCCCCCTACCCCCCACATCATGAAGGTGCCGTCTCGTTGGATTTTCTCCTGGGGTGGAACCTCACAGCTCTCCGGAGCCAGACCTCTGCCCTCTAGACCAGGAGGTCAGCGGCTTGTCTGAGGTCACACAGCTCTTAGCCAATTTGCCACCATCACGGAGGCAGAATGTCCCACAGGGAAGGGGCCTGGAGCAGGACTGCAGGGGGCTGGGGTGGGGGTGGTGTGATCCTGTAAGGCATGACCCTCAATCCCATCTAAATCATGAAATTAAAAAACATACCCTACCCGGATCCACCCAGACCAATTATAGCAAGATATCAGAAAGTAGGGCCCTGACTTACATGCGTGTGTTTGCTTTTAAAATCTCCCCAGACGGCTCTAGTGGGCAGCCCGAGCTGAGAACCCCACCAAAGGGACATCACGGGTACTCAGAGGCGGCTGCTCTGCTCCCCTGGTGCCACTTTTTGTGTTATTTGAATATGCTACTTGATGCCAGCTGTGTGGGCTTCCCTCCATCCTGTTGCTAAATCCTCATTTGGCAATCGATTCAGTCAACACCACTTTTCCATAGAAACATTTCTGTGGTCTGGTACTTCGTGTAGAAATCGTGTGCCCTTTCTGTTGTCAGAACCGATTTCTCCAGGAAGACCGAAACACGGGCTTGGGTCCCTCCCAGCACCACACCTGCTTCCTTCCCCACACACCCAGGTGGCGTGAGGTCAGCCGCTTGCTCTGGGAATGTAAGAGCCAAGACGGAAAGAGGAACCTGCCCGGGCTGCAGCTTCCCCCACACAACGGGGCAGAAAGCAGGGTTGGGCTGGGTGGGGCGGCGTAAAGGGAGGGGTGGTGTGGGGAAGACGGGCAGAGTAGGGTCTAAAGCTAAAGGTGTGCTCTGGGTCAAGTGGCTCACACTGGTGAGCCTCAGTTTACTCCTCTATAGAGCAGGACCAATTCCAGGAATTCCAAGGATCAACGAGACGCAGGCTGTGTGCCTGGGGGAGGCAGCAGAAAGCCCACATGGCGCCTTAATGGCTCCTAAATTTTTTTCCCTGCCTTGCACCCTTTGGGCATCCCCGTCCTTGTACTCATCAGAGGAGATTCCTACGTTGCTAAGGAGGGTGTCCTCCTAGGGCTTTCCCCTGGCAGTTCCCCACCAACCTCTGGGAACTCCCTCTCCTGCATTTCCTTCTGAGTGCCTCCAGAGTCAGTATCTGCCAATCGCACAGCCTGCTCCTCCCGGGCTGGGATGAGAGGGAGGAGGAGAGGGCCCTGTGGCTAGAGGGTCTGATGTGGTGGGGGGTGATATGGTGAAGGGCAGCTAGAGCAGCCATCTCGTGGCCTCCTGGAGAATCCCCCATAGCTGCTGTGGGATCCCTTGCAACTTTGTCCCCTGGCTGCCAGGACGCACTGGGGGAAAGGAAGCTCACTCAGCAGTACTGGTGAGCTGGATAGCACTTCTGTCTGGATCACAGAAGGTGCTCCCTCTGGCAGCAGCAACCGTGGGCATGACTTGGCAAGTGGGGCACGGGCTGGATTTCAGGTCCAGTTTGCTTCCCATCTGGGCACCTTTGGCACAGCACAGCCATACAGCGGAACAGAAGGACTCAGAAGGTAATTGACATTTAATCGCCACATGTGGAAGCCATTTCCAGCAAGGGAAACTGGAGTTCACTCCGCAGCCTGACTTGGGGTCTGCCTCCTCCCTTCCTCCTGGCACTGAGTCTAGAGAAACACCTTGAGGGAGGCAATGACCTTGCAAGTCACCTCTGGGTCCCCTCTCTGCCCTTCAGAGAATGGAGCCCTACGGTATCGGTGCCAGTGCCTTCTCTGATATTGTGGAAAATCCTGAGTCAGGACCTTTCAGCTGATGCACAGGACCCAAGTGAAAGGGAGGATAGGCACAGCCCTGTCAAGGCAGAGGTCCCCAGAGTGGGCTTCCAGCTGCTACAGAGACAGCTCTAGAATGAGATGCCTGTGAATGTGTCCATTTCACAGGACGTCACAGGGCTTTACCCTCAGAACCCCTTGACATGTGAACTCTTTTCCCATCCCGTTGACTCCACCCTCTTGGCTGTGCTGCCCCCATCCATTCATTGATTCCGCCAGCAATTACTGAGCACCTTCTGTATATGCTTGGAGGAGCACACCATGGGGGTCAGGGAGGAGGAAGACCCATCTTCCCCACTGACAGAGGTAGAAGGAATTTAGTCAAAAGGGTGTTCTGGCAGAAATCCAACATTCACTTTGCGAATGACTGCCGTGCGTCAGGCAATGTGACAAGAGAGTCACAGAGCCAGCCAAGGGAATCTTGTAATGGTCTGTGCTGCAGGCCTGGCCCTGCCCAGAAGAGTGGGTGACCAGCCCAACAGAATGGAATCAAAGAGACTGACTCTACCATTCCTGCTTTGCCCATGCTCTACACATCCTAAGTCATGGTGCTGCCTACCCATGGCTCTGACTAGCACAATGGGATTTCATTTCTGCAGGAAAGCCTGCCCTCAGCACGTAATGCCCCTGATGGGTGTCTGGGCTCTCAGTTTCCCCCTGTGCCTGGTTTCCAGAGCTTTAGCTGGACCAAGGAGTGAATGCCCTCACATCTTAGCACATCCCCATCCCCCTAGAAGACGGGAAATTCCCTGAAAAGGGAAAGAGATGAGCCCTCATTCCTCTATCTTAGATTCTACCTGGAGGACACAGGAGTATTATGGGGTCTGCTGCCCGGCCTTGAAATCCCAGCATGGTTTTTCCCTGCCCACCCTGGGTGAGATGCTTTCCCACACTGTGTGCATTGTGACACCTTCCACAGCCACCTGATGGAAGAATGCTCATCCCTGTTTTACAGACCAGGAAATAGAGGCAAGAGAAGGAAAAGGTCATCCTTGCCCCAAATCACCAAGAGGCTCACATCACACTGGGATCTTTGGACGCCACGTCTGGTGTTCCTTTCTCCATCCCTCCTCCCTGTGCTTGGCCATGTGGATGTGAATGGAGCCCAGGATCCTGAGCAGCCAAGGTGCTTTCCAGGAAAGGCACCTGACGATGTCCTGATCATCCTTCCAGGGCTTCAGAGTCAGCCTTTGGAACCAAGCCAGCTGGCAAGAGTGCCCCTTAAAACCTCTGTGCTTCTGTTTCTTCATCTGCAAAATGCAGGTGGCCATAACCACATCCAAGAACTGTGAGAACTGGAGAGAAGGACCCCAGATAGCGCACACACACATTCCCAGAAGCAGCACTTACGAAGGGCATGGAAGGTCGTGTCTGTTCTCAGACAGGCATTTTTCACAGCACAGGCTCCCTGGAATACTACTTTTATACAAGGCTTCCTTCTTAAATTTTCTCTCCCCCTTAATGCGGCCCAAGCCCCAGACTTCTAGTGACTTCCTTTGCCTCATAATCAGATATGTCACCTCTCATATACTCTACTGTTTAAGACCTTCATGGGTCACCTTTTAAAAGGAACAAATGGGTGAATGGATAAACAAAATGAGGTCTATCCATAGACTGGAATGTTGCTCAGCCTCATAAAGGAAAGAAATTCTAATACACACTTTGATACAGATGAACCTTGAAGACATTAGGCTAAGTGCAATGAGCAAGTCACAGAAAGACATATCCAGTATGATTCCACTTATAGGAGGTTGCCAGTGCAGTCAAAGCCATAGAAACAGAAAGTATAGTGGTAGTTGCAAGGGGCTGGGGGAGGGAGGAGAGGGGAGTTAGTGGTTTAATGGGGACAGAGTTTCAGTTTGGGATGATGAAAAGAGTTCATGTACTTAATGCTACTGAAGTGTACATTTAAACAATTTTAATTGGTAAAAAAAAAAGTTTAGTTGGTAAATTTTATGTTATGTGTATTTATCACTTTTCTTTAACAGATCATGCTTTTGATGTCAAGTCTAAGAACTCTACACCTAGCCTTAGATCCCAAAGATTTTTCTCCTAGGATTTTACTAAAACCTATAGTTTTATGTTTTATATTTAAGTCTAGATATGTATCTTTAGTTAAGTTTTCTACAAGATGTGAGGTTTAGGTCAAGATCCTTTTCTCCTTCCCTTCCGCCTCTCTTCCTCCTCCTCCTTCCTCTTCTTTTCCCTTTCCCCTCCTCCCCCTCCTCCTTCTCCTTCCTCCCATTCTCCTCCTGCTCCCCCTCCTCCTTCTTCCTCTCCTTCTTCCTCTCCTTCTCCTTCTCCTTCTTCTTCTTCTCCCCAAGGCTGTCCAATTGCTCTAGCACCATTTGCTGAAAGTCTACCCTTCTTCCAGCAAATTGTTTTTCATCTTGGTAAAAAATCAGTTAAGTATATTTGTGGATGTCTTTACATCAGTTCCGGGTTCTCTATTCTTACATTAATCTATGAATCTATACCTCCGCCATTACCACACTGCTTTAAATACTATAGCTCAATACTATTCCTTAACATCAGGAGAGCAAGGCATCCCAATTCATTCTATTGTGTCAGGATTATTTTCTCATTATATCTCCTTTTCCTATAATTTTAGAGTAAGTTGATCTATATAAAAATTTTTTTTGCTTGGCTTGTGGTAGGAATTGCATTAAGCTTATGGATCAGTTTGGAGAGCCTTGATATGTTTACTATATTGAGCATTTTAATCCATGAACAAGGTATGTCTCTCCCAATTTTGGGGTCTTGTTTGATTCTTTTAATCAGAGTTGGTAATTTTCATCATACAAATCCTCCACAAGTTTTCTTAAGTGTGTAGCTAAACATTTCTTTTTTTTTTTTTTTTTTTACTGACTATACAAATGTTACGGTGCTTTAATTTTGGTTTCTGTATGTTCATTTCTAGTACATAAAATGTGATTGATTTCTGCATTCTAATATTGTATTCTACCATCTTACTGAACTCACTAGTTATAGGATGGTTGGGTTTAGGGTTTTTTTTTTTAAATAAATTCCTTGACATTTTCTATGTAGACAATCATGTCATCTTCAAATAGTAAGAGTTTTATTTCTTCCTTTACAATCTGTGTGTCTTTTTTTGCCTAGGACTTTTGATACTATGTTGAATATGAGTAGTAGAAATGGGTATCTTTGCCTTTTTTCCAGTCTTAGGGGGCAAACTTTCAGTCTTTCCACATTAAGTATGATATCAGCTATAGTTTTTTAATAGATGCTCTTAATTAAGTTATAATGATTTCCTTCTATTCCTATCTATTTTTTTTACAATATACTTTCCTTGACCTCTCTCTCTCTATGTGATATATATAAACAACAGTATTTTGTGCCCAGTAAATGCTAAACAAATGGTATTTATCATCCTGACTCTGATTGTGTAGGAAGCAACCCCCCCCTCAGAGACACAGGTCCTCAGGCTCCATAACTTACTGCTGTGTGAATATAGTTAATTATTTAATATAATATTATTATCATTTATTATTTAAATAAGCTTACACTTTTACATATTATTATTTATTATCAGTTCAGTGTTATCTTTGAGTCTATACACTGTCATAGGGAAATGGGGTTGAGAATTGGTGCTTTGCATCCCTCATGGGAATCAGATGAGATGCGAATGAGTTGTGCAGTGCAAAGTGATCATCTGGGCAAATGCAAGGTCCTAATGCTACCAGGTAGCTTCACCTGGCCACGTATGAGGTAGACAAACATCTAGCTGTAACGATATTGCCTTAAAAAAAAAAAAAAAAAGATACTGCCTTTTCCCATCATTAGGCCTCCTGTTCACCCTTGCACCTTTCCAACTTCAGACTGTGATCCTGGCAGTGGCACTCTTTCAGTACTCATCAGTGCCAGTAATCTCCCAGTACTAGTAAACTACTGCATCAATACTAGTACTTTTAAAAGAGACTCTTGCATCAATAGTTGGCAGCTGTCTTTGTCACTCAGGGTCGGTCATCTCACTGCTCTCTAATTGATGGGATTGAACCAGATGACATGTGGGCTCCAACTTCCGAGAACTTTATCAAGAATAGGTTTTAGATTTTGTAAAACGCTTTTTTGCATCAGTTGATAGGATCCAATGACTTTTCTTCTTCAGCTTTGATTGTTTTGGAAATGTTAAGCCAGCCTGGCATACCTGGAATAAATCTTCCTTGCTCATGGTGTATAATTCTTTTTATACATTGTTAAAATTGATAATTGGTTTGCTAATATCTTGTTGTGAATCGTACCTTTTAAGTTCATGAAAGATACGGATCTCTCGTATTCTTCTTTTGTACTGTCTTTTCTAGTTTTAGTTTAAGTAGTACTGGCTTCATTGAAAAGATTTGGGAAGTACTCCTTTCTCTTTCAGTTTTTGATAAAAATTGTGCAAAATTGATGTTAATTCTCTGAATGTTTGGTAGAAATCATCTAGGCTTGGAAATTTCATTTTCAGGAAATTTTAAATGAAAAATTCAATTTCTTCAATAGTTACAGGGTTATTCAGACTGTCTTTTCATCTTATTTTTTGGTAGTTTATGGTTTTTAAGCGGCTCATTTGTTTCATGTTGTCAAATTTATTAGAATAAGTTTGTTTATAGTATTCTCAGATAATCTAATTGATGAATGCAGTCTATAGTAATATCCCTTATTTCATTCCTGAGATTTGCAATTTGTATTTTACTTCTCTTATTTTCTAGATATGTGTCAATTTTATTTTCAAAAACATCACCTTTTTATTTCATTGGTTTTCTTTTTTCTTTTCCTATTTTTTTAATTTCATTGATTTCTGCCCTTTGTTATTTCCCTCCTTCTTCTTACTTTGGGTTCATTTTGTTACTTTTTTCCTAGCATCTTGAGATAGAGACTTAGGTTACAGATTTGAGATCTTGCCTCATTAATCATTTAGTGCTATAAATTTCCCTCTCAGATTTAGCTGCCTCCCATGAATGTTAATACATTGTCTTTTTGCTTTCAATCCATTATACATATTTTTTAAAATTTTCTTTAAGGCTTCACCTTTGACCCATGAATTATTTAAAGGTGTATTGTTTAGGGAGACATGGGTGGCTCAGTTAGATAAGCCTTCAACTCTTGATTTCAGCTCAGGTCATGATCTCAGAGCCCTGGGATCGATAGAGCCCTGCTTCGACCAGCTCCATGGTCACACAGGGAGTCTACTGGAGTTTCTCTCCCCCTCTGCCCTTCCCCACGGCTCTTGTACTCTCTGTCTCTCAAATAAATAAATAAAGATCTTTAAAAAAATAAGAAGTGCATTTTTTAATTTCCACATTTGGATATTTTCCTTTTGCCTTTCTGTTATTGATTCATTTGAGTCAGAGAACGTACTCTATATGATTTCAATTCTTTTAAATTTGTTGAGGTTTGTTTTATGGCCCAGGAAATTATCTATATCAATGTTTGCTTCATGGGTATTTGAAAATGCTTGGTACTTGGAATGCTCCTAGGAAAAATGTCTGGGAAGGAAAGCTTGCTTCCAGCAGATCACTATATTCCCTTTTAAGCACTCATTTTCCCTTCAATTTGTTTTAATCTGGAAGGAATTATTTAGGTATATTTTTATCAAATTGTCAAAGAACAGAAAAATCTCTATTTTTGCAAGATATTCCACATAATGGAAAATAAGTAAAGCTGCTTCTGAGGCAAATATACTCTAGATAAAATAACAACTGGATAGTCTCCATAAGAAAAGAAAATTACAGACCAATGTCACTTAGGAATATAATTGTAAAAACCCTACAGGAAATATTAGCAATTTTAATCCAGTAGTGTATTGAAATAATAATTTGTCACTCACAAGTCAAGTTTTTATACCAGGAATGCAAAGATGATGCTGCCTTTAGAATAAATGTAGATATAATTCATCTTATGAATATGCTAAAAGAGAACAATCACAAGGACTCTCAAAAGATAGAGAGAAGTCATTCAATAAAACATAAAACTCCTTCATAAGAAAACTTAACAGCACCTAAACATAGAAAAAAGTCTTAAAACTAACAATCGGTAGTCATCAAAAACTTACAGCAGACAGCATATCTAATAGTGAAACAACATATTTAATAATGAAAGTAATGCCTACTATAACCACCACTATTTAGGATTATACTGGAGTTCCTAAATAATGCATTCATCTGAGAATAAGAACTAGAAAGATAGACAAAATTAGAGATGATCTGATCATCTACATAAAAAAATGACAAGAAAATAAATGGATAAAATAATAGAGTTAGTAAGACAGTGTAGAAAGGTAACAAAGTTAGGAAAATCAGTAATACTGCTTTATATGTGCAATAAGTAACTAGAAGTGGGATATTTAAAAATTACACAATTGTAAAACATAGACATCCAGAAATAAACCTAACAAAAATGTGCGAACTTTATGGAGGTCATTACAAAACACTGAAAGACATGAAAGACAAACAAAGAATTAGAAATTCTCTGTTCATACATAGAAGGACTCAATATCACAGAGATCTTGCCAATATCCCTCCCAGTAAACGGGTACACTGAGCGTGATTCCAATTAAAATTCTTCGGCTCTTCGATTCATCTGGGAAAACTGTTTCTAAAATTCATAGGAAATAATCAAGGAATTTGAATAGCTAAATCAACTCTGAACCCTGTCATCCAAGAAAACCTCACCCTACAGACATTAAGCCATTTTACAAAGCCAGAGTAATTAAAATAGTGGCGCACTTGTGCCCCAACTGACAGGCAGCGCAATGGAATACAATGGCGCACTCAGAGACAGGCGTGGACATTTATCAGAACACAGTGTTCATGAGAGAGGCAGCATCATGGCGCCTGGGTGGGGGCGGGGGGGGGGCACAGGAATAGCTGCTTGGATACAAAAATCAAACTCCAGGTGAATGCTTTCGAAGGAAAAGATAGAGGGGCATTAACTGAAAGGAGCTGTGGGATCAAGGCATTTTTGCTTTGTTATGTTTTCTTTTTCTTTTTTTTTTCCTTTTTTCTTTTTGATGGAGAGAGACCTGAGTGCAAAAAAAGCTGATGGGAAGGACCCAGGTGAGCGTCAGAGTGTGAGCTTACTACAGGGAAAGGGTGGTCTCTTGGGATCAGTTTCTAGAGACCTTGAGATGTGAGTAAGTTGCGTATCTGGTCCAGGAAGGGGAGGGGGTTTCTGTGTTTCTATTCGCCAGGGTTCCGTGTAAATTTCCCTGGTGCGCTAAGCTCACCTACGTTTTAGGACACTGGGGGGTGGTAAGCACAGACTCCATGGGATCCTTCCTGTCTGTGATGATCTAACTCAGAGAATTTATTTGCTGCTGCCCCTCGAAGACGAGGACCAGAGAGGGGATCCTCAGCTCCAAACTAAGGGAGGAATGCTGTACACAGGCATCACTACGCACTCCGTCAAATGTCTACCCAGCTAAGAGTATGTCAGCGTGTGCCATGCAATTCTGCTCACATGCAGTGAAACACAAGCAAATGCCTTCAGTAAGGCGTGAGGTGCATTTGGTAGGTTTGATTTAACGTGAGTGGGACCTGTAAACATATGATTCTACTGGAGGGGTAGGGTCTTAAACCAGCCCTGCTTATCTCATTACAGGTCATTCATCTCAAGCTCCAAAACCAATCAACCAAATGAATCAGTGTAAAAAGGAATGAGAAGATACCTGGGCTGGACACCTGAAGGGAGAACCAAGCATGTGGATTGGGCCCCAGGCTTGGGCTGGACCAAGCAGGCTGAGGACAGTTGGGGGATCTGAGAGAAGTGGGGTTGTCGATATGGGACCCAATGCAGCCAAGGAGAGTCGAGCCAGGGAATTACTGCCAGCAAAAGCCAAAGGCAGCCTGATCCATATCAGGGATCATAGCTGAGGGGTGGGGAGAGAGTAGGGAGGCAGGTGAGCATGACGGGAACATGGCAGGAAGCAAGGAGGAGTTTCTGGGCTTGGGTGCACACAAGGGGCATGAGCCTGGGGCTCCCTTCCATTCATCTGGCCAGCCAGGCAGGACCGGGTGGGCCAAGGAGAGAGGCACCAAGTGAACTGAAAATCAGACACATGAATCATTCTGCAGGCAAAAATCTGGGGCTTCCTGGTGACTATCCAGGATCCAGGAACAACAGCTATCAATCCAAGCGTCTGTTAGAACTCAACATTCATTTGGCAACATCGGGGGTGGCCCCACGGAGGCGGGCGTAGGGGTGGGGTTCGAGCATTGCTGGAGTCTCAGATGATGCTCCCAGACGGAGACTCCTGGTCCTGTGGAGGATGTAATTGCCATCCACGAGGTTGAGCGTCTTCTGCCCTGTTCATGCATTTCAGCCATTGCATCTGGGCTCGCCTGGCACTGAAAAGTTCCAGAACAGTCTGGAACAGTTACCAAAGATCCCTGGATTTCTGGAGCTGGAGTGCTTCCAACCTACAGCAGAGGGGTTGGTGCCCTGGACTGAGCTTCATTGTCCTTGACAAGAAACCCAGCCACCTGGGCATAGTTTCTTTTTTTATCATTATCTTCGTGATTTTCATGATTGGCAGATGTGAAAAGTTTCCTCCAGGCAAGCGGCTTTGTACCAGTGAGGAGCACAGCCCAGTGTGAGTGTGTGTGTGTGTGTGTGCGTGCGCATGTACTCACACTCGTGTGCATGTGTGTGTGTGTTGGAGGGGTAGGTCCTGCCACCCCCTTCCGTGGTGTTCAGGTGTTTAGGGGACCATCCCTTCCCACAGCCTGCCTGGGACAAGCTGGGCCCCATAGCCTGGGGTCTGATAACATGGCCTGAGCCCTCTCTGCTTTCAGGCGTCTGGGCCTTTCTAGCACCTGCCCCCTGGGGCCCAGGAGATGTAAGCGTTATTGGGTCATTCAGCTGGAAATCTGGGAGCAGTGACTCCGTGTGACACAGCTCCAGGTGCCCCGGTCACTGTGGACGGAGATTAGACACCAATCTCCTTCCCTAGGACACACAATCCGGCAGGCTTGTTTTCAGCCAGACAATCGACCACTGTCCCCGACGGGGGGTGGGGGGTTGGGAGGGTGCTCGGCGGCCTGCCCCGGCCGATGCCAGACACGGAGCAGGAGCCCTTCCCAGCATGCTGTCTCCTGGGCCCAATTAGGGAGGGCCGCGTGGGCCCTCGGGGCCGTCCTGGCGTGACTGGCCCTCTACCACCCCACGCCAGAGGCGGCCAGGTCGGAACTCACTTCCCCTTAGTCACGGGGACGAGCTAAACAGTCTCGGGTGTCCTCGGCTGTCCCCTCCTGCCTATTTGTTTTTGTGTTTATCCCCACAAATAGGTCCCAGCATTTCCCGTGATACTGGAAAGGGCAGAGCGGGGCATGACACATGTCCCACAGGCAAGCAGAAAACAAAACACAGGAAAGGCAATGAAATCTCGTCTCTGAAGCCAACAGCATGTGTCTGGATAGCTGGCAGCGGACACAAGGCGGCTCCCCAGTCAGCCTGCTTTGAACCGAGAGGAGAGGTGTCCCCGCAGCTGGGGCAGCGGCGTGACCCTGTCGTGTCATCGTGGGGAGGGCCCGTGGCCGTCTTGTCTGGGATTGGTGACAATAGACCAAGTGCATCTCAGCGGGCCGGGAGGTCCTCTGAGCCCCGCTGGTCTCTGGAAACATGGCAGAGTGCAGGAGGGGTTCGTGCTATGGAATTTCGGCCCATTCCTGACACAACCAGGCTGCGCTCTGACTGGGCCTACAGACGCCACGTTGCCAAGTATGGCTCCTGCATGGACACAGGGGCCCGGGCCGTGAGTCCTGGGGACAGTCTGAGGGCTGTCTGTGGGGATCCTCTCAGGAGTGGCTCTGCATTCACGACATCCCAGCACACGCTGACGCAGGACAGCCCTGAGCCTCTCGAGGCCCCGAACACTCTCTTCCCCTTCCATACGAAAGACCTATTGATTTCCTTATTCGGTTCCCGTCCTTGGGCCTAATGGAGCTCTTCGGGGACGTTTCTCCCAAGCCTTTCCGTAAGCAGAGCTTCAGAATACATGCTGCGACCTTCGCCTGCTAATGCCATGCAGGCAAGGATCTGTGAGCTCGAAGCTTCCTGTGGCCCCCACGGCGGAGCCAGGGACCTGTCTGTTCACCCCCCTGGATGGCCGGGGGCCGAAGGTGCCCAGCGCCTGCAGGGCCAAGAGGTCTCCTTCTGCCTCGGTGAGTGTTTATTAAGGACATCACTTCAAGTTCCAGCTATTTGGAGGCGGTGGATACTTTATGAATAAAGGCATTATACTTATTTATAGGGACGGTAAACCAACCTGGAAAGTATAGTAGTCCGAGTTTCCACCTTTAGGCTCCGGATATACTTGGGATATCGGGCCGGAAGGCATTATTTCCTGTCAACGTTTTAAACTCCAGGCCAGCCAACCAGGAACACTGTGACTAAACACACAGGGACCCATTAAACACGGAACTGTGGGCGAAAGTGAGTTTATCCCTCCCCAGGCCAGGTATCAGATGTTCACTCCCCGGCCCCGTAGGGGACCAGTAAGCAGCCGCGGGGGAGTGGCCTGGCCTTTAATTGGAGTGGTTCTTGAAGCAGATGTCCATTGTGAGGAGGACGTGGATGAGAGCTCTGAGGCCTCTGGCCTTGGAGGCCGAAAAAATGGAGAAGGCCCAGTAGGCCAGAGCAGGAAAGTATCACTCAAGGGTCAACTCGTTGGGCCTTCAATCTACCCCAGAGCAGCACCTTCCCTAGTTTACAGCCTTTTGGCATCGTATGAAGAAATGTAAAATGTTATTAAGTGTGTTGTATTCAAGCCAGATTCTGACAACGCTTAGAAAGTCTCTTCTGAAAAAAAAGCTTTACTCAGTGTGTTTCTCTAAACTTCGCTTTTTAGAGCTTGACGTCGGGTCACAAAGCTCCTTTCTTCCTCCGCTCCCGTTCCCGCCTGTCCCTGCCAGGCCTGACACACAAACACACGTTACACTCGCTCACTGTGGAGAACGCATCCCAAAACCTGTTTCAAAATTAATGGCAGTGAGTCTGTGCTTCTGAAAGCGGAGGTTTTGCAGATTAGCCGGACATTTGAGAGTGGCTAGTCTTTGCCATGGGAGCTGGAGGAGAGCAGAAATAATAAATAAGAGCAGCGGGGCGCCTGCGTGGCTCAGTCATTAAGCTTCTGCCTTTGGCTCAGGTCATGATCCCGGGGTCCTGGGATCGAGCCCCGCATTGGGCTCCCTGCTCTGTGGGAAGCCTGCTTCTCCCTCTCCCTCTGCCCTGCTTGTGTTCCCCATCTCTCTCTCTCTCTCTATCTCTCTCTCTGTGTTAAATAAATAAAGTCTTTAAAAATAACTAACTAATGGGGGCGCCTGGGTGGCTCAGTTGGTTGAGCAACTGCCTTCGGCTCAGGTCATGATCCCGGAGTCCCGGGATCGAGTCCCACATCGGGCTCCCAGCTCCATGGGGAGTTCGCTTCTCGCTCTGACCTTCTCCCTTCTCATGCTCTCTCTTACTCTCTCTCTTTCCTAATAAATAAATAAAAATAAAAAAATCTTTAAAAAAAATAACTAACTAACGAAATAAATAAATAAATAAGAGCAGCAATCAATGCAACAGAAAACAGAAAAGCAATGGATAAAATCAATGAACGTAAACATCGTTCTTGGAAAAAGTCAATAAAATTGCTTAACCTTTAACCAGATCAATCAAGGAAAAAAAATGATAGAAGAAGCAAAATACCAATGTCAGGAAGGAAAGGGACTTTTAAAGACATCAGCAGGATAATGAAAGAATACCATGAACAACTCTATGTACAACTCTATGAAATGGACTAATTTCTTAAAAGCCATAAGGTACCAGAAATAAAAAGGCAATCGAATATATAAATACATTGAATTTGTAGTTTAAATACTTTCCAAAAAAGGTAAACTCTAGGCCCAGATGGTTTCACTGGTGTATTTAGCCAAACATTTAAAGGAGGAATAATAGTGATTCTTCACAAATTCTTCCACATAATAATAACTAGAAATAGGCACGCTTCATAACCGATTTCAGGAGGAGGCCAATGTTACTCTCATAATAAAGTTGGGTAAAACAAGTATAAGGAAAAAAAAAAAAGTCAATATCTACATGAATGTAGATCCAAAAATTGTCAGTAAAATATTAGCCAACTGAACATGGTCTATTAAAAAGAATAATACATCATGGCCAAGCAGAATTTATCCTGAGATAAAGATGGGCCAACACTTGAAAAATAATGAATATAATTCACACATGAACAGCCCATATCAGTCAGGACTCTTGAGGGCAACAGAAAGAATACTGTATACACACACACACACACATGCACACACACACACATGCACACATAACAAAATAAAGAGAAAATGTTCATTACAGTTATTGTCCTCATTTCTGAAACTGATCATATGGCCATAGCTGGTAATCATAACTACTTTCTTCCATATTTCCTTTGCCTTCAGCCAGTCATGACCTCCACTAGCCATGTATTTTTAACCTGGTGGGGTGACCCAAACCTTAACTCATGAAGGATCTGGGCCATCAGTAGCCCTGCTTGGACTAGGTTGTTGTAATTTTCCATCAAACTTAGTCACGGGGCAGAGTGGCACTAAGAGACACTGTAGGGAATCTCCTGTACTCCAGACATAGTCCTCTTAAGCTTCCTTGCAGAGTAGCAACCCAATTTCCTGTTGGTAGTCAGTATCAATCATCTCTGTCAGCAGAGTAACTTCCTTCTTTACCTACTGATTCAGAGAAATGAGAGGACCAAATGGCTGGATGGCAGTCCTAACGTCCAGTTCAGTGAAATCATTGTTGTGTCTCCTGGGGAAAGCATTTCTTCTTCTGGAACTAAGACCTGTAGGGCAGCAGAGTATAAAGCTGGAATAGGAATCAAAACTTTCACAACTGGATCACTAGGGGTAGTAGTGAATGGTGTCACTTCCATTTCTAGCACTTGATTCTTGGACCTGTGAATCCTGGCTATGGAGGAAAGAATAACACATATTGGATGTTGATTCAGAGCATATAAAGCTTTCTGAAGAACTGTGCTCCAGTCCTGCAAGATAGTGCAGCTTTGCTGGCAATGAAACTGAGTCTTCAAAAGGCCATTCTACCCTTTTATAAAGCCAGCCAACTCAGGATGGGGGAACATGGTAAGATCCATGAATTTCATGAGCATGGGACCATTGTGGTCTTTCATTTGCTGTGAAGTGAGTTCTCTGATCAGAAGCAATGCCATCAGTGCTCTGTTTACTACCAGAAATAAGGTCTTTAATAATAATAACAATATTATTACTATATTTTTATAACATGACTTTAAAATATTTGACAAACTAAGAATAGAAGTGGATTTTTTCAATCTGATAATGGGGATTTACAAAACAACTACAGTTAACTCTAAATAGTAATTCTAAATAGTAAAAGACTGAATGCTTTCCTTTTAATAGTGGGAACTAGGCACGGGTGTCTACTTTTACTACTCTTACTCAATAGCATACTGTAATGCTAGCAAATGTAATAAGGCAAGAAAAAGAGTTAAAAGACATGCAGATTTGAAAGTAAAAATAAAACTATTCCCATTCAGAGATAACATTATTATCTATGTAGAAACTCAAACCACCTATTTTAAAAATAAGCTCCTAGAACTAATAATTGGGTTTATCAAGATCATAGCATGTAAGATCAATGTAAGAAATCACTTGCAACAATAATAATAGACAATTGGAAACTGATTTTTAAGGATTTTATTTATTTATTCAAGAGAGAAAGAGAGTGCACAGAGGAGAAGCAGAGGGAGAGGGAAAGGCAGACTCCCCACTGAGTAGGGAGCCCGAAGTAGGACTCCATTTCAGGACCCTGATATCATGATCTGAGCTGGAGGCAGATGCTTAACCAACTGAGCTACCGAGGTACTCCTGGGAACTAATTTTTAAAAAAAATGGTATTATTTACAATATCTTCTAAAAATGAAATAGATATATAAATGTAACAAAATAAGTGCAGGATCTATATGCTAAAAAGTACAAAATGCAATGAAAAAGATTAAGAAAGACTAAATAAACAGAGTGACATCCTGTACTCACAGATTGAAAGAATCACTTAAAATGTCAATCTCCCTAAATTGATTTATAGATTTAATCTCAGCAAAATTCTTCATGCACATAAATAGATAAGTTGATGCTGAAGTGTATATGCAAAGATCAATGAACTAGAATAGCCAAAATAATTTTGAAAAGGAAGAATAAAATTCAAGGACACATATTACTTGATATTAAACCATATAATGAAACTCCAGTGATCAATACAGTATAGTATTGGGAAAAGAATGAACACACACATGAGTGGAATGGAATAGAAAATCCAGAAATAGGTTTCATGAATATGGCCAACTGAATTTTGGCAAAGTTGCAAAAGTGGTTCAGTTGAGAAGGGACAGATTTTTCAATAAATGATTCTGGATCAATTTAACATCATGTGCAAAAAAAAAAAAAAAGAACCTTGATCTTCACCTCACACTATATTAAAAAGTGAATTGAAATAAGATTATAGATCTAAAAATAAACATAAAATGTAAAACTATAAAACTTCTAGGAGAAAAATTCTCATGACGTTAGGTTAGTCAAAGAATTCTTAGATACGACACTAAAAAGAAATTTTTCTTTCCATAAAAGAAAAAATTGATAAATGAAATCTAATCAAAATTTTAAAATTTGCTCTGCAAAGGCTACTATTAAAAAAATAAAAAGACAAACCATAGACTGGGAGACAATGTTTGCAAATCACATATCAAAGGACTTGTATCCAGAATACATAAAGAACTCTCAACAAATAGAAAATAATAACAAAATTAGCAGAACATTTAAGCACATAATTTATAAGAATTATAAGAATTCTTATAAGAAGAATACGAAGATATATGTATAATGAACACATGAACGAGTGCTTAAGACCCTTAACTACTAGGAAAATGCTAATTAAAACCACAATGACAAAAAAACCCCTCAAAAACAAACAAAAAAAAAACCCACAATGACATATCACTGCATCCTTATTAGAATGGCAAAAAGTATAAAAATTTAAAAATGTGAATAATACCAAGTGTTGGTAAGGTTGAAAAGCAACTGGACCTCTCACACATACATCGTTCGTGGGAATGCAGAATGGTATAGCCACTCTGGAAAATAATTCAGTAGTTTGTTATAACAAGCTCTTGATGTACATGACACATGGGGTGAATCTCAAGCGCATTATGGTAGTGGAAGGAGTCATTTTCAAAAAGTGATCACAGGGGGTGACTGGGTGGCTCAGTCAGTTGGCTCAGTCAGCATCCAACTCTTGGTTTTGACTCAGGTCATGATTACATGGATGGTGGGATGGAGAGCCCTGTGTCAGGCTCTGTGTTCAGCAGGGAGTCTGCTTGAAGATGCTCTTCCTCTGCCCCTCCCCCCACTCAAATAAATAAATAAATCTTTTTTTTTTTTTTTTAAAGTATGTACTATGTGATTCCATTTCTATGACATTCTGGAAAATGCAAAACTGTATTGATGGGAACAGGTAACTGGTTGGTTAGGAGCAAAAAAAGGATTTGACTACAGATGGGCAACACGAGGAATTTCTTTGGAGTGTTGAAATTATTCTGTGTCCTGTTTATGATGGTGGATATAGGAATCTATGCATATGTAAAAATTCCCAGAACTGTTCACAAAGAAAATTCAATTTTATCATGTATGAATTAAAGCATTAAAAATTTAGGTTTCTAGTTGTATATATCTGTTATAACATATATATCTAATATATACATACACAAACGTGTATACACACACACACACACACGCATATATATAGGAGTCTCAAATCTCTAAAAGTCATTATGTAACATGAAAATTTTACCAATGGGCTAGAAATCTCTTAAATGAGGAGAAAAGAAAAAAATCATTTTAGAATGCTTAATTATACATAATTTATTGATGAATAGAGACTGTAGGTCTTACAAAATGTTTTGTGGGCATTGGATTCCTAAAATTACAGTTGTCACATTTCTTGGGTATAATTAGATGTGGAATAGCATTTTACATTGTTTAAAAAGAGGGAGTGGGGGAGAAATGTCAAAGCTTTTCTGTCTGGCTTAAATGATAGGTCAAACTGCACAGAAATCTCTCTGGTTTTGGAAACCGGCATTTGGGCCTAGATTGTCCAATTATCTGAGCCATCAGCCTCAAGTCTGAGCTGTCCACAATGATGCTTTTTAGGCCCAAGGCCAAGGCTGCGAGGCCAGAAGAGCCTTCACTGACGTCAGGAAGCCGAAACTGGAGAGGAAGGGAGGGAAGGGACCCTCTAGAAATCTGCATCTGCCTTATAGGGAATATTTGACTGGTAGTGTTCAGGATAAGAAATTTTACCTTTTCCAGTTAGCTCACTATGATGTGCCATGTGGGAGCTCACTCAAGAATCCCAGTGCATACTTTAGAAGGAGCCCAAGATTATGGAGCTGAAAGATTTTTGTCTTATCCTCTTTCTGACAGAATATCTGCTCCCCACAAAGCCTGCAGTGCAATCCCTCCCAAACTGTGGAGCCCTGAGGCAAAAAGCCTCCGTTCCTGCTTGATCCTCAGAGGTAAATCCAGTTGTATCTGGGAATGGTGTTCAACCCAAGACTCTAGTTTTTCAGGAAAGTTCCCATATATTCTTTACGAGTGGATATGAATCTTATTTTTTATAAAGCCATCACCAACTAGCTGGAGATGACTTGCCAATGGTTTGTTTTGTCTCTATTTGCTGGGTGATTTATAAATTGAACACTGTGCCAACTTCTTTCAGCAGCCCTCATGGATTGATACGAAGGGCTCTAGAAATCACCTACTCTCTGAAATACCTTCTCCGCTGGCCTCCAAAGGTGCCCCAAATGCCTATAATATTTACCCTTTGGACCAAGTTATTAACATGCAAATGTACACTAGGATGGAATAATCCCTTAGGTCATATCACACAAGCAATTAGCTATTCCATCAAGAAGTAGAGCCCTGGAGAGATAGGATGGGGAAGTTAAGACCTCAGAGAAGAAGGCATTTAGAATATAGGACTTCAGGGTAGTTCTAGTGAGGAGGTTACATCAATGTACTGGGGGCCTGAGAGAAGGGGCAGGTAAGGGCACATAGGAGCAGGTGAGGGCACACCCCACATCTCACCAAGTTCATCATTCCTTTTACCAAGACGACCCTCCTCTTCCAGAGCATCTGTCAGATGCCTGAGTGTGTACCTTTCCTTGAGTTTCTTGCAGTGAGTTAAGAAAACTGGTATGATTCCTACATCCTGGCAGCTAACACATCACCCAGACCACACTGCCAGATCAAATATTAGAAACAGACATCAATTAATAAACTGAGGGTTTCCATTTTTATATTAATGAAAAGCAAATGGGTCAATGTGTTTGGTGGTGGAATGTGGGAGGAAGGAATTGTGGTAGGAAATCAACACCCCTTATCTAAATATTGGGAGAATTTCTTAGGGGGAATATACATCAGAAATATTTTAAGAACTGGGAAGCGGAGTATTTTAGTGAGCTGGCAGAGAGGGGGCATTCCAGCATAGACATGGCTTTGGAGGAAGAATGGGACAGAAATGGAATGTTAGAAGATAAAGGGCTTGAGTATTTAAGTGCCAGCTGGCTATGAGAAAGATGTGGAGGTGGGGAGATGAGGAGGTAAAGGATAAAACTTGAAAATGACGCAACCCAGCATGGGACAGACTTTTGTCTTGTCCCCTTGATGTCCACTAGATTTGGGGTGCCCGTGTCAGATCTACAGCTCCTCAAAGGTGATAGCCTCTTAGAAGGACCCTCCTGGAAGACACAGCTCACCCTGGGCCTGGGTTCCAGCCATCCTGGACTGAAAAATGGACAACTTAGCAAGAGAGATTGGGGAAACTGCTGCTTCATGCCCAAGAACACTCAAAACTCATTTATGCCTGGTCAGTCCATCAACAGTACCCTCCTGCCCCACCCCAACCCTGTGGGAACTTGACCTGGCCTCTCTTCCTCCCTTGGGCATATAACTTCTTTTTTCTTTCCAGCTTATCTTTGGGGATCACTTTTTCAAAAGCATTTCATTATGGAAATTTTCAAATATACTCCAAAGCAGAAAGAGGAGACAAATGTATCTATGCATAGCAATCATCAGCTTCCACAAAGTATTAAGTCATGAATAAGCTTCATAAATCTACATGCTAACACTCCCTCCACTCCCCCTTACTGGATTATTTCCAAGCAAATCCCAGACATCATACCATTTTGTCAGCAAATAATGAAATATGAATACCCAAAAAGTTAAAGACTCATTTTGAAAAAAATAATAAGCACAATATTATTACCACATTTAATTTTTTAACAGAAAGTCCTTAATGACATCAAATATGTGAGATTTCTCCTGAGTGCAAGCACTGGAGCTCGGGGAGATCAGAGCTATGGGTCTGGTCTCAGGTTCTGAGTCCCAGGTTGGGACCATCTTAGAAATTGGATAACCTTGCCAGAACCCACTGTTCTAACCTTCAAGCCCCTTGGTTTAGTCCACCTTCCTTGCCTTGCAGCTCTGTTTTAAGTCTAGAATAGAAAAACTGTTAACTGTGCTTGGCGAATGACCCTGGACTCTTACTTATTAGCTACCTGGTCTTGGGCGAAGATTTAATGACAGTTTCCTCATCAGTGAAATAGGATAATAGCACATCATAGGACAGTGGTGATCATTGAAAACAATGAGTTTTTGGGGTGCCTGGGTGGCTCATTCAGGTAAATGTCCAACTTTTGATTTCAGCTCAGGTCATGGTCTCAGGGTCATGAGATTGAGCCCAGCAGGGGCTCTGCACTGGAGGTGGAGCCTGCCTAATATTATCTCTCTCCCTCTCTCTTGCCCCTTCCCCCAAATCCCCACTTGTACTCTCTCTTTAAAAAAAAAAAAAAAAAAAAGGACCTTCCTTTGGTCATTCTTCCAGGGTAGGTCTGTTGGTAACAAATTCTATTTTTTCTCTATCTTAGAATGGCTTTATTGTCTTTTCATTCCTGAAGGATATTTTTGCTGGATATAGAATTCTAAGTTGACAGTTCTTTTCTTTCAGCACTTAGAAAATGTGCCACTTTCTTCTGGACTTCTGGACTCCTTCCTTCCTTCCTTTTTCTCTTTTTTTTTCTCTCTCTTTCTTTCTTTTTTCTTTTCAGGAAGCATTTTATTGTTGCTCCAAGTTTAGGAATTTTCACTGACAGAAATTCAACACTTTCAGAAAACCTCCCGGATGGCCCTGCTCATCTTCTGAATCTTGGTTTTCTCAGACATATCAGCATATTTCTCTCCAATACAATCATTCCACCCACTATTGACAGATCAGTCTTAACTTCCAATTTCAATAGTTGGCCTTTCCTTAGGAAGCTCTTTGGGACAGTTTTTAATTCAGTAAGAGTGGTTTCATCTAAAGGAGATGCAGTGGTCACTGTGCACATTATTTCTCCTTGGTGGACACTCATCATGGTCGAAAAAGCATATGTGACTCCAGGGGTATTGTCCAAGCTACCATTCTCAGCAAGAAAATTGATCAAGTTGGATGTAAGAGGACAGAACCTCTCTTTTGAGCTCAAGTCATTTAGGCTCTTCACTTTCATGGAACGGTTTACACAGGGACTCATAATGGAAGCAGCCATTTTGGGTTCCTACAAGATTTGTGCTACTCTCAACAATTCTTTTACTACTTGTTACAGTTTATTCTGTTCAGATGCAGCAGAATAAGCAGTGGCATAGCATCCTTCGATACCATACATGTGAACAGGTTGCCTCACAAGCTTGGAAAGTGGTCTGACCACAGATGTTCTAAAGCATCGAACCTGCCGAGACAGCCCAGACACTGCTGGGGCAGCCATCTTCTCTGGTCTGGATTTGGTAATTTCTAATAAGAAAGGCACTGTCATTCAAATTTTCTTTCCCTATAGGTAATATATCATTTCTCTCTATGTACTTTTCCCACGTTCTTAGTTTTCAAAAGTTTGATTATGATATGTCTGGGCATGGATTTTTTTTTTTTCTTTTAGCCCATTTGAGATTCACTAAGCTTCTTGAATCTAGATTTATGTCCCTTTCCAAATTTGGGGAAATTTTTGGCATTTTTTCTTTGAATATTTTTCCAGCCCCATTCCTTTCCTCTTGGGACTCTGATAACATGAATGTTAGTTCTTGAGGCTCTGTTCACTTGTTTTTTCAGTCTATTTTCTGTCTTTTTTTCAAAAGTGCGTAATTTCTATTCATCTATCTTCAAGTTCATGGTTCTTTCCTCCATTACCTCTTTTTTATATCAACTGCATCCAGAATTTTAAAACTTTGGTTATTTATATTTTTCAGCTCTACAGTTTCCACCTAGTTTTTTTTACATTTTCTCCTTCTTTCTTGAGATGTTCCATTTTTAAATTTGTTTCAAGAGTGCTCCTAATTACTTATTAGAGCTTTTTTTATGATGGCTGCTTTAAAATCTTTGTCAGAAAATCACATCTGAATCATCCTGGTATTAGCATCTATTGATTGTTTTTTCTCAATTTGTGATTTTTCCTGGTTCTTGGTATAAGAAATGGTTTTTTAAAATTATAGCCCGGACATTTGGGAATTGTGAGACTCTGGATTCTATTAAAATCCTCCATTTTACCAGGCAGTCATCTGTTTAGATTTAGCACACAGGTCCAATCTGCTTCATTTATGTTACCTTGAGGCTAATCTGAAACCTAGGTGATATTCCTTGCTGTAGCATTCAAACCTTTTGTCATGTTAATTACGAAGTTTTATATGTGGGGCACTTGGGGTCATTTCATATACAGGTTTAAAAAGTTCCTTTCTCCACTCCCTTCACTCTGAAATCCTCCTGACTCTCTGGTTGGGAAAAGAGGAATATGATCTGCCACTTCTGAGTGTAGATGGAAGTCCACCTCCCTACTTGACCTCTTAAACACCACCCTGGATCAGGAACCAAAGGGTTCCCTGCTACTGCTGGGCAAGGAGTAGAAGCCAAGTCTCACCTCTCAGCCTTGACTGGCACTTGGGGGCTGGGAGAAGCTGGAATTGGGTGGGCACTAATAAAAAGGGCTAGGCGGTGCTCCTCCTTGTCCTTTGGCTGGAGAGACCAGTCTTTTCTTGGGACTTCAAAAAATCTGGACCTAGTGATGTTTCTCAGAACATCCAGAACATATCCAGAACATATGGGAGACAAAAAGGAAATCTAGGAACACACTATCATATCATTCCTCAAGGCCCAAGATCCCTAGCCAGTCTGCTATGTTTTTTCTTGCTATTCAGAGGCTTCCTATGTTTGTTTGTTGTATTCTAACCAGGGTTCTTAGTTGTCTGTATGAGAGGAATAGGAGAAATGAGCCCACTCTATCTCATCTGATTCATCATCTTCAGAAGACTTTCTGGTACCAGGCAGAAATGACACCACTTAAGTGAGAAAAACCACATTCTGGTTTGCCTTTGCCTTGGATGTAGGCATTTTTCTCTGCCTTTTCCAGTGTCAAGGAACTGCTTCCCAACTTGGGATGGCTCCTCTTAAAAGTTCAAGGCCACTGGGAATCTTGGAGCCATCATGGAATTCTTTCTGGATTCCACAATCATCGCTGAAGATGTCAGCCCAAAGAAGCATCCTGGCTTACCTGTGTGCATACTGTCTGCTCCTTGCTGTACTGGGAAGGTAAGAATCAAGGACCAACCATAGTATCCTCACTACAGGACTTCTGTCCCCTGAACTTCACAGCTGTGCCACGGAATTGACCTGCCTTTGGTATCTGGAGACCGCAAAAACCAACAATTAGGAAAAGAAATAAGTCCCAGAGCTGCCATTTCAACCCTGTGAGCAGTTGCTAACTTAAAACAAACTCCTCAAATCATTACAAATGCAGGTGTCTGCAGTTTTTCTTTATCTCTACCTTTGTCCCAGAGCAGAAAAATCACACTTAGGTGGTCAAGTATTTCTTTTCAAAAGGAAAGTGTCATTTGAGCCTCCAATAGTCGTATTTTCTCAGAGGAAACTATTGCCAAACAGCAATCCTATTGCCGCAGGCAATCTTTTATCATCCCAACTTTTTTTTTTTAGTTGTTGAATTTAGAAGTTATTTCCTCAAACATTCCACATCAGATATCAAAAAATCTTCAGAATTTAAATCCTATAATTCGTAGATCTCATAAGCACTTACCACCAGGCTAACCTATCAGGAAACTGTAAGTTTTCACTGCATCAATGCCTGCAGCATCCCAGCGACACCCTCCTTGGTGGATGTGACTTCAGGAACGGGCTCCCTAGGTTCGCTTCCTCAGAAGCACACCTCTTTCATTTCTGGCTTTTATGGAAATTCATTTTCTTTTATTCTGTCTCTTCCTCAGCAATTCCCCAAAGTAACTATTACCTGAGTATTAGTGATTACTCAGGAGGCCTCAGCTTATGGCTAGATTATATGGGATTGCATAGGATCTCATAGGTTCTACACCCTCTCTTTAGAAAAGTTAGGTCATTACCATTAGGTGGAAGTAGAAAATGTGTTCTTTGGAGCAGAATGAAATCAAGATTTGAATCCTTTCTAAAATTACTGTTAAAGTCCAGGACAACCTCTAACTACCCCCTTGTCTCTCCTTCATCCCTGGAATTTTCCTCTTGCCTCTGAACGTAAATGGCGGGGGGGAGCTTTCAAAGGAAAAGCCTTTCATTTTGGTGGAAATGTTCTCACTGCTTCTTGATTTTACTCCTTAGTTTGGCTCATCCTCTTGCTCCTCTTTAGATAAAGATGAAATTCAAAAGAGATGGAAAAAATGAATTAATAGTAAATCAAGTCAAATTGCTAATGTTGAGAAACCACCCTTCACATCTCTCATTTTGAGAGAATAAATGGTTCCCCAACTTTTCTTTGTGGGCAAAGCTTCTCATAAGCAATTTTGAATTCCTTTTTATAATTAATGTAAAACTGCAGAGTTTCCATCAACAGAAAAGTGAATTCCAGCACCAGGCTGGTGATATGGATAATTTGCCTTTGTAATGACATAGAGCATGTAATCCAATGGCTGGGGGTAAGCCTGGGGAGCCAGACTCTGGGAAATGTCCTAATTTTTGACTGTGGTCTTTGAGGATTGTCTCCTAGGGCTACTTGGGCAAGACAAGGAACCTCATAACAACTGAGACCTGGATCAGAGAGGGACCTTCTCTTCTGTCCCAGTCAGTTCCATAGCAGAAGAAGCAAGTGTAGAAGGTGATTGGCAGGGCAACACCCCCCCAGCAGGCAGCACACTCTAGAAGAATGTGTGGACTACTGCATGTGGACAGCAGGGCCACAGGACCTCAGGCTAAGATGGGAGCCAGGGCCCGACAACACCAATGGTGAGAAGTTTTACAGGCTGAAAGAGCCTGTCCAGCTGGCAAGTATGTATGACACACATGTCCCAACTCTAAGGGAGACCACTTGGGAAGAGCCACTGGGAGCCTATGATGTGGCAAGAATGAGTGAATAGCTTTGACAGCCAAATGTGAATAGTTATATACAAATCAGAGCTCCACATCATGGCTCAAAGCCACCCTAGATCTCTCAGAGTGATGAAAATTACCATGTGAACTATGCAGAGCAGAAGTTGCCCCTGGAGCCAATGACAAGAAGAGCAGATTTTCCCTGGAACAGCAGGCAGTTCCTGTGAGGCTGAGCTCAGACTCTGGGGACAAGTGCAAGCAATGCTATGCCCCCAGTTGTGGGGAGAGGCATGAGCCCTGATAAATGTCTTCCTTGGTGCCCTGACCATAGACACTCTTGAGACAGGTGTGCTATCTGTCTTCCCCAATGCTGGACTGTTTAGCTGGTTATTTCCCCAGGCACTTGGAAGAGGCTTTGCCACATATCTGAGCACTTGAATGGTACCTGTACCACCTTTCTCCTTACCTGTTCTGTTTCTGTGCTAGCCCTGCTTATGTTCATCAGTTTTCACCTTCTGGCCCTGCTTACTCCCAACCGCCCTGAGGGTTCCCCATCTCCCTCTGGCATGGGTCCACCCGGGCAGTTCACACCCTCTGTGTCCCATGATTGGCTTTAGGAGTGGTAGTAGGAATAGGTAGGGCAGACAGTTGAGCTCTAAGTTTGGGAGTGCCACAAGAGGAACACAGGAAAGGGGATGAGAAAATGTAGGACCTTCTCTTCTTTGGGCAACACAACTCCCCCAAAAAGAGACAGAGTTTCATCCATGGGGATCTGTTTTGAGGCCTGGGATGATTTAAAATGGGACATGGAGGAGGGATGATGGATTCAGAGCTAGCGGAGTCCCAGAAGGCAAGAAAAACACAATCTGGGTGCTGTCACTTGGGGAGGATGGAGAAACCCTGAACACCCTTGGGAACGAGCAGCAGGAGGGAATCAGGCCAGCAGTCAGGCTGCCCCAGGGCACACACGGAAGATGCGAGTTGGTTGGTTCAATGGGAAAGGAATAATGGTGAGTAAGGGATGAAGGGACAGGAAACTGCCAAATTTCAGGTGTCTGAAGGCCAGCTCCACCAGCCTCACAGGGCATGGAGGGAAATGCTCTCAAGAAATTTGTCCCTCTCTAGGTGGCTTCCTTCCCAGGGGTGACTCTGATCCCTATGAGCATAGGGAACTGGTATAAGTTCCAGTCTTAATACTTCTTGGATATTCCCGAAGGATGATCTCCAATGATGTTGGCATTTTAAATGCTTCTCATTGACTCCCAATCCTCAGGATGAAACTGCGTACATGAACAGATCACAGACCTATACTGAACTTGTTGAAATGTAGAAGATTTTATTCCACAATTTTTGGAAATCCATAAAGATTCCTTTACCTTCTCTCTGAAAGGCTCTTTTCTTTGCAGATTATACTTCAAGTAATTTGCCTCTGATGACCTTTCCTTTACCTTCTACTCTCCCCTCCTTCTTTCTCTCCCATCTTACTCCCTCCCCAACCCCCCTTTTTCACAGATTTCCCCAAATAAAGTCATCTAAAGATTATTCATAAAATAGAATTCCAGAAGTTTCTAAACTATCATTAAGTCACATGCCTTCAATTTAAAGGAAGGAATTTGGGTATAAATCAAGAATACAGGGCAAATAAAAAATGCCTTGTCTCAGTGGAACACATTTTAAAAACCAGCACACAAGCCACATGCAAAGTCAGATATTAGCATTGTTCTTTGAGATGTTACCACATGGATGACACATTATGGTGAGTGAAACATGGTGTGTCAGGTTTGACACAAGGATAGAAAAAAAGTCAAACAAGCCTCAGATGACTGTTGTTTTGATGATGGAATTTGCAAGGTAAAAATGTCAGAGACTTGAAAAGCATAGTACTCCAGATGAAAGACTTTAAGTAGCAAAAGAACATTCATTACTATAATAAGGAGGGTAGAAATAATACAACATAGTAGATTCTCAGCATTTGTTGTACAAATGATCAGGAAAGCAAGCTACAGCAAGTGATGGTTTTAACGAATGATGATTATGAAGCATATCTCAATTGAATGGTTAAGATTTGAGATAAGTAAAATTTCATTCAACATGTTCACAGATGATCTGATGGGAAAATGCTGTTTCCCTTTTCTCAGAAAACTACTACAGGATGTGTTCCACAAAAATGAGAGACTACGCCGAGAAAGAGAAAGATGTGGGTTCTAGGAAATGAGATCCGACAAAGAAGAAGGCAAAGGGAATGCATAAGACAGCAACGAAGAAAAATCAGAGGTCAACATCTATATAGCAGTCTTCAAGAACTTTCTGTGGAAATTGGTGCAGGACGGGGAATCTGGGTAGGAGAGCTCTCTCATGCGATGGTCCAAGGGAGCTGGCTGGCATCAGCATGTGGGAGTCAACTGTTAAATAGTAAATATTTAAATAATGTTGTAAGCCATTTGTTAAACACAGCCACTATGAAAAATTGAGTTATACAAACTAATAATTAAAGAAATCATACTAAAAATGAAGGTAATAAATATTCAAAATCCATCCCTATTTTATCTCATTTTACTAATATTTATGTTCTTGAGGTTATTTATGTTTTTTTTGCACTTGGATGGTAAAAGCATATAGTGGATGCCATTACACATGTTTCCCCAGCTCTATGTTCAGTGATGTCACATTTAATAGTTGGAAATTGGCCAGGGTGGGAATACTTACACTATGGAAATTGACAAAAGCTGCAGATCAGGCCTTGGCTTGTTATTTTGATAGTTCAGACTTAAGAAAATAATGAAGAAGTAGTTAATAATGCAGATTAAACTTTAAAGTGTGCTCTGTTTGAAGCCTTCATATTGTGAATAGCATGAAGAAAGCAAGGAAATACTTATTTTTCCAGCATTTGAGAACTAATATTGGATGCAGCAAAGGAGTTGCTCAAATCATTTGAACAAAATAAATGAAGTTCCAAAAGAAGTTTTCTTGTTTTCACTTTTGTCTTCCTTGCTCACATAAATGAAAGTACCAACTAACAATCATGTAAGAACCATGCTCATTTCATAGGGATACGGAAGAGTTTGGCAAAAAAGCAGTGAAAGCTTCCCATGAGAACAGAATGGCTATGTGGGTGTTATGGTAGAATATTGCAGGTTGTAGTGTCAATTGTAAATTGTAAGTTCTGTGCTACAACTTCCCTATGTCCGCTGCCATGCGCTTTGGCCCAGGACCAGCAAGCTAGTTCGCAGAGCCGCCAAGAGAAGAACCTGGGGCAGTTAGCCCCAGTCACTCTGCTGGTCCACCTTCTTTGCGTTACAATTACATGCGTAAATACACACACACTGTTAGCATACACATAGACCATTAGTATGTACATAGATAGTGCATACATAGTCTGTTAGCATGTACATACACTGTTGGCATGCATATAGGCTGCTAGCATGCATATAGACTGCTAGCATGCACATAGACTGTTACCATGTATATAGACTGTTACCATGTACATAGACTGTTAGCAAGCATATAGATTGCTAGCATGCATATCATCTGTTAGCGTGTACATAAACTGTTAGCATGTATGTAGACTGTTGGCATGCATATAGATTGTTAGCATGCACATAGTCCACTAACATGTACACAGACCATTAGCAAATATATAGACTGTTAGCATGTACATACACCATTAGCATGCACATAGTCCATTAACATGCACATAGACTGTTAGCATGCACAAAGACTGTTACCATGTACATAGACTGTTGGCATGCATATAGATTGTTAGCATGCACATAGTCCACTAACATGTACACAGACCATTAGCATGCACATAGACCATTAACATGTACATAGACAGCATGTACATAGAATGTTAGCATGCATATAAATTGTTAGCAGGTACATAGATGGTTAACACACACATAGACTATGCCCATGTTTATAGAATTTTTACAATGAGACAGGCACTATTCTTACAACCTCCCGTTTACAGACATGGGAGCTGAGACTTGCAGTGGTTCCTATGCCCCACAAAGTCATACAGTGTCAGCTTGCCCAGATCTTGTGCCTTGCTGAACTACCTGCCTCCCCAGGATTGGGGTTGGGGGGACTGGAAGCTCTGGAGGTTACCAGGAGCACCCCCTGCCCACCCAAAAAGCTCTCCGTTCACCTAATGGCATCATCTTCTGCTCAGCGTGATGGCAGTAATCCTATCCACTATGTGCTTTTCCTGAGAAAATAAATTAAAGCAGGACTCTCTGTCCCCAAGCCATTTAATTGTCCTGCCTTCGCAGTCTTTGTCTGAGAAACACCCCTCGCATCTCAAGACCCTTTAAACATGTCTCTGTCTTTGGGTGGTTATTTCTGGAACTTAGCCTTTGAAATCTCACCCAATTTACAAAAGCTGTTTTATATTTCATACATCTCACTTGATCGGTCTATGCACAGTGGTCTTTCTACCCAGGAAAGAAGCTTGCAGCCAGTCTCAAAACACAGGCCTTCCCCACACACCTTGCCAGGGCCCCACAACCTTCATGGCAGACTGGGGAGACTCACAGAACACCACAGAGAGTTTGGGGTTACAACCGGCTAGGTCAGAGAACACACAGGAGGGGGCAAGCGCAGATGGACAGACTCATAGACATCCGCCCACCCTCAGAATTGGATGGTCCGGGCGGCCACAAGCATGCCTCATCTGGCCACGTTCCAGCGAGTCCCGGCAGAGTCACCTGCAGTCACAAATCAACTCCAGAACCTTCCCTGAATCACATTAAGGCTCTAAAATCAACATCTGACTCTGGCCAAATAAAGCCCCCCTCTTGCACTGTTTGCAGCAAGAATTATAGACTTTGTGTGGAATGCTTTTAATTTTTATCTAAGTCAGGGCAAGCAAGGCTCGTCTTACTGAGCCCTAACCAGGGCGGTGACTCACTCCGGGCACCCCAGACAGCCCTGAATGGGAGCGTCTTCCCCTGAACCAGGGTGGCCCTTTTCCGTACTACAGGGGTATCAAGAATCAGGTGGTATTGCCTTTATGTGTGCTCAGAGGATTGACTCCTGGGGATGGCCACTATCGACTTAGGCTTCTGGCACACACCTGAGCCCACCTTGTGCTAGCTGCCCATCGTAGCTAGCTCATAGCTCTCACCCAAACAGAGAAAGCCAGGTGTCGTGGTAGGAGGCCAAACCCCATGCACCAATTTATGCAACTAAAGAAGAAAATAAAAAAGCAAGTGGAAAAGTCTTCATAAGTACAGTCACCAGTGATAACAGTAAATTGTTCAGGGATCTGTCAGTTGAGCTGAAAAGGCAGGCGGCCCAGGTGTGGTAGAAAGCTGCAGTCTGAGACACCAAGACTGAAACGAGTCAATCACATGACCTTGAGCCAACCACACTTCGTATGGGGTTTTGCACATAGTTAGTGCTCAATAAATGTTAGCTGCTTTTCTTGCTTATTTCCTTTTATTAGTAATATTTAAATTTTTATGCAAATTGATTTTAATCTGATGTACTGTCCTATGACTTTTCACCCATGGGTTGATTTAACTACCACCAATAGGTTATGGAAAATTCCATCACCCAAACAAATCCTTCACGCTGCCCCTTTATGGTCAAACTCTTTTCCCACTCCAACCCCAGGATACCACTGATCCGTTTTCCATCTCTCTAGTTTTGCCCTTTCCAGGATGTCACGTAAGTAGATTTAGAGAGTAGAGAAGCTTCTGAGACTGGTTTCTTTCACTAGCACTATGCCTCCGAAACATCTGTGTTGCTGTGTGTATTGGAGGTCCGTTCCTTCTTACTGCTGAATAGCATTCTGTGGTTCACGTACGTGTCCATAGTCTGTCAATCTAGACCTCCAGCAACACTGGGGTTATTTCACTTTGGGGCATTCATGAAGATGGTTTCTCTATGGATTCATGAACACAGTTTCATGTGAGCATGTTTGCATTTTTCTAGAACAAATACCTAGGAGTGAGATTATTGGATCCCATGGTCCGTATGTGATTATGTTTATAAGATGCTGACAGATTACGATGCAGAATAGCTACATTCTCATCAATGTAAGAGAGTGCCTGTTGCCACACTCTTGCTAGTACTTGGTATTGTCAGTATTTTTCATTTAAACCATTCTAGTGGAGAAAGGGGAACCCTCTTATACTGTTGGTGGGAATGCAAGTTGTTTGCAACCACTTTGGAAAACAGTGCGGAAATTCCTCAAGAAATTAAAAATAGAGCTACCCTACACCCCTACAATTGCATTACTGGGTATTTACACCAAAGATACAGATGCATGAAAGGAAGGGCCACATGTACCCCAATGTTCATAGCAGCAAGGGCCACAATCACCAAACTGTGGAAAGAGCCAAGATGCCCTTCAACAGATGAATGGATAAAGAAGATATGGCCCATATACACAATGGAATATTATGCCTCCATCAGAAAGGATGAATATCCAACTTTTGTATCAACATGGATGGGACTGGAAGAGATTATGCTGAGTGAAATTAAGTCAAGCAGAGAGAGTCAATTATCATATGGTTTCACTTACGTGTGGAGCACAAGGAAAAACATGGAGGACATTGGGAGAGGGAAGGGAAGGGTGAATTGGGGGAAATCAGAGGGGGAGATGAAATATGAGAGACTGGGGACTCTGAGAAACAAACTGAGGGTTTTGGATAGGAGGAGGGTGGGGAGTTTGGTAAGCTTGGTGGTGGGTATTAAGGAGGGCACATAATGCATCGAGCACCGGGTGTGGTGCATAATCAATGAATCTTGGAACACTGAAAAAATTAAATTAAATTAAAAAAATAAAATAAACCATTCTAGTAGGAGTGGAGTGGTATCATACGGTGGTTCAAATTTGCATTTCTCCAGGGGCTAATGATGTTGAGCATCTTTTTATGTGCTTATTTGTTACCCTTATATCGTCTATGTCTGTTCAAATATTTTTCTCATTTTTAAAAGCAGGTCATTTATTTTCTGACAACTGAGTTTCAAGAGTTCTTTATGGATTCTAGATATAAGCCCTTTATCTAAAACATGATTAGCAAATATTTTCTCCCAGTCTGGTTGACCTTTTTATTTTCTTTAAGTAGTGCCTCTTGCAGAGCAAAAGATTTTGATTTTGATGAAATTCAATATATGAAGTTTTTCCTTCAATCATCTTGTTGATGTCATATATGAGAACTTTTTGCCTGACCCAAAGTCATAAAGATGTTCTCTTTATTTATAAAAAGTTTTATAGTTTTACATGATTAATTTTGAGTTAATTTTTATAAGGTACGAGGCTAAGGATTTTTTAATTTTTAAGTTTTTTTTTGTCTTTGTTTGGTTTTTGTTTTTGCTTATGGGTGTCTGATGGTTTTAACCGCCAGCCAATATTAACACAGAATTTTAACCCCTCCTCGCATCAGTTTTTTTTCTCTGTAAATTGAAGATCATTTTTACTTACCTCAAATAAGAAGATATATTTGTGAAAGGGCCTAGCCCAGTGCCTGGCATGTGGTTCATAGGAAAATACATAAATAAATATCAGTTTAAAATACACAAACACTCCTAGAAAAAAACAACTGCAAATGAGTCCAAATATTAAGATCCATCACCTGAAGTTAAATTCTGAAATCACAGGGTAACATTTGCAGCTCTAACTCAAAAACACTATAGAGGAGTCATCACTGGCTTCAAGGCGGCCTCTTTAGAGAGACCTGCCCAGAGAACATCCTTGCTTTCCCTTAGAAATGAGGTCCCTTGTCCGTTTCTGTTCACAGTCAGACAGGCTCGCCGTTAAAAGGCATTGATCTCAGTCGAAGTCAAAAACTGTCCTCATAAGCTGCAGCACGGAGCTTGCACGCAAGCGCGCATAGACATGCGCACACTTGCGGGCAATGTACAAAACCCACTCCTGGGCAGACTGCAGACCAGCAGACTTTGCCTGCCCAGACCCCTCCAGGGAGTCGTCCTCATGGGAATGATTTACCCCAGTGACTCCAAGACCACAGAACTCATCCAACAAAGGAGCTCATTTACTTTCTGACATGGTTAATGTCCCGATTTAATGACCCTCTTGTATCACATTCAGCACCCTAAATTATAGGGCAGCCCAGGCAATTACACAGCAGGATCCAGGACGGCCCCTCTCCCAGGAGCTGCAGCGTGGTCCCCACGGAGCTCGGGGCTCCACGGAGCTTCCAGCCCTGCCCGTGAGCTGCAGGCCTCGGCTCCCATCAAAGGGATTGTTTGCACCTCCTTGTGGTTCCAGATCACTGGCTCCTGGGATTTTGCGCCACAGGATATATTATTGTGAACGTAGGACTGCACATGTGCAAGACTACAAAATGTCTTTCTTGTAGTTCTTACTCAAGGAACGGAGTCCGTGTTTCCTGATTGTGTTTTCAAGGGGGTAAAAAAAATCCTTGGCGCGCTCTGAAATGTCTGTGTTATGAAAGATCATTTTTCCTTAATGACCCTTCGGGATTAAAGTAGTATGGCAAGGATTTCACAAACAAGAGTCCCTGAACTTGCTCCTGAATATTTCTGGGCTCAGAGCTCAGCCAATTAGACAGGTTAGCACCTAGCAAAAAGTTTCTCAAATGGGTTTAAGAGATTTTTGCAACCCTGGCATTAATCGTAAGGTTAATGTAAGATAAAAAGGTAAAAATCTGATGCCGGGGACCCACATTCAAGAGCTTACATCTAAGGAAACATATGGTGACTTAGGCTGATGCATTCAAATGCATCCAGATGAATTTCTTAGCTTTGACCTACTATTTATTCAGTATATAATGACTTTTGAGGACACAAAATGGTGGAAAACATTGCCTATGAAAGGAAATTTCACTTTGAAAAATAATGTCACACTCTAAAACTTAGAAGCCACTTTATAAATACAAGAAATAAACCAATCTATGTTCCAATGAGACAAAAATAGGTAATGACAAGTTATAGAAATTAGCATTCAGAATAAGAGGGAATAGCTTAAAATCCTGTAATTATATCAATTTGATTCACTAAATATAGATCAGGTGGAAAGAAGAGCCCTCTTGAGAGAGAGAAATTGCAGGCGGGTGACAAGAGGCCTGAATCTAATGTTCCAAACATTGTTTGACTCTGTTCTGAATCCTCAAACTCCTGAGCTAGCCCTAGAAAGGGATTTATTGCCACTTTGGGGGAAAAGACTCTTTGGAAGTTATCGAAAGGGAAGTAACAATGGCTATTGTCTTCCTTCTGGCATTCCAACCACTGCTTGGTTATGCATTCTGGGCTTTATCTCAGTCCCTCCAGAGACGAATTAATCACCCAGAGCCCTCAGTTTCCTGGGTGGGAAATAGATGGGAATAAAAATTCCTATCTTACGGAGTTGTCGTGAGAACTGACATAAGATACATAAGTTGCTTAGCAAAGACGGCTTTGACATAGAATGAAGATTCAACATTTAACTGGTGTCATTATATTCATGGTTATCATTTGATGATACCTTGAAGATGTTCAACTTGGGAGATATTGTGTCATTTCATGAGCTGATGGCTGACCCAATTAGTGGCAAACCTAATGCATTCTTCTTCTCTCCCTCACTCTCTGTCTCTCTCTCACACACACACAAACACACACACACACATACCACATAGAACTGAATTTAATTGTAAGTTATTAAGCATTAGAATGCTTGGTTTCTTTTCAGCTCCTAATTATAAAACAATAGTAATTACTTTAAAATAATAACAATTATTACTATATGGCACTGAAGTCAAGTACTAGTGGAATTTATAAGGAACGTGAGTGAGCTGCCTTGAGATTCACACACAGCTGTGTTGGCTCTAACAGAAAAAGAAGCTGTGGAAAGAAAGAAACAAAAAGACATTAAAGGCAAAGCATAAGGGGAGAACTAGTAGGTAATGTAGTCTTTCTCCTATTCTGAGCTGACCGACTGGGGGGACCCAGGCCATTCCCTCCAGCTGGCAATAGAAGGAAAGCCTAGCTCACAGGAGCAACGTAGAAACCATAATAGAAAACACCCCTCAGCCTGCTGTAGTTGATAGCATGTAATACAAAACACATTTGTCATTTTCCCTTATATCTAAATAAATAAATGCCCAGGGGGAAGGGGAAGCTCACTGCGGCAATCAGATTTGGTGATGTGTCTCAAGAAAGAATGTACACCCAAGGACTGGCACAGAAGATGTGGACAGCAATCAGCCAAATGAAACAACCAGAAAAGACCCACCACGTTGGGACAGGGTGGAAAATGGCAGATGGCGTGGGCAATGGAACCAAACGAATCCCCTGAGAATTATATCATTTTCATCAGATTGAGTCATTGTGGGAAAAATGGGGGGAACAAATCAAAGTCTATTACTTCAGGGAGCATTCAGGGCTAAAGGCACAGTTTTATAGGTTGTATGTGAATATTCATAAAACCAACGTTGAGTTTTATATGCCACAGTTCTGAATGATTGGGAGCGACGCCTTCCCTTGGAGACTCAGGGCAGAGGAGGGACGTGTCTGTTGGAGAGGCTCTTGATGTCCATGGTGGCACATAGAAAAGATAAGGGATGAAGTGTGACCACTCCCAAAGCCAAGGGATGGAGTTGGAAGCACTGCCCATGTGGAAAAGTAATGCCCCACAGGGGGCTATGTTTATCTGTTCTGAGGTCGTTGACTAGATTCTCAATGTCGCTCCTTCTGCGAGGTACCAACGGGCCTGGATTATTTCTGGAAGGGACTCCAAGAGCATCCTGGATTAGCACTGGGGCCTGGAATCACTTGGCTTCCCCTGGTATGAATGTCACAGATTTAGGAGTATATTTCAATACTTCTTTCTCCTCTTTGTGTCCTATATGTCTCTATCCTCACAGAAGCTAAATTTCTAAACCTATGCAACCTCTCTCAAAAGGATGTTTTTTAACAGGATAGGCCCTTTTATTTAACTGAACACTCAACCCTGTGAAAGCTTGTGAAAGAAAAGTTAAATAAGCAAGGAAAACAAAGTTGATGTTCTTAAAGTGTAGGGAGGCATGGCAGAAATGAAGAAAAGAGTTTCCTTTCATTTGCTTTTGATTTATCATAAGTATTCAAGATCAAATAACATTGGTAGAGAAAAAAAATACAGCTACTACTCACCTTATAAGGACTTTTTCACAAATATAACAATCTGGCAAGTGTTGTTCTTAAAAGCAACTGATTCCTACAAATTTTAATGACTTTCTCATCTCCAAATCTCAGGCCCAAGACTGAGTAGAAAACAGAACTTCAGAATATAAGAAAATGAGGGGACTTAGCCAGCTCAGACAGAAGAACATGCAACTCTTGATCTCAGGGTCATGAGTTTGAGCCCCACATGGGGTGTAGAGATTACTTAACAAATAAAACCTAAAAAAAAAGAATATTAGAAAATAAAAATAATAAAAATACATATCAGAAACTATGTATTGCAGCTAAAACAATACTCTGAGGAAATTTCATAGCCTTAAGTACTGATATTAAGAATGTATGCACTCAAAAATACTGGGGAGAGAGCAATAAAATAAATCCGAAGACCTTTCAGGGTAATAAATAGTAAAAATAAAAGGATATAGGAAAACAAGGTAGAACCGCCAAATAAGTTCAAGAGATACCCCTCACCCCGAGGAAAAGGGGTAAGCTAAATGTTATTAAAACAATAAAATTTTAATTATAAATAAACAATTTACCAAATGGAGGGGAAAGGAGGAAAGCCATAAAGAGAAAGAAAAATATGAAAATTGGGTAAATTCTCAGCTACAAGGGAAAATTCTGAAATAATAAATGATTACTCGGTTCAGTTCTACAAAAGTAAACATGAAAACCTCAATGATTTTCCAACAAAATATAAATTATTAAAAATAGAACCAGAAGAAATAGAAATAGAAACAAAATGATTTGCATAGTAGAAATTTTATGTTATCAAAAAGTTACTCTCGGGTGCCTGGGTGGCTCAGTAGGTTAAAGCCTCTGCCTTCGGCTCAGGTCATGGTCTCGGGGTCTTGGGATCGAGCCCCATATTGGGGTCTCTGCTCAGCAGGGAGCCTGCTTCCCCTTCTCCCTCTGTCTGCCTCTCTGCCTACTTGTGATCTCTCTCCTCTCTGTCAAATAAATAAATAGAATCTTTAAAAAAAAAAAAAAAAGAAGTTACTCTCCTCAAACAGCCCAGTTGGAATTGTAAATGGTTTCAATCAAACATCCAAAGTACAGATACCTTCAGTGCTCTTTAAACTGCTATGGATCAGAAAGAAAGAAGGAAAGCTTCCAAACCACTTAAATTTCAGAATTTTTATTTTGAAATACTTTCAGATTTTATGGAAGAGTTGCCAAGGTAGTAAAAAAAAAAAAAAATCCCATATATCCTTTTCCTAGAATTCCCTAGTGTTAATGTCTTATATAATTGGAGTACATTTGTCAAAACTAATTAATTAACATGGGTATAAAACTATAAACTACAGACTTTGTTTGGATTTCACCAGTTTTTCTCACTAATGACCATTTTTTAAATTCCAGCATCCATTCCAACATACTGTGTGGGCATTTGACAATTTATTTTTATGAGGCAAAAAATTGTGTACCCATAACAAGACTTGAAAAGACCTCCCAAAAGAAAAATATAGATCAATTTTGCTCACAAACTTAACTCCAAAATGTCTAAATAATCCAACCATGCTTTCAAAGAAAACTATACCACAGACAGATGCAGTGTATTCCAAGATGTGAGAAGGTTTCAGTTTATATAATCTATCAATATAACACAGAGTAAGTCAAAGGAGAAAAATTAAATTGTTTATCTACAGCTTTAGGAAAGGCATTTATTAATTTCAACATAATTCATCATTTAATATCTTTATAAAATAGAGGAACTCACAATTTTACACACACACACACACACACACACACACACACACACACACACACCGCAGCAGCAGTAGCATTTTGCTTAAAGACAAAGCACTGACAGTATTTCTATTTAAGCCAGGAAAGAGATACAATTACTACAATTATGAAACATTGCACTGGAATTACTAGCCAACGTAATTAGACAAGAGAAATAAAATGCAAAAAAAAATTAGAAGGAAGTAAATTTTTCATTATTTGCAGATGATAGAACAGTATGCCTGAAAGAAACACACACATACATGTTTACACACATACATAGGAGAAAAAGCTATTATAAACAACAAGGGAATTTAGTAAACTGGCTGGTGACAAAATTATGCAAAAATCAATAGCTTTCTTATGTGCAAGCAATAACTCATTAGAAAATAAAATGGACGTAAAGGGCATAAAAAGGAAAGAGAGAATGTCTGGAATTGTACTTCATAAATCTCCTGGATTTACATAAGTCTGGAGTCGTATTGCAGGTCTTATATAAAGAAACTTTAAACTGAGAAAAACTACCTTAATGAATAGGAAAAAAAAAACACATTACAAAGATAATAATTTCCCCTAATTAATGTGATCTCAGTAAAAATACCAAAAAGATCTCCCTGGGTTGTTTTTTTTCCAATCTTAGATTTCATTTTTAAATTATCTCTACACCCAATGTGGGGCTTGAACTTACAAACCTGAGATCAAGAGTTGCATGCTCCATTGACTAAGCCAGCCAGGCACCCCACCCTGTTTTTTTAACTGCATAAGCAAATGCTAAATCCACATAGGGAAAAAAAAAAAAAAAAGAAGCATTTGATTATTTCCAGAAAAATGGTTAAAACCCAAGAGCAATAAGAGGGAATCTGTACTAACACATGTTAAAATATTAAAAGCTGTAGTTTGTTTTTTGTGCACAAGTGGACAAAAAGCAATGGAACTGTGTAATAAGTACAGAAACAGGCTAAATGCATAAAGCAATTTGGCATATGATCAAAACTGCATTTTAAATCAGTGAGTAAAAGAGTAGATGATTCGAAAGTAGAGTTGGGGCATGGTGTGGAAATCGCCGAAATGTAATATGGAAATCCTTATCTCATTCCATTGAACCAAAAACTTCTACATGTATGAAAGATTTAAACACATACAAGAGGAGACTGCTGGGGCACCTGGGTGGCTTAGTCAGTTAAGTGTCTGCCTTCGGCTCAGGTTATGATCCCAGGGTCCTGGGATCAAGCCCCGCATTGGGCTCTTTGCTCAGCAGGTAACCTGCTTCTCCCTCTCCCACTCCCCCTGCCTGTGTTCCTGCTTAGGAGTGAGTCTGTTTCTTCCTCACCTTCTGTCTCTCTGCCTGCTTGTGCTCTATGTCTCTCAAATAAATAAAACCTTAAAAAAAAAAAAAAGAAAGGAAGATGAAACTGCTGAAATATTAGAATGTTATATATACTAAATTAATAAATAAGCAGACAAATAAATGTCTGTCAGGCCTGAGTGTTTTTAGAAGGTCTTTCAACAAAAGAGATAATATCCTGACATCATGTGGTAATGAATCTGACCACACAATTTTGCTTAGGGAATCTTAACATAAAGAGAGTCAAAAAATAAATGTCAGAGGAAAATACTTGTTATAGATAGGCTAGGAAAGGGACTGATTTCCATAAGATGCAATGATCTGTTGAGATCCAAAAAAGAGACAATTAACAAATAAGTAAGCCTATTTCCTGTAAAAAGGAATTCAAATGGCGGCCCAACCTTAGTGATAATTATAAATGTTATTTAATTTTATTTTTTAATTTTTTTAATATTTTATTTATTTGACAGAGAGAGAGAGATCACAAGTAGGCTGAGAGGCAGGCAGAGAGAAAGGGGAAAGCAGGCTCCTTGCTGAGCAGAGAGGACCCTGAGATCATGACCTGAGCCGAAGGTAGAGGCTTTAATCCACTGAACTACCCAGGCAACCCAGAAAGTTACTTAATTTTAAAGAGTAAAATTTCTACCTTTCAAATTGGTAATGATAAAAAAAAAAGTCTAATTTTTCACACTATCATGATGAAGCAGGACTCCCATTCAGCAACCACAAACAGGTACAACTTCTTGGGAAGTAAATTTGAGACCATCTACCCTTTGACTCTGTTGACACAAGACTGTACCTTTCAGTACACTCATAGAAATGTGCAAAGACACTTAGAAGGCGGTGCACAGCAACAACGTTTGATCCAAACACCCTTGAATGGCCATCGGTTTGCAAGACTGGTTAAGTCCAATATGGTACATCTAGCCAATGGAACACGACAAGTTGTGTAAATAATTGAGAAAAAAGCAAAATTAAATGAGATACTGTTTAGAGATTATTACATAGAGAATAAAATGGTTTTTATAAAGCAAGACAGTGTTCTTGAACTTCTGACGCTTTGGACAAGATCTGGTTCTAAGCTGTTTTGGTGGGTTCAAGGTTCTGGGTTTTATTAATGGGCTTAATACTATATACTCTTTATTGGTTCTATTGTGATCTACCAAGTATTAGGTAATAAGAGCTATCTTTTGGATATGAGGTGGCGCCTAGGTTTCAACATCAGAAGGAGTCACACACAAGTTTTAGTTCAGAGTCCTGGGTTGGCCCTTCACACGGGTGGCCTTGAACAAGTCATGCCTTGATTTCCTCATCTTTAAAATGGTCTTAATAATTGTACCTACCTCCTAAGAGTGTTGAGGGGATTAAAAATATTTGTACCAGCACTGAACACGATCATTACGGCAACGAAGGATGACCTACAAAAAGCAAGAGGCAGAAGTGGGGGAGGGACCTCTCCCTTTGGTGTAGTAGGTGGGGGAGAACTACATTTTGTGAACTCCTGGAATATTTACGCCCACAGAAGTTGGGCAATAATTGCTCCTCCGGAGAGGAGAACTCAAGTGGGAATTTAGGACAGGATGGAGACTTGCCTCTCATTGTACAATCTGACTCCCCCCCACCCATGTGTATGAATTCCTTTTCTAATTAAAAAATAAATCTTGTCCTAAGCCAGTCCTCAGCTGAAAGTTTTTCTGCTCTGGCTAGGAGGAATTCCACATGCCCACAGCCTTTCTCTCTGCCCACTGATGCTTAAGCTATCAATAATCGTCGAGCTTGATGTCATGCCAGTTCCCAGTGGTGTTGACAGACTCCAGCTCAAAAGTCCCTTTATTAGACCTTGTCCCTCAGTAAAGCTTGCAAATTGCTCTGATCTTAGTAGACAAAACCATCGCTCATTCCCTGAATCTCTGAGCATCCCACACAATAACGTAAGAATTGGCGAAAATTACCCGAGATAAAGCGTCCTTTAGAACATCAAAGTCCCTGATTTCCAGGTTGTAGGCTGCAGGTATGTGACAGGCCTGACAGGCCAGGTGGACGGCAGAGATAAAGCAAAAAGTGAAATTCTCCAGCCAGAGCGCCCGTGTTGGATTTGGTGCTAGGTTCTCTGCGAAGGGGATTAATGTTTTCCTCCAAGGCGTGAGCACATTTTGCTTTTACCTTCAAACCCAGGTAATCAGCAGCAGATAACGATCAGTGGATGAAGCCTTTAAACCCCATGTGAGCTGCAAAGCCTCCCTCCTGCTGGGTTTAATTTTGGACTGGGCCATTGCAAACTGTGTCCACATATTTCATTTCCCATGTTTCGGCTACATTCTTTGTGTCTCACTTTTTTTAGGATGAAAGCATCTTTCCCTTACTACCATCATTACTGTGCTTTTAGGAGCCACAGCAGCTTTTGCCTGCATTTTTGAAGATGTCTGGCAAACTTACCCCTTTGCTCAGGTGACATAAATATTGTACGAAAATATAGCCAAGATGGAAGTTTGCTTATTTCCCCCCCAGTACATACACGTCCGATCTGAAACTGTTAATGTGAGTTAGCATTTCAAACAGACTCTTCAAGGAAAATGGTGTCTTACACAGCTCACGGAGAAGTTGCTTAGCTCAACCACTGAGCTCTAGCTATCTCTCTGGAAAGGAAATATTTTATCATATGACAAAAAGAAAGGTGAAACTCTTCATATCAAACAGCTGAACTCTTGGCTTTACCTTGACTATTTTAGCTTCCAGAATTCTGTTCATAAAAATCAGCTCAAGTCACTGAATCAAACACGCTCTTGTTGCTTTCATGTAGATTACTGGAAACTAACAAGAAAGAGTCAGTAATATGGACATCCTAACTGAAGGTTCTGATAGAAAGTCAGATGTGAAAAAAAAAATTGTTGTTGCAATCAAAGCGATGTTGACATAAGCGGTTTGGAAATGTTACTGATCCACCATAGTCCTGGAATTTCAAGATTTTCAAGGATAGCAGAATACAATGCAAATAATTCCACTGCTATGATCTCTGGCTCAGGAAACTTAGTAATTTATAGAATTCATTGTTTAGATAAATGCTTCTTGAACCTGTAAGCAACTAGATAAAGTGCATGTCGGTCAGTCTATGGGGAAATGCTGTGAAGTGGGATGGATATCAAGCTAGAAAAGCATAAAGCCCAGAGAATAAAACAGATTCCCAAAGAGCTGAGTCCAAACCTGCATGTTTTGTGAAGCCAAGCCTTTCAGAGTCACTTCTTTGGGCAGCTGGACACCCACTCTCACGATGAAGCTTTGGAATATTCTTGGAATCACAAGTTAATACACCTCATCAAAAAAGTGGTCTTACCACTTTTCTTAAGATCCCAAGATTTTTAAAAAATTAAGAATGGCATTACCTACCACGATTATTTTTTTTCAGCAGATCCAAAAGATTTTACACCTTTTTTCAAACATAAACCCCACCATCCAAGAACAAATACTTGTCACCCTTGAGGAAAATCAAAATCATGAGACACCAGCCCTGAGCCATCTGGTTGCATAATTAGATAGGGCTGGACGACTGGAATGACGCCTCAGTCCCCTGAAGAGCCCGCTGCTGTCAAGACGACACTGGTTGTTGGTGTGAGGGCAGTGTGTTTTCTATACTTTGGCTCTGTGGCCTCTATTATTAACACCTGTGTGCTATGTGGTTCACACCCTGAACAGGAGCCTCTTCTCGTGTGAGGTCTCTGGAATCAGATCAAGCAAAGGGATGAAGGCCTTTGAATCTGGACAAGATGCTCTCATGTCTTGCTTCACCCACGCCATACTTAGCCATCGTCCCAAGGTCATTTAGAGCCACTGCTGCAAGGTCATATCGAGTCATTTAAGGGGGTTCTACTGACCGAGTCTTGCCCCTGAAGGGCGTTCAAGTCATGGGGGCCTGATTGTGGCAGCTCAAGAAGGCCCTTCGGCATCACCAAGGGGAGCAGGGGAGAGAGGCGAGAGGGGCCACGAGACAACTGAGCATGACCTTGTGCTTTACAAACTTCTCCAGGAGCAGGAGCCCAGACACATCGAAACCCTCCCACTGTTTATTTCAAGGCTGCTCTAGTTTTTGGTTCAAGGTTAGGTTCCATTCAAGACCCTAATCAGAATAGCTTTTTGTTGGGGCAGCTCCATGGGTTAAGCGACCAACTCTTGGTTTCTTTCGGCTCAGGGCATGATCTCAGGGTGGTGGGATCGAGCTGCAAGTTAGGCTTTGCTTCCTGTGGTCAGTAGGCGTGAGTCTGCTTGGGGTTCTTTCCTTCTTCCTCCCCCTCTGGCTCTTCCCCTCTCTAAAATAAGTAAAATATTAAAAAAAAAAAAAAGAGTAAGTTTTTATTTACCTAAGCTATCTCAATCCAATGCATAAACAACAAAATGACATACTTTTCAACTTAGAAGCCATTTACTTTTCGTGAAGTAGCCTCACTCAGAAATAGCTTCTCTTGCCATCACTCCAAGAATTGACCTTTTCAGAATGCTTCGCAATGCCTTCCAATGTGGTTAAGGCATAGGCACGTTCGGAATTTTACACTTATTTTTACAAAGAGAAAAGAGGAAGTCCCTTCAGTAGGTGAGTGGGGTGGGGGGAGCAGGGGACAGGGCAGAAAGACATCAAGTGATCAGTCATGCCTCACAAGCCATTGTTGTCATGATGCCTTGTAACTCACCCATGTTTTATCCATGTTAATATCATTTCCAAAGAGAATAAAGGGAGAAGAGTAAACACCTTCAATTGCTAACAAGAAAACTTTGATACACACACACTGAAAATTATTCAGCCATAAAAAAGAAGGCAATCCTGCCATTTGTGGTACCACAGGTGGAATTTCAGGGCATTACGCTAAGTGAAATAAGACGGAGAAAAACAAATACCGTATGATCTCACCGATATGTGGAATTTATCAACAACAACAGCACAAAGCCCCTGAACGTGCAGATACAGAGTACAGGGTGGTGCTTGCCGAGGGCAAGGGGTTACGGGGTGGGTGAAATGAGAAAAGGTTAGTCAAAAGTTACAACTTTTGAGTGAGAGAACAAATTAAGTCCTGGGGATATAACGAACAGCATGGGACTATAGCTAATAATACTGTGTTGCATATTTGAAAGTGGCTAAGGGCCAATCTTAGATGTTCTCATCATGATTGAAACATTTGTAACTATATATGGTGACGGGTGACGGTTGTTAGAAAAAATTCTTTTTAATTTTATATAACATTGTGACTTCGTAAGAGTCCATTGTCACCAGGCACATGATCACCAAAGCCATCTCTGTCCTGTGCCGGCAGGTGCTAGCTTTCTGTCGCACAGATGCGGGAACAGAGGCGTGGGTCAACCAAGAAACCCAGCTGAGAAAGATCTCAGCGGGGACTGAGGCTCAATATGGTGTGACCCAAAGCCGGCATACTGACCACCTGGAACACAGACCACCCTCGGTGCCCGCTTTGAGTTGGACCATGTGTGGGGAAAACAGACTATCGTTAGGTTCTGACTACGTTCTGACCAGGCTAGGTTCTGACATTCTTTGTTTTAAAAGAAGTAAATAATTCTCCTAACACGGGCCACAAACTGAACAGCATTATGAACCAAACTTGGGACAAACCTAGCAATTAAAAAAAAGAAGATTTTAAAACAAAAAAGGTAATTAGAATACATGAATAAGATAATTGCACCCACAATTTCACGGTCTTTTTTTTTTTTTTTGCATTTCTATTTTGGGGGGGTTATTAAAATTTTTTGTATTAACATATAATGTATTCTTTGCCCCAGGGGTACATGTCTGTGAATCATCAGGCTTACACATTTCACAGCACTTGCCATAGCACATACCCTCCCCAATGCAATTTCACGGTTGTACCCTAAGTCCTGGTTCTTCCTATTTTTGCACATACTTACACTCCTTTACAGACAGGTACACAATTGTGATCACGTGTATATATAATTTTCGTCTTCTCTTCCAAAAAGAGTTAGAGCATAAGGATTTCCCCATATCTAGCATTTACATAACTTTAATTGCTAAATACCATACTATAAATTTGATCTATTGATATATAGATACAGTATTTTCAGCTTTTCTGCTACTATATAGTATACTATAATGAACACTTTCACATACACGGTATTTTTTTGTTGTTATTACCTTAAGATAAATTTCCAAGGGGGGGGTGTCAGTCAGCAGCATGATGTATTTTATAGGACTAAGCTACTTTCTCAGAATTATAGGATCAGTCCACAATACCATCAGAGTACCACCATGAGCTACACTATTCTTATTACAACCTTGCCAACCCAGGTGGGCGAAACTTCCAGGCAACACTGACAGATTGGCATGATCGTTAGATATTCAAGATGTCATGGATTTTCTCAAATGACTACAGTGGAAAACAATAAAACATCAAAGAAATATAAAACAGAATTTAGGTATGATTCTGATTACCGAATTTTAGAGGCTCACACAGGCCTCAGGAGGAGGGAAAACCTGGAGACACTTTACCCTCACCCTTTATTTAACAAATGAAAAATATGAGACTCATCTGCCCCAAGTCGCAAATCAGGTCAGTAACAAAATAGGATGGACACATCGACAGAGACCTACGGAGGCTTTTGATGAGAAGTCCAGAGCCAAGGGGAGACTGACTCCGTCTCTTCCTCCCACCTCTCAGGCCAAAGCCGCAGAATGAGTCTACCACTGCCTCGGAGAGGGAAGTCTGAACATGTCCCTGTGATTTCTGGGGACTGGAATCCGGGCATCAGAGCATTTCCAAAGTCACTGTGACAAGCGATGTGACCCAGACCACTACCCACTTGGATCCCACCATCCCTCCTTCCTCCACCCTCCTGCCTTCTGTTTTTAATTAGACCCTTGGAACTCACTAGGTCAGATCCGAGCAATTTAAAGAATGACTTTCAAGTCGTATCTTTCAAGGAAAATGACTCTTGGTCGCCAGCCTCTATCAGTCATTACACCCTCAGGGAAATTAGCAACCTGATTCTTCCCCCGGCTGTCATTTAAAATAAAAAGCTTTCTTATTTGCCATTCAAGAAAAAGTACAGTAAGCCTGGCAGCAGGCGGATAGGGGTAATGAAACATAATTAACCGTATTCAGCAGGTTCCCAGGATCATGTGTACCTGCATGTTTCTCGATGATGTAACTTGGGGATGGTGAGTAGTGCCCATTTGCAATCGTGCTGCCCATGAGTATGGCGTTTGCGTGTGACAGAGAGGACAGCGTGTCCCACAAGATGAACTCCGCGTTCCCGGGGCTATCCACCCTGCCCCAAGGCTGGATACACTGAACCAAACCGGCGTCTGTGTTCAACACTGAGCCTTCAGGGAACCCTGCTGTGTCCTTCCTGGGCTCTCTTCACAGAGACTGTTTGAATGGTCCTTACATTTTCTGATGATTAATCTTCTCTGGCTAAATACAGGCTTTTCCAAACCCCTCATTAACCCATGCTCACTGTGTGCCACACTGTCTTGGCCACCTTCCTGAGTTACAGGAAGATTCTGCTACTCTCCTCAGATAAGGAAACTAAGGCACAGAGAGGCAGGTAACCCACCCCAAGTCGGGGCAGGAGCCACCGTTTGAAGCCAGGTGGTTGGGTTTCTGAGGCTATACTCTCTGCCAAGCCTGTGCCACCTCTTTTTTTTTTTTTTTAAGATTTATTTATTTATTTGAGAGAGAGAAAGAGAGAGAAAAAAAGCAGGGGGAGGGGTAAAGGGAGAGAGAGAATCCTGAGCAGACTCCCCATTGAGTCAAGAGCCCGAGGCAGGGCTCGATCTCACGACCCGGACACCACGATCTGAGCTGAAATCAAGAGTCGGAGCCCCCCAGGGGTCCCCTGTGCCACCTCTTCTGATTGACTGTGCCTGGGCTCAGCCTCTCAGGCAGCCGGCCATGAGTGCCTTCTAGAGAGCTGTAGGAACACAGCCTCACCCCGGGGACATTTCCTGCCAGTAATATGCAGCCTGCATTTAAGCCAACCTTTGGATGGAATTCTAGAAGCGCAAGTTAAAGACAGCCACAAGGAAACAGGACATTTTGTTTACGCAAAGCACTAAACCTAATCTCTTAAACACACACACACACACACACACACACACACACACACGTACGCACGCACGCATGCACGCACATCCCAGTGCCACGGGGAAAGAGCAAAAAGCAAGCAGAGGCAAAATGGCTGTTCGAGATGAAAAGAAACTAAGGAGACAGCATGTGTCTTCTAAGATGATGTTACAGTATCATAGGTACTGTAGTTATATGATATCTCAGTCTTGCTCATTTTCTGAGGGGTGATTACCGTGTTCGTGCAGAAGAATGCACTTATTTCTAGGAAATGCCTGCTGAGGTCTTTAGGCAGAAAGCATTATGATGTCCACAACTTACTTTCAAATGGTTTACAAGGACACACGTACACAGAGACAAGGCAGATAAGGCAAATACTTGACAATAACTGTGGGATCCTGGGGGCGCCTGGGTGGCTCAGTGGGTTAAAGCCTCTGCCTTCAGCTCAGGTCATGATCTCAGGGTCCTGGGATCGAGCCCCGCATCGGGCTCTCTGCTCAGCAGGTAACCTGTTTCTCCCTCTCCCACTCCCGCTGCCCGTATTCCTTCTCTCACTGTCTCTCTCTGTTCAATAAATAAATAAAATCTTAAATAAAAATAACTGTGGGATCCAGGTGGTAAGTACACAGTCATTCATCGTACTTCTCTTTCACCCTTCCTGCGTATTTAAAACTTTTCATGATTTAAGTTGGAAAAAAAATAAATCTGGCTAGACATACTTTGGACCGTACTGTCTGAGAGGAGAGCCAGGACCCAAATCTTCGAACATAAAGTTATAATGGAGAAGGAACCTGAGATATCACTCAGCTCCTCTCATCTTAAAGAGGAGAAAGGTGACCGCGTTGAATAGTTAAAAGCTATTTAAAATATAGTGTTATCAATATTTCCATTAAGTGTTTCTTTATCCTTTAACTTTTTTCACAACCTTGACATTGGAAAAAATTAAAATGTAAATAAATATTAGCAAATAAGTTTGCTAATGACTTTTTTGCTAGTGATTTTGAAAATGTCTAACATTTTAGTAAGTTAATATCTCTGCTCGGCATGGAGCCTGCTTCCCCCTCTCTCTCTGCCTGCCTCTCTGCTTACTTGTGATCTCTCTCTCTGGTCAAATAAATAAATAAAATCTTTTTTAAAAATGAGAAACAAACACATAATCATTGGAATTGTTGGTTTACTGGGATATCAGTCACCCAGGTATTTAAAAAATTCTTCTTATGTTGTCCTTGCTCTATATCTGAGAAACTGACCATGGGCACTTCTTGGAACAGGGAGCAATGGTAAACCTAAGGGCTTGCAAACCTGCTCCACAAAGGTTTCCCCTCTTTCAGCATTTTGCTGCTTGACGCTGGACAGCAAGAAGCAACCTTTTAAGTATGCTTAAATAAATACATCATCAGATCTGGAATGGATCAAAATCTTCATCTAGTTTCCATCACATTATATGCATATATTTCTTCACGCTCTCGATCTTGGATAAAATATGATCCCATAAGTTAGATTTTAAGTCGTTCATACATGTCATGACTTAAAAATCCGATTACTTCAATTTCATCTTTGTTAATTGATAAGGATCCTTTTAAAGGTATACTAACTTACAGATTTATTTAATTGATACAGTAGTCCTAGAAATAAAAATTCCTAGAAAGATACATATTCATATAACAGGTTTAGAAAAATCTGTAGGTATTGTTTCAAGTCACCTTGGGCACTTGATAAAATCATGTTTTCGGGGTACCAACTACTAGAGCACCCCAACAAATCTGTAGCAATTGACTTTTGACACGTCTACCTGCTGGATTCAGTTCTGTGGCATAACGCTGTCTGGTCGGGCTGTAGACCGTATTAACAATCACTAGAAAGATGAAGTCAGATGGAATAATGTGGGTCATGGAAACTGTTTGGGATGTTGTACTTAGAGCAATGCTAGCGAAACTCCTCTTGTGACCCTGACCTTAAGAGGTGGCTGGGGACCTGGCAGCCTATTGTACAAGGTTCGGCTCCAAGGGCGAAACGCTGACCCCGCTGAACGCTGCATTAATGAGCTGGGATCTCCACTGCCCCCAGCTCCCAGCTCCCAGCTTCCCGCTTAGAGTTTTCCCAGTTACTACATGAATCAAATTACGGGCACCTCTGCTGGGTTTCCTGTGAACTAACAGATCTTACTGTAACCAAATATTACCATCTCGGAAAAACTTTATGCAACTAGCAAGGACTCTTCATTCTCAGGGAACAGAGAAAAGCTTCTTTGTTTTGAGCTTGAACACCTGGAACAAGTTATCTGGGCGGGGGGTGGGGGGAGCCTCCCTGGACCCACAGTGGAGAGGGGGCTCCTAGGACCCAATCACATCCCTGCCTGCCCTGCCTGCCGAAGGCCAGCCGCTGGAATCTTCCTCCCAGCTCTGTGTGGCCTGATTGCATTGGAACTCGTGGTTGGCTGAGGGAGCCTAGCATCCATATGGGAGGACGACACAGTTAAGGACCACGGAACTCCGAGGCAACGTTCCACAAGACAGAGAGGAGAAAGAGCTCAGGATTCAGAGATGGGAAGCGTGCAACCTCTCCTCCTGCCCCCAGACCAGGCCGTGCAACCTCCCCCCCACCCCCCAAAGCAATTATCAACCAAGAATGCCGGCTATGTCTTAGAGAGAACAGGCAGACATCTGGCACGGGATCAGTCAGCGTGCGCATCTGTGCGTGGCTGCCCTTGGAAACCAACGAAACTCAGCGTTTCCACCTTGGCCTCCAACCATTTACTTTCCCGAAGAAAACCTGAGGCTGCTTCTTTTATCTTTACACCATGGCTGGTCCAGCAGCCACAGAAAGGGATCCCAACTCGGGCCAGTGCGGATGCAGGAGGAAGGGCTGGTGGGGTTGGGGTCAGGATAGAAAACCATGACCTCGCGGTCATGGAACCGCTCCTCAGTGTGGAGAACCCGGGGGACTGTAAGGCAAGCACCCATCCACACACCAACGTGACTCTTTGAAGATAATATCCCACCTTGGTTCATATCTTTTAGTCTTGATAAGATGTCAGGTCCCTTGCTGGGAGGTACCAGCTCTTACTTATCTCGGGGCTGCTCACCAAAGACGCCTGGATAAGGGGTGTAGTCATCAGCACACGTTACTAGAACTAGTATTTCAAACCATTATGGGCACAGCAGTGCCCTGGGGACTGGGGCGATGCAGATTCTGAGTCAGAGACAGGGTGAGGCCTGACTTGGCCAATTTTCGAGCGAGTTTCCATGAGATGCTGGAGCTGCTGGGTTCAGGTCACACTGAGTTAAGGGACATCCTGACGACAGTTATTTGCCTACCGAACAAGCAATTTCCCACATCCGGTGAAATTGCCATCTTTGACTGCGCATCTAAGATAGTTGTATGAACGTGGCTTCCCCCCCAACCAAACAACAATAACCAGTAATTGTGTCTCTGTATTAATTCTTGTGTCATAAATTCATCCATTTACATGCGAATGGCGAGAACAAATCTAAGCAATTCATCAGCAGCCCAACTCACGGCACTTTATTCATTAATTTTTAGAGAGAGTTGGGGCGTGAGGGGTGGGCCAGAGGGAGAGAGAGAAAATCTTAAGCAGGCTTCGTGCCCAGTGCGGACCCCAACACGGGACTTGATCTCACGGCCCTGAGATCATGACTGAGCCAAAATCAAGAGTCGGACGTTCAACCCACTGAGCCACCCAGGGACCCCCTAACTTGCAACACTTTACATGAGGATTTAGGAAAACGAAGCTGGAACTTTTTTTTTTATAGAATGGTGGGAATTCTATTACCATTGAGCTGTTGCTATGTTTAATAATTTTAAATAAATTTTAATAAAAACCATTAACTCTTGCTAAAGACACAGGTGTGTTTGGGTAGGGACAGAAAGCCTGTGAAAGCCTCTCTGAAAGCTTTATCCTTTGCCCAAAAGTCATTGGGAGTCTATACCTGTTTGATACTTTAAAAACACATTCTTGGGGCGCCTGGGTGGCTCAGTTGGTTGAGCAACTGCCTTTGGCTCGGGTCATGATCCCAGAGTCCCAGGATCGAGTCCCATATCGGACTCCCGGCTCTGCGGGAAGTCTGCTTCTCCCTCTGACCTTCTCCCCTCTCATTCTCAGTCTCTCGCTCTCTAATAAGTAAATAAAAAAATCTTAAAAAAAAAACCAAACACATTCTTGGGCGCCTGGGTGGCTCAGTGGGTTAAAGCCTCTGCCTTCGGCTCAGGTCACGATCTCACGGTCCTGGGATTGAGCCCCGCATCAGGTTCTTTGCTCAGCGGGGAACCTGCTTCCCCCTCTCCCTCTGCCTGTCTCTCTGCCTACTTGTGATCTCTCTCCTCTCTGTCAAACAAATAAATCTTTAAAAAAATATTTAAAAATTAAAAAAAAATAAAAAACACGTTCTTTTACTTCTGAACTGCTGATAAAAGCCAGTTAGCAGGCTATTTCCCTTAAAATGGTAGGACGACTATTAATTATTTCCCTCCCAGGGTTCTGTTTCAAGGGACCTGGTGTGCTTTTACTCATCCAAGCTGGTCTCTCCAGCAAGACGCAATTTGGCTGCTGCTTCTGGCTTTAAAGCAAGTTTAATTTACTCGATTAAAAGTACGCCTATGTTCATCGTGTCTCCGAAGAGCCAGGAGAGACATTCATGAAGACTTTCCCTTTGAAATAAAATATACAGATTTTGTTTCCCGTTGTTTCCATGTCGATCTTCCTTGCTTTGTTAGTTTTCATGTAGTATCCGATATCACAGAGGCTGGCAGCAAAATGACATGGAAAGGCTTCTGATGAGGGCCCATTCTCTGGGCTTGTAGGCATAACATATATTTTACAAGAACAATGAGAAATCAGTGAGGGATCCACTTTGCACGTCCCCACAGAAGGAATGTTCTCTGCGCTAGAGAGTGGGGGAGTAGGTAAAGCGTCCCTGAAATAAAGCCCTGGCCAGAAACACAAGCACCACCCCATTTCGTGGGATTTTCTGTCACTACATTCTCTTCCACAAAGTTCCCTGCCTAAACTGTTCACATAAACCATAAAAATTTATAAAGAAAAAGGAACCCTATTGACCAGAATGCATTACCCAATTAAGAAAAAATTAAGTGTTTTATATTTATTTGTATATTTTTATCTTTCAGAGGAAAGTATGTGACGCACCTTATTTTTACCATCATGTGCAGAAATTCCTTAAGCAAATATGTGATTAGGTCATTTAGAATGGAAGGCGTATTTATTTATAGCTCATACCCACACATTTATTTTTATTTATCCAAAAGATTGAAGCTGCACTTTCCTGGCTCTTTCTTTGGTTTCCTGTTAAAATATATAATTAGGCCGATTTTTAATGGACCTAATAGCCCTGAGGAGACTAAGCAGTGATCTTTTTTGAAACTTTAAAAATATTGGTAGGAAGCGGTTCTCTTTTCTTTTTTTCCCCCAAGTTCAATAGCTCAGCTATCCATTTCCTTTTTCCAATAGCCAAGGTAATTAGACCATAATGAGAACTCTTTGCTTGGGAGATGACATCTGAAAATTGAAACTATTTGCCGCGCCAACCTGGACGAAAGGAGGAGGGGGCAGGGATTGCCTCCTTAGAGAGAGAAAATTCTGCTACTAGAATGTCATTCCTCCAAAATTACTTCTTCCTGGAAAGACTCTGAAGTCTGGGAGGTAAATCAACAGGCGTACTGTGTTTTGTTGATTTGTTCGTTTGCTTTTTATGGGGTGATCAATTCTTCATTGTTAAGGAAACACCTCTAAAAGCTTCAGAAAGAGCCTGAACATGTGTCTTGAAAGTGTATCTTGATGGCTCAGCAAAGGGAATATATTCAGTAGTGTTGTAATGATGGTAATAGCTGTTGTAGAAGTTGTAACAGTTGTTCTACTGGTGTAATAGTGTATGATGGATGGTGACCCGTGATAGCTACACTTTTAGCACAGCGGACTGTAGAGACTTGTCCAATTAGTACAATGTAACAGTGTGTCCAACAAGAAAAGTGTATCTTAATGAAGTTTTTCATCTTCCATGATCCACCTGTGCACCCACCACCAGGGTCAACAACTGAAGGCACTCAGCCCCTTCCTGCCAATACCTACCCCCAAAGGAGCCCCCATTCATTCTGATTCCTATCCCCTCAGAAGGGTTTTGCCTGTCCCTGGATTTCATGTAAATGCAGCCATGAAACACATACCCTTTCTGTCTGGTTTCTTTCTTTCCATTTTGTATCAGATTCAGCCCCGCGGTTCTGTATGCATTGGGTTCATGCATTTTCACTTCGGTGTGGTGTTGTGGCTACACACACTTCATTGATTCTACCTTTCATGGATATTTGGGGGTGTCCCGGTGCTATGAACATTGGCCATGCCTCTGAGTGTGGATGCACACTTGTTTTCCTCGGGGAGGAGCAGCACTCCTGGGACGTTGAGGGTGCACAGCATCAGCAGATTCCGTCCAACCGCCTTCCAAGGAGGTTCTATCTGTCCTCTCTCCCACCAGGTGCCCGCTGAGGGCTTTGGGAACGGCAACAAGGGTATGGTCTCCCGTTGAAATCAAAGTCCCAAGTGTTCCCTAAAGGGATGTCCCAAAGGGAGTCCATTGGGAATGAGCAAGAGGAGAGGAAGGAAAAAACAATTCACAAAATGAAAACTACTCCCCAAGGAGGACTCTGGCACCAGCGACGTGGGCTCTGGCCAAGGTCCTCCCTGGGTGGACTGTTTCCCACCCACGCTGGTGGGGCAGTGGGGGCCTGTGGCACCGGGCAGGAAGCTCTCATCCTTAGGGCTTTTGGTCACATGCACATGGCCAAGGCTCTTCCTGGACAAATAAGACAGTCTCAGGAAGAGACTGCCTCTAGCCCTGGCCAGCCTGGTTCCCAGCCCTGAAGAGACACGCTGAGCCTTTCTCATTTGGACCAAATTCCTTATGTTCTTTTTCTCCGGTAATCTTTCTAGTGATTGACCAAAGAGTGACTAGTGGGACTATCTAAGGAGTAGTCCCTGGTAGCCAGTAATCCCCTAACCCGCCGGGGCCCTGCTGCCCTCTACGGGTCCTGTCTGCCTTCTGGGGACAACACCCCGTCCTCTTCCCTTATACACAGATCCTCAGTGACCCCAGAAGGGAGACCTCAGGCTCTGGGCTCTAAGTAGGCCAGAATCCCAAGGGAAGTGAGAATCCTAACCAACAGCCCCCAGCAATTCTAGAAATAAAGGAGATGGAGGTTCATAGGAGACCACTGCCCCCAGTAACGACTTTTCTGAACAGGCACCATGATGTCATTTTAAATGTTTAATATTCCTGCTGCTCCCTCTCCAAATTGAGAACCCCCTGCTGAAAGGAGTCCTGTGGGTTGTCAAAGGTGACTTAAGAGACCCTTCTACCCATGGAGGCCAGAGCCTCAAGGTCAAGACCCCTGGCTACACACATCTGGCCTGCCCCTCTTCCCACCTCCCTTGCTCCATTTGCTGACTCCCCACCGGATTTCCTCTAAAAACTTCTGCTCTTTCTTCTTGTCTGGAGCCCTGATTGGTTGAAATCTCTACTGGGAGTTTCACAGGGGCCTGGATGTTCAACAGGCCCTTGGCCTTGAAGTTTCAGTTATACACACAATGGTCTGTCATTTCCCTGTAGCACAGGCTTGAACCCAGGCCCTGGGAAGCATCTATGCTTAGTATATACTCACCTAGTGAGAGGGCCCAGCCATCTGTTCACCTTCTGCACAAAGGAGTATCTCAGTGTGCCTGGGCAGAGACCCCTGACTCCAACAGGCCACACCCACCAGTGGCAGAGCAGATAAGGGGTAAGGGCAACTTCAAGGACTTACATATTTCCCTTCTCTCTTTGTCTTTTTTCACCAGGAGAGCCTTGAAAGGCTTGCAGTCCTCTCCTCTCACCCTCCTCCCAGTTGGAGAGACACAGGGATAGACAGAGAAGCCACAGCTACAACTGAGGGGGGCTGAACGGGGCGGTCAGAAGGACTCGCAGCTAAGCTTCTCCCAGATTCCTGAATAAGAAAATAAAGATCTGTTGGCTGAAGCCACTAAGCTTGGAGTAATGTGTTACCCAGCAATACATAAGTAAAATAGAAGGTGATTGGTACTACTAACCAAATATTTCTGGTCTACCTTCTAGAAATATAAGGGAAGGACATGTCTCCCCTCCTTGGAAGTTACATATGTACGTGTCACTTTCTTTGGTAATGAAATGTCAACTACTGATGTGGTCACCTCTGTGAAGGCACCTCAAGAACCAGGGCACTGTCATCATCATCTCTCTCTCTCTACCAAAACAATAGTCAGTTTTGTTCCTAAAGGAATGATGCTTCATCAGCTTAGGGCCCAGAGTGGGGGTGATGGGGTGCAGAGCTCTGAGTCAACCCACCATGGACACGGTAACAAAAGAAGAAAAAAATCTTCGCAGGTTTTAAGCACCTCCATTTTGGGTGTTTGTTACCGCAGCAACACCGGAACTATACTGACTAATTCAGGCAAGGATAGGCAGGGATCCCCTGTCCCTCCACCTCCATTTCTTCCTGCCAACACCTCCATCGGGGTCGGCAGGATTGTACCCTTAATGTGGGATTCCTATCATCTGCACAGGGAATGGCACTCTCTTCCCCCACGGGAGCCTGGTTCGGGAGCAGCTTGGGACGCCGGGCACAGTCACTGCGACTCCTATAGTTTAGAACCCAGTGAATGGGAAAAACTTGTGTGCGAGTTAGAGGAGTTTAAGGTGTTAATGGCCCCTGTGATCCAGTCCTGAAAGTCACAAAGTCAACACTGATTGATCCTTTGCTTTCTTTTCCGGAACCATAGAGAATTTGGGGGAAGTTACTGTCTGGCCACCCAGAAAACAAAGGCCAGTTAGGATTTGTTTTATTTTCTTTTCTTCCCAGATCAACCCCCAGTTCCCCAAGGATCCGGTGTGGTTTTGAGCTTCCTCTCTGCCTGCTCTGCTCTTCTCCACACATCCCTTGCTCGCCCCTCCCAGCCTCCCTCAACCGTTCTCTTCTTCCCCACAGTCTCCTCTCCTCCTCCCCCTCCCCATCCTCTGGGGCCATGGCCTCCTCGTTAGGAAGTGTTAGAAAGTTGCTGGAGTGAGAAATGAGCCTGTGAAAGCTCCTTGTCCTAATTAAACTTCAACAAGCAGAGTGACAGGAGGCGACGGGGAGGAAACGGGTGCCACTGGGGTCTCAGACTGGGTCCGTGCTGGGGAGGGACATTGTCCTGAAGAACAAAAGCTTGTATTTGCATGTGTTAAACCCCATCAAACTTCATCAGACCCAGGTGCAAAAGGCCATATCCCAAATGCCATCCAGGCTTATGCCACCTTCCAGAGGGCTGCTGGGGCCCCAGCCGTCAGCCCTAATCAGGACAGGGCCCCACATCAAAGCTGGGCTCCCTCCACGGACAGCTTCTGCTCCAAGATGCATTGTTGTCAGGACTTCCTACGCTCAGCCCTTGCCCCACGAATTAGGGCACAGAGCCCCCCATGGCATGGCCGGTCCCTGCCGGCCTTGTTGTTAATGAGGTAGGAAGGGCGGGTTCCTCCTGGCCCAGGACTAACGTAATCACATAAAGCTGTTGCTTTGGAACAGAGAGAGCTGCCCCAGAGTCAATTTCCCTGAAAGCAACACAGAGCAGAGCTTCCTGGGAGAAGACACAATGCTGTCTATTGTCTCTGTCACTTCCTCTGCACCCTCCCGGCGTGGAAGCATCTACTCGGGAGCCACAGCCCTTTGCAAAAAGCTGTTTGCTGAGGCCCAGCCGCGGTTTCCAAAACCCCCATGAGAAGCAATTTCTCCCCGCAGTCATTGTTTCCAGACTGGCCAAGCCGGCTGGGGAGGAGAAGCCAGACCCAGGAGTCTGTCTTCCCGGGCCTGGGAAGAGGCCGCAGGGCTTGCAACACTGGACCCTGGTGGCTCCGGGCGGCTCAGGGTGTCTAGGAGCACCCCGGTATCCGGGCAGAGGCCAGGGAGGTCTCCAGGCCCAGCGAGAGCCCCCTCCTGGGGCCGGGCCCTGCGCGAGGAGAGACCGGGGATTATCTAGGAGGTTCTCAGAATGTGGCTGCGGCCCCGCAAACGCCCTTCGTGCCAGGACTCTGGGCAGCCACTTGGGCCACCGCTTACCTACCCGTCCTTCCTAATTCTGGCAGAGGGGCGGGCCTGCTCCCGGAAGTGGCCCACCCCGGGCGGAAGTTCCCCTCACACCCACCGGATATCCCCTCCTTTCTCTATGCCTCCTGCTGTGTGCTCCGAAGACTCCCCCAAGCCGGAAGAAAATGGGCTGGTGGAGTCCCGAAGTGGGCTGAGGACGGCCTGGGGCGCAAATGGGGTCCGGATGGAGTACAAAAGGGAGGGGGACCCGGATCGGGTGTGGGTGCTGGTCTCTGCTGAGCTCTGGCTAGGGGGCGGGACGTTGCAGTGGAATTTAGGTCTCCCCCATCTTCCCGGCTCTGTGTTTGGGGGGTTCCGCCGCATTCACCGGGTCACCAAGAACTCTGGAAGGCACCAAGATTCTAGGGTGACCAAGACAGGGCCCTGGCTTACCAGCCGGGACATGGACATGTGAATAGCCAAACCTAACCCAAGACAGTTTACTGAGGGCTGTTTGGAAGGTGGCCTGGAGGAGGAGGAAAGAGGACGGTTTGGTGCAGGAGGAAGGGAGCCTTCCCGAGAGGGCTGTCCTCACTCAGGCCCCAGTGGCCCTGCAGGATTGTGCAGAGAGCACGTGGAGCAGAGGTGAGGTGAAGGCTTTGCTGAAGCATTGCCCATAAAGCGGGCTCAGGCACTTTATTTCCCTGCCAGCCCCGCGTTAGCCTGTGTCTCCAACCAAGTCTTTGGCATTCCTGGAAAATGGGACTTTGCTAACCTGTGGCCAGCCTCCCCACGTCCTCTTCACCTCTCTTTTCGCAGTCTGGCGTGTGTGGTGGGCCCTCCGAGAATACTCGCTGATCCTGTGGGTGAAGCGGTACTGTGGGGCCCCTGGAAACCGAAAGGGCCCACTTAAGCAGATTGCTCTTGGATGCTGGCAAGAGTGAAATCACTCGATAGGTATTTTGTCGTGTGTTTCTTTTTAACTATATAAAAAAAGGGTGGATGTGCAAACCCAGCCCAAGAATACCTTGGCTCAGGCTCAACGAGATGAAACTTTAAAAAATGATTTAATGTTCTGTTAGACTATTGCATATTAAAGCAATGTAGTGCCTTCTAAAAGACAAGAATCAGATCCTCAAAGCAATGACTTGGACACATCTGAAGAGTTAGAGCTCCCTTATCACAAAAGCAACAATAAACATCCCGCCCAATGCGTGCAGCAGTCTGGACCTCGAAGGAAGGTACACCAGTGTCCTTTTGTTCCCAGATTATAAGGCTCTCCCCACCTCCTACTTCCCTTCCTGAGCTGCACTTTCCCAAACAGCAACTGCAGGAGGGCCGGGAAACTCCAGGGACAAGGGAATCTGTGGGGCTGCGTGATCCCTAAGTTGCAAAGTCAAAGCTCTTCCCAGGGAAACACAAGTCTCAGATGGCTCTCCGGCCGGGCTTGGCGGGGGGCAGTGTGTCAGCCATGTTGCACCTCAAACAGTACAGCTGTACAACCTCACTGCACAGAGGCGTTCATGGAAAATCATTGGGCACTTGGCCCTCAGCAGATGTGACGGGAAATCGAGCCAGGAGGAACCGGGATGCGGCAGGAGAGAAGACATGGAAGGACTGCGAAATCTTGCAAGGTGACCACAGGCGGAAACCAAAAAAAAAAATCCCCAACAGTGCCAAAAAATGGGGCTAACTTAAAATGCAGTTCCTTTCCTTGAAGTGGGCTTGGTGGGCCCAGTTGTTGAAAGGCCAAGAAAAAAGAAATAAATAAAAAGTAAAAATAATTTTTTTGAAAAGAAAGAAAAAACAAAATCAACATGTTTTACATTTGTCTAGCTTACGGTTCCCTCCAGGCCCCCCTTCACATACTGAGAGGATGTGTGAGATCAGAACAAAAGGAATTTAAAGAAGTCCTTGCCACGGGGTCCAGAGCTAAGGAGGCTGCAATTTGCAATTTTAAAATATCGTTTCGTGCGTTTATGATGTGCAATCGTCAAACAGGTAGCAGCGTGCCGGGCCTGCTTGGATGTTTCCAGACTCACACAGCAGGAGCCTCTTTAGCCATGGCTTAGGAGAGTCACCTGTGCCCCTTGCCCCCAGAAGCCATCTCAGCCCAGAAGCCAGAGGGAAGTGTGCGTGTCCCTTTGTGTTCAGAGTTCTTCTTTCCTCATTCATGTTCCAGGACCTTAGCTCCTCACCTACCCCCATCCTCCAACTCTGTTTTTCTGTAAAGAATGGAGACTCGCTTATACCCTAATGTGAATGGCAACCCCAAGTTTTTCTTTGGATGGATAGGAAGGCTTATGTTCTCACTGGTCCTAAGCTAAAGTAAGACGTTAAGCAGATGAGGGAATTATATTTCGGGGCAAAATGTCCAAACTAGACTCTAATGAGCCTTCCTTGAAGGCTCCATGAAGTTTCATACCTCTGGGCCTTATGCAGAACTTGGTTCTTTCCCTCTGCAATGCTTTCTGCATAGTTGACTCATATTCTCTTTCTGCTTAAAGATGACACACTTTCCCAGAACGGTCTTCTGTGATTGAGAGTGTGTCTGTGGCAGAAGTTGCTAATTGCCTACCAATATCTATTTCCCTTTCTTCTTGACTAACAGACCCCTATGTTGTTGGGAGCAGCAATGGGACCAGCCAGAAACAAACAAACAAACAAAAAAACCCTGCATTTCCTAGGTATACAGATATCTGTGGCTGAGGAGATGTAAGCAGAAGACATTGGGGGTGGGGGAGCCTTCAGAGAAAGTTTTTCAAAGGGGAAATAATTAAACAAGGAAGCCAGTTTTCTTCTTTGCCTTTCTCCTTGGAATATGGCCGTGACAGCTGGAGCTTCAGCAGCCATCTTGGGACCAACCTGAGGATGAAATTATCAAGCTAAGAAGACCAAGCTGTCAGGCTTTCTAGTGACTGAGTGTGTAACTGTCTTATCAGCCCTTGATTTTTCATCTCTGTATTTCTTTTATGTGAAAATGAACTTCTACTTTCTTTAAGTCCAGGTTCTGTCACTAGCTGAACTTAACCTAAGTCCTCCTCTCTCTGTATTTCTTCAGAGGGCTGTTTACACTTCCAGTTTCTCATTCTGAGCCTGTCTTCTCCCAAGTCTGTAAGAGCTATGAGGTCAGCCATGTATCTGTTCTGAACTTCACCGTTGGAACCTCAGTGCCTGCCTTGGAGTCTGGCACATAATGTCAGCCCTATACATGTTTGTTGAATGACAGGCCCCTGAAGTATGGCTCTGCCTGGGGGTGGGCACACTTGGAGCCCCCTTTCCATGAAGTTAACCAAGATTCCAGGATATCGGGAGCCGAGCCCTTGAGAAATCAGTTTTTAAACTAATCTGGACTCAGAAAAGGAAAAACCACCTATTTATATTTATTTATAACACGAAATGGTTATTTTTGAGCACTTGCTATGTGCTCCAAAAATTGGCTCTCTTTGTCCCGCTTCACCCCCATTCTTTTAAGATTTCCGCCCGTGCGTCATTATTGCAGATTAAGACATAGTCCCACATGTACCTTGCCTACCTCACCCTCTCCCTCCTCAGCCAGGAATTTTCCCCAGTGAATATCTGCAGGTGCAGCAGGAACCAGGGGCCTCCCTGGGTGGGGTGCTCGAGAGGTGGGGGAGGGAAGCATGGCCCCAGAGCCCGGAAGGAACCCCCGAAGTAAGGTCCTCACAGAGCTTGCGAGTTTTCCTTTGTCCGCCCCGCATCTATTTTGCCCAAATGTGCTTTGGGGCGAACATTTACCAGGGAAGAGCAGGCCAGGCCCCCTGGCCTCAGAGCTCAGCCTTCAGGGTAGGGCAGAAGAAAGAATGTAATCAGAGTTATGGCTTAATGAAGTGAACCGTGATGACCATAAACAGACAATTTGGGATTTGGTTTGTTATTTTGGACAAGGCAGTACCTTTCAACAGTGACCGGTGTTAGGGTCGGGCTTAAACATTTTCATGTCACCCACCAAAAACCAAAAACAAAAAACAGTAATACCATTATTACACTGTACTTTTCCACCTTAAAATGGGATTGGTTTTGTGGGTTGGGAAAGTTACCAAAAATAAGTTTCTTCCATCACAGGGGTTAGCACAAAGGAAGTTGCTTGATCATTTGAAAGATGAGAGAGGACTGTAGGTAAGAAAGAGCGGATACAGATAACAGAATCCCAGACCACCTACACTCTAGCTTTTTTATATTTAATGGATATAATAGACGGTAAATCCAGCGTAACTAGAGGAGAAAAAGAAAGTTTGTCTACTAGATCCTGTAGATGAGGTAGAGCCCAAATGGCTGCATGGGATAGCTCCTAGCTGTGTGCTATGTTTTACAAAATAGCAATAAAAAAATGTTCTCCCTCTTGAGAAACAGCATCTCAAATGCAGCGAGCTCAACATGGCGATGCCCAGCAAACTGGGGATGTGGCTTCCTGAGGTCAGGATGGAGGGAGCTGGATGACGGAGGTGCGGGCAGCAGTCCCTCCCTCTGCTTTGGAAAAGAGCTCTGCTCTAAGTTAGTGGCCTTTAATTTGTGTCCAAACATGTCGATACTGCTTAGTAGTAGCCCAAGTCAGGCCTATTTCTGGCCCTTTCTGAATTTGTAGCCACTTGGGGGTGTCCCGAGGGGGTTGCTCATCTTTAAAGCGTACCCCAGAAATGCATGGTGTGGGAGATGCTGGGAGGGAGGCAGAAATGGCAGGTCTCAAGGATGACAGGATGCCTAGGCCAGATGTCGGGCCAAGGCTTGCTAGCTCTGTGACCCCAGTGTGATCCTTATACCTCGCCCAGAGGTGAAGCTGGGACTCTGGCACCTTCAATGCAGCAGAGTCAATGCCGTCAGCTAGTATTTTGTCAAGCTAGTATTTTGGACAAAGGTCCAAATGTATGGTCTTGAATATCTCTCTTTTCAAAAACCTTCCCTATACCCAAGAGTACCATCTCTTACCTCTATCTCTCCGGGATGGCAAATCGCGCATTATTCTACCTGGACATGTTTTCCCAACTAAATTAGAAACTCCTTGAAAGCAAAAAGTATGTCCTATTTTTCTGTGGTTATCATGCCCAGCTCATGAGATGCTTTAACAAAGCATAAAATCCTTCACTTGGGATTAACCTTTTTACTTTTCCCAAACTAAAAACCAAGAGGGTACTTTGGCCTATGCAAGAGATCGTGGTTTCCCACCTGTAGAAGTCACCACAGGGCTGGGAACCAGGAGGCTGGGGTTCTAGTCCTGGCTCGGTCACAACTAATGCCATGACCTTGGACAAGGCTGGCTCTCCTGAGTCCACAGCTGATTTGCCTGTGAAATAAATAGGTTTTGGAGATCTCTGTGGTCTCTACCAGGTCTACAACATAGGCTAACCATTGAGAATGGCATCTCATCTATTAACATCCCTGGAACAGGTGGGAAAACAAGAGGGATTTACTTGTACTACTCCAACTCCAGGCTTTTAACTTGTTCTAGAAAGAGAATCAATGGCGATGCATTCGGTGCAGACCTACAAATAAACTATCCAACTCACAGTTGATGAAAGTGCGGAATAGGTGAACAACCACTTGCATTTTGAATATTTTGGGTCCTTTTGGAGATCTAGTACCAAGCTGTCCTGGGTCAATGACGCTCCCTGGTGGCCAGTGTGGGTGGTGTCTCTGCAGTTATGCATTTGGATTCTAGAAGCAGGAGTCCAGGGGTGACTAGGTAGCTCCTCCGGTTAAGCATCTGCTTTTGGCTCAGGTCATGACCTCAGGGTCCTGGGATTGGGCCCCGCTTTGGGCTCCCTGCTCAGCAGGGAGTCTTCTTCTCCCTCTCCCTCTGCATGCTCTCTCGCGCTCTCTCTTTCTAATAAATAAAATCTTAAAAAAAAAAATAGACCAAAGAGTAAGTCAACTTGGAAAGGGGTGGTAAGTGCTATAAGGGCCGTAGGACAGGGTGCTGTGAGGGAAGGATGTTGTGTGGGCTAGTCAGGGAGCGTCGAGGGTGTGAGGAGTTGATTCTGAGTGGGAGGGTGGGGAACCAGAAAAGAGAGGGACGTGGTACTCCTATGCTGGATACCTTCCCTTTCTTGCCTGTTCCTCATCCTTCAGTCAATTCTTTTTTTTTTTTTAAGATTTTATTTATTTATCTGACAGAGAGAGAGAGATCACACGTAGGCAGAGAGAGGGGGGGAAGCAGGCTCCCCGCTGAGCAGAGAACCGGATGCGGGGCTCGATCCCAGGACCCTGAGATCATGACCTGAGCCGAAGGCAGAGGCTCTAACCCACGGAGCCGCCCAGGCGCCCTCCTTCAGTCAATTCTACTTCAGACAGTATTTCTTTCTACTCCAGCCTTTATTCAAGTATCTCAGAAAAAAATTTCTCCTCCCTTAATCAGCCTTCCATTCCATCCCACTGAGAGCAAAATGACCCTGCCCTTGGCCAATGTAGGCCCTGTGGCGTTAGAGGAGCCCTCCTGGAGAAGGTGAAGAGCAACCACACATCACCTGGAGAGGCCTATCTCCAGAACAGTCCAGCACCTGAGCCGTAGCCATCCACAGAACCGTCTAACTAACCCCAGAACCGACAGAGCAGAAGGCTGGAGGTTAGAGGTCACTCAGGGCTCACGGCCAACAACTGCCAGATCCAGGATGCTAGAAACTGCTAACTTGGCCTAAGTCCATAGCATAATATGGAAGCAATGCATGGACTCAAAATTTCGTGATTTTTTTTTTTTTATATATATATATTCACTATGCTGGCCCCTTGGCTGGACAATGGGGGAGAAACGAGACAGTGTTCCTGCCCTCAGAGTTCAGTCTCATAAATAAGGGATGCCTGGGTGGCTCAGTCAGTTAAGCATCTGACTCTTGCTTTGGGGTCAGGTCATTATCTCAGAGCCTTGAGATGGAGTGCCACATCGGGCTCCCCGCTCAGTGGGGAGTCTGCTTCTCTCCTTCTTCTTCTTCCCTTTGCCTCCCCCTGCTCATGCACACACTTTCTTCCTCTCTCTAAATTAAATAAAATATATCTTTTTTTAAAAAAAAGAAGACCCGGGCCCCTGGGTGGCGCAGTTGGTTGAGCGACTGCCTTCGGCTCAGGTCGTGGTCCCGGAGTCCCGGGATCGAGTCCCGCATCGGGCTCCCGGCTCCATGGGGAGTCCGCTTCTCACTCTGACCTTCTCCCTTCTCATGCTCTCTCTCACTCTCTCTCGTTCCTAATAAATAAATAAATAAAATCTTTAAAAAAATAAAAATAAAAAAAAATTAAAAAAGAAGACCCATATCGTCAATGACTATACAAAGAGATGTGTAATTATAATTTTGCATCTATAAAATAATACGTGTATTATAATGTAGCTACCCCATGAGTTGGAATATGTACAATGGCGGGAGTTTCCATTCCTACAAAGACACCTGAGGCTCGGTGCCATCTCCCTGCTCTGGCCTCTCATTTCCTACATTGACTGTCCACTGTCCACACTGGTTCCTTTGATATCTTTACTTGAACCATTCTGGGCAATCACCTTGCCAGGCCCTGCCACCCCCAGGGGGAAGGATGGTCTCATGTCCCAAAGTGGGCCTCCCTACCTGGTAATATACATCCCAGCAGCTCCAGTGACACAGAACGTAACCTCCAAAGTGCCCGGAAGTGGCTCCCCCTTTCCCTGAGTCTGTGTCCCATTCCATTAAACCTGCCTTCCTCAAGCCCCAGAATTCCACATCAGTCTTAAGAACTTTTATTCCAAGTAATGAAAATATAACCTCTTCTCCATAGTATTGCCCTGGTGTTTCTGGGCTTTGATCTTGTAAACCTGATTGATTAAAATTCTGCAAAGCCAGTCCTTTGGGCATAGCTGTAGGGAGTCTCTGAAGAGTGAGGGGCGTTTGGGTCTTGGCTAACATGGGTATTGGCCTTTCCTTAGGCTTATGGTGAAATGTGAGCCTATGGTGGATCTCCAGTCTGAAAAGAAACAGAACTGGAGTGAGGAAAAGGTCTCATTTCAGCGATCCAGACAAGTTGGGCTTCAGCTTAGGGGTGGGGGAAGGGCGTGCCTTTCATAAGGTATTGGCCAAGCAGAGACCCGAGCCTGGTGGGCCTTGAGTCTGCATTTCTAAAAAGCTCCCAGGAGATGCTGATGCTGCCGTTCTAGATAGCACACTTCTTAGATAACTGTTAGTAGCTGGTATATAGTGCAGAATCCTGAGACCACCTCAGACCTGTGGATCGAGTCCATACATTAACAAGATCCCACTATGCATGGTACAGTGTGAGAAATCTGGTTTCTAGAGCTGCTCTGTATGCTGTGCCCACAACAGACATGGCTAATCAATCACCGCACTGATGATGAGTGGGGATCCTTCTCTGCACCCAGCTGCAAGTGCCCTTCTAATGCCCGAGAGTCAGCCTTGGGGGTGGAATGCACTAGAAAGATTGGGAAGAATCAGCCCTAACATAGAACTGATGAAACAGGGGAGCGAAAAAAAGTTAGGGCAAATTTAGGCTTTTTGAAGCAAAATGTTTCTAGGAAGGAGCCCAGGAAATGTGTGCAATGTCAGGGTGAAGCATAAATATGTGAAGGGGATGTGTTTCAGAGGGACCAGTCCCCTGGTGTCTGGAGCCCCTGAAAGCTACCTATGACATCCATCAGAGAGAAAACTAGGAAGAAGGTTCTAGAACGGCTGAAAAGCTGCCCACCCGGCTGGGTGTTTCTTGGCCGGGGGTGAAGGAAGGGACTAGGGTGTGTCCCACTGGCATGAGAGGTGGCTTACTTGGGACATTCACCATACACTAAGCAGAGAGTGGCACTGACACATCCGTGATGTCACTTAGGTTTCTCTACCCACGTGGGAGGTCCCAATACCCTTTTCTGACAGCTAAGGAAAGTGAAATACAGGAAGCTTCAAGAATGAGGCTACTAAATGCCTCAGTGGGAGTCCTACCCAGTCTGTCTGTAAAGCCGACACCCTAAGCTCATGCATATTTATCTCTTGGCATAAAAAAAAAAGAAAGAACTATTTCTTGTAGTCTTTTGGCCAATTTCCATTAGAGGGTCCTTGGCTGTCTTGCCTGTGTGAGGGGAAGGAAAGGATGAGGATCAGGCAGCACCCAGAAGGGAGTGATGCCTGGGAGCTGAGGGCAGGCAGGATAGGGCTCTGGTGTGACGCTGTCAGTCAATTACGATGTGGGCAGCAGGGATGTCTTCCTGTCTGTTTCACCACAGGTGTGCTCAGCATGCCACACCTGCTGTCCTGTTAAGTCCCATGACCTTGCTGGGAAGGAATTGCTACTCTCGTTTTTGGAAGAGGAAGTGGACAAAGGGGTGCCAAGCGCTTAGCTCATGTGCCAGGTCCAAAGTGCTGTCTGGATGGAGAGTCGCACACACATGGGTCTCTGATCACAAAGCCAGGACCCCTTCTCAGGCTCATGAAGATGTGAGTGGGATTTCGTGGGCTCGCCTGGGCACGAATCCTCATTTCTAGCATCGTGTCTATGATACAAGTGAAGTTTTGGGTACTATCACTAAGCTCTTGAAGCACCATGAATTGTAAGTTGAGGAATTCCTGTTTCTCACAGTGGAAAAGACTTTAGCAGCAACTTCCTACTGAACTTGGTCCCATGACATCTAGTGGCCACCCGAGGGAGTGCAGTGGAACCACACCAGACATTGGTTAGCAGGTGCAAATGCTGATAAAAGATGGGCTGAAATTCACAATAATTGAAGTATCCACAGCATTTAGAAAATGCCCATTTAAGCCGTGTGAAATTTGTAATTCTTGTTTTTGTTCCTACTATTTATGCTTGCTTACCCTCACTGGTGGAAAATACACCTTATCCAACCCATTGTCTTTTCATTGATAAACAATATTTAATGATTATAATTGTATAGTATAGAATACTAAAATATAATATAATGGAAGCTCAGTGCTTGCATTATGCTCATAATGAAAAACATTGTAAAGTTGAAACTGCTATAGGTGGTTAATTAGTCTATTCCCCTGGGGGTGGACTGGATGTTTTTGGATCACCATACTGCCCTATCAAAAAAGCTACACGGCAATATACATGAATAGGCTTCCCATCTGTTAAGCCCAAACATATTATAAGACCTGATGGGCTCTACAAAGACTTTCTGATTATAGGGAAACTTCCCGAGCACTGCTTGAGTAACTTTCATGCCACAGAGGCACAACAGCAGGATCCCCAGGCTATTTCGTGCGAATACAGATTTTAATAGCTCCTCCACTCTCCCCCAACTCTACCCCAGGAGTCAAATAATGGCAAACGTCCAAAGGAAGATTCTTCTGTAACTGATGCTCCTTTACAGGGAGTGCCGGCTAAAAGGCAAGAGGAAAGTCTTGTCACAGCGAGGCTAGGATAGACGAGTCCAAGAGTGATTTGCCAAACTAACACACTCAAATTAGTTTTCAAACATTTTGGGTTTGGCAAACTGCATCTCGCTAAGCCCCCTTTCCCAACATTTTTATACCCATGTGGATTTCAGGGGAAATTTAATATGTGTGTTTTTGATTCACTTAGGCTTAACTCAGAGCAATTGTTTAGCAAAAGCCACTTTTTGTCCAAGAATCTTCCAGATCCCTTTTATAAGCCCCTTAAATACCTTTCCTTCTAACCAGGATGTGTATTTTGCCAGAATCGATTGAGCTCACCGCCCCCCAACACACAATCAATTCAAACTTGGTTTAAAACTCAGAATCCCTGAATTTCGAAGAGGGTTGCAAATTTGGCAAACAATGCCTCATGTCACTGAGAAAGTCCGGTGGCAATATTGAGAAGTATGGAATGTTAGGAGGGAGACACAATGATTATATGTAGTGACATTTTGTATACTTTAAAACCAGAAGTCTGACTACTTGCTGCATGGATTGAGCGCTGGCCTGGCCAAGCAGCTTCCAGATCTGGGTGGCCCAGGGACCTTTTCAGTCACATCAGCTCTCTAAGTATTGGTACCTTACTCACTCAGTAGGCTGGAAGGTGCAGTCCCAGCAGCTAATGCCCATGGGCAACATAGGATGGTGGGCTACCTGCCCAGCCCTATAAAGATTCTCTTCCTTGGGAAGGACTTCAGCATCCAATTTAGGTAATCAAAGCTGTGGATGAATGAGTGAGTTAGCTTCATTTATTCCATCCGAGGATTAGCTTCATGTTTGCTTTTTAATTTACTACAAACCTGAGCATAGATATTCAGAACATCAAATTAAAACCAGAAAAGGTGGAGATGGTGATAAGATTTCAAATGCACTGCTTATTGCATATAGAGAAAATATAATTATTCCACCAGGGTTTAGAAGTTTGTTTCTTTTAGTCTCGATGAAATAGCATGATTTAAGTAGCCAGCTTATATCACTTTGGACTAGATTCAACCACATATAACAGAAACCCCAAGAAGCAGGCTGAAATAGGGTGGGGATTTACCCTGTGCTCACATGAAAGAAATCCAAGGGAGGAAACCCAGGGCACAAAGCCTGGTTCTAGGATCACTCTTCTTGTGTGTCTGCTCCGAGTTCCTTAACATATAACTTCCATTCTCAGAATTGCTTTATGTTCATAAGATAGCTGCAAGAGCTCCAGCCCTCACATCTATGTTCTAGGCAGCAGGAAGAAGAGCCTCTCAGCTGACTCAGCCCCATGAAAAGAGCTCCTCCAGGAGCCAAAACCAAAGACTTTGGCTTTTATCTCATTAGCCGGTCTTGTCTGTGAGAGAGACTGGAAAACATGTTTTATCAAAGCACACTGCTGTCCTCAATAATATGAAGTTCTACTGGCAGGAAGGAAGGGAAGAATTGGGTGATCAACCAGCAGTCTCTGCTTTACTTGCCATGCCCTCTCCTGGCCTTGTCACCACTCTTAATCCCTGGGTTACTGGTGGAAGTCAACTGGTAGAAGTTACTGGTGGAAGACGGACCCCTCGGGGGAAAGTTCCAGCAGCCGTAAACTGTCAGGCTGAGTGTATGTAAAGCCTAACAAAGGCCTGACCCCCCAAATATTTTGATGTATCCTCTTTGCTTTTACGTAGTTGCCTCTGCGTCTGCGTGGTCTGAACCTGATTTACCTCAGACCAATATTGTGTGTGAAGATTTTTCCCTCAGGCCTAGAAAGGACCTGAGGAGGAAGTGGCTGAAAACAGTGGTGCTGTGGCCCTTTCCGCTTTGACGTGGTTGGGTGTCCACGGGCTCATCTTCCTCAGCCCGGATGCTCCTGTCTCTGGTGTAATCACTGATGAAAACTCACAGGAAAACATCTCGGTTCGTGTGTTCCCTGAGGACAGAATGATGGAGAAGCACAGCGCGATCATCCCAGACCAGGACTTTGAGTGAGTGTGAAAGCCGAGCGGCTCCTTACTCAAGTCAAGTTTAGGCCACATCAAACAATTCACATGAAAGATGGCATCTACCTCATGGATACCAGGGGGGAGATGCTTGCAGTAACGTTCATCTTCCCTCATTTCGAGGGCACCTCTCAGCCCATTTTATAGCCAAGAAAACTGAGGTTAGGTCACCTGCCCCGAGGCACTCTGCTTCCCAACTTCCGAGAACCACCTTCCCCATGAGGAACCTGGCTTTCCATGAAAGCGTTCTCAACACCCAGAGCCTGGCCTTGACTTCTAGAAGCTGGGGGAGGTGAGTGGCCTTCAGGAGGCAGTTCTGAAGCTAACCACCAGCTATGGGGATGCTGAGGCCCTTCAGGAGATCTCTGGGCACCCCTGCTGAAGCTGAGATACCAGACTTGAAATAAAGTATAACAAAATGTGAGATCTGTGACTATCGCCATCGTCATTAATTACATTTGCTACAGACTCTCCGTATCTCCTACAAAGTTTTATGAGTTTAAAATGGAATTAGGCGGAGCTTTCCAGGCCGGGGGAGGGCTGCAGAGGTCATCGAACTTTGATTTTATCTTAGTTCTTTCTTCATGATTCCTTTGACTGAGCGTTCATCAAACAAGCAAGCCCTCCACGGGCAATGTCTCGGACCCCTAATTAGACACGCCAAAAGACAAGCCAGACAATAGCAATGCCCCAGAGCTGAGAATGAAATAAAAAAAATATTTTTACAATGACATTAGTAAAGGGACCTCCTCTATCAGAGACGTTTCCACAAGTCAGAGAAGCCAGGGGAGCTCGCGAACCTTCCAGAAGACAAGTCTGCTGAGAGGAAATCAGTCTCCGAGAAGAACGGCAAAACGAAGAGTCTCTAGACAGCACTTCACAGGTTATAAAGCATCCCTTTGCACCGTTCTCTTGTTTGAGCTTCCCCAAACACTAAAGTGGGAAGAAGATTATTTGACAGAGAAAGTGCTCGAAGCTCAGAGGGATGAAGTGTCCAACCCAAGAACACACAGCTGGAATCCAGTCCGGGGATGTGGGTAGAAGGGGCAGAAGGGGCTGGGCCTCTGGTGCCTTGGTGTCCGGGCACTCTGTCTAGCACGTGGATACCCTGTGGAAGGAAAGGGTCCTTCCTCCTCCCTTAGCAATGGCGGTGACCACCTCAGAGGCTGGGACCTCAGGGTCTGATCCCTAAGAAAAAGGCACAGCCTCCCGGGATGATGCCATCATTTTGCACCCGGACCTTCACTCCGCCCAATGCTGCTCCAGACGCGTGGGGCCATGGGACACAGATGCTCACCTTGGTGAGAGAAGGGCAGACGGAAGAAGGCGAGAAAAATCCCTCCTCCACAGTCTGCCCCACCCACCCCCACACAGTCTGGCCTTGATTCCTCCACGGCCTGGCTGCTGCCGTCTGGGGCAAGTGTCGGCATGCCTCTGTTTACTCACCTGTAAAATGGGGAGAAGAGCATCTTGCCTTCTCCCCTCCCACTGGGTGGCCAGACAGGGGAGCAGCGGTAGCCTGCTGGTCTAGACAAGCCTGATGGCAGGCTCGTCTTCCCGACCTGTTCTCTGGGAGCTCCCAGCTGTGGCTGAGGGCCCCGCTCCCATCCCAGGCTCCCTGGTCCGTGTGGGTGGCTCTCAACAGGACGATTTGCAGGTGAGGGGGTCGGCATCATTGCAGCTGGTCCCCAAGCCCAGATACCGCGAGTCACAAGCGTGTCTTTGGGTGGGAGTTCATGTGGCCTCTCTTCCCGACTTCATGATGAGCAAGGCGGCAGCTGTCTACCCTGCAGCAAACAGCCTCCACTCTCTAGGAGAGCAGAATTCTAAGTCCCTGCCCTGTTTGCCCTTCCCCATCCATCCAGCAGTTATTAGCAGAATTTCTTCCACAAATCTTCAGACTTGTTTTTAAGCCTGGCACAAGCGACATAAGTTCGACTACTCAGGATCCTTTAGAAACTCTCAGAATGGGAGTTCCACTTAGAAAGCTTGTCTAGTTACAGCCTTTTCAGGCTTGGTGCCCCCACCAGCCTTGGGGCCCCGTGCTCAGGGCAGGGAGAATCTGCTCTGGGACCCCCACAGGCCTTCGTGGGCCCAGACACCCAGACGCTGGGACTCAGCATCCAGCCCAGAGGCCCTGACATGAGACATCCGCCCCTGTGTTTCCAAGAGAGCTAAATGGGGGCCACAGGGTCAGTCAGGCAGGGCAGGGAGCCCCAGGGACCCATAAGAGCCACTGAAGAAAAGAGGCAGCATTGCCCCAGGACTCATCAGTGTTAGTGAGCATGACATTGAAGGCAGACTCACTGATGCGGGTCAGTCCTAACAGAGGGAGGGGACCCACCATCCCCTTTCCCTGCCTCACCTGTGGATTCTAACCCATAAGGGCACAGGACCCTTTCACCCCCCCAGCAGGCAGGGGATCTCATGAAAGGTTTGCAAACGTTTAAAAGCTTCCTTACTCCACTATCTACAAGGACGCCCAGCAGCACTGCAGTGAGGAGGGAGAGAGGGGACAGAGATGGCCACCATGACCGCAAAACCAACAGAAAGAGCATCGGGACAGTAAGGAGTGCCTCCGTTTCCGGTCTCGACAGTTGAGATTACTCACAGAAGGAAACTGGCTGAGGGGCTGTGCCCAAGTGGGGATTAAACCACTGCTTTTGTTGCTGAGTTCGTGCCCCACATCATCGTTCCAGAAACCTGAGGTGTGACAAGCACAAGAAGCCGCGAGAAGCCACGGTGGGTCTCGTCTCAGATGGGACCCGGGGCAAGTCCCTAGGGTTGGTGTGGCATTGCCAAGGGCAAAAGAAGAAGAGCCCGACAGGCCTCTGCTTTCCTGGGAAAAGATGAGCAACCTCCGGGACGAAAGCTTCAACTCTTAAAACACAAAGCTGCAAAGATCTCATGTGCTCTCTCTCTCTCTCTTTGTTTTTTCGTTCTGTTAAATTGAGGTATAATGAATGCATTTTGAAAGTCAAAATAATTGCACCCAGGGCCCTGCCAAAGGGCGGTCTGCGCCTGCTGAGGTCAGAGGCCTAGCGCGGGATAGGAAGGACCAAACGCTTTTCCTGGCCCTCTGGTCCTCGGTGTGTGAAGCCCCAGGGTCACGGGGAAAGTTGGGCCATCTAGGCCAGGCGGGCCGGGAGGCGGTCCCAGTGGGGGCCTAGTGGGGCGCTCGGCGGGCGTCTGTCCTGAGACCTAGGACCCAGCGGCCGGACTCTAAGCCCAGGCACGTGGACTGGGAAGCGGGGCCGCCCCGCTGGGCTCCGCGACCTCTGCCGAGGCTCGGGGGGCTGGCTTGGGGGGAGCGGAGGAGAGCGCATTCCCGGAGCGCGGCGCGCCGACCGAAGTCCGGGGAGTGCGCGGAGCGGCGGCGGGCAGGGGGCGGCAGGTGCGGCGGGGCGAGCTCACCCGCCTACGGGGAGAGAGCCAGCCGGGCTCTGTGGCCCCGGCGCCCCCGCTCCCTACCCTGGCCCGCTGCCCGAGCCCTGGCACTTCCGGGGCCCGGCGGAGGGAGCTTCGGGGGAGCTCCTCCAACGGCAGCCTCCGGGGGCGGGGGAGCGCGCGCGGCGCGGTGGCCGGGCGGGGGGTGGCCGGGCTCCCGCAGGGGCGGCAGGCGGGGTGGGGAGAGGCAGGCCGGCCCCCTCCCCTCCCGCCCGCCCTCCCTTCCTCCCGTCCTGCAGCCAATTAGACGGCCCCCTTGGGCGGGAGGCGTGGGTCGCTCCATAAAGCGGCGCGGAGCTGTCACCCCGCGAGTAGGCTGCGCACCATCCAGGCCGGAGCCAGCGCCGCAGACTCGGGCGCCTCGGGCCGGGGAGCGCAGAAGAGCCATGGCCACCACCAACGGGGCCATGGAGAACGGGCAGCCGGACAGGAAGCCGCCTGCCCTGCCGCGTCCGGTCCGCAACCTGGAGGTCAAGTTCACCCAGGTGAGGCGGGCGCCCATCCCACCCGACGGTCGCCTGGCTCCGTGCTGGGCTGCCCGGGCCGGGGTGGCGGGGACGAGGAGCCAGCCGGCGGGGATCCGGGCTGCTCCGCTCCGAGGGTGCGGGGCGCTGCGGGCGACGCGCCCTCAGCCGAGTTCGCCCAGCGCTCCCGTGACCGGAACCTCTCCGCCTGGGTCGGGCCCTCTCGAAGCCGCGTCCCCGGCGGCGCGGGACATCCCGGGTGGGTGCGCGTCCGTCGCGCACCCCGAAGGGAACTCGGAGATCTGCACTCCCGGACTGGCTCTCGGGCGGCGGGGCGCAGTGCTTTAAGCTTCGAAGCCTGGCGAGGGAGGCTGCGCAGCGCCCGCGCGGCTCCGGGCTCCCGCCGGTGGGGCCCCGACGTGCCCTTGCAGGGCCCATTTGCAAAGCGAGCGGAGGTGCGGGCCGCGGTGCCCAGGGCGCGCTGGTTACCCTGCAGGCCCTGCGGCACGGTTTCCGGGGCTCAACGGGTCGAGCCTCAGGAGGGTCAGAGGGTGCCCGAGAACGCCGAGTTGGTCAGAGAACTCAGTCTGCAGTGGGGAGCTGCGGCTTGGAGACTCCAGAACGCGGTCATCGGGAGCACAAGAGAGACGTCGTACCTTCCGTGCTTGGCCTACCTAGCTTACCAGTAGAGCCAGGGCGGGTAGGAAGGTGAGCACAGATGAAACGGCCCTGGAGCCCCGCGGCCCCGGTGTTGACAGACAGAGACTGCGTTCTCGATGGTCTCCGAACCCGCGGCCTGGGAAGTCTTGGGTGGCCAGGCCACAGTGCGCCGCGCCCCGTGGAGTCTCTGCTGTTTTGCGCCGGGCTGGGAGGCTGGAGCGTTGGCAAAGCGGTGAGATCACCTGCCTAAGGCAGAAAGGAAAATGGCGAGGCCTGGAGCCCAGGCCTAGGAGGCCCGCTGTGGGCGCGTCCAGTGGGAGGACAGTCGGAGGCTCTCCCGAGGCTGTGTGCTGGGGCCGGGAGCGCGGCGGGGTCGCAGGCCTAGAGCCTCTGCTGGCTTCTCTTTCCCCAACTTTCCCTTAATTTTTTTTTTTAATTTGCATCTTATCCATACCCCCCCAACTCCAGCTGACACAGCACTGAGAAAATTTCCCCCATCAATTTTACTTTCAAAAGTAGCAATTATGTCTCTCAAATAGTTTTAATCAAGCGGGGTAAAGTTGCCGGCCACTATGTGTGGCCTTCAGATTTTGGTCTCTTGGCACTTATGTCGGCTCTGTCTCTGATCACATGACATTTAAATTAACTGTTTTCAGAGGGCTCCGTAATCAACAGAGACACTTCGCCATAAACGCTGGGGATTATTTTTAATGTAGTTTCCCTAATGGTATCAGCTTCAGAGTGAAAATTCCTATCACCAATTGTGGAAACAGCCAGAAGAGTACCAACCTCTTTTCAGACCTGGCCTGCTGCTGGTGGTGGCGCCGTCTTTTGTTTGTTTGTTTTGTAAGGTTTTTGCGTTTTTTTGTGGTTTTCTTTTTTTAATGCTACAGAAGCCAGAGATTACTATGTTATTGTCCTTTGGCCTTTCTACCTTCCTGAGTCCTATCAGAGCAATGCAGCCACTTAGGGAAAGTTACCCTCTTTCTCTGCAGCTCTTTCTGGCCCTTCATAAGTGGATAGAGGGGAGGATCTTAGCAGATTCGCAGAGCGAAGAGTGTCTGTGGTCTTTCTGGGTCCTAGTGGAACAGAAGTGGCCCTGCGATTAAGGCTGGGGAGAGGGGATGAGACCTCCAGCTGTTCTGCCCTTGCTCCTGGCAGGCAAGACGACCACCGCAGAGGCGCACCCCTAGGAGCTGTTGGGCCCAGGCAGCTTGTGTGGTGATGGCTGAGGGACAGGAACCCCGGCCAGCAATGCTTAGAGAACCTCTGGCTGGAGACGCAGCAGACATGGTCCAGGAAAGAAGCAGGAGAGTCGAAAGTGCAGAACCGAGACCAGGGCCAGGCAGTCGGGCAGGCAGTGGGAAGAGTGGAGTGTGTGAGCCCCATAAAGTCCTGTTGGCTTTCAAACCTGACTCATAGAGCTTCTTGCTAATGGAGGACACGCCGGAAATGGTGGGTCTGAGCCCCAGCCTTGGGGTTACCATTTCCCAGCAGAAGTCCAGTTTCCAGAAGGATGACCTTGTCACAGCTTTTTCATTTGTTCTCACATTTTTTAAAGATTTTATTTATTTATGAGAGAGTGAGAGAGAGAGAGAGAGAGAGAGAGAGAGAGCAAGCGAGCATGGGTTGGGGGGAGTGGTGGTGAGGGGCAGAGGCAGAGGGAGAAGCAGGCTCCCCACTGAGTAGGGAGCCCAAAGCAGGGCAGGACCCCAGGACCCTGAGATCATGACTTGAGCCGAAGGCAGCCGCTTAACTGACTGAGCCACGCAGACACCCCTGTTCTCACATTTTAACATTGGGCTCTGCTATGAGACTCCAGTGGCAGAGGGGGAAGATTCCCCCCCCCCAATAGATCTTAGAGGGTGGCAGCCTCTTTCACTTTAAGGAGGGGGTCTTTTCCTTTCCTTCGAAAATGTTTTCCAGTCAGGGAGATTCTCTGTAAGACTTTTCTGGTTTGCTCAGACACCCGTTTTTCTGATCTCTTTTATAAAAGCTACACATCGCTCCAATCTCCTGTTCTGAAAACATACTCCTTCGGGTTTAAGCTGAAGTCCAGTGGAAGTTGCTGGAAATGGCATCAGCAGACCTCACTTGCATGGCCGCCATCTTTACCCCAACACCCCCACCCCCACCCGGGGCACCCGGCCCCGTCTGAGCCGTGGTGGTTTTCGGGCTCAGCCTGGGTGACACGCCATTCCACTCCTTCAGTGACACGTGAATCCCGGAACTTAGTTTTTAATACCTCTGTAAGGTTTATCTGATACCAATTCACAAGTCAAGGAACACAGTTTTGTTTTATTTTGTTTCGTTTTCTGGACACATTATCCTGAACTGGGGCTCAAAACAGTACAGGCAGCATAATCGGTAGGCCACACTTACTGACCCCTTCTTTGTGTTTTTGTTTTGTTTTAGTGGAGAGAAAATCAACAGTAGAAACCACTTACAAGATTACTTACCAGCGTAGTATACAGAAAAAATTTTTTGCTAAATTGGCAACCTTGCAATGGGAAAATATGGTCAGAGTTGAGGAGTCTGGCTGTTTTTTTTAAGTCGCTGGTTAGGAGGGACTATGGATCAATGTCATGACCGACGAAGTAATTTATTTTTTTTTTTTTTGGAGAAACATGCTTGGAGATGAAGTATAGCAGACATCTGATCGTTGCAATCTGTTTCCTTCCTCCTTATGTATATTCTCTTCTACCATATTCTCACTTTCCCTCCCCCTTGGAATTGATACCAAGAAGGATCTAGAATCAGCAGTTTTCACTGATGGTCTATATTTTCTAACCCACGAAATTTCATCTTCTGACAAATGGGCCTCTCTCTCTGGCTGCGTTTCCCTCCCCACGCTAACTGAACCTCTCTTCTCCACTTATTAATTTCTCGCTGTTACCGAGTGATTGCTTGCTGGATGGCAAGAGTGAACTCTTGGATTTGGTTTCAGCTGGAAGAATAAACCTGTAATTGTAGCCTGGCCAATTCCACGTGCTTCCCTGGGGGCCTGGCCTCATGGTGAAGGCGCGGAGCTTCCGGAAGTCGGATGAGCACATCCTATGGGCAAGGGATGCTCTCAGCTCTGGATTCCACACGAGGGGGGAGGGGATAGGGTGCCTCCGCCCACCTGCCCCCCAAGAGCTGGCCTTCCATGCTTTGTCCCTGCCCGGCTGAGCCCTCCCTGCTTTCAGGGGAGAGAGATCAAAACAGTCTCCCCCAGGAGCTTCCCAGAGCGAGTTTCTTTCCCAGGGAGCTTTGGAGTTTTTACAGGAGAGCCCAGGACAGAGATGGTAACCAAGCCGCACTCTGGATGAGATGTCTCCCCTCCTGTCTGTGATCACTGGGGAGTCAAGTGTTCCAAATGAATGAAATTCACAGTAATTGAAATTAGCCCTTGGAGGGACACGATTCTTTTAAAGGACTCAAAGAGAAGCAAATGATATGCATATAGGTACGGAAATGGAATTCGATGAGCTAGATGTGTGCTTAGAAATTATTGATGGCATTTTCTTTGATGAAAATGCTTCTGAAGCATCTTACTCGTGTCTGTGACTGGGGTCTCTGTGACACCATGATGGTCTGGGATGACCAGCCTGTCCCATGAACCTGTGCAGCCGCAGATCGTCTGTCCTTTCTGGGTAGCGGGGACCTCCACGTTGTCACTACTACGTGCTTTGTTTTTTCTCTTTCGCTTCTGTCCCTCGTTCCTTTCTGAAGGCCCTTTCTTTGAACGAGGCGCTTTTTTTAAGGCAGTTAGCAGTTAGAGTAAATTAAGAATAAATAGCACACACCTTTCAGCGCGGGAACTCTGAATTCCTTTTAGTTTGCTCAGGATATCTTTATTTTTAACCTCCTTCTTCTCAGCTGTGTCCTAGATAATGGAGGCTCCGAACGAAGTGATTTTTGTGGAGTAATTCTTCGGTTCTAGATATAAACGGTTATTTGCTACATCTGTTCATACAACCAGAACATTTCCCAGCCCAGATAGCTTATCTGTGTATTCCAACACAAGCTTTTATTAAGCCCAACATGAAAATAAGCATTTTTAAGGGAATGGGGGAGGGGCCGGTTCCTTGGCAGTCTGGCTGGGGGTTTCAACTGGGAGGAGACCGAAGGGAGTGCTCACTGCTGACCTACCCTTCAAGGTCAGGAGATCCCTTGGAGCTTTGTATGTATAAACCTTTTTGATCTTCCCCCAAAAACTCGATGAGGGTGTAGGACTTAACTATACCCTTTAACTATTCAACTCAGCTCTTCTTCATGAATCCATGTTAATGATTTAAATGGTTGCCTTTGGCTCAGGTGATGATCCCCAGGGTCCTGGGATCAAGCCCGGCAGCCCTCGGGCCGGGCTCTCTGCTCACCGGGGAGCCTGCTTCTGCCTCTCCCTCTGCCCCTCCCCACTGTCAAATGAATAAATAAAATCTTTGAAACAAATCAATAAAACGAGAAACAAGATGTTTAGAAAAATTCTAAATGGCTTTAGTTTCATTAGGACGAAAAGTAATTCTCTGGAGATGTATTAGAAGTCGGGAGACTTGGATTCTAATTCTGAGTGTGCTCCTGGTTGGGCATGTGACTCCACCTCCCCTCCAGGTCCCATCTGTAAAAAAGTGGGCGGGGGAGGGGAGGAGGAATGTGGGGGAGGACAAGACGTTACCTAAGGTCCTCAGCTTGTTGGAATGATATGATTTTGATTTAAGCCCTAATGCATTACAACTTCCTTTCCTGGTTAGATATTCATCAACAATGAATGGCACGAATCCAAGAGTGGAAAAAAGTTTGCCACGTATAATCCTTCAACTCTAGAAAAAATATGTGAAGTAGAAGAAGGAGATAAGGTGAGTGCTTCCCCCACCCCCTACCCCCAAGTAATTAAATTACAGATAACTAGAGGATAAGGAGGCTGTTTGGCTTAGCTCTAAGACAGATCTGGCCCATACTCGGTTAGGCCCTGAGTTAGCTGCTTCTCACACACAAGGCCCAGAATGGGATCAATTAGGGACGAGCCACTGCAAAGAGTCACTCTCCTTTGATAGATGTTTCCCCATCTATAAGGATGACCTCAGCTATCCTCATCACATGGCTAAACGAAAGGTTTTTATCAATGATTTGAACCTGGAGGCACAAAACCTTCTTTCCAGAAAGCATTTCCGGCTGGTATGTTTCACCAAATGCCGCCTTCTGGCAGGAGACACTTGAAAGAGAAAGGCTGGAAGGGAAAAAGGCTTGCTAACCAAGCCTTGCAAGGTTAGCAGCATCATGCAGTCTCCAGATTTCTTTTCTTCCAGACCTGAAATGATCATGGAAATGATCATGGAAAAGATATGTAGTTGTATATATATGTACATGTAAGGGACTTCTGGATGTGTCCTTGATACATTTCAAAGCCAGAAAGTATCTTTTAAATATACATGCCGTTAGAGGAAAAGTTGAAGGTAAAGCTTTTCTAAGGAGGAAAGGGAAAGCTAAACCTCTCTTTCACCCCTAGAGTAATCATCTGACGTTCTTATACGTGTAGGGGTCATGTTGAATGGGGACAGGGTGAAAGACAAGTCTAAAGAGGCTTGAATTGGATCCCAGCGGTGAGAGTTCCGTGACAGGCAGGAAACACACGTCCAGACCCTCCCACGAGCAGTGCTTCAAGCTAAGCTCTGTTTGCAAAGAGAATAGCATCGAGGAGCTCATCTTTGTAAGATGTGAGGACATGGGGCGGCTGGGGCCTGGGGGGCAAGATGTGGAACAGGGGTCCCAGGTACAGGACCTAGATATCAAAGTGGAGAATGAGATCCCTGCCCCAGGCTTTGGTTTTTCCCTTGGTCTGGAGGACTGCTGTCAGCACCCGGAAACAGACATGATCCTGTCCCCCGCAGCTAGAGAGGCTCAGGCCTCCACCCCAGAGCCTGAGGCAAGGAATTCTAAGTCCTAATATCTCCTTTGCAAAAGCTTTCAATTGCCTCCAAGCACACTTGGGAGACCCAGAATTTTGGTGGGGTGTCTCTCTTGACTGCATTGGGAAACCCTTGCCTATTGTACTCCCCCGGGGAAGTGAGGCTCAGAGAGACCTAGGGGAGGGGCCTGGGGGGATGAGGCTTTGCTCCTCAGCAACCGGAGCCTTGAACTCATTTTCCTGCAGTAAGAATGGGTGACATTAAACAGCTCTCACTTCTTGCCTTGTAAGAAGAAGGTTCCATTGTAATTCTCCTGTGGGTGCACTGAAAATCCACTTCCTTGCCTGTGGAATAGTGGAACACTTCTGCCCCCAGGCGGGGGGGTGGGGGGGTGGCGAGGCTGAAGACAGAGAAAAAGTTCCAGATCCTCCTCCCTGTCTGTGGACTTTTCCAATGTGGTCAGTTCCAAGATCCCAAGAAGCACTCATACCCCATTCTCACTACGGAACCACAGTCCTCGGCTGGAATAAAATGCCAAGACAGACATTTCCCACCTAACTGATGAACTGTGGGAGTGTGTGTGTGTGTGTGTGTGTGTGTGTCCAAACTGGGCAAGCAAGTGGAAAATCTTTTCCTACTCGGGTCACCAAGAAAAATAATTAAGGTCGGTAGTCTCACAAACTATTTTAAAACGCTTTTATAATCAGAAGGAAAGTTCCTACTCGGCCGTTGTAGAAATCTTGAAAAAGACCCAAGATGTAAAGAAGGAAAGAGTCACTTGAAAGCCCCAAAGTGGGGGGTGGGGGGACGTCCAGCGACCTCGAGCCTAGCTGCCACCGTCCTCGGCTGCGTGATGGACGTGGGTCTCTGCTGTCCTCTGGAAGTGACGGCCGAGCTCTCCTCAAACACGGTCGCGACACAGGGTGACACACTCTCTCTGGTTTTTGGCCGCTCAGCCCGACGTGGACAAGGCAGTGGAGGCTGCACATGCCGCCTTCCAGAGGGGCTCGCCCTGGCGCCGCCTGGATGCCCTGGGCCGGGGCTGGCTGCTACATCAGTTGGCAGACCTCGTGGAGAGGGACCGCGCCATCCTGGCTGTGAGTACACACCCGTGGGCGGGCAGGTGCGGGACCCTCGGCCCCCACGGGGCTTGGGGGAGACCCAGGGCCCTGGTTTTGTGTGGAGGTATGCGTGTCAGGTGCTTGGAGGTAAAGCTTCCCGGCAAGAGGCACGTGTCCACGCCGTCCGGCTCAAAACCCTGTCCGTTTGGAAGTCAGACTTTTGTCCTCTGCCCTTCACGTTCTTGACCAAGAAGTGGCCTGGAGGAAGTTCAGATGCATTGGTGGTTCCCACCCTCGAGATGGTCCCAGCCGGCCAGATGGGCTAGGCCATATCCTGGTCCTGCCTGTACATTTAGGAAATTAACCTGGTGTGTGTGTGTGTGTGTGTGTGTGTGTGTGTGTGTGTGTGTGTGTGTGTATGCGCGCGTGTGCATGAAATCCCTTTTACTGTTAAGTTGAACTTCATCCGAGGTGACAAAATCCGTGAAATTACAGGTTTAATGGGTTGGTATATCTTTCTTTGAATACTTATAAAAATAGTATATTTATATAATAAGTATATTTATATAATATATTTACAAATACATTATATTTATAAATTACATATAATATAATATATTGTATTTATAAATTATACAACACCATATGAAATGATATATATTTAATATGTAATATATTTGGTATATATTATATATATAATATATTTATATTATATAAAAAGTGTCCATTAACATAGAAAACATTGATCCCATAGAATTTAGAAGCCACCTGTTTTTCACCCTGAACCGGGCACATGTGTGGAGTGATGGTGAGAGCAGGGTAACCTGGTTATGGGCAACCTCAGGCTATGAGAGACCCCAATTCAAATCCCGGCTCTGCCACTTCCTAGCTGGGTGACTTTGGACAAGTTGCTTTACGTCTCTGAGCATATATTTCTTTATGGGAGATACCAATAATAATGATATCTCAATGGTGTGAGAATGATCCATTTGAAATCCTTAGCAGAGTCCCTGGCATGCAGTAAGCACCAACTAGAGGATAGCTATTCTTAAGAACAGCAGTTGTCATAATAATGCTGCATGCCCAGCCTCATGCCTCCTGGCCAGTAATTTCTTTCTTTTTTTTTTTTTTTAAGAATTTATTTATTTATTTGGGAGAGAGAGAGTGAGAGAGAACAGAGAGGGGAGAAGGTCAGAGGGAGAAGCAGACTCCCTTTGGAACCGGGAGCCTGATGCGGGACTCGATCCTGGGACCCCGGAATCATGACCTGAGCCCAAGGCAGTCGCCCAACCAACTGAGCCACTCAGGCGACCCCTGGCCAGTAATTTCTAGGCACCTTAGTTCCTCTGCGGCAGAATAGGCCTGGGAATTCAGCCCGCTCCGTGAGGTTGGGGTCGCTCCCACCAGACCGGGCTGCGAAGACATTTATAGTTTGTAAATGCATTATTTACAGGGATCCTAAGACCTTCCTCTGGTCTTGCAGTGAGTGAGCAGAGAAAATCCCAGGCTCCCCTCCTGCTTCGAGATCCTTCCCAGCCTGCACAGAAGGCCCTGCCACGGCTCTCAGACTCCTCTTTGGACGTTGCCCCAGACCTTGAGGCCCGGTTGTTAGGGTTCTAAATCTCCTTGTCAGCTTCTGATTTGAACAAATGGTTTTTCCCTCTCTTGATCTGATGGCTGGACCGAGCTGTAGAGTAGTGACCTTCCTGGGGACCGCATCATCCAGGAGGCCGAGATTGTTTTTGTGCCCGAATGTGTGTTGGGGGGCTCGAGAGCGGGAGAGGTCCGTATCTGGGGTGCTGCTCTTCGCCACCTCTCCAGGGGGGAGGGGAGGAGGGGGGCGTCTGCCCAGAGAGCTCAGCTCTCCCGCCTCCCCACCCTGCCAGCCAGGCCAGCATGTTTGCCCCCCAGTCCGGACTAGGGTGGCTCCCTCTCGGGGTCAGCGTTTCTGTCCGCGGAACCTCTGGTTTCTTCCTGCAACGAAAGCCAGCCTCAACTCTCAGGCTGCCAGACTGGCTTTTTCAAAAACATTTCTGTTTTCACCCAGCATGAGCTCATCAGTCTGCAATGTCCGTGGGGACTAATAGCAGGCGGGAGAGGATGTGCCCTGGGCACCCCTCCCCACCCTGTCCTCAAGCGTCAGGATCATCTGTGGGAGCTGGTGGCGAGGCCGCCACCTCTGCCTTCGGCCCGCCCCGCAGGTCCCGGCCCAGGACTGGGCTCCGATCGCAGATGGAGCGAGTTGCCTCTTGCCATCAGGACCTTGCCCACAAGAAATAAGATCCAGTTCTTTGCCACATCATGAAAGGAACAAGAGAATTACTGGCAAATATGGTTTTTCAAACTGGGACCACATCACAGGAAAGCGCCCTCACTCGCCACCTTGATATGGTTTTCCTGCATTTTCATGCAGCGAAGTGCTTCTTTCCATCATGTTCTCTTACCGCCTCAGTGGTTTTGACAGAGCTCCATATTTACTTCTGTATTCGATGTTTAGAAACAGATGTGAGGGGATCCAGCAGCCCCGGCTTTCTCCCCTTTCCGGAGGCACCTGGGGCCCAGACTCTGGCTCTGTGGGTGCTCTTTCTGGAAGCCCCCAGATAGGGGCCCTCCCTGTTTACTCTCTTTTCGACCCAAGCCCCATTTCTGGGCCTCCTCGTTTTAAGATTTTGGCACACTGACTGAGTCTTGGGGTAGGTTCCCTCAGCCCTTGTCTTCACTCTTTCCTATCTGACGGTTACAGTGTGTTAATTTTTCAGAAGACATGTTTTTTTTTTTTTTTCTCTTAAAATGTCAAGGGAAGCAAACTCAGGAACAGCTGTGTTTTACTCATGGTCCAGCCCCAATAACTGTTTAAAAGTCCCCCTCGGTAGCTAACACTTGATTTCTCAGGTCGAGCTCTGTCTGCTCATCTGCGAATCTTTTTTGGTGCTTAGAAAGAATTTCTTGTCTGAATCTATTATGACCCCTATTTGCTTGCATAGCTTCCCCTAGAACCAGCCTGGCTAATTCATGTTGTCACTCTGGGAAGCAGATGTGCCCAAGTTAATCATGAAAGCTAGCCAGTGCTTGTTGGATACTCACCATGGACCAGGCTTATCATAGGCACTTGGCCTGCACGTTTATGATCCCATTTCAGAGATGAGGGCACTGAGGCCTGGGGAGGTCAAGGGACCTAAGTTTATCCAGCCAGAGAAAGTAAACCAGGACTGGAGGCAGGACTGCCCCACAATGCTACGCTTAGGTCCTCTGCCTTTCTCTTCCTCATCTGATCCCAGAAAGGGCCAAGAATAAACCTCCGGCCCCACGGACAGATCCGCAAGTGCCATCCAGAGTAGCCCGGGCCTGGGCCTTTCGGCATGATTTGCCACAGTTGGGTTTCCCGTGGAAAAAGAATAGTTTCAGCTTGGGATGTAACTCGGTAGGACCCAAAGCACAGTGTACTGGATGTTACCTTGGCCTGACTTGGTCCCTGAACAGCATCCTCTAGGGTTTAGGATCCATCCCAGACCCAGACTAGCCCTGTCATCTTCCAGCAACGCACACTCCTGTCTGCTCGGCGTCCCCAAATAAGGATCGCCAAAAGGAAGGTGCCAAGAAGGACGATGATCATAGTCATCTGGGCTGTTCATGTTATCAGGAAACAGTTTAGCGTGGTACTTCCTGGGGGCAGGCCCCGTCCTAGCCCTCACCGCAGCCCCATGAGGCAAATACCAGTCTTAACTATTATTATTCTCATTTACAGACAAAGAAACTGAGTCAAGGAGGGATTTTTGGCAGCCCGCCTCTCAGTGAGGGAAGTGGTTGCTCCTGCTTAGGAAGGCTCTGCTGCTCCCTGAAGCCAAGTTTTGAGACCGTCGCCCCGCCCCCAGCACCCTGGGTAGCCATTCTGCAGTCTTCCCAGATGCAAATGTCCTGAGGCAGCAGCCTAAGGAGTGGTCAGTGTGTTGGCCGGAAGTTAGATGCCCTTGAATTCAGTGCCCCGCTGGGTGACCTTAGGTGACACCTGGCTCTGTGAGCCCCGGTGTGGGCACCCAGAGGTGTCAGGGTCAGGGATGAGGCTGACGCAGGTGCACGTGGAGGGGCCTCTCTTCCCCAGTGAGTCACCATCTCACTACGCAGACTCTCAAAGGAGAATCCAGCCCCGGGCTACGCGTCCGGGTGGCCACTTCCTGCAGAGATCGAGGACAGGCGGTTTCGGCGCCGGGCTCCACTGGGGCCGCTTGTCTGAGGGACAAAGGGGTCCTCTTAAACCCCGGGCTGGAAATAGAAAAGAATCCCGGCCATTGAGTGGCTGCCCACTCGCCCTGGGTAATCACCTCCCTCACCACCAAGGGCGAGCCCGCTCCCTCCCGACTGTGCATCCGGCTTAGGCAGCCCGGTTGGGAGGACGCTGTCTTTTGTGCTGGTGGCTCTACCCTTCGGGGCTCTGTCCCTCTTTCCACAGCCACGCTGGTCAGCCCCGCCAGCAAGGAAAAACCCACAGCATCCCCCCTTTGGTTAGAGGACGTGCGCCCTCTCTCCAGCTCCCCCGAAAGTCAGCTAACCTCCTGAGAGCTTCCCTGGGGATGCCACAAGGTTCTTTGGCCAGCCCCCAGCTGGGCCCCAGACAGAAAACCACCGAATGCCACAGCTTCTTCCTTCCCAGGGAACCTCCAGATCACTTATCCATCTGCCATCCTTCACGGGGATGCCTGCCTGTGTCCTGGCCAACTGCCTCCCACCCCAAACTGAGAGGTTTTGGAAGCAGAGTAATCCTTGACACTCGGACACAGGTCTGGCCAGGGGGAACGCAGTGGCCTGCTTTCGGAAGGGACACACGGAACAAGGCATACGCGGTGTCCTCGGACTGTGCTCTCTCCCCGCGTCCCCTGGCTTTAACCCCCTGCTGGCAAAGAAGGAAACTGCGTGTGACACAGATGCCATCTTCTCCCTGCAGACCCTGGAAACGATGGACACGGGGAAGCCGTTCCTTCACGCCTTTTTCATCGACCTGGAGGGCTGTATTAAAACCCTCAGATACTTTGCGGGGTGGGCAGACAAAATACAGGGCAGGACCATCCCCACAGGTGAGTAGACGCCAGACTCGCAGCCTCATTGGGGGGGGGGGCTCCCGGGGGGGTGCTCTGTCTTCTCATTGTTCCCAGTAGCTTTTCTAGAGCACCCCTTGTTTCCCCTCCCACCCCTGCCCTCGGGGCCCCCTTCCCTGTTGCAAAAAGAAGTGGCCCCGTGCTGATTTCTTCTACGGAATTTTACTTTCAACGTTGAGTTAAAAGTCCCTTCTTTGTGGACTAGACAAGACTCGGAACTGACACCTTTGTGGGTTTCTTGGTTTCTTTCTTATCTTTTCGTGACATAAAACCCTCAACCGAGATTAATCCCAGTGTGTTCTTCTCCACGCAACGTCTCTTCCAGATGACAACGTTGTGTGCTTCACCAGGCATGAGCCCATAGGTGTGTGTGGGGCCATCACTCCTGTAAGTATGGCAACTTTTCCAGAAAGATCCATGTAGATCCTGCCCCAGTCCCCTGTGGCCTCTGGAACCAGTTTCTGGTGTGTTTGGATTAAGTTACACTGGCATTAACAGCATCTTCTCTGTGGCATGGGGCTAGGTGCTTGAGAGTTATCGGAGTGGGTTGGCTCCCATGCCTGCTCTCAGGGGACTGACTCCTGGAGCACAGCAGAAGGCACCATGCCCAGTTTCCCTGGGGCAGGGGTCTTTTAAGAGAGCCTTGAAGGATGAGAAAGAGTCATTCCATAGGAAAATGGTCTTCTAAGCAGAGGAATGGCCCCAGTGAGGATGTTGAGGTGCCCGGGCTACTCGAGGGGTGGGGGTGGGGGAAGCAATAGCCCGACAGCTGGTGAGGCCACACTTAGAGAAGGACAAAGTGAGGAAGAGGAGGAGCACATGTCCAGTGGTCCAGGCCGGGCACTCAATGGGCCGTGGCTGCCAAGGGCCTGGAATTTTATTCACTGGGCAGTGGGGAGCCTGGCCGGTAGCAGGGAATGGGGTGATGCTGCCCGTCTGTTGGAGAAAGCCCCAGGCCACTGCAACACCTGGGTGGGAGGCCGGGGAGACAGGCAGCAGCGTGAGGAGAGGACTGGAAGTGGGCTCTATGGAGACAAAGAAGATGTGTCCCTTCCACCAACCGTTGAGAGCCCGCTGTGTGCCAGGCACGGCATCAAGGTCCCAGGTACTGAAGACGTGAAGGCAGAGGGCCCAGCCTTTGCCCCTGAGGAATGTGCAGGTCAGTTAAAAGGCTGAGGAGGGGAGCCCCACCAAGAAAAACGGTAGGGTAGGACCTGTTTGAAGACCAAGGGGAAGCATGGATTTGAAAGCTCCTAAGGAGGTCATGTTGGTAGAGTTCAGTGTCTCATCAGAGGTGGGGGCGAGTCAAGGCTACAAAGGGTGGATGGTGTTGCTGGTGGACTTGGGGGAGCCTGGGGGAGAAGTGGGTTAGGGTGGGGTGCCGTGAAAGATCAGGGTCATTCTGGGCAGAATGCCGTAGAGGGGCCAGTGGAAGAGCCAGTAGAGGCCCTCGGACATTTGCATGTTTGGGTCGGGGGCTCGAGAGAGGGGAGGGCTGGAGACACCGACAGTCAATGGTCAGAACAGAGGAGTTTCTGCCCATCAAGGTGAGAGGGGGATCATCCAGGGAGGGGTGCAGAGTGAGAGAAGAAGAGAGCTTGGGGGCAAAATCCCATACACGATCGGGAGATCCCACTGAGAAGTCTGAGCAGCTAGGGTCGGGCATCCCAGGAACGGAATACATTTCCAGAAAAAGACTATGGTCAATAGGGTCCTCCGTTCATAGGAATTAAAAAATGACAGAAACACAGCTGTTAGATTTGCTCAGCAACAGCAGGGTGGGGAGTTTGGGGTACAGTGGAAGCCACGTTGCTGGGGCTTACAGAAGGGGACCTACACATGTGGGCACAGCCCGAAGAAGCTTCGAGGGGAGAGAAGGGACCCACTGGAAGTGGCAGAAGCCAAGAGAAGATACAGATTGCTTGTCGGAGAGGAGAAATGGTACTTGTGTGCTAAGGAGTGGGGGTCCAGGAAGAAGAGGGGACCCCAAGGGAACTGGGATCTTAGGTTTGTTGTCTCATGGTGGGAATTCCAGACAGAGCTGGGAGAGAAATTTTAGTGGTGAGACCATGAGTTGGCTACCTTCAGCCAGCCCCGTGGGTGTAGCTTCGCAGAGAGCTCTTCTCTTTGTCATCTTTGGAACATAAAGGAGCCAAAGGGACTCCTTTGGGATGGGGGTGGTTCAGGGACAGCTAGAATCAAGCTACCTGCTCTCTTGGAGACGCTTGGCTTCATTCTGCCTCATCAAAGATGATACTCGGAGGGGCAGAGTAGAAGGGGACACAAGGCTGGCTATGAATCCCGGCCTTCACCTGCTGGGTTGTGACCTTGGGCAAGGGACCTCTCCCTTCTGTGCCTCATCTATAAATGGAAGTGATAATAAGACTATCTCAGATGCGTTGGTAAGGATCAAATGAGTTACATGTTTGTGAAGTGTCTGGAACAGCACCTGGAACAGAGTGAACGCTCAGGGGCTATTACCTCTTGTGTTAGGCTTCTTATCACAGTGATTTTGGTATTCTTGCCTCTGTAGTTGAAAGACGACAGGAGGGGTGCCTGGGTGGCTCAGTGGGTTAAAGCCTCTGCCTTCGGCTCAGGTCATGATCTCAGGGTCCTGGGATCAAGTCTCAAATCAGGCTTTCTGCTCAGCAGGGAGCCTGCTCCCACCCCCCCCACCCCCCCGCCTGCCTCTCTGCCTACTTGTGATCTCTCTCTCTCTGTCAAATAAATAAATAAAATCTGAAAGAAAGAAAGAAAGAAAGAAAGAAAGAAAGAAAGAAAGAAAGAAAGAAAGAAAATGACAGGAAATGCATTTCCCAACATGATTTCCACCAAACAGCAATCCAGTGGGGGGTTTAGTGTGTATTCTGTAAGAAGAGAAAAAGATCCTGTGACATCTGAATTTAGGAGAGGTAGGCCTCGTTCCTGCAATATTTTTCAGATCCTTTAACATGTTCATGGCATCATAAACCTCTAAGAGGAGAAGGTAGTGCACCTACAGCAGAATCCTCTTTGCAAAGACTATTTATGGCAGGAATGCAGGTCTGGTCTTTCCCACTCCTATGTTACCTCCAACGCCCCAAATCTAGACCCTGCAAAGCAAATATCCTCCCTGGAGTCCTTGCTGGGCCTCTGGGACTGGGCGGCAGGGGTGAATTGGGCCCCCACCCCCGACTCTCCACCGCGACCCCCCGCCAAGCTCCTGTATGTTCTGTCTCCAGTGGAACTTCCCGCTGCTGATGCTGGTGTGGAAACTGGCGCCCGCCCTCTGCTGCGGGAACACGGTCGTTGTGAAGCCGGCGGAGCAGACGCCCCTCACTGCCCTATATCTGGGCTCTCTGATCCAAGAGGTAAGGCATCCGAGAAAGAAAGAAAATATTATGTGTTGTTGATAACATCCCCGCTCCCAGGAGCCAGGCCACCGTCACCAGATAAAGCTGCCCCATCAAGCCGAGTAGTGCGTGGCTGTGCCAGTCGGCTACGGCTGAGTGGGAAGGGAATGGCTCCTTGTGTTGCCCTTGGCGAGCGCGCGCTCTCTCTCTCCGGCTTGTGGTCACTGAGCTAGAAGAAACGCCATTCCTCCCACGGATCCTAATGAGAAGACTTAACTCTTATTATAGGTTCAGACCTATGGTTTAGGAGCAAATATTTGGTCTGGAGAGTTTGCAGGAGGGTGCCTCCAAGTGTTGGAGGTTCTTCGGGCCTGGCATCTGTGGTGTAGGAAGTGGCCCGTTCTCTTGGAGGGGTCCCCTTGCCAGATCCCGCTGGAGGGGCTGCGGCGAGCCGGGCTCACTGACCCGAGCCTCCCTCCCAGTGCTCCCCGCTCCGGGGCATTGTCCTGTCCCCTCCCCTCCCTGCTCCCCACAGCCGCCATGCTGGGAAACCAGCATCCCAAAGAAACACCTCCTTCCAGACACACCTGCCATCATGTTTCAACCCTGCGGAGCCCAGCTTCTGTGTTGCAGAGAAGTTAAAAAAGAAACAGGAAGTCATGAGGGAGGGGAGGAAAGATTCATTCCTTTCGCTTCTCAGCTGGGCTAATACGATCGGGAAGCAGGACCTTTACTGCTTAGAAATAAGGCTGCAGCCGCCAGGAATTGGCCCGTTTCCCACTTTCCTTTGAGTGGGGATGTAGGACATGATTACATCATATTAATGAGACTGACAGATTCTAAAATCACAGCTGTGAACATACGGCACCTAGGAAAACTAAAGACTTGAGCAGTGTCCCCGAATCTTGCCTTTTTAAATAATGTGTTTGTATGAGATGGAAAGTTAGTTAATTAATTGTTCATTAAATAGCATCCCCCACCTCATTCATTTGTGGTGCTCTTGGTGAATAAAGAGGCCTCAGAGGTACAAGGCAGGAGGCGTGAATGTGAAAGAAGTGACTGTCCCCAGCCTTCAGGATATGGCAGCGTGGGGTGTGGCCCAGGTCCTACAAGCAGGAGCTTTGAGGGAGCCTTACCGCATGGCCATTTGGAACATTGATGGGACAGGTTTAAGAAATGGGAGCTGAAGCTCAGGGAGAGAATATTTTGCAGGGGCCTCTGAGCCTTGGAGATGTCTCTCTTCTCCCTGAGAATACATATGTGTAGACAGATCCACTCACACACATACACACACACATGCACAGAATGGAGCTCAGCTGTGGAGGTTCACCGCCATTTTGCTCTGAGCCCCTTTTGGGTTAGGAGGTGCGGCCTGGAAGGAAGGGCGTACGTATGCCTCACCCGGGCCCAGCCTGCACGCTGGCCACCTGGGGCTGGGTCCTGGGGTGGCTGTATGACCCGGGCCCTGGCTTCCCAAGGAGGGGGACATCCTCCAGCCCTGGTTCTCTCGGCCTAAGCGCGATCTGTGGTAGATGGACATCTGTGTGATCCCATTCTCTTTCTCTGATTGCCATCTCGATTTCCATCCAGGTCGGATTCCCTCCAGGAGTGGTCAACATCGTGCCAGGATTTGGGCCCACGGTGGGAGCAGCAATTTCCTCTCACCCTCAGATCAGCAAGATCGCCTTCACGGGGTCCACAGAGGTAACCCCCCTCAGCGGCAGTCAGCCGGCGTGGCGGCCGCTGTCTGAGCCGAGACCTGGGAACTTTTCTTTTGAGCAACTGAACTCTGATTATTTCCCCTAAGTGTAGCCACATTTCAGTGCCTATCAGTTAAAAAAAAAAAAAAAAGCAAATAAATAAAGTCACTGGTCCAGTTTCCAAACTAAATAAATATCTAATAGAACTCAGAAGGCTTAGAAGAAAAAGATTGGTACATAGATAAAATAAAAATGGGAAACATCCAGAGGACAAACAACATCATAATCGAGGTTAAAGGATACATAGCAAGCTGGGAGAAAAACAGTCATGATTTTTGCAGCTCTCCAAGGCGTAAGATCCATAATATCCCTAAAAATCAGTGAAAAATAAAATAAAATAAAATAAAATAAAATAAAATAAAATAAAATAAAATACAAGTACACTAAATGGTGGGACAGTGGGTAACGCGAGAAGAGAAACACCAAATGTCCAATAAGCTTGACCTAGCTCGTTGGTCATCAGGGAAGCGCAAATTCCAATGAAAGTCAGCGTCTACTTTTGTCCGTCAGATTGGTAAAAATTGGAATCTGGTAAAACTGAGGGACACAGTTAGACCCAGTGGATATGGGGACATGTGGGACACCCCCGCGGCAGTCCCCAGGCGCGGGGCCGTATCGTAATAAAGATCCCACATTTGAAAGTGTCAAACTTCTGATTCAGAAATTCCATTTCAAAGCAACTCATCAGAGAGAGGTTCTCACGAGCCCTCAAGGACACGTCTTCCCGAGAGCACTGTGTCCGTTTTGTGTGGGGGGTTACAGCATCATAGTAAGGAAAACTGCTGTCTGTGGGTGAAGCACACAAAAAAGTAAGCCGCGGGAAAGTAGCCGCGGAATGGTCCCACGAGGACAAATGTGTGCGAAGAGAAATCCATAAGGATAGCCAAAACGTTCTGCGTGTGGCCACCTCTGTGCGGGGCCCGGGGCGCACGGGGGAAGGGAGATGAAGGCTTTCCCCCTTTGCCCTGACACACATCTCTGTGTGGAATTATATCTACGATTCTTCTGTCCTTGAGAAATGAATAAATGCGTCCCAAGCACTAAGTGCCGCCCCCCACCCCATCTCCCCACAAATTTAGTCCAGCTGGGAGCCCGAGCTGTCTTCTCCCCCAAGAGCAGACTTGTCCCTTCTCCTGCCCTTGCCCGGCTTCTCTGCAGAGATATCTGAACCCTCTCTAGGTGTCTGTAGGGCTGCCCCGTCGACCCAGTGGGATGGTGCTCTCACCGGGCAGCCGACCTCAGGGACAAGAAAGCGGCCTCTGTGGTCCCCAGGGATAGCTCAACCAGCAGGCATCTCCGGAAGGGGGGCGGGGGTGCTTTCCCACCCAGGTCCCCCTGCCCGAGAGCCCCCCTCCACCCCACCCCACCGGGGATCGCCAGCCCGTGGCAGACCGGTGTCGCTTCTCTTGCTCTCTGGGGATGGTCCCCGTCACTGTGGAACTGTCCCAAACGTCATTCAATCCATCACCCGTGAGCTGGCCAAGTTTTAAATTGCATTTGCACCTTAGTTTTGGGGGAGCAGCCCAGCCCTGTCTCTTGCTGGCCATCTAGCTCTAAGCGTCTGTGTGCGCCTGGGTCCCCTGGGAGTCTGTGGGGCCCCTCGTGGGAGGGGCCGGGCCTCGACTCTGGCCGTGTGCGCAGTGATCGGAGAGACCCTCCAGGTGTGTGAGGGAGGTTGGTGAGGGGTCCTGTTCCCGTACCATGTACCGCTTCTCTCCCTTTCCCCCGGGGAAACCTCGATCTTGAGTCTGTTCCCAGAGAACTGGCTCCTTCTCCTCCTGAAGGTCAGCCTCCCTCTTACCATAAATTTGGAGGTTGGAGGTTCCCTCAGACCATACCAAGGAGCCCCGCAGAACCACGCCCCCCTCTGGCAAGCGCTGGAACAGCTGCCCCTGGGTCCCCTCCAGCCCTTTACCAGACTAGCTGCGCGGGCCTGCTGCTGGGAGGGACAGGCCCGGGGACAAGTGAGGAGCCGGCTCTGCCACTCGCCAGCTGTGCAGCTGTGGGCGGATCGCTGGGCCTTCCAGAGGCTCCCACTCCACCCCTGTAAGGAGTGGCTCAAGCCAAGTGATGGCACGGTCTGATCCATGAGGAGACGCAGGGAGAGGCCAGGGGGTTGGGGAGGCAGCCTTAGAGGCCCAAGGCACCTGGGCAGAGGGGCAGGGGACCCATAGACTTGTCTAGAACGTCCAGGCCAGGTCTGGCCCCAGCCGAGGTTTCACCTGGTCTGTTTTTCATGCCGAAGGTTGGAAAGTTGGTTAAAGAAGCTGCGTCTCGGAGCAATTTGAAGAGGGTGACACTGGAGCTTGGAGGGAAGAACCCTTGTATCGTGTGCGCTGATGCTGACCGTGAGTATCTCCCCTTCCGGGCGTTGCTGGGGCTTAATCTCTCCCTGCTTCCTCGTGCAAACTCAGAACCAGCTCAGAGAGAGACACACAAAACGGCGATGTTTTTCCACCTCGGGTTGTGCTGTCATAAAACAGGCAGATGAGGTCAAAACACCAGCTTTATTGGTCATAGAAAGTTGCCTTGGAGAAAAACGTGCCCTGTGTGGGGGCCAAGGGGTGGCCGTGTCTGCCCTTCCAGATTAAGCTTGCGTTCCCTGCAGAGCTGGGGCCGTAAGGAACCGACCCAGATCCTTCTCTGGATCTTTCTCCAGATCCTTCTCCGGACTCCCCCGTGCAGGGAGACGGCCAGGAAAGGGAGATGCTGGGCAGGTGTTCCCCACTCACAGGCATTAATCATCTCCCCTATCCTCCAGTCAGTATTTCCTATGGTGCTTTTTGCGTCTCCGAAACTTGAGATGTTTCTTCCTTCTTTGTCTCAGGCCTGACAAATGAGAAGACAGTGGCAGCAGACCCTTACACACACACACACACACACACACACACACACACACACACACCCCAGTCTGGGTCCTGTCTCTGTCTCTCTCTTGCCACCACCTCTTCTCTGGGCAAACAACCCCCGCCCAGCGGTTTGGGGGCGGTTTGTGTCTTGCCAGAGCTTCCCGACACGATATGAAACTGTATGCTATTCTTGGCTGCTGTGTCCAGAAGAAGGAAGAAAGGCCCATGTCGGGCATTCCTTCTCCTGCTGAGAAGGTCAGCCGCCAAAAGGTGTGCCTTCCCAGGTACCCTCAAGCACCTTCTAGAAGAGCCTCCCTCACCTGCCCCCTGGTGCCAGAAACTCCTTTCACAGAGAACAAAGCTTTGCATTCCACACTCAGATAAGGTGGGTGCTGCAAATATCCCTGAGAAAAAGGATCCCAGCACAATTTCTTGCTAAGGTGTGAAGGACTGATATCACTTCCTCTCCTTGAAGCTGGCTTTCCGTAGGAGAGTGAGTGCCTGAGTGAGGCAGCAAGCTTCAGGGAAGGAGAAGGAAGCTGGGTACGAAGACAGAGGGCTCCTTTATTGCTCTCTTGTAGAAGCCTTGTCAGTGTCGTTACTGGTTTCTGGAACCGCAGGGAGCAGTTCTGGGTGTTGCCACATCTAGAGTCCCAAACTCCAGTCCTAAAGAGCCAGGACCCCTGGTTCGCATTCTTGTGCCAGCATAGCTGGGCTCCCAGTCTCCGCCTCAGCCCCTCTTCTCCCCCTACCACTGAAGAACACTGCAGCTAAAACACAAAACTCCCTCCTGTTTGGGGGTTGGTTTTATAAGGCTCATGAATGCCCTACGGAGCCGTCTCCAGCACCTAATCTGGGCAACGCTGGTCCGCAAAATCCAATCCTGACGTAACTGGCATCCACACATGATGTCAATGACAATGTGCACCCATCCCCCATCCACCACTGCAAACCCCCCCCCCCCAGTTCTTTTGGGGAACACGCAGTTTGAAACTGACACAGAGAAGAGGGCGGTGCAGGGCAGGCAAGATCCTTGGGAAGCTATCTGCTGTCACAGGGACTTTTGCAAAAGCAATGTCTCTGTTCTCATGCCCCCCACCCAGGGTCCATGCTTTTGCCCCGTGCAAAGGAAAGCTGCATTTCTTAAGTAGCAGTGTGCGTGTTGGAGGGGGGCGGGAGGGGGGTTGGAGAAAAACCAGCTCACTGTGGAGCGCTAGAAACCACACGGTGAGCTGTAAGCGATACCCTACCAAGCATTCTCCCTGAAGCATGGCCCCGAAGGTTTTCCTTATGAAGCACCCTTCTAGTCTGAACTCGATGCCCGCTCTGTAGTTCAGATACAGACCTCAGGCAGAATCGGTTGCTCTCTTTTGAACCCATATCCGTCCTACATGGAGTTAACGTTACTTAATAAGACTTAATAAGCAGGGGTGCCTGGGTGGCTCAGTGGGTTAAAGCCTCTGCCTTTGGCTCGGGTCATGATCTCAGGCTCCTGGGATGGAGCCCCACATTGGGCTCTCTGCTCAGTGGGGAGCCTGCTTCCCCCTCTCTCTGCCTGCCTCTCTGCCTACTTGTGATCTCTCTCCCTCTGTCAAATAAATAAATAAAATCTTTTTAAAAAAAGTCTTAATAAGCAAAAGAAGCTGACTTCATAGCACTTGGTAGTGAAGGAACCTCAAGGTAGAATAGCTCTCACCAGTCGCCCAACGTCAATACTAAGGGAAGTTTATTCTCTGGAACACGGGTCCTCCAGAAAGGGGAAGGGGAGGGGCCCAGGAGCAGGTGAATGAACCAAGGAATGCAACTCTCTGTGCTCCTTAGCAGAAGTCCTGCACCCGGGGGCCTGATTTCCCCCCACCCTCAGGCACACCCAGAAAATCCTCGTTCCCATCCTCTCTGTTGGGAAATGCCGGGAATAAAATTAATTTCTGCAACGTGGCCATCCCCGGGCCTGTTTTCTGGTGCGGGCAATTAGAGTTGCAGCTGTCACCAGGCCTGCCCTAACGACTTAATCGCTTCCTCCTGCCCCCGCCGCCCCTCTCCCTCCAGTGGACTTGGCAGTGGAGTGCGCCCATCAGGGCGTGTTCTTCAACCAAGGTCAGTGCTGCACAGCGGCCTCCAGGGTGTTTGTGGAGGAGGAGATCTACACCGAGTTTGTTAGGCGGAGCGTGGAGCATGCGGAGAAGCGTCCGGTCGGAGACCCCTTCGATGTCAGAACGGAACAAGGGCCCCAGGTAACCCACTCATGTGTCAGAACCCACAGTGTGCATCTGGGGGCTGAGCCCCCATCGATTCCAGGGTCCCTCCCAAACAGAAGGGAGGCTGCCCCGCCTTCTACTTGCCTTTGTTTAGACGCCATCAACAGGATGGTCCCATCGGGTCTCCATGGGCTTCTAAAGTGAGAGTGGACACACAGAGGTTTTGCTCTTTGCGGCTGGGCCCCTGCAGGAGGGAGGCATTCCCAGTCCGTAAGGTGCTGTGCCCACACCCTCCAGCCAAGAGGACTGTCCAGTCTCTGAGCCACCAGGATCCCCAGAAGAGAGACTCGGGCAGAGGCTGTCTTACCTGGCTGGTCTCCCTGCAGAAGGGGGTTGTATAACCGTGGCCGAAAGGCAGCCAAGTACAGCAGAGGCCGACTACCTAGAGCCCACAGTCTCAACCTCCTGGAGCTCACGTGTGCTATAGGACAAGGTCACTGTCAGAAACCAAAGAATCCCAGTGGAGAGGGAGTGCGTCTCTGGAAGCCTGGTTTTCGAAACTAACGACAGGATGAAAATGATCATAACCGCGAGGTTTAATAACCTCTTTAAAAGGGCACATCGTGGATCGCTTTCTTGCTAATTATGCAGTACAGCAGATGGATAAATATTTAAAAGAGGGCAGCCTGACCATCTATGCATTATTGAAATGGAGCTCGACAGCAACCCACTTTGCTGCGAGCCAAAGCCCTGCCCCAGCCACGAAGTCGCAGATCACGTGTCCAGACTCACCTACTTGTGTCTGTCCCCAGAGCTCGCTGCTCCCCCACTGCATTGACACCACATGTTTACATGGGAAGCCACATAAGTTTGGCTCTGTGACTTTGTGAAAGTCCCAAGCTCCTGCCAGACCTCACTTTGCTCATCTGGAAAATGGGAGTAATGGATGAATATTGTGGATATTTCAAGGCTCCTAATAAGTCTTTATTTTTTTAAAGGCTGGGGGGGATTGGGGGGTGGAATAAAGTGACAGGCTCCCTGATCCAGGTGGAAAAAATGTGCGTGACTTCAGGCCATGTCAGTCACATCTTGCTTGAGCATCCGTGGGGTTGCCCAGGCTGGGGAAGGGGGAGGACCACGTGGAAGAAGGTGCATTTCTGGCCGCCGTGCCCATCCTTGCCTTGCCGCAGCCCACATGCACGGTGGCTCTGAGGCCACGTGACCCTGGTGGAGAGAAGCATCCCATTTGTGGCCAAAACTCCCCACCCTGCCAGACCTCAACTCCAAACCCAGTGGCCAGCGACACGAAGTTGTCTCGTGGCCTTGGTTGGATTTCAGGTCTGAGTGCAAACATGGCCACAAGCCATTATCAAATCCACCGTGATTGTAAAGCTAATCCAGACTCCGTGGGAAATATGCGAGCTGATCCCGCACTGAGGAAAACCTTTCACCCCATCATTATTCATAAGTCTCTTTCCAAGGCTCCAGGCTTGACTTTTGAAGCCAGATACAGAAATCTCTTCCAAGAGAGCAGATCCAAGCAGAATGGGTGTTGATTTCATCGGTGCTTTTGATGCTGCTGCTAAAAGTCCTTTTGAAAGCTCACTTAAGCTGCCTAACCTCAGCATATTATTTTAGGACGATGTTGAATTTTTTTCTCCCAAAGTGCTTTTTCATCTATGGTAATAAGATTTTTACTCAGAGAGGATTTACAGCTGTCTAAATAGTCCTGTCTATCTCCTGCCTATTAAATAGCTAGCTGACCTAGATCAGTGTCCACTGCAGGCAGTCGCCAGCCGAATGCTCCAGAATGTTTCAGGTTTATTTGGCAACTGAGCAACGAGGCGCATAAACATGGCGCAAGCCACCTGGTTGGGGGCGGGATCCGGTGCCCCCTCTCCCGCAGAGCCAAGTGCAGCTTCCGACCTGTCCTTTGAGGTCCGTCTGACTCTGTCCCCGGTGGTGTGCCCAGCCACGTCCTTCACTTCTAGAAGGTTCTCCTTCCAGCACAGGAAGGCATCAGCTGACATTTCTTGGGGGAATTGTTAGATTGAGACAATGTGCTCACACGGACTCATCAGGAAGAATGGAGTCCGGATATGCAGGCTTTGCACGGGGACCCAGCACTGCCCGTAGGTCCCCAGAAAATGCTCCCCAGAAAATGGTCCCAGCCATTCAGGATCTGTATCTGGTGAAGCCCTCCAAACCCTCTTGGCCTCCCGGTAGGAGAGAAGGGCAGTCTTGGAACTTCTAACCCAAAACTTGGTTCACCCAGAGAGAAGGTGAGAGAACCTTGAGGTATTACTAGAATCATTGGAGTTGTTGGAATTACTTTTTTAGGTGGGAGTACAATTCACGGGGGCTAAAACCTAGAACGCACAGAGAGGTTAGTCGAGAAAAGGCTTTCTTCCATCTTCCCGTCTCCATTCATAGGTCTGGTTCTTAACCTTCCCTCCATGGGTATCCCACGGTCTTAGTATCTCATTTATTCCTGCAGAACTTCTTTATGGATATATAAGCAAATAGGAATATGTAATCTCATTTCCCGTTTTTACCCAAAAGATAACTGTGATATCTATCCTGTTTTTCACCTTGGTTTTTGGGCCCTTGTAAGAAACTTGGAAACTTGGAAACTTCCATACTGGGTGTGTGTGTGGGGGGGTACAGGGTAAGGTGGTCAGCTTTCTTTCTCCCTTCTCCTCTGCACCATGGATGGACAATTCTAATAATTGTCACCCTCATCCGTCGTGCCCTGTGAGAAGGGGGCAGGGTTTCCAGATAACCTACATGACACTCAGCTAGACTGGAAGTTCAAATAAGCAAAGAAGACTTTTTTTTTTTAATCATAAGCATAGCCCAAATAAGGAAAGACTTTTTTTTAGCATAAGCATATCCCAAACTTGGGATATGCTTATGCTAAAAAAAAGTCTTTCACTGTCCTTCAAAAATGCAAATTTAACTGGGTGCCCTCTAATTTTATTCACAAAATCTGGAAACCCTTGCAGGATGCAAAGACTCCGGAGAGCAAAGAATGTGACCACTTCAGATCTCGTTTCATTCGCAGATTTGCTAAATAGCATGGAAGAGGTTGGTGGTATGAATAGATGATACACCCGAAGAGGAGAGCCTATCTCCCCATCTCTCCCCTGCTCCAAAGAGCCTAGACTGTGCATCAGAGGAATATTCACATACGAGGCACATCTGTCCTGTGAATTATGACTTGGCAAGAACGCTTAGGGTGGGACAGCGGATCCTGTGAACGGCCATGGGACCCATAAGATGGCAGCCACCGTCCTGAAGGAATCCAAGCTGTACTTCTCCTTGTGTTTTACAGATCGACCAAAAGCAGTTTGACAAAATCCTCGATCTGATTGAGAGTGGGAAGAAGGAGGGAGCCAAGCTGGAATGTGGGGGCGCGGCCATGGAAGACAGGGGGCTCTTCATCAAACCCACTGTCTTCTCAGAAGTTACGGACAACATGCGCATTGCCAAAGAGGAGGTACTGGGAGGCGACAGGAAAAGCTTCATCTCAAGGGGACTCTTGAGGGGCGGGAGGGTGAGAGGAGGGGGTCTTACAAACAGAAGTCTTCTCTAGGGCTCAGGGACCCCAGAAGTCTCTGTGAGGGGAGCGTTTTCCTTTCTTCTGGGGCCTTCTTCCTTGCCTTTGGGTCCTGAGGGAAGGCATCTTGCCTACCTGCCTTTGGGAGCCCCAGGCACCGTATAGCAGCTGCGGGGTTTGCCCTAAGCCCCCCATTTTCACACATCTGTGGGGAGCCACAGTCCCTCTTCTGTCCTCTGACACGCCCTCGGGGTAGCCCGTGGTGGAGGGATCCTGTCCGTGGATTCACGGCCCAAAGCTGCCTTCGGCCCCGCTAGACTGAACTAAAACAAGCGTGTTCGTTCAAAGAACACATCGGGGCTAGAAATTCTCTTTGAGGTTTCCCATCGTGAGCATCCTTGGAAATGGTGGAAACTGAGGAGACCCCCCCCCCCAGAAAAGTGGGATTCTAACTTGGTCTTTCAATCTCACCGTGAATCTAGATGGACATTGGTTCCCACCTAGGGGTCCCCGGCGGTCGGACCCTGGGCTGTGTGGTCTTTTGGGACGCGAGAGAAAGTGAATCACTGCCGAGGGCTTCCTGTGTGGGTATTTTATAGACTTTGCCCCGGAGATTTCTATTTTTATTTTGCAAAGCAAGGAACAGTGTCTCCCTCCCTCCCTCTCCTGGGAGTTATTAGGGAGACATTTTATGGCATCCTCGTTGATGGCAAACGTACCCCCAAGAGGTCGGGACACACAGTCCTACAGCTGTGGCCTGCAAACTCCCTCTGCAACAACTTTGCACAAAAAACTCGCCAAGTTTTGTCTTGTGTGCACATCGGTGGGCTGGGGCTTCTCCAAAGCCCTCAGGACAATGAGAGCGAGAAGCCTTAGCTCCTTAGCTCCCCTAGCTCAAAAGATCTCTGGAGGTTCTTTGCTCCCCAGTCCTCATTCCTCACGCGTAGGAGTGCTCTGGGGGAAAAGAAGGCCGAGCTTGCTCTGCACGGATGCCCTTCATTCCGACTCCCCTCTCACTGCCGTTCTCGCAATTCCGCGTAGATTTTTGGGCCGGTGCAGCCAATACTGAAGTTCAAAAATATCGAGGAAGTGATAAAAAGGGCAAACAGCCTTGAATACGGACTCACTGCAGCTGTGTTCACAAAAAACCTCGACAAAGCGCTGAAGCTGGCTTCCGCCTTGGAGTCTGGGACCGTCTGGTGAGTAGCCGGCGCGAGCGGGTCTCCACTCTTCCTGAGTGGCTGGCTTGCTCGCTCCATGGCCCTTCTACGGACAGACAGCTTCCGGTCACATGTTCTGGGCCAAGCACTGTCTTGGAGCTTTGGGTTCACCCTCACGACCACCTCTGAGATAGGCACCGTCAGTGTCTCTCTTTTACAGAGGAGGAAATGGAGACCCAGAGAGACTGGGTGATTTGCCTAGGGTCACACAGCTTGTGCAGGGCACAGCAGAGCCCCGAGCCGGCCATCCGGCTCTCGTGCCCTTGTTGCTATTCGCCCTGTCGTGCTGCCCCTCGTGCCCCACGCCCTCCACCTTTGTGTTTGTTTTTTTTTTTAAAAGATTTTTACTTATTTATTAGAGAGCGAGAGACTGAGAATGAGAGGGGAGAAAGTCAGAGGGAGAAGCAGACTTCCCACAGAGCCAGGAGTCCGATATGGGACTCGATCCCGGGACTCCAGGATCATGACCCGAGCCGAAGGCAGTTGCTCAACCAACTGAGCCACCCAGGCGCCCTCCACCTTTGTTTTTTATTCTGAATCTAAAAGCAGCGCATGGTCTTGTCCAAAGTGTGGACCGACGTCCCTGCTTCACCGGTCACCTTGCAGATGACATTCTCCGCGTTGGAAAGATGATAGCGCTGACACCTATAAATGGGGGCTCGGAGAGAGGCTAAATAACAAGCCCGGAATCCTTAGAGCCAAGAGGCAGGAGAGCTTTGAGGTTGAGGTCAGGTCCGGCGGATTTCAAAAGCTACATCTTACTCCCCGATACCGCAGTTGCCCACTTCTTTCTTCTCGCCTTGACGTTCCCATCCTATCCCAGCAAAAAGCTTTATGCTTAGGAATATTCAGATTTTAGGCATGCCTGGGTGGCTCAGTCGGTTGAAGCATCTGGCTTCGGCTCAGGTCCTGGGATCGAGTCCCGCGTCGGGATCCCTGCTTAGCAGGGAGCCTGCTTCTCCCTCTCCCTCCCCCTGCTGCTCCCCCTGCTTGTGCTCTCTCTCTCTCTCTCTCTCTCTCCCTCTCTCTCTCGGTCAAATAAATAAACTAAAAATTTAAAAAAGATTTTTAAGGAACATTTAAATTTTAGCTTCTGCCGGGAAGAATAAGAAGGCAGTTGTTGAGAACACACTGGTGTCATTACTAAAACTTTGACAAAAGGTCACCCTTCAGGCAACGGTCTGCTTCAAGCCCCTGAGAGCCGGGACACCCATGACCCGGGTCGGTCTTCCCCAGGTAATCGAGAGCATCTTTCGTTCTTCCTCTAGGATCAACTGCTATAATGCCATCTATGCACAGGCTCCATTTGGCGGCTTTAAAATGTCAGGAAATGGCAGAGAACTGTAAGTATTTGCTACCGCCCCCTTGCCGGCAGGTGAACAAAACACAGGCTAGGTTTGCGGGGGGACAGGGGGGCAGGGGGCAGATGCTCCAGTCCACTGACCTTGCCCCGTGTCCTGCTGTGTCAGCCATGTCAGGAAGGCTGGTGGCCCGTTCCCTCTGGGGCTGCGATGGATCTCTCTCATGCCCTGTTTCCCTCCTGCCTTCCCACTTCTGCTGTCCTCCACCCTCGTCTTCATCCCTTGCTCCTTCGGGCCCTAGTCCCAGCCTCCGGCCTCGGCTTCTGTGTCCCGGGTGACGTCCAGCCGAGACTCGGCACAGTCTCCCCACATGGGGACAGGGGCAGAACTAGAGAAGTGCACTTTTTGCCAGACTCATACACACCCCAGCCCTCAGCGAGGAAAATAGGCTGTCTCCCAGGCCCCATGGACAGACTCGGGGACTCTGACTCCTTCTCCATGCCTCTTTGGGAGACATACTGGTGTGCCCTCCGTGGCTCCATCCAATACTCCCAAAGGGTTGCTTTCTATCTCGCCTGCTGGGAAGAGGAACTCCACGGGCGCAGGCCTTCTTGCGTCTGGCCCAAGATAAAAGGCCCAGGCAGAGAGCCGAACGGAGGATGCTGGGAGTGGACACGCTGTCGTTTCCAGCTGGACGAGGCCTTCTCTCCCACGTCCTTCTTGGTGGTGCTTGGGGTTTTATTAGCCTTTGTGGATGAACAGCCTGAGGGATCCATCTTCCTAGGGGGGCCATCTGCGACAATAGGCAGGGCCACTCCTGGAACGTTTCAGAGGGCTCCGAGCTCTTACTCTTGGTTAAACAGTCCATGTTATTTATATACAAATGCATTACCTCGTGCTTGTTTGCGCATCTTCCAGTGGGAGAACTCAGATGCTTCCCCTCGGCTTGGGCAGCTCCCCTTCCAGATTTTTCGTAAAGATGTTATGAGAGAATGAGGGCTGGCTTCCCTCCCCGAGCAAATGCTTTCCGATCCGTCTCCACGGAACTGGGGTCCCTTCCCCCCATCTTGGTCTCTCTTTCTAATCCATTCCTGAGTCATGGCAAATATGCCAGAAACATCTGAACATCTGAGTAAAATATGTCCACTTGTGTCCCTCTCATTCCTGTGACTTGTTTCCCCTTGAGGGAACCTCAGGAAATTCTCGGCCATGAGAACCCTTTGTAGAAATCATGTTTCGTCCCCAGATGGCATGTCTGTGTTCTCTTCGATGAGCCTCTGCTTCATTTTCTTTTCACATCCTCCTGCTTGAGAGAGCCATGAGGCTTTGGGCTGCAGTCACCTGGGTCCCTGTCAGGGCCCCCCCGCAACAGCCACAGTATGGGTGACCGCTGGCCCTTTGCTGAGCACAGACTGTGCAAGACACTTTGCTCGTGTCCATTCATGCCGCGCTCATGACAGGCCATGAGATGTTTTACTTGATTCTGCTTTAAGCCACCACAGATGGGGTGGCTTAAATGAGACACTGACTCCTCACCATACTGGAAGCCGGGAGCCAGAGATCAAAGTGGCAGCAGGTCTAGGCTCTGGCGAGGGCTCCCCTCCTGGTTCACAGAAGGTTGTCTTCTCACTGTAGTCTCACATGGTGGGGGGTGGTGTGAGGGAGCTCTCAGGGATCTCCTTTAAAAGGACAATTACCCTATTCATGAGGGCTTCCAACTCTCCTAACCTAACCACTTCCCAAAGGCCCCACCTCCTAATACCTTCCCATTGGGAGCTAGGGCTTCGGTGTAGGAATTTTAGGTGGATACAAAGGTCGGGTCCATTGTAGGTGCCTACTACTACTACTAACTACCCTTGTTTGTGGGTACTACTCCAGGGATGCCGGGGAGGTTCCCTCCCTTTCCCAGGTCACACTGCCAGTAAGGGACAGAGGCGGGGTTGAGCCCTTGGACCCACCACACCACAAAGCCTTATTCAACGGGGATGTCACCTCTGTAAGCCACGTGGACTGAAGCCAGACAGGGCATATGTGGTTATTTGTCTTCTCTGATCAGTTGCCTTCAACAGTTGGGTCATGACCGCTGGTGGAGGGGGGAGGGGGTACCCAGAACCCTACACGGTCCTCCTCCCAGAAGCCAGGCACAGCCTTCTGCTGCAGTAAAAATTTTGGGCTCCAAGCAGGCGACCTTGGATGTCAAAGCTGCAGGGAGGGTGTGTGGGGCCCGCCCGACTTCTAGTGTGTACTAACTTACACCTACTATGGCTTATGGCTTTCCTCATTTGTGTCTCCACCCCCTACCCCCACCTCACCCCCACCCCCGGTTTTAATGGACTTCCGGTGCCTCAGCAGCCCTGCCTGGTGCAGAGCACAGCCCAGCTCTCGTCCCGCCACAGCCGGGACTTTTTTCCATGTGGTTTTTTTTTTTGACCCTTGGCATATATTTTTGCAAGGCTTTTGATAAAGCGCTTTAATGTAATTCACAAGGAGCCTGGAAACTGACTTGAAATCCAATTTCCATTTGCACTGGTTTCTGATTAACGTCTTCATGTCACATCCAGTTCTCCTTTTGTGTGCTGGAGCATGGTGAGGGGGATTCCGTGGTTTTCCCCAGCCCTGGCCGCCTGGACCGGGCTGGCTCTCTGCCGCCCACCCACAGGCCCCTCCGGGGGTCTGTTCCTGGGCGCATTCTGGGAGGAAGCCTCCAAGTTCTCTTCCTCCTGAGCACTTCTCTTGGTGGTTTTGCAGTAATAGCGACAACAAACTACAACCAAAAAATGCACACAGTCGAGACGTGTGGAAAGCTAGGCCTCCCTCCATGGATCCTCGGTCCCGTTAGAGATAACCACGGTCCCATCACTCATTTTGTTCATTCGTTTACTTAGCCAATATTTAACGAGCACCTTTAGGGCACATGCTGCGTTCTGAGCCCAGAGCAGTGGTCATACCCTCCCCTTCCAACATTCTGGTGAGGTCGAATAGGAGAAGGGCTGGGCTCATGGATGGCCTTGAGCGCCAAGACCTTCCTGACTGGGTGAGAAACCCATTAGGAGACGCCACAGTGGGTGGAGAACTTGAACTTTGGCAGTGATTGCGGGAATAGGAAGAATAAGGTGATTCGTGTACCTCATCTTACAGGAGTGGTTTAAGACTGGACTTTATCAGTTAATGGGCTAAGTAACTGAACGTGCTTTCATCATTTGGTTTACTTTTCTTTATGAAGTTGATAAATCATTAACTACTTGGAATTTTTAACAACACTAGATGCTCACTTTTAAAATTTACTGTGCATTTTCTTTGCATACAATGGATATACGTGTGTGCATTCTTTTCTGTTTTCAAATGAAATGGAAGCAAACTATTTCTGGGGCTTGAGAATGGGCTTTGGATATCCCTCCATTCTTTTTTTTAAGGGTCTCCTGTGATGGACTTTTGTGTTATATCCAAGGGCTTTTCCTATTATGAACCATGGTGGCATAAATCTCTATGCACTAGTGGGCGATTGTTTTCAGCATAAATTCCTAAAATTGGGTAATCTGCCCCATGAAAAATGAGCTCCTGGGGTTTTGGTTTGCATGTCTTTAATTGCGAGGGCATTGAACATATTTTGCACACTTATACTAGTAATCTGTATTTGTTTCTCTGTGAACTAACCATTTGTGCCCTTTGTTGGTTTTTCCATTTGTTTGTGGGGTTTTTTAATTGGGTTTCAAGAGCTCTTTGTATATGAAGGAAAACGGCACTGTTTCCCACACAGGGTTGTGATTGTAATTTTTTTCTAGTTTGTCATTTGTTTTGGGGGGGGGGGTTTGAAATGGATTTCCTGCCTGCAAAAGTTGAATTCAGCATTCTACATATGGCTTTTATATTTTTTTGTGTTATGTTTGGAAAAGATTACAAAATACTTCTTCACTCATTCTCAAGGGTTCTTGAACTGTTTGTTTTAGGGAACTACCAAAAAAAAAGATCTCAATGACATATTAATTAAAAAAATAATAATACTTTCTGTCCTTTATTTTTTACGTATACATAGGAGGTGCTCTATAATAAGTCATCTCCAACCATTATAAGGACAAAGAGGTGATGGTATGCCCATTTTAAAGATAATGAATTGGAGACTTAGGGAAGCCTAAGTTCCTGTCTGCATAGGTCTAAGCCAGTGGTTCTCCAGCTTGAGCTGTATCAGAATCCCCTGGCTTCTTAAAACACGGATTTCTGGGCCCTGCTTCAGTAGGTGTATTAGTTTTTATTGCTGCTGTAATAAATCATCACAAAATTTGTGGTTTAAACAACCTAAATGTACTATCTTACACAGTTCTGTAGGCTCAAAATCAGATGGTCTCACTGAGTTGAAATGAAGGCGTGCCCGGGGCTCCATTCCTTTCTGGGGACTCCATGGAGAGAATATGTCTCCTTGCCGTTTTCAGCTTCTAGAGGCTTCCCTTATTCCTTGGCTGGTGGCCCCTTCCTCTGTGCTCTAAGGCGACACTCTTGCAGCCCTTTGAACCTGCTTCCGCAGCCTCCTTTCCCTCTGACTCTCTTCTTCTGCCTCCCTTTTACTCTCTTAAGGATCCTGGTGATAACATTGGGCTCACCCAGATAATCTAGAGTAACCTTGTATTTTTAAAGCTGGTTAATTGTCAACTTTGATCCCACCTGCAACCTTAATCCCTTTTTGCCATGTAACCTAACACTGTTTGTGGGGGGAGGTTGAAATAGGGTCACCTTGATACCGGGACATTATTCTGTCAACCCCAGTCTATCAGGGGCAGGGTAGGGGGCCTGGGGATCTGCATTTTGGGCAAGTTCTGGGGTGTCACTGAGGCTCTAAGACCACACTTTTGAGAACCATGGATCGAAGGGATGAGGGACTCTGTATATAGACCCTCCAGCGGCCGTCTCACCTTGGAACTCTTCCTCAACAAGGGTACATTTTTATTTACTTAACAACAGAGCAAGTGTCGTAGAGGCATTTAAATCTGTCCAAATCTGTCCTCATCTCAGTTCTGGGAAGGGGAGCCGCCCTGAGGAAGGCCCGTGATACCTGAGAAGGGTCCCCTGGGCTCTGCAAGACGTAAAGAAAGGATATATCCCAAAGATGTGAACTCAAAGGTTGCAGTTCCCCCACGTGTCCAGTCTGTGCTCAGATCTGCTCCTCTCGCTGCTCTGGGTGACCTGAGTCCTCCTATAGCTGGTCGCCAGCTGGGGCTTTGAGGTCCACTCGAGGCCCCTCCGTGTCCCTCTTCCTTGTGGAGGGTCACGGTCCCCACTCCCCTCCTTGTTCACCCATGTGGGCCCTCTTCTCACTCTGTTCTCCCCACCCAGCGGATCCACCTCTCTTTTGTCTTTTTCCCATCCCTTACATTCACTAAAGGCAAATCCTTAGTCCTTCTGGATATTTCCGAAGCATCACACACCAAAAAACCTGATATTTAAACTGAAGTTATACATCGAATTACTCAAACGTACCAGTGGTGTGACAGTCCTGGCTATTCCCCTATTAAGTCCTCACATTCTGACCTTCTGCTCCGACTCCAAGCTGCCCAGCCGAATAATTGACCAAGCCAGCATTAGACCACAGGGGAGGCAGAATGGCGAGGTGACATGCCCATTTTATATTCTCCTCTTTTCTGTGATCGCAGTGGTGAATATGCGCTGGCCGAATACACCGAGGTCAAAACTGTCACCATCAAACTCGATGACAAGAGCCCCTGAAGGAAAGGTGGGCTCCTTCCTCAGACGTCTGACAGCTGAATGTGGCAGATCAAACTCTGCCGAAGCAAAACTGCATTTCCCGCCTTCCCGGGGTAACTTTGCTCTGGAGACTTTAAATCTACTGGATTCGAACGATTTCCATTTTTCCTCTCACGCTCCTGTTTTATTGACCGATACATTGTATATGTGGAATTGCAGTCCTGCCTGGGGATGGAGCTAGGGGACGTTTCCGTTTTTCCCTTTCAACCAGGTCCCCCCGGGGCGGTGAAGAGGCTCAGGGCGTGGCCAACAGGAAGTGGTAATTGAAGTCTCCAGCGGTCGCTCAAAAATGTTTGGCCAACTCTGACTCCCGTTAAGAACTTGGAAAAATGCCCGGCTTGTTCTGCAAACAGAGCCCTGCACCTGTGGCTTCTGGGGTTACCTGCCCACAACACAAGCCCCTCCTACCAGTTAGCGGAAAAGAAACAGGACGCAGTTCAAAACAAATAAAACAATAACAACAACAACAACAAAACAGGATTGCGAGGATCCAATGTGGGGCGCTTTGGGGAAGCAAGTACCATGGAAAGGTACTGAAGGTCTTGGATGTCAAAGGGTACGGGTCTTCAAGGACTGCTTCTTGACATTGACCATGGGACTCAGCTTCAAATGAAAACTCCTTTTGGAATATGACCGAATCAACGCCCAACATGCTTATCTAAAACTCTGTCACGGTTACCTTAACCAAGGCACTTTCTTAGGGAGGGAACATCGCTAATGTCACCTTCGCCGCTGCCGACCCAGTGCTCTGACTCGATGACAGCTTAGCAACCGCGTTTTACAAATCAGAGCCATAATTCCCTTTTACAGATTCCCAATTTCTACCACTTGCATTAATGATTTATGATCAGCCTGTGTAGCTCTCTCTGTCTCCGGTTTGGTGATCTATGTTAGATTAGCAAAGCAGACACAACTGGAAAGGCTGTTGCTTTAATACAACTTGGTTTCTTAAGGTCCTATTTTGATATTAATGATTAACTAACAAATAACACCCAGACTGCGTGGACGAACTGGGTCTCCTACTAAAGTGGCCTGAGTACTGCACTAACATGTTGTGAATTTTTCTTTTCCTCATTATATGTGCAAATGCTGCGCCATCCCAAGTTTTAAAGTGTTCCTGGATCGCTTTTAAAAAAATCAAACCAAACATAATTGCGTTATTTGGATATTTTCACTGTTGCCGATGGTGCTTCTATTTGGGAATTAAAATGTTTGAGAATTAGATTGGGGGGAGGGCAATAATAAGATAAACGTCAAAACCAGTGTATGGATGAAAGAAAGTCTTATATAGAATGGGGTTGTCATTCTTTTCAGAAATAGGCAATTTGCAATTCACCTTCTCTACATCAGTTAACACTTATTGCTTAAACTGTCAGCAACTTGCTCAGTCAGGGGTTGACTTTGTACACTGAATTTTCAGGATTTTATCTCAAGCAACTATAGACACTAACCTTGATAGTAATACGTTAGAGGGTTCTTACTCTCTCATTGTACAATAATGCCTTTAATATGAAATGCTACATTATTTATAATTGGTATAGTTAATGTATCTTTTTATAGTTGTAAGTAAACAGAGGTGGTATATTTAACCTTCTGTAATATACTGTATTTAGAAATGGAAATCTATATAGTACTAGATTTCACTTCTTTTAAGGTTTACTCCTGTGGTATGGTTTCAAAAAAAAATCTATCGCCCTGGGAATTCTGACCCCAATTACAGATTGTGTCCGACAATGCAACAATGATAAAATAAAATCAGATATTTGACAAACATTATGTTCTTTCATTTAAGGACCAAGCTCGTTTTCATTCTGGGGCTGGCCTTTCTCTTTCTCGGAGCTGCTGTCCAAAATGGCTTGTCATAAAGCAGTATCGATAGCTTAAGATTCTAATTCCATTTACTCAATTGATCAGGCCGCACATTTAGCCTGAGCGTGAAACCCACTCGCCTGGGTTGGTGGATTGAGCCGGAAGGGAGCTCGGCCGCCGAGGCTCCACATCTTAGCTGGTGGGAGTCTAAGTTGTCACCTAAGCAGCCCGGGTGTCCTTTTACTAATGAGCAGGTGAGTCTGGAAAATGGTGGGGGGGGTGGCACAGGAGTTTAGAGAAAATATTACATCCTGCTACTGTCTGCACACGTTTCCATCTTTGTCACGAGGATCTTGGTGTTTGGGTTTAACCCACCTTGAGTTTCTAAGAAGCCTCAGTCACCAAGTTGTGCGCTGACACTGAAGTTGGATCGAGAACTTCCCTTGTACTTGGTTAGGTCCACCGAGTTACACCTGTATATTTGATGTTGGTCATCCAAGATCACTTTGGCTATGGGGTGACGGTGCAACCTTTTAAGAAAACACTTAAGGGAGGCTTGGATCAGATCTCTCCTAATGTATGCACTTACATAGGTATTCGTTTATTTAGAAAACTTTCATTTCTCAATCAAAATGTGAGCAGAACATTCTAGGAAAATGGCCTTTTCTTTCAATTGGTTTACTCTCCAAAGGGAACCATTCTGGGGACACAAACTGGCTGTCATGTGTATGCTTGTCGAGGGGGGTTGTGCACGGGAGGTGGGCACAGTCTCTCAAAGTGGACCTTTTGGAATGCCCTAGCTTCTCCTGATAGCGGACAAAGAATTTTTACTGTCCTTGCCCCTATAGTGTGTATCTGATTTGAGCCTAAAACGTGGATGATAAGGGATTTTTTTTTATAAAGTGTCCAGAGAAGAATGTCTGAGGAAACTAAGTTCCCAGCTGAAGAAAAGACTAGAAGGCAGTGGGGGTGGGGCGGCAAGGTAGCAGTCAGCCACTAGGCCTTCAGAAGGCAGAAATGTTAGGTTGAGGCAGCTTCCAGTTGATTCCACCTTAGGAGGGGTCATTCCAACATGAGATGCTGAGAACCTGGGTATGCAGAGCAAAAGCCAGAGGACCATGGGTCAGTGTGGGAGAGGGGGAGGGGGGACAAGAAGCAGGAGGAAGAGATTTTAACTGACCTATAATAACCTTCCCATGCAAATCTGCGACTAACTCATGCCTGATGAATAGAGTTAAATGCTGGGATGTAACTAGCTCAAAACAGTCCAGTCGGCTGTTTTCTACATTGGAGACATTCCCTAGCCTCTTCCCAAACTCCTGGAAAAGGGAAGCTGAGTTGCCCCAACTGCATTGGCCTTAGGAGCTCCAGCGTCCGCCCAAGCACTGGGCGTGCTCTTCCTCAAGGTGCCGCTAGATGGCGCGGCCGCGCGCCGCGGAGGCGCCACACCGGGATGGCAGGGCTCACTCAGCACTGTGACGCCACGCCCTGCAAATTATTAGGGACTTTTCGGTAGCAATCACACTGCTGCTTTTTGAGTACTGGAATTAGGACCGAAGTATTGAGGACAGGATTGCAAAACCGCATCCACCCTTTTGCAAGGGCGTTCCGTGGCAGGAGAGCTGGAGGTCTCTTGGGAGCAAAGCAAAGCTGCCCGGTGGTGCCCTTGCCAACGGGCCACTGCTCAGGGTGCCGGCGAGGTCGTGCAGGGGTAGTGCGGAGGCCCTGCGTCTGGCCGGGCCTTCGTGAAATGGCAGTGAGGGTGGTGGGGATTGGCCTCCGTCTTGCACTAAATCCTGGGACTGTTCCAGTAGTGACATTACATGAGAAGAGTCTAGGGCGTGGATATCCTGCCAGGCTGCAGAACCATCAAACCATCTGCTTTTTTTCTGAGCAGGCTTCTCTTTCTGGGGTTGCCACGTGGAGCCAAATCTGATGGCCGCCCGCGGCACGGACGTGCATCTCTACAATCCGCCTTCGGATAGTGGCCTCATTGCTGTGATGAACATACTTATATTAAGTTGAAACATAATAAATTGCCAACATTCCACCCTGTCTTATCTGCGAATACAGCCCACACAATTTAAAATGATTCATCAAATAGTGACATCTTTATATATACATCCATAATTAAATAAATTCATGTGACGGGAGGGGCACAGTTTGCAAAGTACGAAAGCTTTAAAAATATCCATTTCTAAACTGCCTATTCAGAATTGTACATAAATGAATATTCCCTGATTTTTAAGTATTTACTTCGAGTCTGCGCCTAATACAAGTCAGAGGTTAACCGTTGGATTTTGTCCCGAGCAGAGCCCAGGGACAGTGAAAGCTGGGCTGAGCTGAGAATCGACCAATCTTGTCGCTGCGCCTGCCCCGCGAGGAGAGAGCAGGGTACCCAAACCTAGAGGAGACCTCTCACTGTAAGGGCTCAGGGGACCCCGTCGTCTCCCGGTCAGGAGCGGTGCATCTGGGCACCTCCGGCTGGGGAAACTGAGGCAGGCCACCATAGAGACCCCCGTGCCCGTCGCGGGCCGGAGCAGCTGCGGCCGACCCTCGCCCTGCGCGCTCTCCGCGCCGCCCGCCCGCGGGCCGCAGGATTGAGGAAGTGCGTCTGGGCCCGGCCCGGCCCCGGCGCGCGCGGCCGGAGGCGCAGGGGGCGGAGGGCAGGGGGACGGCCAGGCCCCGGCCCGCTGGTGTCCGCCCCGCCCGGCCCCACGCGCCCAGCCCCGCGTCCCAAGAGCCCCGGGCCGCCGCCGCCGCAGGTAAGCACCCGTCCGGCCCGCGCCCCGCCCGGGGGCCCTGGCTGCCTCCCGCGGCGGGTCTCGAGGAGCCCCGGGCCCCCGCAGCCCAGACCTGCGCTCCGGGCGGCCGCGTGCTCCGCCTAGGTGCCCCTTGCGGGAGTTGGGGGACGCACCGAGGGCGCGGGCCACCCCCGTCTAGCGGCCCCGCGGCCTCCCCGGCCCGCGGAGTGGGGGAGGGTGCAGGGCCCCGGAGGGCCACCCCGAAACCCCGCGCGGGCAGCAGCCGGGGCCGGGGGAGCTGGGCCAAAAAACAAAAGTCGGGAAGAGACACCAGGACGTCTATAGGTTTCCTTCAGCCCCTCGGGGGCCGAGTGTGAGCGCGCCAGCATTCGGATTGAGTGTGAGACTGTGTGTGTGTGTGTGTGTGTGTGTGCTCGCGCGCGCGCGCGCGCGCGCGCGTGTGCCAGGGAGGCTGCCCAGGATCTCCGGCCCCCGGGGAAGTTGGGTGCTGCTTCTGAGGGGCTGCCGAGCGCGCCTGCACCCCTCTCCCCGCCGCCCCGCAAAGCCGGCGGACGGACGCGGCTCTGGCCAGGTCCTCATAAAACCCGCCATCTCTGCCACCTTGCCTGGCAGGGGTGCAGAGATGAGTGAGGTCCAGGACGGGGCAGGGAGGGGAGCCTGGGAAGGCTGGCGGCCAGAGGGAGATGGTAAGGGAGAAGCTGGGGACCTCTGGCCAGCCCAGAGTGTTTCTGCAGGTTTCGAGGCCAGGAAGTTTTCTCCCCAAACACTTGGGCGGGAGTCAGAGAGGTAGAGAAAACAGGAGCCCCTGGTTAAGTTTTTAGCCAGGCTCTCACTGAATACACTCTTTTTAGTTTGCCAGCCACTCAACATTGTAACGAAGTACCCAGACATTAAAGGAACAACTAGGGGAAAAAAAAAAAAAAAAAGGAACAACTAGAATAGGCATGATTTTGGGAAACATTAACATTAATGCCATTTGACTAAGTATTTTTGCTTCTGTCCCCGAAGAATAAAAAAAAAGTAAGTTAAAAACATACAAACCTCACACCTGACTTTTCCCTAAAGGAGGTTTGGGGGGGTCAGCGAAACATCCCTGCCCCCAAGCTTCCACATCTCGGGGAATAGGCCCATACTCAAGTCAGTTGCTCAGTTGCTGGGAATTTTCCTCTATCCTATAGCCTCATCCCTTGAATTCATTCTGTTCAGAAGTTCTGCTGGGCTTACCTGTGTGTCTGGGTCCAAACCTTCTTTCTCAGAGTCTCTATCCTAGTCTAAGATAGAAGCATCCATTTCCAGTATGATTATAATGGTCCCCTCTCCAATTCTCTATTTGACATCCAGAGTGATTTTTTTTTAAATAGGTAAATCAGAATGTGTCAGTCCTCTGCTTAGAACCCTATAATAATTTCTCCTTGTGATTGACATGAAATACAGGACACGTCCTTTCCCTCAGTTGGTTTTTGGGGTCTGGCATCATCAACCACCCGGCCATTGCCCATGTCACCCCACCACACCCCCCCTCCCCAGCCACCCTGGCCCATCTCGCTCTCCAGCATGGGGTCGCTGCCGTATTGACCCCTGATTCTTCACAGGGCCACCCCCCCCCCCCCCCAAGCCCAGTCTCTTTCTCACAGCCCTCGCTCACTGTCCTTCTGGAGTATCCACTGGTATTATGGTCCTTCTTCACTTATTTGCTCTCTCCTTGAACTGCCGGGCAGCCTCTATTGGATTTCTAGGGCTCAGAGACCATTCATAGGCACCAGCATTGCTCAATGCTGCGTCTTCTCTCCCAGAACTAAGACGTGCCCAGGACACACTGGCACAGGGATCGAATGGCTAACGGACAGTCACAACTTGTTTGTGGTTTCAGACTCAAGCAGGGCTTCTGTTCCCAAACCCTTGGGTGTTCATCTGGGACTGAGACCTACACATTTCTCCTCTGTAGCTCCTTGGCATTTTGATGTCCATGAATCCATTAAACACATTTTGTAGGCAAGCCAGTAACTGATCAGGGGAGGCTAGTAGTGCCAAAGGGATAACGAGGACTCTGAATCTATCGTCTCTACCATGCTTTTCATTCAAAAAAATTACTGGATAATATGAGCATGCTAACACGCTTCATTTGCAAGCGTCTTCCAGCCCTCCAGTACTGGCAATCCTTTCCAAGCCTCCTGAAAAGATAGGTGAGCAGTCCTGAGTCTCCTGTATTTTTCTCCTCTGTCAGAAACTTTGTAGCAAGCACTCACTTAACTGTGCCTTCCCCACCAGCTGTAAAGTTTCATGAACTCCTGGAGTAACCTCCTCATGGAAAGGGCCCAATAAAAACATTTGCCCAATGAATGCCAGGTTCCCCTTTTTTCTTTTCCATTAAGTATTCAGGTTTATTCATTAAGGCCGGTGTAAAGAGTTGGCAAACGAAAAATTGGCGAGGTTTTAAAAGGTATTGAAATGACCATGACAAATGACAAAACCTCTTGAAGCCCTCTTAAGGATGTATACACCGTAATGAACACAAGACATGTAACTTAGAACCATGGTTTGTTGCACTGGTCTGAACCCAAAAGAAGCAGGAAGAAGCAAAGATCCGTTTGAGGGCAAAGATTAAGCAAAAGTTGAATTACCTCACTTTAAAACTTCTACCTTAGAGTCTAAGCCGGCATACAAATTACAATTGAAAAACTGCTCCAGTCGTAAAAAAAAAAAAATCCTCAGTTGGTAAAGAGATTTTCAAAAGGAAACTGAAAATGAAAAGGGGAACAAAATGTGCTGGGCAAAGGTTGGCCTAAAATATTTTAAAGATTTTTTTTTTTAACTTAAAAGCATTAAAAGTGGTAAGACACTTCTGTTTTCAGAAGGAACATCTACTCGCCTTTGAATTTTTTTACAGTGTTATTGGGTAGATGAGGTAGCCGATTTTAAGTTTGAAAGTAGGTGGCCACTGTGCTCTTTGGTTTGAATGTTACTGTAGGATTTGGAGCTTTTAGTCCAAAACAGAGGTGGTTTGCCTCTTCTCTGTGTTCTTGTCTCAAGTTGGTTTTCCTAATCAGATTTTACAATTTAGAAAGCTTTGATGGTCTCCTAAATTTTGTCCAGACTGATGGCTTCTCCTTGGATTATTCAGGCTCCCAAACTGCAAACACAGATTTTCCTACGTATGGTTTGCTGCAACCTCTCCCTCTGTAGTGCAGAAAGGTGGGGGGTTGTAATGGACATAGCCTCTGGGGGAGGGGCTTCCCATCTTCTTGACCTTCCCCTGCCTGTAGGAGTTTAGCCTACTAGGGCCATGATTTCCAGGACCTAAGATGAGAAAGCTCCAGTGCTCTCCTAGCCTTATTCTGTAGCTTGCTTGGGGCCCACACTGTTCAGGGCACCTTCTAGAACCTGCTCGGTGGGGAGACTGTGTGTCTGCCCTCCTGCATTGATACACTTTGAGCTTGTTAATCGGACGGTCTCCCAGGCCTCCCGCTGGTACGGTACAGAGGGGAGGACCACCTCTGGCCCTGGTATAGAAAGGGACTGCGGAAAATTTACCTAATTTGGAATCACACAGCAACCCTGAAAGGTTGCCTGGGGGAAAGGGTGCACGTCTATTTTTAACGGATGGGAAAACTGAGACACACGTAAGTAGGTTTCAGCTTGAGGTCACACTGCTGACATGTGACAGAGACAGTCCAAGCCTTTGATGTCCAGATTGCGCTCTTTTCCTTTCCTTCTTGTCTTGGGCATGAATTACATGACCTTGATTTTTTTTTTTTTACTACACTATATCACTTGCCATTTCAGTTGTCTATCTGAGAGGAGAGTTGCTAAGGACCCCGTACTTACGTATAGACTCTGCAAACACTAATAGAAACACAGGGATTTCATATAGCAATCCCCTCCCACTGTGCGATTTATCCCGTGCCACGCCTGAGCTGAACCTGGGTCTTGCCCTCCAGGCAATTCTGGAAATTTAATCATTATAGCAGATTAGGCACCTGTGTTGGGGGGCACCTGTGTTGGGGGACCCCCCCCCCGGCCCCAGGCTCAGTGGGGGCCCAGCACGAGAGAGCAACACCCCGGTTCAGCAGTTATCACAGCCTGGATAGTTTGGGGAGATCAATCTTCATGTAACTCAGAGTTTCTCCGGATAACTGGAACTATTCGGGCCAGATAATTCTCTGTTGTGGCTGGCTACTCTGTGTATTATAGGATGCTTAGTAATGAACCTGACTTCTACCCGCTGGAAGCCTGTAGCTCCAGACCCCAAGTTGTGACAAAGCCTCCTCCCACAGCCAAAGGTACCCAGGCAGGCAGAATGTGTGGGGCTCCTTTCTGTTATCCCCCAGGGCTCGGACAGACTTGTCTTCATAACCAGCACCAACGCCTTCCGGACCCCTTCTCTTTGGGATGTCGCCTGCTTGCCTCTTTTCCAATTACAGTCTTGCCTCCGGGCTTCAGGGAGAGTTTGTTCTGGGCCAAGGGAAGGCCTTGTGTTGTGATCAGTTGTTAAGTGTGTCTGCCCCACCCTAACTCGGGAGTGTGAGCCTCTGAAAGCAGAAACCTCATTTAGTTGTATTGGTGTCGCTGTGCGGTTGACGTTGATGTATTGAGTGAACAATGCCTGAACCCTTTATCAGTGGCTGTCTGCAGTTGTTGGGGTTTCTTCGAGACTGTTTTGTTGTTTCTGTTTTTGTTTGAGAGAGAGAGAGAGAGCATGCATGGGGAGGAGGGGTGGAGGGAGAGGAAAAGAGAGAATCTTTTTTTTTTTTTAAAAGATTTTATTTACTTTATTTTAACAGATAGAGAACACAAGCAGGCAGAGAGGCAGGCAGAGGCAGAGAGAGGAGCAGGCTCCCTGCTGAGCAAGGAGCCTGATGTGGGACTCCATCCCAGGACACTGGGACCATGACCCGAGCCAAAGCCAGCTGCTCAACCAACTGAGCCACCCAGGTGTCCCGAAAAGAGAGACTCTTAAGCAGGCTCCATACCCACTGCCCAACGTGGGGCTCGATCTCACAACCCTGAGATCATGACCTGAGCCCGAGTCAAGAGTCGGACGCTTAACTGACTGAGCCACCCAGGTGCCCCTCAAGACTGTTTTTCAAGCAGACATGATCTGTGGGGTGCAAGGTGGGGTGGGGGGAGCTCTGTCTTTCCCTGCCCCCCCCCGACTGGGCGGTGGCTAGACAGATGGAATGTTGGCAAAGGAGAAGAATACCAAGGAGCAATATATAAATATTAAATGTATGCCAGGGAGCAGGAAGGGACTTGACAATTAAGGAAAAACTTTCTGATTTTATGATATTTTTCAGCACCAGAACCACATAGCGCTCCGCTCAGCCATGACTGTGTGTCTGTGCTTGAGTCCGTCCTCCAGGCAGCGGTGGCGGTGGTGACCCCGGCCAGGACCAACTTGGAGAGTGGCCACCTGAGAGTCGATGGCTGGCATGTCTTGGCGACCGCCCAGCATGTACTGGTGTGTGGGGCCAGAGGGCTCAGCTGTGCGTCCGGAACGTGCCATGGAGACCCGTAATGGTAAGAGCCGGGCCAGCCTGGCACGCGGGGCATCACCTGCCGTTCGCGTCCTTGCGGGGAGTGCAGAGCAAAGGGTTTTCGACCGACGGTTAAAAAGGCCAATGACTCTGCGGAAGTCTCATCATAAAGTATATCTTGGGATTCTCACTTAAATTCTAACCATCGAAGGGCTAGGGGACAAAATTTATTGTGGAGCCAAAGATCTTAAGAATCCGGGCATTACTTCCTGCTGGTTAAAACGTTTTTTTTTTTTTTTTTTTTAATGGGGATTTGGTTTTGTTAAAGGCAATACATGTTTATTAAAGAAAAATTGGGGAAAAAAAGGCAAAAAAATAAAGAGAAGTAGGAGAAAAAATCGCCAGGAGTCCCACTGCCCTGAATGCAAATACTGCTAATAGCTTGGTGTGTTCTCGTCCTATCTTCTCTGGGCCTCAGGGATATTGTTTTAATTTTATAGTGTATATAGTTTCATATCCTACTTTTTTCTCCTAAGTTTGCCAGTCACCTAGCTCATACGATCTAGTAAAACACCATCTTATGTGGGAACACTGTATAAAGCGATCGACCTAGTCCTTACTCCGCTGTCAGATGTGTGGGAATATCCGGGTTGCTTCTAGTCGCTGACTCTTACCCAGAGCATCCCATTCCCATCTTTTTCGACACGGTTTGGAGACTATTTCCATATATTAGATGTATAGAAGTGGGATATTTAGGTTTGAACACTTTTAAGCCTCTTTCTCTGGATTGCCCGATTTCCGCTAGAGTTGTGCCGCTTTTAACACTATTCACACAAGTTAAGAGGATGGCATTGACACTATTGTTAATGATAAATAATTTGGTCCTGGGTGCATCCCAGGCACTGGATTCTTTGCTTTAGGAAATCATCTCATTTGATTCTCACAACGACCTCGAAAATGGTCATTTATCCCCATTTTATAGCCGAGGAACGTGGGAGTAAAAGATGCGTAGACACTTGGCGAAGGTCAACAAGTCATAAGTGACAGAACTGCTATTTGAGCCCTGTCTTCATGTAGAATTGTCGCCCGTAAAGTCTAGGCCACCACGTGGGGGTTGAGAGGGACCGTATGTTGGGTTTGAGAAGGCCAGGGTGCCGTCCCCTCCATGAAGTTAGGGGTGCAGCGTCCTGCCTGGCTGGGCAGACATTTCGTTCAGTAACTCGAGTGCTCTCTCTATTCAGAATGCCCGAAACCTAACAAGGGTGATATTTCTGGAAGATTGCTTTGCACGTAAATCAAATTGTGAAAGGGGCAAAGAATTGGTTCCTCGACATTGTCCAGCACTAGATGTCCTCAGAATGTTCGACTCGTATCTTTTGAACAGTTATTTCTCTCGTAACAAACACACGTCTTTTTTCCATTACTCGTTAGAAAGGCCTTGCCGTGTTAGCCAGAGATCAAGGTGACCTGAGGTAGAACATGATATCTGGTTTTTGAGTAGTGCCTCTGCTTTCCGGTACTTTCTAGCTCTATTATCCCACCTGTCTCTCTTCTTAGCAATCCTGAGGAATGAGGGTGGGCGGCGACACTGGGGCTTACTGGGTGAGTAACTGTGTCAGCCGGAAAAGCCCCAGAAGAGATCTGCCCTGTCCCCTTCCTGATCAGCAGTTAGTGATCTAAATGAGTATGTCCTGAGGTGCCTGGGTGGCTCAGAGAAGGCTCAGGTCATGATCCCAGAGTCCTGGGATCGAGCCCCGCATCGGGCTCTCTGCTCAGCTGGGAGCCTGCTTCCCCCTCTCTCTCTGCCTGCCTCTCTGCCTACTTGTGATCTCTCTCCTCTCTGTCAAATAAATAAATAAAATCTCCTAAACAAACAAACAAATAAATGAGTAGGTCCTTATCCTACCAGAAACACTGGGGATATCTATACCACCAACACCCTGGCACCCCCTAGACTCCCTTGAGCAGCATTTTGGGGGAAGGGCAAGCACGGGCATTTTAAAAAACTTTTTCACCCCCTTTCCATGATTCTAATGTGCAGCTGGGGATGAGAATCAACTGGTCTACAGTGTTTGGGTCCCGTTAGAACAGAACTTCTCAAATTGCGATATATACTCGAGTACCCCCCCGGGACCTTGGTGAAATGCAGATTCTCACTGTGTAGGTCCAGGGACACCAAGATTCAGTGTTTCTTTTTTCTTTCTTTCTTTTTTAATTTATTTGACAGAGAGAGACCACAAGTAGGCAGAGAGGCAGGCAGAGAGAGAGGGGGAAGCAGGCTCCCTGCTGAGCAGAGAGCTTGATTGGAGGCTAGATCCCAGGACCCTGAGATCATGACGTGAGCTAAAGGCAGAGGCTTTAACCCACTGAGCCACCCAGGCGCCCCAAGATTCAGTGTTTCTAATAGGCGCCCAGGTTATGCTGACGTTCTTGTCTACCCACAGAGCTGCAAGGGCGAGGTGATGGCTTTCTGAGGGGCCCAGGGATCCCCACTGAGTCTTTCAGATTTTTGGGACCTGGGCCAACGGATACTGAACAGACCTGAGATAGGACAGATAACCAGAGGGAATGTTCATCTACACACAGAGGCCAAGCATTGAGACTCCCCAGCATCCATGTTTTTTTCCCCTTTTGGGATCTGTCTGGACTTGACCCTATTCCTATAGTAGGTTCCCCACCAGGTTGGAAGAGGCAGGCTCAAGAAATGTCTTTTCTGCTGCAGGGGCCTCTTCCCCAGTGGAGTCTCAGGCCCCCCCACTACCCTGCTCCGAGTGAACCACAGAACACACATGAGGGTACAGGAGCCTATGGGAGTCTATGGGAGACATGCAGCCCCCACTGGGTGCTGCTCTGGATGCTGGGGGATGAAGGGAGGGGGTCCCCCATGGAAGGTGATGTCTTGCAAATCCCTGATGCTGAGGGAGGTGTTTATGTGCAGACAAAACACATAAACCACAGAGGTGAAGAAGGTAAGAGGAAAGTGACCTGAAACGCACTGGAAAGTTCTGTGCTGTGGCTCAGCTTTAGGGGAATTACATTCTCTATTAAGGAATTAAAAGGGTAATTGAATTCTCAAGAGGACTCCCTGAAGTGCAAAGGTATGAGGTACTCTGAGAGGGGAAAGCTACCATGGGAGCTGAGGGAGGGGACGAAACCTTTCAGCACTCCCATCCTGCTGGCAATGCGCTGTTTACTTGGTGGCCACACATCAGACCCACCCGTCCCCCAGCACCTCCCACCCCCTAGCAGTGAAAGAGTGAGGGCAGAGGAGGACCCACCCCCACCCTTCCTGCCTGTCTCTTCCACAGAACAATACCCCCTGGGGACCTCCGCAGGACCCCCCCCCCAGGCACTGAGAAGGTTCAGTCTGTCACCACTACTCACTGCCTCTTAGCTAGAGTGGCGAGCATTAATGTTAATGACTCCCCCTGCCCCCCACCCTCCACCGGCAGCAGAGATTCAAGTGGAGAAAGCAGAAACACACCGGATCTCTTAAGACCAGGGCCCAGAATGGCTCAAGGTTGCCCTTGACCAAAGCAAGTCACGTGGGGGAGCCCAACTGCAGAGCTCCATCCTCCAAGTGGCCACGGCCAAGCCGTGGATGCAGACAGAGGTGAAGGACTGGTGGCTGTCGTTCAATCTGCCGCGATGGGAGTGGGTGGGCTTCAGTCCTTTGAGGAATATGATGCATCTTATCGAGATGTTGTTATTTATTTGTTTAAGCAGCCTGCAGGGATTCCTGCCTGGAGCCTGTGTCCCAGGGGACAGCGGAGTTACTCTGATGGCAGTCCTGAGGGGTGGGGTTGGTGAATCCCTCCCTCTGGCCTTCCCCTTGACCCCAAAGCTCTGCAGACCCAATTTTGAAAACGTCGCATGTTTGGATTTTATTTTCACAACATACAAATCTACACACCGAGGACCACAGCCTGGGGGCAGGGCATGTTCCGAGGATAACAGGGTCACCTGGAGATTATAGCCACTGCTCTTGGCTCATGGGTAGGGCTTATGTCTTCTGCACTGAGCTTTTCCTGTTTTGTTTTGCATTGCATTTGCAACCGGAAGAATAACACTGCAATTTATTTTTAAAAGTGTTGCCTCTTTAAATACCGACGTTTTGTGGTTACGATCTAACTGGCAACATCTCAGTGCTCACGTTTAAGCCCAGCGTTGCTCCCACTGGCCTCTTTCCTCCGTGTTTCTTTCCGGAACCAATGGAGGAATATTGGCACCCACCGTGGGAGCTGTGCCCCCAGCAGAGGAGACGGATTTGTTCTGCTCACCTTCTCCCCAGACCTCCTGGGATCCCAGGGAGCCCTGCTTCCCCTCCCTCCACTGCCCCCCCTCCCAGTCCACCTACCTTCCCCCCCACCGCCACCCTGGGGAAACTTATCACACACCCACCTCCCAGCGCCACGGAATCAAACAGATAAGACTCAAATTATAGCCCATATAGGAGCTGCTCTCTCTCTTTTAGAAGCTCTCTCTCTTTTAAAAAATGCTTAGAAGACAGCATGCTTTAGAAATGATGAAGTTATTATTAGGCTTCCAAACATAGTTTAGAAAAAGATCCGAACGTTAATGAAAATCGGGGAAGAACTGGCGTTTTACTTCGGGGTTGGGGGTGATGGCCTTTTGTTTGCGTAGCGATGGGTCCTGGGTGTGTTTCTCGCGCCCACACCTGTTTTGGCTGTAGAAGTCACCTTGTGCCTGCTTAGAATGGCCAGCCAGCCCTTCCAAAGCCCACGAAGGGGTGAGCACTTCTTCAGTTGCCGGGGGGGGGGGGGGAGCGAGGGGTGTGTGTCTGGGTGTGCCTGTCCTATGTTTGTGCGACACCCGTGTGCCCAAGGAAGGCACGTTGCAACCTTATCGGCACCGTCAGCAGTCAGCGGGCCTGTGGTGCGAGAGGCACATTGAGAAAGCCTGGAGGAGCGGGGAGCGTGAGTTGATAAAGCAAGGGTCAGTGAGATAGGGGGCCGGGGCTGCGGGGCAATCTGTGTGAACAAACCCGTCATGACACATTCTTCGGCGCCTGACTCTCCTCAGAGTGGAAAAACCTGTCCTGCCAGCCGAGGTGAGGCTCCCTGGCAAGTGGAGAGGTGCACACACTTCTAGATCATTCAAGACAAGGACTCTTGGAGAGACTCTTCTGGAGGGTGAGGGGAGACATCACGTCCCCAGGGGGGTGGCTTAGGTACCCCACTGCTCTGCGAGCAGCCCTGACTTCACCTGCCCGCCTCTCAGAGCACCGTCCTCCCCTGAACCAGCATGGACCAAAGGAGGACGAGGAACATTCCAGAAGGTCTTCGAACCCCAGGTTTTTACACAGCTACTTTCAGTGTTCTTCCCTTTTTCTTTTGGCTTTTTCAAATCTGTATTAAAAATGACTTCCCAAGAGCCCGGTGGTTGACTCAAGTCGGGGCTCTTCTTGCTTTCCAGAAAGAGAACTAGGAAAAAGGCTGAAATAGGAAGTGACCCTCGGGGGTGGTGGTGATGGTGGTATGTGCTTTCTTGGAGGATGGCTGTAAGAAATCCTACCAGGGACAGGGGGCCGGTCTGCGTTGATGGGGGCCTCTCCCAGCCGGACTGCCAGCCCATATCTTTAGCTGATTCCCGGAGCCGGTGTCCCCCTGGGCTGCGTTCACACCCTGGGAGTGAGAACGGTGGACAGGGCTTTGCTTGGAAGGACACTGTGGTCCTTAGGGTGGCCCCACCCTCAGCCTGGCCTCAGAAGCAGCACTGGGCCTTGTGGGGCCAGTACCCAGTACCTAGTACCCAGTAAGGAATCCCTCACTGAGGGAAGTGGCCCTCACTGAGGCCCAGCGGTGGCCTTGGGGGTGGGAGAAAAGGCCCGTGGTTCGCACAGCTGTGCCTCATGCCCACAGGGTCCTGCCCAACTGCAGAAGCTCTGGACCCGAAGGGGCCTTTAACATTACCCTTAATCTGAGGCTTAGATCTTCTGATTATCTCTCAGAAGGTACTTGCTTACTTCTAGTGACGGGGAACTTATTCCCTCTCAAAGAACACTAGCCTGTCGGTGGGCAACTCTGTTAGGAAGTTTATGCTGCAAGACCAGACCTGCCTTCCCGGCATCTAGCTCCACCCACCTGGGCTGATAAGAATTCCTTAACCCCCCCTTTCTTGAAATAACTAGAAGCAGATGCCTTGCCCTCCCTCCCTGCGGATTCCTTTTCCGGCTGAGTAAACCACCCACTGCCTTCAAGAGCAAGCAGGCTTCTACTTGGTTATCACGGATCGCTTTTTTTTTTTTTTTTGGCTCCTTAGCCTGTGGAGCCATTAGGCCATGGCCACCTGGGCTCAGGGAGGGAGCTGCCTCCCCCCGACCACCACTGCCTCCATCTTGTCGCTGGTGGGCTCTTGGGAGCATCTATTCTAGGGGGTAAGAGCCTGAAGCTCACCCAGGCCCTCAGCCCTACCCGACGGCCTCCCCCTACCCGACGTTGGCCCTTACTTGGCTCCCCTTCTGAGGGATGGGCAGGGCAGCCCCACCAGAAAGCCTCTGTGCTTGGGAGAGCCGCGAGGGCCGACATGCATTCAGTGGCCAAGAGGGGAGTTTTTCTTTCCGGCCTTGCCCCCGGGCCCCCGTGGAGACATCTGTGAGTAGGAAGGTGTCTGTGTAGACATCCCCAGCTCCCAGGGTAGAAGAACAAGGGTTTTCTTCCATCTATCCAATGTCCTGGTCCCCATGAGTCAGACCTTGAAGCAGCCGTATTTAGGGTTTTTGTTTTTTTTTATGAAATCCTTGAGTCCTCTGGGAATGGACCCCTCCTCAGCAATAGCCTATAAATCCAAACTTTAGTATAGACATTTCACACACATTTGCAGGAACTCTGATGAATGAAAATAGGGCACTTCTAATATTCCTTTGACGTCCTTCACCAGCCTGGCCTCCCCCTGCGTTCAGTTTGTCCACGTTCCACATAGACCTCTTGTTATTTATTGGCATTTGTCATGAAGAAGAAAAGAGAAAAAGACAAGGAAAAAAAAAACACACACACACACCAGAAACATGCGCCTCTGGCATCCTGAGTCCATAACCTTGATGTTAGAGAAGAAATCACACATTAGTTAGAAATGGTATTTTCAACTGTAAACAACTTCTTGGGTTTACACATCATTTTGCCCATTCTTTCTAGGGTCGTGCCTAGCAGCTTTGATCCCACTGCCCCCCCCACCCAGCACCCAATGGCTGGGCACGTCACCAGGTGTTGGCTTAAAATTGCCTACTTAGTCATTTCAAGAGAGCCAAGACCCCAAATAGCTTAGTTTTGGCATCTTGAATTTATCAGAGACTTAGAGATAATTATACACACTCTCATAGAACCTTCACGAGATACAGAGAAAGTCACTCTAATCTTTGGCTCTTTCCTATCCTTTCCAAGTGATCACTGGTAGCTGAGAGTCTTTCCTTCCCAGCCTCTCCCAGTGCTTGTGCCCATGCACGTGCATACACACACACACACAGTTCTCTTGTGTGTATTTCTGGTTTTACCTGCGTGATATTCAACTGTGCATACATTATACAACTTCTTTTCCCTCGAGTTGTCTTGGAGGCTTTTTCGCGTGCACCAAATTCGATAGCGTGAATGGAAGAATGTTTATCCAATCAGCCTTCCGTTCAAGTGCCTCTAGATGATTTCTCCGTTTTGCTTATTATCATAAGAGTTGATTACCACTGCCTATGACCCAGCACAATTGCAGGCAGGACCCAAGGGTAAACACAGGAAACGTTATCAGAGTAATGCACACCCCTAGTTAAAGAAGCAAGGGACCTAGAGCCGGCTCTACGGCAAAGCGCCCGTGTCAACTCCCAATAGGGTCTCTATTTCCTGTGTCTGAGTCCAGTTCTTCGGGTCGTTACCATTTCCCTACGTGGAGGATATGGGCCTGCACATCCGCTCCATCGGCCGAGCCAGTGTCCGTGGCCTGCCTGCCGTGATGAACGATTTCCTTCCCTTCCGGCCGTGTCTCCCAGTTGCTCCATCCATGCTCAGTTCTCCCAATGTCGATTCATCTGTGGGTCGCATTCGTGGTCTTACGTTCCCACCACGGTGACTTGGCCTGGGGACTCGGTGTCACCCTGGTCCTGTGGGGGCCTGGGGGTGAGCACCCCTGTCTCTTCTTTCTACCTCCATCTCCCATTTCTGGCTCGTACTCAGAAGTCTTTGGCCCCTCTTTTATTGGAAACGCATCATCAAGAAAACTCCTGGCCCGGGGCTTATGCAGGCACACAGAAGAGACTGGGCGTTCCCGGAAGCATCTTCATTTTGCCCTCCCCGGGGTCCCCCTTGGAAATTCTCTGCCTTCAGAACGTGAAAGAGTCCACTCTGTTGTGGTTTGATTCCCACTGCTTTGTGGGTGACCTTTGGGTGTTTTTTTTCCCCCTCTCTCCTCTCTGGAAGCTTCTAGAATCTTCCCTGTAGGCTTGATCTCCTGAAATCCTGGTCTTTGTAACACAAGACCTGGGTGAGGGTCCTTTTTCATTCCTGCTTGGCACCGGTTAGGTCACCTGGTTAGGCCCAGAAAAATTCCTTGTATTTGCTTTGATAATATCTTCCTCCTCTGCTTTTTTTCTTTTGGGTTTGGTTTTATTTGTTTTTCTGGAACTCCTTATAGTTATGATACACGTTGCTCATCTTTTCTCCCACATTTTCCGATGCTGCTTCTTCTGAAAATTTGAGAGATGTTCTTGACTCACCTTCTGTCCCCTCTCCTGGATGTTTCATGGTAGCATTCATCCGTGATTTCCAGAATGCTCTTTCGTTTTCCCCGTCGTTTCTTTCCAAGCCTTCTGTTCCTGTGTTACGTCTGAGGTGATTTCTTGAATTCTTCTGAGGATCCTAATAGGTATTTATCTTATTTTATTTTAATATCAGACTTATTACCTTCTCAGTTAATTTTTAAATTGATTGCTTGGGGCACCTAGGTGGCTCAGTCATTAAGTGTTGGCCTTCGACTCAGGCCATCATCCCTGGGTCCTGGGCCCTGCTCGGCAGGAGGCCTGCTTCTCCCTCTTCTACTTCCTCTGCCTGTGTTCCCTCTTTCACTGTGTCTCTCTATGTCAAATAAATAAAATCTTTTAAAAAAATTGACTGCTTATGTCAGATTTATTAAGATCAATATTTTTACAGTGAATTCCAGATAGACCAATAATTACATGGTTCAGAGGGTTATTAAGGAAATTTGCAGTCAGTTGACTTGATAGGCAGAGCACGTGTGTAAATGACCCAGGAAGCAACTTCCAACGATGCCAAGAGAAGCTAGGGAAAATGCTGCTAGGAGAGTATATTTCCATTGTCATTTATTATGGGAGTTCTTTTTAATGCCCTGCGTTCTCTGCATTTCTTCTAAGGCCTCTCACTTTGTTTTCTTCATTCAGCATGATTTTGTCAATAGTCATCAAGCATCCCCTTGTACTGCACACTCTTCTAGGTTCTTAGGACATAGCGGAGCATGGCCTCTGCTGTCATAGGGCCTGTAATTCTGGTGGGAAGAATAGACAGCAAAGAACAGAGAAAATCAGGGAGTGCTGCTGGACAAGGAGAACGTTACTGCGAAAGGAGGGGCTCTGGAGGGACTAGGGGGCTATCTTTCATTGTTATTGGGTAAGGCCTCTCTGAGGAAGGGTCTCCAAATTTCAGGTCTGCTTGGTTGACCAGAAGGAGTGAGCCATGGGGAGATTGGGAAGAAGAGAATTTTTTTTTTAAATATCCTGAAAAACAAGATAGGATGATGTGCCCAGCTCTCCTTCCTGTGCTCCTTCACTCCACGTTGTATCTGAGCCTTCCATAGACCAAGCCCTGGGAAAGCCAGAAAATGTCCTCGTGATACTTACATTCCCAGGGGAGACCCGAGAAATCAACCGTGTGAGCCACTGCCAGTAGTGGGAAGGGGGCCACAAAGGAAGTCAACCAGTGTGCAGGGATGGGACCTGGCGAGCAGAGGGCACTCGTTTAGCTCAGAGGTCAGGGAAGGCATCTAGGGAGAGGTGGCATTATTGAAGCAGAATTAGGTGAATGGGAGGAGGGAGTCAGTCCCATAAAAGGCTGGGGAAAGGCTCTCCTGGCCAAGGGTACCGCCCGGAGAAGAGCCATGGCCTGGGGCTGAGCTGGGTGTGTTTACCCAGCCCCAAGAAGGCCTGTGTGGTGGGAGAAGAGTGCTAGAAGTTTCGGGTGGGGCTGGATAAGGGGGGCCTCCGCGGCAGACCAGGGAAGGGGCTCAGGTCTTATTCTGAGAGTAACTGAAGCAGTCGGAGGAGTGGCGAGGGGTGGGAGCCCGTAGGCTCTTGGGGACATGGCCCAGGTGAGTGCGGCAGGAGCAGGAAGAAGAGGAAGGACCTGGGGTCTGAAGCAGATGCCATCACGACTCACTGAGGTGTTTATTGTTTCGTAGCAAAGCACCCCATAACCCATAACCGGCTGGCTCAAAGCAACAATGTATGACTCCCCTGGGATTCTGTGGGCCAGGGAGCAGCCCGGCACCGCGGGGTGGCCCTTCTTCTGGCACTTCTGACCCCCTCGGCGCTCCCCCACGTGCCTTCCCCCTCCCCACGTGCTTTCTGGTCGTCAAACACCTGCCCCCCACTTCCTTCCAGCCTAACAGGTGGATTGGGGGGAATGCAGAAGCAGAAGCTCCCAGGGCCTTCTTGCAGCTCGGGCGGGGCCCTCTCGCTTCGTCACCTCTGCTGCCCCCTGTTGGTCAAAACAGGTGAAAAGGCCAGTCCAGATTCCGGATAGGACAGGAGAGATGGGGGGGGGGGGGGGTAAAGGGAGGGAACGCTAAAATTTGTGGCTCTCTTTAATATACCGCAGAACTTGGTAATGGATTACCGACGAGGGGGAAAAGAAAGGGGACTCAGATGTAAAACGTGACAGGTGTAGTTAGAGCCCCCTTTGGACCTCTCCCTCATCACTGCCCTCCATCAGCCCCCAAAGGTAACCATTATTCTGAAGATACTTCGAACCCTTTGCCCTAATTTATACCATTGTTAAATATATGGGAGTTCCTAAATATGTAGTCTTACTTCTATCTTGCCGGCGGGGGGTGGGGGGCGGCGGGGTCCCCTCGGGGTTTGGTCAGCATAAATTCCACAACATCACCTTCCTGGGTTAAGGAAGAGGCTTCACGGAGGAAAAGGAAATCCCAAAGCCTGACCGTTTGAGTTAGATCGCGTGTGGTCCCCAGCCTCTGATCCTCTCTTTGGGAGACATGTCAAGGCTTCAGAGAGGTGGGTTCGGGTCCCCGCCAAGGGTCTAGCATGGATCTGCCGTCTCGGAAGACGAGCCTGTCAATGGTGTGCACGCTGGCCGTGAACAGAGGACATCTTGGAGTCACGGGGATGCCACGGCCCCTCAGCCACCGGACTGAGGAAAACTGAGGGGAAACTGAGCTTGGGTGCCGACCGTTCAGCTGAGAGAAAGGGGGGGCGCCCCTCTGCTGGCTCACTACCCTCATGTGCGGGGTGGGGGCAGGGGGTGGTTGACATCGAAACTCATGTTTTGGCAATCCTGCTCCTTTCCGAACAGTTTAAATATTTAAAAATTTAAAATAAGTATTTTCCTACTGAGCCACTCTTGTCGTAATTTGCTTTTTCAACCCACATTAAGTTTGTCCAGGATAAGGGCTGTATTTTCCAAGAAGCTGGATAAAACCTTTTGCCCATAAAACTATTGAGACTTGGTACTTTTTTTTATGGGTCAATGTTTTACCTTCGCTTCCAGTTCTTTAAAGATGGTATGTTTATTTAAATGTTCCATTTCATCTTGAGTTAATTTTGGCAATACATTTTTCTAGATAGGCGTCCCTTTAATCAAGATTTTCAAGTGTATTGGGGCACCTGGGGGGCTCAGTGGGTTAAAGCCTCTGCCTTCAGCTCAGGTCATGATCTCAGGGTCCTGGGATCGAGCCCCGCATCGGGCTCTCTGCTCAGCTGGGAGCCTGCTTCCCCCTCTCTCTCTGCCTGCCTCTCTGCCTACTTGTGATCTCTCTCTCTGTGAAATAAATAAATAAAATCTTCTAAAAAAAAGATTTTCAAGTGTATTAGCATAAGGCTCAGAGCAGCTTTGGGATTTAAAACATATTTTTTAGTTATCTTATTCATTTGTCACAGGTAAATCATATACTTGATATAAAATTCAGGAGTACAAAAGAGAGTATAATGAAAAGTACTCCCTCCCACCCTGGGCCCCAGTCTTTCAGTTCCTTTCCCAAAAAGTTGGAGAAAAAAGTACCCCATTTTGGTTTTTTTTTTTTCCCCTCAGAAACCACAGTTTTTGGCCTAGATTTAAAACAGCTGTTTTTCTTTTCATAAATCTTTAGCTTAGGCAGAATTTTGAAATGTTATGTTTTTATCTTATTTTTCATTTTCTATATATGAAAACTTTTCTTTAGAAGATTTTACTTATTTGAGAGAGAGAGAAAGACAGAGAGAGTGAGTGAGAGAGAGAGCACAAGCTGGGGGATGGGGCAGAGGGAGAAGCAAACTCCCCACTGAGCAGGGAGCCCTCTGTGGGGCTCGATCCCAGGACTCCGGTTCATGGCGTGGGCCGAAGGCAGATACCCAAACCAACTGAGGCACCCAGGTGCCCCTATTTTGAAAATTTTTGAACATATTACAAAAGTAGAGAGAGTGCTGTCATGGATCTCTTTGTGTCCATTGCTTCGACTTCCATAATCGTTACCACAGCCAACTCGATCTTTTCCTATCCCGGTCCCTCTCTTTCGAGGTGATTTTAGAACCCAATTCCAGGGACGCCTGGGTGGCTCAGTGGGTTAAAGCCTGTGCTTTCGGCCCAGGTCATGATCTCAGGGTCCTGGGATCGAGCCCTGTATTGGGCTCTCTGCTCAGCAGGGAGCCTGCTTCCCCCTCTCCCTCTGCCTGCCTTTCTGCCTACCTGTGATCTCTCGCTCTCTGTCAAATAAATAAATAAAATTAAAAAAAAAAAAGAACCCAATTCCATGTTGAAAAGACAAAAAAAATCACAGTATATTTCACATACATTTTTTAAAAAATAAAAAGATTTTGTTAGTAACATCAGATATCTAGTCAGTGTTCAGATGCCCTTGATTGTAGCCATAATGTGTTTTGTTTTATTTTATTTATTTATTTGAGAGAGAGCGAGAACGCAGGCGGGGGGAGGGGCAGAGGTTGAGGGGAAGGGTCGAGCAGAATCCCCGCTGAGCAGGAGGAGCCCGAAGCAGGGCCTGATCCCAGGATCCCGAGATCATGTCCTGGACGGAGACACACAGTTAACGGCTGGGGCCACCCAGGCATCCTTGTGCCCATCACGTGTTTCTGTTTCTGTTTTGTCTGAATCCGGTGTTAGGGTCCCTGCGTTCTGCCTGGTGATACAGTTCTTCATGTTTCTCTGTCTCTCTCCTTTACTTTTTCCTTGCGATCCGGTTGTTGATAAAAACCACACTGGCCCGTCTGGATTTGGGTGACTACATCTGGCGTGTGTAGCTTAACACATTCCCGTCGGTGCTTCCAGAGATCCAGAGGCTTGCTGACACTCAGTGAGATGCTTTGGCGAGAATGCTCGACAGTTGGTGTTTCGTACTTCCTCTTTCATCCGTGGGGGGAGTCAAATGATGTCTAATGGTCCCTCCTTGGTGGGGGGATCTTTTCAGTGATTTCGGATGTTGTGACCCCGATCATCCGCTGCAAAGGTCCTAATGTTTTATTAGTCGTCGGTCATTGTTTTGACCAGCTCTTTCATTCGGGCTTGCAAAGTGGTGCTATTTTGAGTCTGTCATTCCTTCTTCATCTGTTGGCTGCGATCTGTCTCGGAAGGGCTTTCTCCCATCACCTCTGTGGTAACCCGAATTACAGTTTTGGGGAGAAAGTCAGAATGAATGGATGGTTCTTTCCCTTTATGTATTTATTCCTTTTTCTGAAAATGAGTCGATTCCCTAGTATCTTTCGAAGGTCACCAATGAGGGGTCTTTTTTCTTAGTATCATTATTAGCTCATGGATTTTAGTTACTTGATTTTTGATGCTAAAATTACTCATCTTTGGCCAGTAGAAGCTCCTTTGGGTTGGTTCCTCTGTCTTTGGACATGACCCCAGGAGTCTTTGATGCCCTCCTTGCTTTCTGATGTGACAAGATGTTCCAGGCTTGGAACTTGTTGTCTAATTCCAGCCATCTACCATTTCTTTAAGGAGGCCCGTTTCCTCTGGTGGTCTCATGATTTAATTCTCTACTGTATAGTTTTGTCTCCCTTCTCATTGAAGGTACCATTGTTCTCTCTCCCTCCCTCCCCTCCCCCTCCCCACCTTCCCCTCCCTCTTATCTTTTGTTGATCACTCTTCCAGTGAGATTGTTTCATGAGTCTTTTGAAAGAATCAGTTCTGGGTCTTGGTTTTTTTGTTTTTTTTTTCTTTTCTTTTAAATTTCTTTGCTTTCTTTTTATATAATTTCTGATTTTCTGTTTCTTTTCTCTTGTTTTCTAAAGTCACCTTCCCTTTCCAATTTCTTGAGCAGTATCCTCTCACTTCAGGGAACTCATCCTTTATCATCTCAAGAATTTTTCTTATTTATTCGAGGAGATAGTTCTGGAATTCTTACCAAGCAATGTTTTGGAAAGCTTTGAGTGTCATCTTCCATGTCTCTTAATTTTTTGTCTCTTCTCTTTGCTGGACGCTGCACCTTCCGCTTGCCCTTGCAGATGATCGAGATGTTCTCCAGCCCTGTCCCTTGCGCTCTGCCATCCACGTAACGTGCTTTCCTGTGCAACCCTTTTAGTTTTCATTTCTGAGCCTTGTTTATGGATGCCATGTCCTCCCTTATCTCTCCAAGGCATCATTCATACTCATTCCGCGGTCTCGTTCTTGCTTTACAAATACCGGTTCTGGGTGGAGATGGGTCCTTGAGAGGCTGGAAAGCGAGAGCCCAAGATGCTGCTTAGAGAAGTTCAGGCACCGCCTCGTCCTTTCCTCGTGGATGAGGGTGGCGGCTGTTCTGTCGGGGACTGGGAGAGTCGAGAGTTGGCCCACACTCCCTTATCTCAGTGACCGGGTTGTTTGTTGAGCTGCCCCCCTGAGCAGTAATGTAAGGGTACAGGAAGCATGGCAGCTCTCAGACCTGGCAATACCCTGCCTGGGCAAACCTTGTCACTGTCAGCTGCTCCCTTCCCCTTGGGGACACTCAGGCCCAAGGAGGGCTGAGAGGAGATATGCCCCCAACTTCTGCCCCAGGGCCCATGTGCTTCCAAGGGTACTGGGTCCTCGGCTATCGGCAGAGCACTTAATTTCGCTTTACTTCCTGTGCATGGCAGTGGGAGGTAGGGAAGTCTCTTCCCGCTAATCTGTTGTCCGCTTGCGGGCTTGGTTCGTGAAACCAAGTGCTTCTCCTTACGATGTTCATCTTCCTCAAATGTTTGTGGGTGTGGAGTCGGATGCTGATCTCTGGGGCTGGGATTCCCCGTGGCTGCCTGTGAATGTGGCATCAGTCACCGCAGCCTACAGGGAGAAGGGCAGAGAGACTTCAGTGGCTGCCCCTGGAGTGCGCCTGGAGTATGTCTTCTTGGTGGTGGGGGGGCGGGGCTTCATCAGCTTCCTGGTGTCACTTACCACCGAAAGTGCCACACTTCCCATCTGGCACAGAAGAGGCAGAACCCCGCCCCCTACCCCCTGCCCCACTGCCCGGCAAAGGCTGGACTGGGGTTCACTGTGGTTCCCCCTCCCTGCAGTCCCCTGTTGGTGAGCTCGGTGGCCCTCCCGCTTCCTCTATGCTCCGGGTAGTCTCCGGGCACCGCTCAAACCTTCTCCACCTGGTGCACCATGATTTCCTATCCTCTCAGGTGTCCTTTTGGTTTTCCTGTGCTATGGTTTTTTATGATTTATTTATTTATCTGAGAGAGAAAGAGAGCACAAGCTGGGGGGAAGGGGCAAAGGGAGAGGGAGAGAGAGAACCCCAAGCAGACTCCCCATTGAACCCAGAGCCCGGCATGGAGCTTGATTTCATGACCCTGAGATCACGACCTGAGCTGAAACCAAGAGTCAGATGCTCAACCGACTGAGCCACCCAGGTGCTCCAGGTAATGTTTTTGTTTTTCTGTTTTTTTTAAATAATATTTCCAAGGACTTGGGGCAGGAGGTGATGACTATATCAGGGTTCAGTCTGCTGCCTTAATTCCATCTTCTAGCATCTTCTTGATATTTCTGTGGTGTGTAGTTTGTAGGGAAAAGTGGGTGACAATGGCAAGAATGTGGGCTTTGCAGTCAGAAGGAGCTGGGTTCAAATTCTGGTCCCTGGGGCACCTGGGTGGCTCGGTCGATTAAGTGTCTGCCTTCGGCTCTGGTCATGATCTCAGGGTCCTGGGATCGAGCCCCACATCTGACTCCTTGCTCATTGGGGAGTCTGCTTCTCTCTCTTTCTCTGCCCCTCCCCTGCTCGTGCTCACTCTCTCTTGCCCTCTTTCAAATAAATAAATAAAATCTTAAAAAAACAAACAAACAAACCCTGATCCCTCCACAGCCTGTTCCTTCTCTGTAACACAGGCATTGTTAGAATGTGTTCGAAGAATGCTTAACACCGTACAGGTATGATTCCCCACTTGTGTGATCCGTAGCCCCTCAGTTTGTGTTCATTTTGTTCTCTTTCCCTGTGGGGCAAGCTCTCTAGCCTCCCTTGGACTGGATTTCTGCCAGGGAAAACGATAAATAATACTACAGATTAAAATGGGAGTTCTTAAAAACGGAGGTGTCTTTGATTTTATTCAAAGGCATGGGAGTGAAAATGGGGCCGGTCCTCATATTCAAATGTGGGCAAAACTAAAAAGCGCCGAGCCGGAATCCAATCCTCAAAATAGAATCATTTTAATTAAAACTTAATTGAATTAAAAGTCGGCTGATTAAAGTTTTAAGTCCAAAACATTTTCATTAAACTCAAAATATTTCCTTCCCTCATGTTCAGAGTCCTTTCTTCCCCCCCCCCCTTGGCCAAATTAGAAAAATGCAAATATCTTATGGAAGAGACAGGCCCTGTTAAAAAGGATGGAAGTTTGAATATTCTTGAGTATCTTCAGCGTTCAGCCTCCTGCTGTCCAGAGGGAATGCCTGGGACAGGGGTCACGGAGGAAGGGTGCCGGCCGGGGGGTGGGGGTGGAGGGCAGGTTTCGGTGGGCCAGGGGCCATGGTAGCGGAACCCAGGCATACTTGGGATGTTTGCGGTCACAGAGAATTGCGGTGCTCCTCGCTTTAATAATCAGGATGTCTCTCATAAAAACAAAGAGCCCTATTGTCAGTCAGCCTGTGTTAGTACTTCGTGGAGGAAAACTTGTACAGCGTGCATGGGCATTGCCCTACAGGAAAAGAGGCCGAGAAGGCGACAACCACAGAGCGGCAGGGTGCACCCCAGCCTCCCGCTAGAAACCCAGCCCCAGAGGAGCACAGCTCCCTGAAATGTGGGCTCTTGCTCAGACTGAGGCTCTCCTCCGCGTTTCTGTCTTAGGGCAGTGGGAGGAGGCTGCGCATTGGCTTTTCTGTTAAGCATTATCTCGTAGGCGTCCCTGGCTTTGGGTTTTAACTGTTCAGAGGCCACGTTGTCATCCCCCTGCTCGCACGTGGGGCTCCCCTCAAATCCACGTATTAAGCGCATCGACTTAGAACTCTAAGAGATCGGAGGATTTCCGATCCTGCCTTTTTGCTTCTTTCCGTGTCTGCCTGCCCTTGGATTTGGAAGGCAGATGGCCCTCCCAGGATTGAGGCGAATCAGCTGGAGTCAATTTTTGTTGTTTGAACTTGAGGGTGTGGATCTCTCTGCCTGAAGATATGCTGAGGAAAAGGAAGAGCAAATGACCTCATTTTTTTTCCCCTTGCCAAGATTCAAGAACTTTAGCTGTTTGACTATGGATCACACGGTTCCAAAGCCCTCAGTATCAGTCTACAATTCTTAGATTCTTAGGTCATTCCAGAATTGCTTTGTATGTATGTACACAAGCAAAACAGATTCTGATTTCTCCCTCCTTTACACAAAATGTAGCTAATCACAGTCACTGGTCTGTACCTCGCCTCTTTCACACATTTGCACATAAAAGCTATCATCACAACACAAACCTAGTTAATTTAGAGGAGATTAATAAAAGTGATTTCGTAATGGTTGGCCCTCTTCTGCAGAAAATCCTCCTCAAAGCAACAAGCAGGTAAAAACTAGTTTCAACATATACCACAAAGAGCACTTGCCGAGTAATGGGAAAAGGAACAGTCCAATTTCCAAATGAACCACGAAATAAAAGTAGAGAGTTTTGTTCATTGAAAAAGATAGAAAATGGTGGGTCTACCTCTGAACATATGCTGAATGTCATTCATACAGAAAGAAATGCAAACCAGAGCCAACCATGAGATACGTTATTTTGCTTTTCAAAGAGGGAAAAATCAGAAAGTTTGATATTATTTACTATAAGCAAGGATATAATTTTTCTTCCGTTGTTCATATTTTTAACTAATCTTGAGTTAATAAGTAGGTAAGGCCATAATTGGTACAACTTTTGGAAAAGTAAATTGGCTGTCCTTATAAAAAGTAAGGCTCAACATAGCCTCTTCTCCCACTGCTCTGAATTAACCTGAAGATACAGTTCACAGGTGAGCTGAAATGCACACACGGGATGTTCAGCACAGTATAAACGGGAATTACCAAACAACTAGAAATGCCTTTTAGGTCCATTAGTGACCATTAGGTCCATTAGTCCATTGGTGAGGACAAAGAACTACCATAAAATAAAATGTTTGGGTCTCCACGGGCAGATCCAGAAGAACTTTTAAGGGGAGAAAAGCAAGTTGCGGAACAGTATCGTGGTATAAACTATTTGTTAAAAAAAAGATGTGGAAGGGGCGCCTGGGTGGCTCAGTTGGTGAAGCGTTTCACTCTTGATTTTGTCTTAGGTCGTGATCTCAGGGTTGTGAGATCGAGCCCCATGTTGGGCATGGAGACTGCTTGAGATTCTTTCTCTCCCTCTGCCCCTCCTCCTGTATATGCCCTCGCGTGCTCTCTCTCTTTCAAATAAATAAATAAATAAATAGATAGATAGATAGATAGAATCTTAAAAAAATAAAGAAGTGGAAGATAAATGAATATTTATGTGAGATCCACGGGAATCTGAGCCACTTCATGGCCTCTGTCATCACAATACAGTGATGTATTCCGAGGAAACTCCAGCCTGGAATTTTCAAATCACAGAGCAGCTTAAATCCTTACTAAAGTCTCTTGACGAGGCATCTGTGGGGAATTCCACTTAAAGTACACAGCCAAACCTCAGAACTCCTTCGCTCAGATCTTCCTTAGAAGTTCGCAAAATATCGTCTCTGTCCTCAATCTCTAATCTCATTCTCTCAAGAGATCCCCAGGTGTTTTCCCCAAAGCCAATTTGTCCCGGTGTGTGTGTGTGTGTGTGTGTGTCTAAAGGGAAGGTGTACTCAGACTCTGCCTGGGATCGGGGGGAGGGAGGGGGTTGGAAGGGGGACACCTTATAGGTTCTGTCCCCGCCATCATTACTTATGGATGTATGTTTCATCATGTTAACCCTTTGTCTATGATATAAGTTGTTATTTTTTTTCTTATTTGTCATTTGTCTTGTTACCCTGTTTTATGTGTTTTGGGGCACACAGACTTTTGGGGGGGTTTTCCTTACCTATTTAAATTTGAAACAAGCCTTGACAAATTGATAAGGATTGAAATCCTACCACATAGCTTCTCTGATCACAATGAAATGAAATTAGAAATCAATAACAAGGAAATTTGGGAAATTCACAAATATGTAGAAATGAAACAACATGCTCGTAAGTAATCAGGTTAAAGAAGAAATCACAAGAGAAATTAGAGCATACTTCAAGGTGAATGAAAACAAAATCACAACATACTAAAATTTAGGGAATGCAGCTAAAGTAGTGCTTAGAAGGAAATTTCTAGCTATGATCATCTATATTTGAAAAGGAAGCTCTCAGATCAACAAGCTAACCTTCCATCTTAAGGAACTAGAAAAATACAAACAGACTAAACCCAAAGCAAGCTGAAGGAAGAACAAAGATTAGAGCAGAACTAAATGAAATAGAGACTAGAAAAATAATAGAGAAAATCAGTGAGCCCAAAAGTTTGTTTCTAAAAAAATAAACAATATTGACAAACTTTCGCTTAAACTGACCAAGAAAAGTAAGAGACAAGGCTGAAATTACTAAGATCAGGAATGAAAAGGGGACATCACTGCCAACTGTACAAAAATAAAAAGAATTATGACAGAACACTACACACACTTGTACACCAACAAATTCAGTAACCTAAATGAAGGGGATAAATTCCTAGAAAGACACAAACTATCTAAACTGGATCAAGAAGGAATGGAAAATCTGAACAGAATTATAGTAAGTAGCTACATTGAATTAGTAATCCCAAAACTCTCCGAAAGAAAATCCAGGCCCAGATAGCTTCACTGGTGAATTTTACCAAACATTTAAAGAATTAATATCAACCTCACAAACTCTTCCAAAAATTAGGAGAGGAGGCAACACTTCCCAGTCCAATCTGTGAGCCCAGAATTACCCTAAAACCAAAACCAAAGATACCACAAGAAAGCTACAGACCAATATCTCTTATGAATACAGAGGCAAATCCTCAACAAAATATTAGCAAACCAAACCCAGTAATATATAAAAAGGATTGGGATTTACCCAAGGATCGCAGGCTTGGTTTAATATCAGTCAATATAATATATCATAGTAACGGAAAAAAGGAGGAAAAAAAAACCACATGATCGTCTTGACACAGAGAAAGCATTTGACAATATCCAACAATTTCAACAAACCAGTAATAGAAGGGAACTTCCTCAACCTGATAAGGGACATCTATTAAAAATCCACAACTAACATAATATTTAGTTATAAAAGTCTGAATGCTTTCTCTCTCACACCAGGAACAAAATTACAATCTCCAGTGTCACAAATTGAATCAACATTATACTCGACTATCTAGCCAGCATAATGAAACAAGAAAAAGGAATAGAAGGCATCCAGATTGTAAAGAAAAGAGTAAAACTATCTCTATTTGGAGATGATGTAATATTTTCTATAGAACCTCCTAGGGAATCTACAAAAACGTAGAACTAATAAGTCAGTTCAGCAAGTTTCCAAGATACAGGCTCAAAATGTAAAAATCAATTGTAGTTATGTATACTTTCAATGAACAGTCTGAAAATGAAATTAAAACACATTTATAGTAACAGCAACAAAGAATAAAACAATTGAGAATAAATGTAACAGAAGTACAAGATTTATACACTGAAAACTATAATGCATGGTTTGTAAGAAGTTACAGAAAGCCTAAATAAGTGGAAAAGCCATCCTGTGTTCATGGATTGAAGAATTAGTAATGTTAACATGGCAATAATCCCCAAATTGGTCTGCATATGCAGTCCCGTCTCTATAAGAATCCCAGCTGAAAGAGTCATGGAAATCGACAAGCCGATCCTAAAATTCATGTAGAAACACAAGAGACTCGATAGCCAAAATAATCTTGAAAAAGAACAAAGTTGGAGGACTCACACTACCTGATTTCACAACGTACTACAGAGTTGTAGTAATCAAGACAGTGTGGTATTGGCATAAGGGTAGACATATCGATCAGTGGATTAGAATTAAGAGCCCAGAAATAAACCCGTGCATTTACGGACAGACGATTTTTGGTAAGAGCACTAATACAATTCAGAGGGAAAATAATCATTTTTTCAACAAACGGTAGTGGGACAATGTACAAAAAAAAAATTCACTCATCATAATTTCACTATTTTAGGGTGTGCAGTTCAATGGTTTTTAGCATATTCCCAGAATCGTGCAACAGTCATCAGTCCTCTAACGGTAAAATACTTCGATTACTCCACAAAGAGACCCTGTCCCCAGGAGCAGTCCCTCTCTACCTGTCTCTCCCGCAGCTGCTAACAACCACGAATTACTTTCTGCCTCAGTAGCTTTGCCTGTTCCGGACATTTCACATAAATGGAATCCCTGGATTTTATGATGTGTGAATTATGCTCAATAACACTGTTATTTTTAAGATGTGGCCAGGTTTATCAGTTTTTCATTGCTATTGGGTTTTGAGTCAGAGGTTACACTCTCCTAGCTTAAAAGGGAATTCACCTGTTTTCTTCTATTGCTTCTGTGGTTTCATTTTTTTACACTCATGGGTCTGATCCATGTGGAACCATCCTGGTTTCTCAGTGAGGAATGGATCTGACCCTATCTCTCCCATGTGCCCCCCCATATGCCATTTATTAGCATGCCCTTTTTGGGGCGATGCCCTGACTCCTGTCCTGGGCCACTCTCTTCTCTGAGAAGGGACAGAGAGCATTGGATCCTATCACCTTTCCCTGGAGAAAGTATCAATTTGCAACCGGTTTTTACACCCGGTTTTGGGGTTTTATTGTTGTTTGTTTTTATTTTTGTTTTTGAATCACGGTAATTTCCTAACAAGGATTTTACAGTGATTAACCGAGCAGTTAACTCTGAACACTGCCTCCAGGATTAAAAACTACATTAACGATAAGGTTACCTCTTACATGGGACTATTATTGGGCATTTCCCATGCTTTTAAGTAGGATCGTTGCCATGTCCTGAACGTTCGTGTCCCCCGAAACCTTCAGCGCCAAGTTGATGGTATTAGGAGGGGCCTTTGGGCCTTGATTGAGTCACAAGGATGATAGGACTAGTGTTCTCGCAGAAGAGACCCCACAGAGCCCCCTGGTCCCTTCCACCACGCGAGGATGTAATGAGAGGTCAGCTGCCCAGCCTAGGCTTCTCCCCAACGATGCTCACACCCCAATCTCAGACTTCCCACCTCCAGAACGGGGAGAAACAAGTTTCTGTTTTTTTACAAGTCATCCAGTCTGTGATATTTCTATTAGAGCAGCCCTGATGGGCTATAACAAACTTGTAAGAAGAGCTGTTAATCAAAATGAACTCTAAAGCCCCTTACTTGAACTTGGCTGATCTCATTCAGCGGCGTTTTTAAGATAAGATCACTGTCCGAGTAAACAGTGGAGGCCCCTCATGCTGGCCAGGAGCCTTTATACGCCTATTTATTGAGCTTCAGCTGTGTGCGAGGCAGTGAGCACGGGCCCGACTGTGTCCACTGGCATATTATGTGGAGTTTGGGGTGCCCAGACATTTGGGGTGCAGCCACACCTCTGCTCCCCCGCAAGCTCAAGGGTGCTAGAGGCAAGCCCTTTTCTTCCACCGCTTGGATCTGACTCACATCTGACCCAGAGTTCGGTAGAGCAGATACTGAAAACCACCGGCTTGTCCATTTGAATTCACACGATCGACCTCAGATGCCTGAGGAGTAAGATAGAACCTGAGACTTCACAAGTTCTTAGACACAGGCCACATTTCACTTAATTTCAAATGAGGATAATAAGAGCTGGCATTGATCTAGAGTCCACTAATAGGTAGTGTTCTAGCACTTTCCATGCTTCCGTACGTCCATTCATTGGGCCATACAAGCACCCATGGCAGGTAGGTGCTGCCGTGAGCTCCAGGGGGCACAAGGGGGTGATGTAGAGATGCTTGCCCAGCTGGGTACGAGAGGAGAGGGGCCTGGGCTTTCCACGCTCCCGCTCCTGTATGTGGCTGTGTGTGCTCCGTGCCTCCTGCTCCCACAGTGCGTCTCACTAGGTCCTGGGATACTTTCATGAACTGGAAAGCCCCAGAGTATTATCTTGAAACAGTCTAGATTTTGACCTGACATGAACCCCGCCGCAGCTCTGCGGAAGCAGGTGGGCGGGCGGGGGGGGGGCCAAGGCCATCGGGCCAGAATGAAGCCGTTCATGGAAAGTAAATCCAGAAGGGCCTGAAGACATCCTTCTCCTCTTTTACCAGGAGAATTCAGTGCCCCTCGTGCCCATTCTGAACGACGCTGCCGATGAGCAAGATTATAGGGGAAACCCTTACTGACATGAGGAGAGCTCTGGAAGTTCAACAAATTGAATGCAAGGAGCTTGGGATGAGCACCTGCTGTGTGCATGGCACAGTGCTAGGCCCACGTGACTCTGAATGAGCACCTAGTGTGTGCATGGCACAGTGCTAGGCCCATGTGACTCTGAATGAGCACCTACTGTGTGCATGGCGCAGTGCTAGGCCCACAAGACTGAGCACCTACTGTGTGCATGACACAGTGCTAGGCCCACGTGACTCTGAATGAGCACCTACTGTGTGCATGGTGCAGTGCTAGGCCCACGTGACTCTGAATGAGCACCCACTGTGTGCATGGCGCAGTGCTAGGCCCACATGACTCTGAGGAGAAAGGGCCCAGGCTGCAGCACTGCTGGGCAGAAAGGAGGGGGACAGACACTTCACAGGAGGATGGTCCTGGCCAGGCAGAAGAAGGAGAAGGGAGCCCACGGAGAGTCTTCCCTGGGGTGTAGCATCTGTGCTGAGCCTGGAAGCAGGAGGAGAATTTTGATAAATGGTTGGGGGGGCTCCTTCTAGGTGGGACAGACACAGAACTGAACGCTGAGGGAGCCCAGGGTCCACGGTGGGAAGGAGACTTCAGTGTAGAGAAGGGAAGGGGGAAGAGGAGGGTAGGCTCCCTATAAATAACCCCCATTTGCGTGCCCATCTTTTTTTTTGGTGGGGGGGTCATGAATTTTATAGTAGTTTTTTTTTTAAGATTTTATTTATTTATTTGACAGAGAAAGAGAGAACAAGTAGGCAGAGGCAGGCAGAGAGAGAGAGGGGGAAGCAGGCTCCCTGCTGAGCAGAGAGCCTGATGTGGGGCTCGATCCCAGGAGCCTGAGATCATGACCTGAAACGAAGGCAGAGGCTTAACCCACTGAACCACCCAGGCGCCCCTATAGTAGTTTTTTAATGTGTCTTTTTGTTGTTGTTTTTACAAGAGGTGACAAGATTCAGACATAAATCCTTGCCAAGACCACGCAGCCATTAAGCCGCCGGGAAGCTAGGACTTGACCCTAAGTCTTACCATCCGAGTTGAATGGCATTTCCATCAGCACGTTCTAGCTTAGTTCATAGCTCTCGGGACGGCACTGGAAAAAACTGGATGCCTCGTGCTTCATTTCCCTCCAGGTTGAGATCTTTTCTCCCTTCCCTTGTGCCCATCTTTGCCAAGAGGAAGCTGGATTCAGCCAGAAGTTCTCCTTCACTAACCTGAAAAGTGTATTTTTGAAAACTACTCTGCCGTGTCGGCAGTACAGAAGTAACTGGAAAATAGAGCAAAGGGAAGGGATCCCCTCAAATTCCACCACATTAAAAAACAAAGCAAAACAGGGTTATCGTCTTGGGGTCTTTCCTCCCCGTCCATCTGTCTGTGCTGCAGTGACCCTCCGTGTTCTCAACTCCATTAAGTATTTAGAATGCATTCGGTCCTTAGCATAACCACCCTTCTTTGCTCTGTGAAACAATATTGCAATCAGCTCCTTCGTGCATTTTTTTTTTTTTTACATTCTTTCTTTAAATGTTTAGAATTTTTCCCTTGGAAATCAGTTCCCCAGAAGCCGGACTGGTGTGACCAAGGGTGGCCTTCACCCTCCGCATTTGTAAACAAACACAATCCCCTCCCCCCTGTGTGACTGATTTCTTTTTCTGTCTTCAGATTCTGCCACCTTCTATTATGTGAGTATTCAAGAAAGGAACTGTCTTACTTCTGTGCTTTTTATTTCCCCAGAAGGATGGTTCCTCGTTCTTTCACCAGGACAGTATTGGTCCCAAGTCTCTCGAGCCTGGTTTCGGTGGTAGATGTTTAAAATCTGGGAAGAAGATAGCTTCACACGCTAGCTTTGTCCTTCTGTTTCCATCAGGCTGTGTCCCCGGGGTCTAGCTCAGCATATACTGGGTGTATGATATTTCTAGAATGAAGGAGCAATAAATAAGTGAGTTTTTGGAAGAGGAACTAAGTGCAGGAAAGAATTCATCTTTGTGGCTCTGTACTCTGTATTTCTGTGTTTCTCTTCCGCTGTCCTGGAAAATTCATGGAGGAGTTGACGTCCATCATTTCTGCTCCGGTTTTCGCATCTAATGAGATAGGATCATCTCACCTTTAAGCTCCTGTGCATTTGCCAAGCACGTAATGTTCTAGATAAGCAGGACATGTTTGGCTGAGAGCGTACAGCCTGGGGAGTTAGGGCTCGGACTTTGGCAGCAGGTGTTGGGGACGGGTCCAAGTCCCATCTCCGCTGTCGGGAGCTGAATAGGGGGTTTCTCTGACACCTTAGAGCGCTGGGCACTGTGTGGAGGTGGTGATGACATTTATTACATCATCAGGTAGAACTCGATAAATGGCACACTAAATATTATTACTAGACCATTTTATTTTGTCTTTAAAAATCTGTGACATGCTTGCAGATTATTGTCCCAAGAGATTTTCTTGTTCTCTGGCTTTTCCCAGAACTGAAACAATTGGTTTCTCCAACAGTTGGTTCCTTCAATTTAGATAAGGCCATCATGGAGCTGGGGTGAAAGTAGTGAAACTTGGGCTGGATGTCCTTCATCTTGTAATTTCTTTTTCTTCATTTCAAAGTCAATGCATACTTGGTGAGGAAAAAAAAAATATATCGGAAAGTGCAGAAAAACCCAAATTAAAAAAAAAATCTCCATTCATTGTACCTGCTGAAGGCAGGTAACATACATGTGCTATTCAGGCTTTCTTTCTATAAAGAGCAAGAGACAGACTCAGTTTTTATAAACGAAAATAATAGACCCTACACATTAGAAGCCTTTTTTTCAAAGCACTTTAATCCCATATAATCTACCAACCTGGAATAAATTCTGTTACTTTGCATATTTTCAAATGGTGTCACCCAGCGTTCTGTTAGGTATTTTCCCGTGATGCTTCAGTCTGTGCCCCATATCCTCCACTTTTAGGTTAATGCTATGGAAGCATTTTTCATTATTAGTCTTCATCATTATCTGTTGTAATGTCTGAATCCCAGCCTCCCTCATCTGTAAAATGGTAGCCATGTAGCATGTCGCTATGAGCATTAGATTAAATGACAAAAATCGAGTACCAGTCAGTACTGGGCACCTAGACGTTTCCATTCCTAATTCGCTGCTGTTGGCCATTTACGGGGTTAGCGGGTTCTTCCCTGCCTCCGATGGGGTAGGTAACTCAGCAGGGTGGTGTCATACCTTAGGAGTGGATCTTTCTGGGTGTGCCCGGTTATTTCTTCCTAGGACAGTGGGGTCTTGTGAATATAGTATTTCCCCATTGCTTTCTGAAACAGCCATACAATTTGCCCAGCCTCCCACAGTGACAGACGTCACCACACTCTAGCCGGCAACGAAGGTTAGAATTTATTAAATTTTTCACTCTGCCCGGTGGGCATCACACGGCATCGTGCGATTAAATTGCATTTTTTTTAATTTCTAAAGAAAATGGCACTTTTACTTGCAATCCTCACTTGTGTGTGCTGTTCCTATCTATAACCGCACATCCCCCTTCTATTAACAAAAACCCATTTGGTGAGAAGATCCACAGAGAAGTTGTGCATCTGTGCTGCGAGGCTCCGAGGTGCAGGAAGCACTCAGCCTCCCTTGCGGGAGCCGAACGCTATTCTGCGTGAGCCATGAGCCAGGATGCCTTCGCTCCCTGCACTTTCTTTGCTGATGCTGGTCCATCCAAGCGGCACTGCGTGATGGGATTGAGCCCTGGCCATCTGGAGCTGCGGAGGAATTATCACGGGGGGGGGGGGGGTGTCACCCCAGGGGTCATGTCGCCCTCCACCCCCCCCAGCCTCTGCCTCTTCCCCGAATAAAGGGTTGGATTTCACCGTAATTCGACCCAGAGATGAAAACCGCTTACTGAGGCTAAAAGCCTAGAGGGATAGATGCAAAGAAAGAAGCATCCTTCCAGCTGAAGACTGGGGAACTTGGGGCTACAGTGGGCGAGCCCCTGCAGGGCCAGGAGGGTAACCCCTCCGGGGAGGGATGGCCCCGCCCCCGTGCTCTGGCCCCAAAGGGACTCGGAGGAGGATGGCACCGCGATTGTGACCAGGTCAGTAGCATCCTAAAGTTTACTTTTGTTTGCTTTGTTGTGAACTAGGTTGGTAGAGATGTTTTTACTTTTTGCTACTCTATTGATAGAGGGGAACGTAATAAAAAAAAATTCATGGATGTGCAAGTAAAATGTGTGTTTTCTAGGATATACAGAGGATGCAACAGATTTCGAATTGGCAGACAACATTGTCTTTCCATCATACGTGTTTTCTTTGCTGGGGAAGAGAGAATTAAGTATAATATATATGTCTATAATCTATATAATTATAACAATTATATAATATTAATATAATTATGTATCATCACATGATTATATATATATATTCTCATATTATCTCTCCATTGTCCTAGATTTGTAGGAAAAAAACAGTAGAGAGAATTTTATTCTGATTTTTGGGTTGGGGGGGATGACTTACCAAATGCTGTTCTAGAAGAAAAGATAAGATTCTCCTTAGGATATAAGGACAGAACAACAACAACAAAAAAGACGTAAGAACAGACTCTGAACCGACAAACAAAGGAGACTGTCTTTAAGGGGTGACATCCACAAGGAACTAGGCATGTAAGGGGCGTGGCTTTTACAGTGGACATCACTATAGTGTTCATGGAATTCTATTTTACCGTTTCCCCCAAATAAGAGAGTAATTTCCATTAGTTTTCCTGTAGCCAAAATACCCTGTATTTCTAAAACCCGAATTACAGAAATGATATTTAGATACCCAGTCAGTGGCAACCAAACCCATTTCTCCTCTAAAGGGCCAAATCTAGAGTGCACACGGTGTTACCCAAAGTCTTTCTTTATAAATAGAATATTAAATTGAAAGTGATTATCCAGGGCTAAATAATGTCCCCGTTGCACAGGCTTTTAAGTATTGTTTTAACCCAATACTTGTTCACATAATGAACTTTAATTACTGTCTGTGTCCAGCGTATTTAAATACCAGGCTATGTAGATCTTCACATTTATCACCAACTGCGGATATGTTGTCCACTTATAACCTCACTGTTTACTGTAGATGTTTCTTGTCTTCCTAATAATTCTACATGGGCTGAATCTGTAACCCTAGCCATCCACTCTATTTGTGGTCTCCTCTCACTAGCTCCTACTTCTAATTAACTGACTCCTAAAATCAAACAAGTTTAACACCACCAAAAAAAAAAAATATGCTCTTGGTTTTTCCCTTCTGCTCCTTTCCTTGGTAACTTACTTCACTAAACATATTAATTTTGCATTAAAAGCAAGCGAGATGCCTATTTGTAGTGTGTGTATATCTCTGTATCTATCTACCTATCTATCCATGGAATGTTCATTGCTATATAAGAAAGTAATGATATTGTAATAGAGAACTGAAAGGAATTTTTTTTTTTTTTTTGAAGCTGAGTCATTCTAATGTTCTGCGATTGTTTTCCTCCTGGTTCTAGTTGCTTATTTGGTACATTAATATTTTATTGAAGTAGGATATGTTTTGAGTGTTTATATTTTTAATACGAATTTTACATCCGTATGAGGAAAATATTGAGAACTGTCCTATTTTACTGCATACTAGAATATAATATGGACAATGGTTGATAAACAGGCACAAATCACTGAATAATCTCTCATGGACTCCACTTTAAGTTTAAATCAGAGGTCATCAGTTGTCAACTACGAAACTGTGCTATTTGGGGAAAAGTCCTATACAAGTAAATATTTACCTCTAAGAAGACGTGTCTGAAAGTGGGGAAGAGAGGTTTCTGCTTTTTACGTGATGTAGTTCTGTATTTTTTTTTTTCAGTGAGAATGTGTTCTTTTATTGCTTGTGTGATCTCTTTAAAGTTTAAAATAAAACAGTCGTTTAATTCCATTATGGGGAACTTGGAAAATAAAGAAGTAAAATCTCTAATTCCATTATTAATTCCACCCAAGCTCACCCTTAATACTCACTATTAGCATTGTAGTCTTTTTTTTTTTCAATGTAAATACATATTAACCATTCTTTTTATAATTTCAGGAAATTAAAAGAAGTTGGCAGATTAAATTAAATGCAAGTGCACGAGCAGATGTTTCCCCATAATGTCCTCCCAGCGATTCGATTGCCCCAGAACCCCCAGCTCTCAGCATCAGTGATGGTGGACCTGCGTGGTCTACACAACCTAAGAAAACCAGATTCAAAACTGAATGCACCACAATATTAAAAAATATATAAATAGAATCGAGCAGAGTCTTGGCTCTGATTACCTCATTTACCGCACATATGCTGCATTATTTAAAAGTCAAGTCAAAGTAAAATCCCCCGTGTAATTTTTTTTCCAAGATTTTATTTATTTGACAGAGAGAGAGCGCAAGTAGGCAGAGCGGCAGGAAGGGCAGAGGGAGAAGCAGGCTTCCTGCTGAGCAGGGAGCCCTACCTGGGGCTGGATCCCAGGACCCCGGGATCATGACCTGAGCCAAAGAAGGCAGATGCTTAACTGACTGAGCCCCCCTGGTGCTCCCCACTTGTAATTTGACATGCACCCTAATTCCTGGGTTCTGCCTTCTCGGTGTTGCTTAACTGGGACTGAAGGTGAACTGTTTTTATTTACGTTCCTACAGTAAACAGAAGAGATCACTTCATACTTGCTTGTACACACACGCACACACACACACTCGTATTTTGCAGAGTTAAGGGAAATATTTGTTTAATTTTGAGAGATGAGCAATGACATAATTAAGTGTCTCTTCTGATGGATGCTGCCGCTTTTGCTTCTACCTCCTTCTCGCAACCTGCCAGCAGCGCTTCTCCTCCCAGCCAGCTCTCCGCTGTCCCAGGGTCTCTGACGGTGAATAATTAATGGGATCGTTAGCGTGTGATGGGGAGTGAAGCTGCCTTACAAGTGCAGCCACTTACACACTGAGCCGTTTTCTGATTCCTCTTTGCAAAAATACCCAGCCAGGAGAACCCCGGGAATCTCCACTCAGACACAGCAGTCTTGCATTGGTGTTTCGTGAGTGGTGCAGAGTGTATGTGATGCGTTATCCACGGAAGTGAACGGTCGTATAGACCCTGAACGGTTTCAAGGGCCTTTACTGTAAGCGGATTGTCTTTGCCTTTCTACAGAGCAGGATTTTTTTCTGCCCTGATGGTGGAGCTCATTCAGGGTGCCATATGGTGAGCCCTGCATTTAGGGTATGATATTTTGATTCACTTCTCTCTACATTTTCTTATGAAAAATTTTAAACATAGAGTTGAAAGACTCAAACCATGTACATCCATTACTCACCACCTAAAGTCTACCATTAGCATTTTCTAAAATTGCTCTCTCACATTCTATCCATCTGTCCATCCCTCCATTCACCCATCAATCCAATATTTTCAGTGCTTGCCAAAGAAAGTTGCAAGCGTCTGTGTACTTCACCCTCAAAATCTTTGGCATTTGTGTTTTTGACTCTAGTTCAATATTGTTTATAGCATTGGGGGATAAAATCCATATAAAGCAAAATGCCCAACTCTTCATTAGACATTTGGTAAGTGTTGAAAAATAACACCAATGTAATGAAAAAAAAAATCAGTTTTCCTTGTGCCCCTTCTCTGGTAAATTTCATGCCTGTCCCTGCCTCCAAGAAGTACTGTATTGATTTTTTTCCTCCACCCATCGATGAGAACATCAATGGAATCATCTCGTACAATCATTCTTTCACTCAGCATTATGTTTTGAGATTTCCTGTCACTCATTTCACGGATCAGTAGTTCATTCCTTTCTATTTGCTGAATAGTCACTAAACCACAGTCGTTGTTAATCTCTTTTTCTGTTGATGGACACGTGTGCTATTTACAGTTTGGAAATGCTGTGAATGAAACTGCTCTGAAAATTCTTGGATAGGTCTTTTAGACCTATTTCTCTTGGGTAAATATCTGAAAATAGACTTGCTGGATCATAGAGTAGTTGTATATTTAGTTTTATAAGAAACCACCAGACTTATTTCCAAGTGGTTATACCGTTTTACACTCCAGCCAATAAGCTATGAGTGTTCTCGTTGCTGCACATCCTCACCAAGTCTGGAAGTCTTTTTAAATATTAGTAATCCTGCTGGGAGTAGACTGGTGTCTCCTTCTGGTTTTAATTTGCATCTCCCTGATGACTAATGATACTGAGCATTTTTAATATCTTCTGCTATTCCGATCTTTGCCCATTTTTTATTCGGCTATCCTTTATTATTGAGTCATGGGAGTCCTTTGTGTATTTTGGATACCAGTCTCTCTTTTTCGGGGGGGAGGGGCAGGCTAGGGAGGTTATGTTTCGTAAATGTTTTCTTCCAGTAGATAACTTGCTTATTCATATTTAAATGGTAGATCAATCTTTTGATGAGTAGAAATTTTAAATTTCGGTGAAGTCTGATTTAGCGATTTTTCCTTTCATGGGTATTGTTTTCTGTGTCCCATCTAAGAAACCTTTGCTTCCTCTTAAGGCATAAAGATATTCTCATGTTTTTTTTTTTTTCCTAGAAGTTCCTTGATTTTTAAAATTCATGTTCGGTCCATGATCTATCTCAGGTTAATGCTTGTGTGTGGTAGAAAGTGGGAGTCTGGGTTTCTTTTCATTCATTGTAAATGTCCAGTTGTTCCAGGCCATTTCAGACTGCTTTTCTCATTGTATTGCTTTGACACTCTTGTCAAAAACCAATTGGATGTACAAGTATTATAAGTATAAGTGTATTTCTCAACTCTCTGTGCTATTCCATGGATTTATGTGTCTATACTGGTACCACAATGTCTTGATTACTGTAGCTTTTTTATAGACACAATTTATTACTTTATTACTTTATTACTGTAGCTTTTTTTATAGACACAATTTATGTGTCTATATTGGTACCACGATGTCTTGATTACTGTAGCTTTTCTCTCTCTTTTTTTTTTTAGAGAGAAAGAGAGCATGAGTTGGGGAGGGGCAGAGGGAGAGGGAGAGGGAGAGAGGGAGAGAAAGAATCCCAACCAGGCTCCACACCCAGTGCAGAGTCCAACGTGGGGCTCAATCTCACAACCCTGAGATCATGACCAGAGTTGAAATCAAGAGTTGGACACTTAACCCACTGAGTCACTGTGGCGCCCCCTGATAATTATAGCTTTATAGTAAGTCTTGAAATCACCAGTGGTGTACATCTTCCAATTGTATTCTTTTTCAAGATTACTTGGGATATTGAAGATCCTTTGAATTTCCATAGAGACTTGAATATCAGATTGTTAATTTGTTTTTTATTAAAAGATTTTATTTGAGAGAGAGAGAGCACAAGCAGGGTGGAGAGGGTGAAGCAGGCTCCCACTGAGCAGGAAATCAGACACGGGGTCCATTCCCAGGACCCTGGGATCATGCCCTGAGCCAAAGGCAGACACTTAACTGACTGAGCCACCCAGGCACCCCTAGATTGTCGATTTCTATCCTGGAAAGCCTATGAGAACTATGGTTGGGATTTTATTGAACCTATAGATACAATTGGGAAGAATTGACATATTAAGAATATTGATTCTTCCAATCCATGAACATGGGATGTCTTTCCATTTATATGGGTCTTCCCATCTTTTGTTAAATTCGTTTCTAAGTATGTAGTTTTATGCTACTGTAAATAAATTTTTTTTTTATTTTCCAAAAGTTAGCTGCAATAGTGTGATTCACTTCTGTGATAGGAATATTTGGAAGCCAACCTTGCTCAGCGTTATTTTCACAGGAGAAGAAGCTTCTTATTTATTCTTTCCTTCAAAGAGGCAACAGAGAGGTGGAGGGGGTTCACCCCAGCCTGAGAGCTTGGGGACCAAACTTCTGTTCAGGTTTGCCTTTTACTGACTGTATGGACTTGGCCAAGAATGGTTAGACTCTCTCCCTATTTCACTCAACATGATCAGATCATAATTCTCCATTCCTTGCAGTCATTTAAGTAATTTTACTTAGCTCAGTGAGAGCAGGAGCTGACTTTTTTTTTTTAAACACTCTTTTTTTAAGATTTTATTTATTCATTTGACAGAGAGAGAGATCACAAGTAGGCAGAGAGAGGGGGGAAGCAGGCTCCCCGCTGAGCAGAGAGCCCGATGTGGGGCTTGATCCCAGAACCCTGAGATCATGACCTGAGCTGAAGGCAGAGGCTTTAACCCACTGAGCCACTCAGGCGCCCCAGGAGCTGACTTTCTTTACTTCTGCATCTTTAGCACCTGGTATAGTGCTCAGCCCATCACAGCCACTCAGTGGAGACCCCAGCGTTGCTGCCTCTTGACCTTCTGCAAAGCTGACCCTTCCTCCTAAGTACCACCAGGTGCTCAGTTGTCCTGAATAAGCCTGGCCCGTCTTCCACCCAGTAGAGCCAGTGTCCAGTATTAGAGAATAGCAAGATACCGCCTGACTGCTGAGCCACGTTGCAGATAACCCAATGGCGGAGTCAGGAGATATCCACAGTCGCGCCAGTGGTCCAGGAGTTTCGCAAGACCCAGAGTTTCAGGGGAAACTCATTTCATAATGTGGCATACTTGTGCAAGGGCAGGTGTGGATGAGGGCTGCTGATTCTAAATCCCATGTCCCTCGTGGGGTTTTCTAGGCAGAGGGGGCTAGATTTCCAAATCCCTAGTATTAGGGTTTTCTTTCTTCCACAATTAGATACTATTTCCCCCTGAGGCAGACAGCAGGGGGACAGTTGGGCTGGACCACCTGCTCTCCCACTGAAGCCCCTGCTTTTCTGTTGCTGTCAGAGAGATCAGCCTGGCTGTTCCCAGCCAGACAGCCACCCTAGGTGTCCTGGACCCCCTCCACAATAGCACAGTGTGGCTGTGCAGACAGCCTGGCTGAGCACCAGCCCCACACCGGAAGTACCCCTCGCCACCCCCCCACCCCCCCGCCCAGGGCTGCAGGTCCTGGGGTCTGCTGTCTTCGGTGACACTGGCATTATTTCTCTTCCTAAAGCCTCAGATGGATGTCATAGAGAGCACATCCTGCTCTCCTCTCTAGTGATCCCCATGAGCAGCCCTGGCCAGTGATGGTGACATGATGTGTGTGCTTCTGTCTACCCAGGTGCTGAGGACATGGGCAGCAAACCGTCCACACCAGGCGGTGACCCCACAGCACAGTGCTCCAGGACAGAAGGCATTCATGCTGCATACAAGCAAGGAAACCCCAGCAGGGCCCGGATCCTGCTCAGAGAGGCTTGTGATGAGAGCACGTCCCAGCTGGAGAAGGTAGGGTCGATGCTGGCTTCTCCCACCAGACTAGGGACCTGGCTTGGATGAAGGTTACCACTCAGATTATTTCCTTTGTTATCATCATAATCATAATGGGAACATTTTTTTAACTTCCTTTCACATGTAAACTTATGGGTGCGGGTCCTTTTAAGCCAACAAGCCCACTTCTCAACCTGCCACCATCTATGCAAACCCTTTCACCTTCCCAGAGGGAGAGGAGTAACAAATGTGAACAACAAAAGGCCGATCTGAAGGTTCAACTTCCCATGTCTTTTACACTTGTCTTCTATTTTAAAAATAGCACATGCTCAAAAAAAGAAAACTTGAAAATATGTAAAAGCAGAGAGGAAAAGAAAAAGAAAGTAACCATATTCTTAATGCATCCAAACAGTCCCACTTAACAGTTTCGTTATATTTTCTCTCCGTCTGCTGATCTGTGCATATGTTGTTGTTTCTAATATAGACACAGTCTCATTGTATATATAGATCTGCATGCTACTTATCCTTACATAATACTATATCAAGCATTTCCCATCTGATTATAAACTCTGTAGGTGCTGTAAAGGAAGAAAGGTTTTTATACTTCACTCGAATTGATAAAACAGTGAAACCAGTAGAATTGTTAAGCTAGGTATGTAATACCAGAAGCAACGACTTTAAAAACAATACAAAGAGATACACTCAAAAACACTGAGTGTTTGGACCAATCAAAATGGAATTTTTAAAAATGTCTCAGAAACCACAGAAAGGCAGGGGGAAAAATCAGAAAAATGAAAGAGCAAACAGAAAACAAAACATTGCATGACAGACTTTAGATTTAACGTATAAATAACTATATTAACATAAAGAGTCCAAATACACAAACTTAAAGAGATTGCAGAGTAGATTTAAAAAAAACATGAGCAACTATATGCTGCCTATGAGAAAGTCACTTCAGATACGATATATGTCAGTTGAAAGTAAACGAATAGAAAAAAATATACAATGCAAATATTAATCAAAAGAAAGAAGGAGTGGCTAAATATCAGGTAAAGTAGACTTCAGAGTAAAGGAAATTAACATGGACAGGGAGGATATTTCATAATGATGAAAGGGTCAGTCCACCAAGAAGACATAGCAATCCTAAATGCGCATGCACCAAACAACAGAGCTGCAAAATAGTGAAACGAAAATGGGTATAACAGAAAGGAGAACTAGATAAATCTGCAATAATAGTTGGAGAGTTTGACGCCCTCTCTCCACAAGTTCTAGAACAACCAGGCAGAAAATCAGTAAGGATACAGAACTTAACAACACCACCACCTAACAGAATTGAACTGACATTTATGAAACATTCCACACAACAAGAGCAGAATGCATTTTCAAGGATCCACAAAACATATCTCAAGATAGACTGCATATCCTAGGTCACAAGATAAACCTTAGCACATTTAAAAGAATTAAAACCAGACAGAGTATGTTCTCTAATTTCAGTGGAATCGAATTGGACACTTATAACAGAAAGATAATGGGAAAATCTCCAAGCACCTGGAAACTAACCACAAACTTTTAAATAATCTGTAGGTCAAAGAGAAAGTCTCAAGGGAAATCCTTAAAAAAAAATACGTTGAACTAAATGAAAATGAAAATGCATGTCAAAATTTGTGGGGTGCAGCTAAACCAGTGCTGAGAGGGAAATTTATAGCACTAAATACTTACATTAAAAAAGAAGAAAAGGGGCGCCTGGGTGGCTCAGTTGGTTGGGTGACTGCCTTCGGCTCAGGTCATGATCCTTGAGTTTCGGGATCAAGTCCCACATTGGGCTCCCGGCTCCATGGGGAGTCTGCTTCTTCCTCTGACCCTCTCTCCTCTGATGCTCTCTCTCACTTTCTCTGTCTCTCAAATAAATAATAAATAAAATCTTAAAAAAAATAAATAAAATAAAAAAGAAGAAAAGTCTCAAAGTAAGAATCTAAACTTCCACCTAGAGGAACTACAAGAAGTCACAAAATAAATCCAAAGTAAGTGGGAGAAAGGAAATGCCAAAAATAAGAGTAGAAAAGTAATGAAATTTAAACAGAAAAACAATAGAAAAAATCAATGAAACAAAAGTATTTTTTTAAAAAAGATCAACAAAATTGTCAAACCTCCAGCAAGACTAACAAAGAGAAAAATCACTAATATCAGGAAGGAAATAGGGAATATCAGTACATACCCTGCAAATATCGAAAGGATTGTAAGGAACAATATGAACAACTTTACACACATAAATCTGACAACTTAGATGAAATGGACCAATCCTGGAAAAATAAACCACAGCATATCCAATATAAAATACATAATTTTAATAACTCTTTAACTATTAAGGAACTTCAGCTTATAATTTAAAACCTCCTAAAAAGAAACCCCAGATGGTTTCATGGGATAATTCTACCAAATGTTTAAAGAAGAATTAAAACCAACTCTAAGGACACTTTCCAATATACCTGATACACCTTCCAATATACCTGATACCCGAAGCAGATAAAGACAGTACAAAAAGAAAAGTTCAGACTACTGTCCTCATGAATATAGATGCAGGAAATCTTAACGTGTTACAAATAGATTTCAGCAACATATAAAAAGAGTAATACACCAGGACCAAGTGGGATTTATTCCAGAGATACAAGACTGGTTCAGTACTCAATAATCAATCAATAGAGTCCTCCGTTATTAATAGACTGCTATGGACTGAATGTTGGTGTCCCCCCAAAATGTGTATGTTGAATAATGTGATGGTGTTTGGAGCTGGGCCTTTGGAAGGTGATTAAGTCTGGAACTCTCCTGAAACGGGTTAGTGCTCTTATAAAAGATCCCATAAAGCTCCCTGGCCTTATTCTGCCACGTGAGACTACAATGAGAGATCAGCCATCAGGAAAAAGGCCCTCACCTGAGCAGGCCAGCACCCTGAATCTCAGACTTCCAGCCTCCAAACTGTAAGAAATAAATTTTTGTTTTTTTTATGCCCCTTACTCAATGGTATTTTGTTACAGCAGCTTGAATACATGAAACCATAAACTGAAGAAGAAAACTCATATTATCATACCACTTGATGCAGAAAAAGCATTTGAGTAAATGTAATACCCTCGTGATAGAAGCTCTTAGACAATTAAGAACAGAGGGGATGAACAGGGGAAGAACAGTTCCTCAACCTGATGAACAGCTACAGAAACCTACAACTAACTTTACACTTAATGGTGAAAGACTGCTTTACCCCTAAGATCAGGAATAAGGCAAGGATATCTACTCTCAGTACAATACTAGCAGTTTTATTCGAGAATAATTATACATCATTATATTTAGTATATTACTTGAAGTTCTGGCCAGTGCAGTAGGGCAAGAAAAAGAAATAAAGGCATACACATCTGAAAGAAAGAAATAAAACTCTCTATTTGCAGATGACATGGCGGTCTACACAGAAAATCCATAAAAGAGGAATGCCTGGGTGGCTCAGTCAGTCGAGCATCCAACTCTTGGTTTCAGCTCAGGTCATGATCTCAGGGTTGTGGGATTGAGCCCCATGTCAGACTCCATGCTTAATGCAGAGTCGGCTTGAGATTCTCTCTCTCCTTCTCCCTCCGCCCCTCTCTCACTCATGCTTCCTCTCTCTCTAAAATAAATAAATCTAAAAAAAAAATAAGAAAACCCATAAAAGAAATTATCCATAAAAAATCAATAAATTGGACCTCATCAAAATTAAAAAGCTTTTGCTTTGAGAAAGACCGTGAAAAGAGAGTGAAAAGACAAGTGACAGACTTAAAGAAAATATTTGCAAATCACCTATCTGACAAAGGACTCATACCTAGTTCACACATAAAAATCTCCCAGCACTCGACATTAAGAGCAAACAATCCATTAAATAATGTATGAAACAGATGAAGAAACATTTTGTTGAAGAGTAAGCCCAAATGGCCAGTAAGTACATAAAAAGACTTAGTGATTCAACATCTTTAGCCATTAGGGAAATGCAAATTAAGACCAGGAGGAAATATCATTGAACATCTATTAGGATGGCTAAGATTAAAAAAAAATAGTGACAACAAATTCTGGTGAGGGTGTAGAGAAACTATCTCTAATACATCATGGTGAGAATATAGAATGGAACGACCATTCTGGAAAATAGTTTGGCAGTTTCTTAAAAAACAAAAAATACATTTACATTATGACCCAGCATATGCATTCCTGAACGTTTAGCCTAGTGAAATGAAAACTTACGTGCGCATAGAAATCTGAGCGTGATTGTTCATAGCAACTTTACTTGTAATAGGAACTGGACACAGCATAAAATTCTTAGCAGATGAATTGTTGAACATAATTCAATTCCCAACATATGGGAAATAATATAATATAGATGTAAGCTGTAAATATATAAATATGTAAAATATGTAAATATATAAAATATGTAATAAAATATTTAATATGCGATATAAATATAAAATATGTAAAAATACTACAAATATAAATATAATATTAAGCATTATAAAGAAACTCTTTGAGAAAAGGGAACCCTCTTACACCGTTGGTGAGCATGCAAGCTGGTAAAGCCATTCTGGAAGACAGTGCTGAGTTTCCTCAAAAAGTTGAAAATAGAGCTACCCTATGACCCAGCAATTGCACTACTGGGTATTTATCCCAAAGATACAAATGTAGCGATCCAACGCAGTACCCCCTTTCCAATGTTTATAGCAGCAATGTCCACAATAGCTAACCTATGGAAAGAGACCAGATGTCCATTGACAGATGAATGGATAAAGAAGATGTGGTGTGTATATACAATGGAATATTACTCAGCCATCAAAAGAAACCCCCAAATCTTGCCATTTGCAATGATGTGGATGGAACTAGGCGGTATTATGCTAACCAAAATGAGTCAGTCAAAGGAAGACAATTATCATGTGATCTCACTCGTATGTGGAATGTAAGAAACAAAACAGAGGATCATGGGGGAAAGGAGGGAAATATAAAACAAGACAAAATCAGAGAGGGAGACAAACCATAAGAGGCTCTTAATGATAGGAAACAAACTGAGGGTTGCTGGAGGAGTGGAGGGTGCGGGGGATGGGGTAACTGGGTGGTGGGCATTAAGGAGTGCACGTGATATGATGAGCACTGGGTGTTGTACAAAACTGATGAATCACTGAACGGGACCTCCGAAACTAATAATACACTATATGTTAACTAATTGCATTTAAATTTTAAAAATTAAAAAAATAAAGAAACTCTGAAATACACAACCACTCAGATGGATCTCAAGGGCATTATGTTGTGCAGGAGATTAAAAAAATCCTCTCAAAAGATCACATTCCGTATGATCCCATTTATATAACATTCTCAAAATGATGAAATCATAGAGGTGGAAGAGAGATTCATGGTTGCCAGGGTTTGTGATGGTGGAGGGCAGGAGAGTGAGCGTGACAATAAAAGGGGGGCTCGAGAGGCTGATCTCGCAGTGCAGTAGTTTTGCATGGTGGTGATCACACAATGCATATACATGTGCCAAGATGGCAGAATGATATACCCACATTGTCCTAATGTCAAATTATGGGTCCCGATCTTGAACTACAGTTGTGTAAGCCGTCCCCACTGGGGGAAATGGAGTGACAGAAATATGGACGGCCCTCAAGACCGTCTTTGCTATGAATCTCTATTTCAGAGCAAAAAAAGGGAAAAAGTAAAATAAAATAATGAGCAAAGTATAATTCCACTTTAATAATATATAAAAACTGGCAAAAAGTCATCCATGGTGTCAGAAGTCAGGAGAGTGGTTATTCCAGGTAGGACCGTGACTGGAACGGGGCAGAAAGGGAGACTCCTGGGCACAGATAATCTCGTGTCCCTGGGCTGGGTGTCCGTTACATGAATGTGTTCACTTTGTAACCGTTCATGAAACTGAACACACAATGTGTGTTCTTTTCTGTAGGGTTGTTACATGCCAGTGAAAGTTGTAATGAGTGAAGTGAAAAAAGGGTTTGGTTTCACTTGGGATTACCCATGTGTTGATATGGATGAACACGTTCTGGAAGGCTACGTCAGAGCAGTTTCCTTTGCAAAAGAGCGTTGGGAAGGAGAGGCGTGGAGGGAGGTCCCGTTTTCATTTTATACTTTTCTATGCTGTTCGAATGAAAACAAACGCATGCTCTTGAGCCTCTGGGCTGTCTCTAGCCAGAGTGCCAGCTCTGATCCTTCCTGCCTTCTGGTTCCTCTTGGCCTCTGGGCTGGCTCCTGTGACATCGCCTTCAAGCCTCTCACCCCCTAGAGTCTAGACGGCTGTTGGTTGTGTGTGGTGAATCATTTAATCAATCCCTGTGGCTTTTCTCCCTAATGCAAGTGCTTTCCTGGAATGGCAGGCCCCGTGGGCCCCACCCTGGGCAGACTGGTAGGCCAGTGGGTTTTTCTTTCCTGGCCATATTGAATGCATACCTCCCATGGGTAGCTCATTCATTCCACTTAAACAACGCGGGCCTCCCTCAGAGTCCCACATTTCCTGGGAAGTCTTGGACAGAGTGGAGAGAACATAGGCTTAGGCTAGACAGACCCCAGTTCAAATACTGGATAGTTCTACAGACTGTAAACTCCCTCCCTTCTCACCCACAAAATGGAAACACAGTGTGAAAATAAATAAAGGAAACCTCATTTAAAATGGGAGTTTGGAAGCCCCCTGAAGGGCAAGTTCTCATGCATTACCACTCACCTTCAGAAGCAAACCTTGCATTCCCTAGGGAGAAGCCGCTTACTTTCCATACCCCAGCAGGAAGAAGGAAGAATTTCTCCTTGCCCAGCAGCAGCCCAGCTAAAGGAAACTCAGTAAAACACCCTCCCAGCTTCCTCCTTTCCCTTATAAAGGCAAGCCCCTCTATTCTGTTCTCCAGACTTGCCTATGGTTCACCGTAGATTCCTTGTCCTGAATTGCAGTTCGTCTGCTGTTCCCAAATAAACTCACCTTGCAGGTAAAAATAACAGGCTCTTTTCTTTTTAATCAACAACAGATAAGACTGTTGAGACTGTTAGCAGGACTAAGTGTGACCAGGTAAATAAAATGTTCCATGCAGCATCTGGCACATGATAAGAGCTTAATATCTCAATTCTCATCCCTAGGATTCTGTTGACCCATCCCTGCCTGTCTCACCCGAAAGTGACTCCGAATCTGCTTTCATTAGGAGTAAAATATGCTTGCTTGTGACTGTTGTATGCAGTCCAGACTCCAAATTTAACTGATGGCCCCTGGTATCCTCATACACAGTAGGTCCTCGGTAAATGCCAATGCCAGCACAGGCTGCCTCATTCCAACGTGGATCGATTCTACCTCTGCATCTGCCTTCTTGAACCCTACAGATGCCCACGTCCATCAGAACTAGCCAAGTTTCAGGAAGACTTAAAGTTTCAGTAATGCAGTCAAACTCTGTACTTGCCAATCCAGCATTTTTTTTTTTTTTTTTTTTTGCAGACCTAGCTTACCCATGAAAAGTCGGGGCCATTTGTGCAGTCCTCCAGAGCCATTTTCTAGCTGTGTGATCTTGGGCAAGTCACGACACGTCTCTGAACCTCCGTGCCCTTGTCCACATATTAATATGCTGCTTCAGATGGGGATACTCACTCCCCATCCTCATGAAACTCAAGGCAAAGAGCAGTGCTGTCCCAAAGAAATAGAATGGGAGCCCCATTTGTATGGAATGGTCTAGCAGTCACATTCAAAAGCGAACAGAAACGGGCGAACTATTCCTATATTTTATTGAATATATTAAATTCAATATATTCAATGTATTATAATATATATTGCCTATAATATATCATAAGTTAAATATAATATATTGAGTATATTAAATTGAGTATATTAAAGATCATTTCAACATGTACTCCGTAGAAAACTGATCGACGAGGGGGTTGACGTTTTTGCACTAAGTCTTTGAAATTGCATGTGATTTGACGCTTCCAGCCCCCTCACTTGACATGAGCCTCGTTTCGAGTCCTCAGCAGCCGCCCGTGACCCCGCGGCGTGATCACAGACAGCCTGGCCCCGGGCCCACCCGTGGACTTGGGGAAGCATGTACAGTTGATTGTCTTGGCCATTCCTAACAGCGCCCATCTCACTAAAGTCCTGTCCCTGCTCTGCGTTGACCAGGGCCAGCTTCTGAGCATCTCGGCGGCCTACGGCGACCTGGAGACCGTCCGGTACCTTCTCACCGAGAGACGGGTAGAGCTGCCCACCGAGCCCACCGATGACAATCCGGCGGTGGTGGCGGCTCATTTTGGGCACACTGACGTCGTGCAGGAGTTGCTTGAGTCCTTGCCAGGTAAATCCCAGGGCCTGAGCTCCTTGCCCACCTCTCCGGAATCACCTCTTGTCAGGAATCAGACAGACATTTGCAGGGTGGGAGGTGGCCGGTGGGGAGGGGGTTGTGGGAGGTGTGGGGGGTGGAAGAGGGGGGCTTTCTTGTTTCTTCACACTTTCACCAAGCGGGAGAACCAGAAATCTGGGCCATCAAACTGACAACAATCCGGAGTAAAAACCGCCACATCCCATGTCTCATTCCCTTGAGCTCAGGAGGTCAATTTTATGACGCCATATTTGATAGAGAATATGGACCTACGTCTCCTTTTTTTAAAAAAATTAATAGATTTTATCCTTAAAGAAGTTTTAGATTTTCGGAAATGTGGATATGGAAGTACAGAGAATCCCCATCTACCTTTCAGATTAACTTCCTTCACCTGACGACATGCATTGAAAGTTCCTCCATGCTTTTTCATGGCTCGGTAGCTCATTTCTTCACAAGGCATTACCTTAGCAGTGGTCTTTGGGAGTTAGGGTCTTGTCTGAGAGCACGGCCAGCTTTATGGGTGTGCAGTGGTGTGGGCCCTGCCCTCAGAAGGCCCACACTTGGTTCAACACTCCACGGTCGCCATCTTGAAATTTTTGATATTTTTTTAAACAAGGGGCTCACCTCGGTATTTGGCACTGGGCCCCACATATTATGCAGCCGTCCTGTCAGGGGTGTGTGTGGGGGTGTCCCACAGTGTGCTTTGAGTAGACTTGTGCCCAGACTTGGTTCTAAGCTAGTGCACCCTTCATGTGTCTGGAGGAAGAACGAGGTTAAGGGTAGAAATCAGGATTGTGTTATGGTCCACAAGTGCATAATGGGTCCAGTGAAACATAGGTCCAGTGAAACATAGGAGGCAGACACCCTCTCTTCAGGGATCCCCAGGATTAGCTCTCTTCTAGCCCCAAAGCATCCATACCAGTTGGCTCATGACCTAATTGTGCAGTTTGAATTTATTGAGCATTCATCCTAGGAGTCTCTTACTATGGCCTTACCAGGCATTCTGCAGAACTTGAGAGATATGGAGACTTTTGAAATAAGGTGATCCCAGATCTTTCATAGCTCCTGGCTAAGCAGAGGAAATAGAAGCAGAAAGGAGTAATTCTATGCAGTGTAACCATGCCGAGGTTGAAGTACTACTGACACAGTGATCTGGGAGCACACACAGACAATGGTCTTGTCTGGTCTTCAAGAAGAGCTGACCTCTGAGCTGGGTTTTGTGGGATGGGTAGGAGTTTACCTGGCAGACGAGAGAGGGAAAGGCTTAAGTTGCCCACTTTTGCAGAGCAGGGAGCTTGGCTAGACCCGAGCATGGTTTTCAGCTGCTCTCAGGGCATCCTGTCTTCAACTCAATTTAGAGATAGAGTTGCTGAGGACCGAAGGCGTCTAGGGCATTGTTCTGGACCCTGCAGGAAGTGCAGAGATTGGGCAAAACAGCGTGTGTCCCTATGAATTTCCAAGTCGGGGGGAAGGCAGCCATTGTCAGGAGTCTGTCTGTGAAACCAGAAGACACACAAGACACAACTTGAGAACAAGGGAGGGTTTGAGAAGAAGAGAGATGAGAGGCTCACAGGGCTAGGCACATCACCGTGTAGTTGCGGACTTCATTTAAAGTACGTCATTATGTGCTATCTGGTCTCCGTAGCTGAGCGGAGATGGAACGAAGGAGGAAGAGGAAGGATGGAGACCCTAATGGGGCTTGCTCAGAGTATCATTGGATTTGGACCTCAGAAAATGCATGTCAGGGTTTATATGGTTAAAAGAGCACATAAACTTTGGTTTCGAGTATTTAAATCCTTTAGCTTTGCAGGGTTTAAGTCTTGACTTTGTCATTTACCCACTGTGAGACTTCTGGCAAGTTCTCAAACCCCTCTGAGGTCTGATTTCCTCACACTAAAATCATGGCTATGAAACAGAGCCTAAACAGTCTTCTCAGATGGGTATGCATGACGACTGGATTTCTCTAGATACTGTTGCAGTAAGCGAGTTGGAGATCACTTGTTAATATCTGTCCAAGTACCTTCTCCTTTGAGTTAATTCTAGTTATCAGAGGGAGAAGAAGGGGCATTTAGTTAGCATCTGCTGCAGCCCAGGCACTATGCCAGGCACCCTCTGTGCTGGATTTTCATTTCTTCTATCCCGACCTCACCCCTGTTTCCTGGTCAATTTCCTACCAGGGAGGGGAGGGTCCCTCTCTCCATGCTTGGGAGCACTTGGGTTCCTAAGGACTCTCAGCCTCTGGAAATGAGACAATGTTATGATGCAATTGGGAAGTGTTGGCATGGAGAATGAGATCATTTTTCCAGGGCTACTACATCCAAAAGACATGGCATTTACTTTGAACTTGAAGATATTGTAATACTTTAGCCCACGCTGTCCCTGTTCCTTCGGTGCGCTACGTGTTATTTCCTCCTGGAATTAAGTAGGTGGTTCCTGCAGGGAGTAATTTGCAAAGTCTTAGGCTGGATACTTAGATGGATTTCTTTCACCACAGCCCTTCTTCTTTCATTTTTGAAAGAGACGTACTCACGGATATGTACTTGCAGATAATTTAGAAATGCAGAAAAGTGTCAGTGCTCTAAAAACATGATGACAAATAATGAATTAGAATGTGTTGAGCCGGGCACTTGCCATACATTATGTCACGCAATCCTCCCATTAAACTTGGGAGGATGAGTGCTATGATTTCCATTTTACCAACAGGTAAACTGAGTCAGGGAGCAGTTAAGGAATTTGTTTAAGATTACACTGCTAAAATATTTTAACCCTAAGCCCCTTGTCTCCAAAGCCCATGTCCTTGTATGTAATGCTACTCTGGGCATGAGGTCAGGGCTGGGGCTGGGGAAAGGGGTGAGGTGAAAGGTCACAATCCCCACTGCCGAGAGCTAATACTGCAACACAGGGTAGTACCTTTTAGTCTTATTTCCACACATGCATTTTTTTTATCCAGTTATAATTGTACAATATATGCTGTTGGGGATGGCTTTTGTCACTTGGCATTATGGGATGAGTAAGTGGGTTTATAATGATATGGGAAAATGGCATACACAATTCAGAGGGACATTCCAGAAAACACTACCAACTTGACAGTAGTGATTTTCGGCTGGGAACACGACAGCTCGATTTTATCAATGGTCTGAGTCCCCTCGAGATTAGAGCGGGAACAAACAAAACCCTTGAGTGGCGCCTTCCCTTTGTCCTGTCATATCCTGCCAGGTCCCTGCAGCCCCCAGCGACTGCTGAACTGGATGCTGGCTTTGGCTTGCCAGCGAGGGCACCTGGGGTTGGTGAAGCTCCTCGTCCTGACACATGGGGCCGACCCGGAAAGCTACGCAGTCAGGAAGAACGAGTTTCCTGTCATCGTGCGTTTACCCCTGTACGCGGCCATCAAGTCAGGTGGGTTGCCCCATCAGTCCCGCCCATGGGAACCCTCTCAGGTTGGAGATGTGGGACCTTATCATCCCCCTCACCTCTAGCTCTTGCAAATTCCATTATTTGCCTCTCTCTCAAAATGTCTGCACCTTTCCTCATTGGCCCCACTCACCCCTGCAACGAGATTTCAGTGACAGGCACCAGCCGTAGATAGGACCATAGTAGGAGGCACTCCACAGGGCAGAGTCCCACAAAAGGTGTCCCATGAAAGGAATTTGCCACCTTGAGGAAAGTCATAGAGAAAGTCCACCAGCACAATTACCCTTTTGATTCCCATTTCACATATCAGCGTCTGCCATTTTGGACCAACTGTGACACACTCGACATCTGAACGCCATTTTCTGTCCTTTAGGAAATGAAGACATCGCCATATTCCTGCTTCGGCATGGAGCTTTTTTCTGTTCCTACATCTTACTGGACAGTCCTGACCCCAGCAAACATCTCCTCAGGAAGTATTTCATTGAAGCTAGTGCCTTGTCCAGCAGTTGTCCAGGGAAAATGGTGAGTAGCCACTGAATGGATAAAGAGCAGGTGGTACATATATACGATGGAGTAGTTTTTAGTCACAAGAAAGAAAGGCATCCCGCCATTTTCAACAACATGGATGGATTTTGAGGGCATTGTGCTCAACGAAGTAAGTCAGGCTCAGAAAGACAAATACTGTATGATCTCACTTCATGTGGAATCAGAAAAAGTCAAACTCCTAGAAACAGAGAGCAGATGATTTGCCAGGGACTGGAGGGTGCAAATGAGGAAATGTTGGTCATAGGGTACAAACTTCAGTTATGAGATGAATAAGTTCGGGAGACCCGATATACAGCTCTCTGATTATAGTTAATGATACTGTGCTCTATACTTGAAGGTTGCTCAAAGAGTAAATCTTAAGTGTTCTCACCACTTGAAAAGAAGTGGTAATTAGATAACATTGTACAGGTGTTAGCTAACACTATGATGGTAATCATTTTGCGATATGTTAAGTGTATTGAATCAACAAGTTGTACACCTTCAACTTACCCAGTATTTTTTTTTAAGATTCTCTTTTTATTTGAGAGAGAGAGAACACCAGGAGGGAGGAGGGGCAGAGAGAGACAGAAAAGCAATCCCCTCCACTGAGCAGGGAGCCAGATGTGCCTGGATCCCAGGATCCTGGGATTATGACCCAAGCCAAAGGCAGATGCTTAACCAACTAAGTCACCCCCAGAAACCCCCAACTTACCCACTCTTATGTGTCAATTGTATCTGAATAAAACTGGAAAAATATGCAGGATATAGTTTTAGTTTTCCTTTTAATAACAAAAATAGTATTGTGTTATTCACAGAATCTTCAACTTGGCTTTTAAATTTAGCGCTCTATCATGGACTCCTTCTAGATCAAGTCACTGTAGCTACAACTCATTCTTTAAATACATGCCTTAAGTCTATAGAGGGAACATAGCTTAGTCCTTTTCCCGTTGGTAGACATTTGGATTATTTCTGGATTTTGTCCCTTGTTATATACAATCTGGTTTTCTAGGATTTTTGCTTCTGTGGATCAAAGTCCCCAAAGTGGATTGTTTGGGAATCACTTCCCCGAAAAGCTATGGTGATTCACACTTTCACCACCATTATATTGGAATCTACCTTCCCACACCTTGACCAGGACTAGATGCCCAGGAACCTTTCAATATTTATCAGTCTGTTGGGTGAAAATGACATCTTCTTCTTTTGATGCCCACACCATTGTTATTAACGATATTGAGCATCTTCTCCTATCTTCTTGAATTATTTGCATTTCCCCTCACGTGAGTTGCCTGTTACTGTTTGTTGATTATTTTCCTGAAGGGTTGGTTATCTCTTCCTTCTCATTTTAGAGAGTCTTTTTGTACCTCAGATTTTAAACCTTTTTTTAAAATCATACACGTTGCGGATATTTTCCCTCGTCCCTGATTTTTCTTTTGTGATAACAAAGATATAAGAATATGTAATCAAATATCTTTTTTATTATGGCATTTGGGTCATTTACCTCTCAATTTTATATAAATATTCTCCTCCTAGAATATCTCACGATATTTTTTCTTTTAGTTTTTACATTTTAAGCTTTAATTTTTCTGATATTTATTTGTATGTGAGGTATGAGGGAGAGAATTTAGCTTACGTCTTTTCTAGATGGATGATCAGTTATTCGAGCACAGTTTTTAAAATAGAGCTTCCTTTCCCTTTTGAATTGAAATATCATCCTTGTTATTTTCCCCAGTATCTATCTATGCATTTTGGGATTCTCTGTAACGGTCCACTGGCCTCTTAATCTGTTTCCAGGTAAATGCCATACTGTTTTGAGAACAGATATTTCATTTTTAAGTCTTACAGGCTATTAACGTGTGTTTTCTACTTATTTGGTTTTTTCTTTGAAAATATCTTGACTGTCATTAGACATTTTTCTTACTTTTGTGCGTTTCCCAGGATGACTATTTGTGCAGCTTTCATATTCTTTGACAAGATTTTGGATTTTATTTATCTTACATTATTTTTCATTTGTTAATGAAATTTTATCATTTTCTTCATAAACAATCTGGACCTGCCGTGTTTATTTGTGTCTTCTTTCTTGTTTCTGCCACTATATGAATGAAATATTCTTTTCCATTTCTACTTCCATGGTATGAAGAAAAGCTCTTTTGCTTATTTATGTTTTATCTAGTCCCTTTACCAACTTCTCTTATTAATTCTAATAGTTTTCAGAAGAGTTCCTTGAGACTTTTAGGTATATGATCAAGTCATCTGCAAATTCCAAATAGGTTTGTCCCTTCTTTTCTAGCATTCATATAACTTATCTTATTTCATGTCTCATGGTATCATTAGAAATTTCAAAAGTCGAATCATCATGAGGATAGCAGATGTATCTCTCTTGTTCCTGATTTTAAAGGTCTTGACCTTAGCAATTTATAGGCATTTGCTATAGATTTTTGGTAAATAGACTGTTGTTAGATTTAGGTAGTTTCCATGTATTCCTTTTTTGCTTAAGAGTTGTTATTGGGAAAGACTGCTGGATCTTATCAAATCCCTTTTTGACAGCTATTGATATATTCATGTAGCTTTTCTGCTTTAACGTGTTGATATAATGAGTGATGATGATATATTTCCCTTTTCATTTATGATGTTGGACAGTTTTACTTTTTCTCTTTTGAACTTAATCAGACTAGCCAGGGATTTACGTATTCAAGTGGTCTTGTCAAAGGACTTGTTAGATTTTATTTACTTCTCTATGATTTGTTGTACCTGTTAGTTCATTAACTTTAGCTTTTATCAGTACTAAAACATTCATATTTTCTTCTTAGAGTATTTATTTGTGCCCGAGTACATTTTGGGTACATGATTTAAGGTATGGCCACGGCATTGAGACTTCATGGTCTAATCTGGGTTCGAGATCTTCATCTGGTAACCTTACCTCTCTGTGTTTTGGTTTCGTCATCCGAGAGGTAGGAAAAAGAAAGAGAAAGTATCTGTCTTGGAAGGATACTTGACAATCAAATGCGGTAATACTTATAACATTCTAAAACCAATGCCTGGCACACGGTAAGTGCCTGATAGATGAGAGCTATTATTATTGGAGTTATTTTTTTAGATTTATTGGATTAAATATTTTTCTTCTTTCCTCTAATTTTATTTGTCAGTTGCATATGCAAGCTTTTCATGGGGGGGGTGTGTCAATTTGTGCTTTCTTTATCAGAATCTGAAATATACACACCCATAATATGCACACATATACATATTTATAAATATACGTATATATGTGTATAGATATATACACACGTCTTTCCTGCTTCTGATTTTTTTCTAGTTCTTCACATTGTTCTACACGTTTTTGCTTTGTAGGCCCGTTTAATGGCTTTATGCCCCCTTTTGACTTATTTCATGATGTCAAATACCTGCTTTCATCCTGTTCACGCTTCTGTCCTTAAAATTGGAATTGTCTGCTCTTCACGTGGCCACCCTGCTGCCTTTTTCTTTGCATCAACGTTGTACAAGTGTTCCCAGACATTCATCTTCAGTTTTTTTCATTGTCTTAGGTGGGTTTCTTATAAACCGCATTTAGTTTCTCATCCCATCTGAGAGTGTGTCTTTGAGGAGTCCACTCAATTCACGTTTGTGGGGGGCCTTGTCACACTCATCTGTTACTTGCATCTTTTCGTATTACATTTATTGCTACTTCCTTTTAACTGTTCTCTTGTTCGTGCTGGTTTCCTAGTTTTTAAAGACTACCAATATTCTGATCGATAGTAAATGTACAATAACTATTAACTATTCACCGCACTTTGTAAAAGGAACTAGGGACCATGCAGCCGTTTCCTTTATATTGGGCTTGGTGTTTTTCCCAACACTTTCTTTCCTACTCGATCGCTACAATACCTCGGTAAGATCTGCAGGGAATAGAATCTGTTTCCCTGATGAAAATATTGCCATTTAGAGACATCCTGTTACTTGTCCAAGGACAGCAACTATGACACAGTTATACTCAGCCCAGAACCCAAGTCTCCTGAAGTCAAGGCTTTTCTCATTTCATGATTCCTAAACTTTCCCTCCCAAGTGCATCAGTGCTTGTCACGCTTTTCTGTACGCTGACTTCCTGGGAACTTTTAAAAACCCCAGGGCTCATGTCACACCTGACACTAATTGAATCTAAATCTCTAATGGGACCTGCCTCCGTTTCATTTCAAAAATCCCCCAGGCGATTGCAGTGTGCAGCCAAGCTTGAGAGCCGGCGACCTTGATTTTCTTGGCTAAAGGTTAAACGCAGAAGTGATGGGCATCTCGTTCTGCGATCTTTCCCACAGGGCGACGCCTGCTGCGTTTGCCAAGATGGAGCGTAAAAGTGATCATTGCATTTTAGAAGGAGAAGACAAAGAAAAGACAATGTTACTTTTCTTCTCCTTGACCTAGAAGAGAAAATGAAATTACACTGCAGGCTGAATCACAAGGCTTTTGGGGGGCTTCCCCAAAGCAGGTGGTATTTTGATTATTCATGTGAATTTCAAAGGCAAGTGCCCTGCCGTGGGCGTGTCTGGCTGCCCCCTGTTCTAGAACCTGTGATAGCACATTCCTTCAGTGCTGCTGGCAGAAGACAGGGAGGCAGGCCGCCCAGAGGGACCCAGCCGGCAGGAACAATGACTCAGGAGCCACAGGTGAGCGCTCTTGCCTTTCCAGGTGTGCAGTGGGTCTGACCTGGCATTTTTGGTTCCAAAGAGTAGACAAGGGCACCGGTCATACAAAGGGTGCTTTGCTGCCCCGTGTACAAGAGCTCCCTTGGCTTTGCTGGCATTCGTGGCAGTGACCTTGCTGCATCCGTCATCTCATTTTTGGCGTGTTTATGCTCTGCCTCCTCCACCAGCTAGGAGGGTTGTCGTTTTCTCTTGTTTTGTTTAATGTAATTGCTGCTTTGGTGGAAGCCACTGCCAGGGAAGGTTCAGAGCCTTCCTGCGTGCCTCTGGGGCAGGCGTCCCCTCATTCCCAGGCTGCCACAAAAGGGGAGGGACCGCAGAGAAGCTCACGCTGATGTCCCACGGGCAGGAGCAGGCTATTGCGGTTTTGCTGGCGGTTGGTAAGCCAGGTCCGAGAGCCCACACCGCGTGGTCTGGACGTACTTTCAGAAGAGCAAACCCAAAGCCAAGTCGGACCCGGCCAGAGCTGTTTCTTGGCTCGGTGTGGCTGGCGTCCCCTCTTGAAAGCGGCCAAACTCTGGCCTGAACATGGAACGAGACGGCCGTGCTCGTGGCGAGAGCCCCGGCGGCGTTTGCTCCGTCTCCATGAGAAACAGCAACATTTTGATGTCGGCACGCCCAGAAAGGAGCCGGAAAACTCGGAAATGCCAGGAAATTCCGCTTCAGCAGGTCCTGGAATGACCGTGGTGTTTGTTCCCATTGAGCAGCGAGAGGGCTTCCTGAGGCCATTCCGAGCGTTGAAGGAGACAAGAACCGGACTGAATTTTGAAACAACGCAATGGAGAAATGACTAATTTCCTCTTAAAAGTCCCTAACGGCTTTAAATCTGGCAGCTCACCTACAGAGGAACGGGTACCATTATTACTGTTGTCGTCACTTCTGGGACCAGCTCTGGGCTTGTGTACCTTCTTTTTTTTTTTTTTTTTTTAAGAATTTATTTATTTGACAGAGAGAGAGACAGCAAGAGAGGGGACAGAAGCAGGGGCAGTGGGAGAGGGAGAAGCAGGCTCCCTACTGAGCAGGGAGCCCGATGCGGGGCTCGATCCCAGGACCCTGGGATTAATGACCTGAGCCAAAGGCAGAGGCTTAAGGATTGAGCCACCCAGGCGCCCCGTGGGCTTGTGTACCTTAAAAATTCCCGGTGACCCCACCATTCAGATACCTGTGTCTGCGCCCAGTAGGAAACATCCTGGCTGCACATTTTCAGAATCCAAGCAGCCTTTCTCCACCCACGTGACCTGCTGGGTCTGAGGACTTGTGTTCCAGGATGCTTGGGAAGGGTAGGAAGCAGCAAATACGGCCTCCCGGCTTCTGTGGGGGGACCTTCATGCGGAGTCGGCTGAGTGGGGGCTGCGTGCTCCCAAGAGCCCCTGAGGCACTGTAGAGGCAAGTGGCCTTTCCTGGGAGGACCCTGAGTTCTCTGGGGAACAACTTTGTCTTGGGGGAGGTCTACCGCTTGGTGCAAAGAGTCTTTGCATTCCAGAATTGTATGCTTTCCAGAGCACTTGGACGCACACATCCATCCCCCACCTTCTTGGTCCCTCACGCCTCACAACTCATAGGTGCCAGCGTAGCAGGGGTCGGAACCGGTGTCCCCAGAATTCAGTCTCTGGAGGAGCAGCAGTGCCCTGGTGGGTGAGAGACAGCGCGAGGTTTCGACCCACTGCCCAGAGCCTGGCCCTTTCACCAGGGCTGTTTCTCCAGGTGGTGAACGACTGAGCCCCCCCAGGAGCCCTGGAATATATTTTTAAAAGGGCATTTATCCCAGTTGTAAAAGGGAGATGATTCCATTATTATTTCTTTTTACAAATGTACAGACAGATATAAAGGTACATTGTCAGAAATGAAACGAATGCTTTATATATTAAGGCAAAATACTTGCAGGAAAATACAGTTTTAAAAAGAAATAGAGGGACGTCTGGGTGGTTCAGCCCGTTAAGCATCTGCCTTCAGCTCAGGTCATGATCCTGGGGGTCCTGGGATCAAGCCTCACATCGGGCTCCTTGCTCAGTGGGGAGTCTGCTTCTCCCTCTCCCTCCACCTGCTGCTCCCTCTGCCTGTGCACTCTCTGTCTCTCTCTGACAAATAAATAGAGAGAGCGAACAATGGAAGATTTTTGAAAAGAAAAAAAAAACTCACCCAAAGAAATAGATCATGGCTACAATGCACATGTCGGTTGATCACTGAATTGGAGTCAGCCCATGTTTATAGATCACCCTCTAGACTAGCCTAAGACTCAGCAGTGACCGAGCCAGGACCGTGACCCTTGCCACCCCATTCCTCACTAATCCCACCAGGCAGGCAGAGAAATGAAGAGTTAATTTACAGAGAAGAGAACACGGGCAGTAAATCGCAGACACACATACAACTTCACTGACAATTACAGAAATTCACATTACAGCAACTCGAGAGCACTGACACAAGCCTCTGAAACTAGCAAAGATAAACACGAATACTGAGTCAAACTCTTGGCAGAGTGGCCGAGAAATGGGCACACCGATGCCCTTGTGGGCATGGTCAGTCTGGTCCATATGTGCGGAAAGGAATTGGCATCATGTGACAAGAGCCATAAAACTCTTCTCTCCCAGGGAACTGTTCTGAGTATGGTATTTCCTTTCCGAGAGATACCTCTAGGACGTAATTTGAAGGTAAAAAAAAAAAAAAAATTCCCACAAACATGGTCAAAGCCCTGCTCTGCGTGATAAGAAGAAATCAGAGGAAGGGCGCCTGGGAGGCTTCGTCAGTGAAGCATCTGTCTGCCTTCAGCTCAGGTCATGATCGCAGGGTCCTGGGATCAAGCCCCGCATTGGGCTCTCTGCTCAGCGGGGAGCCTGCTTCCCCTTCTTCTTCTGCCTGCCTCTCTGCCTACTTGTGATCTCTCTCTCTCTGTCAAATAAATAAATAAAATCCTTGAAAGAAGAAGCAACTATGGGGAAGGACGCAGAACTGTCCTGCCGCAGGTGGAAACTGTCCCATCCATGCTGTCCCTTCAGGGTGGACAGCGCAGAACCAGGAAGAAGCCTGCTGGTGTCCTCAGCCCTCAGCACAACACTGCTCCTTACCTGGACACCCTTGAACTCTGAACCCCACACAACGTCCTCAGGAAGCCTTCTTTGACCCACACGCCTAGTCAGATGCCCCTTAGAAATCCAGAGCTTCCTGCCCGTTTTATTCATAGCACTTCGCAAACTTTGAGGTTGTTAGGATGACGGTCTCGTCCCACGTCAACTCCCCCATTTGGAAGGAAGCTTCTCAAAAGCAGGGGATTTAGCCAGGTCGGCTTACCCCGTGTTTGACCCCCACCCCCTGCCCCGGTGTCGGGCTGGAACAGGATGATTAGCACGGATGGACGAATGGATGGTTGAAACTATATACGCAGTAAATCTCCCTCTTACGTAGGACTTCGTAGCCGGCGAAGAAGTGTGCCAACGACTTCAATCACCTATACAGTCCAATGAGGTAAAAATTTTGGTCTTTATTTAAAAGTTGAGGAAACTGAAGGTTCTCTCAACAGTAAGCTAAGCAGTTTAGTTACCTGCAGACATTTTATTTCCTGCTTCCCCCGCCTTTTTCAAATAGATGTTGGCAAAATTAATACTTGGAACTAGTGACGGAATATTTCTTGTAAGCTTCCTATTTTTAAAACGGACGACTGAAATACTACATGGGAAAAAAAGCGTAGTGATTTTTTAAATTTTTTTAAAAAGGATTTTATTTATTCGACAGAGAGAGAGAGAGCACACAAGCAGGGGGAGCAGCAGAGGGAGAGGCAGACGCTTAACCAGCTGAGCCACCCAGGCGTCCTGTGATTTTTTTTTTTTAAGGAAAAAAACCCTTTCTCTCTATTTTTAAAAAATTTTAGTGAAGAAAAAGTGATAAATTTTACTAAGCACTTTTTGGCATTCAGATATTCTTAACTATGGAGACCAAACTGATGGTTACCAGAGGGGAGGGGTGGGGGGATGAGGGAAATAGGTGATGGGGATTATGGAGGGCACTTGTGATGAGCACCGGGTGATGTGTGGAAATCCTGAGCCACTATCTTATACGCCCGAAACTACTGTAGCACTGTATGTTAGCTCCACTGGAATTTAAAAAAAAAATTAATTAAAAAATAAAAATAAAGAAAAACTTTGGGATACAATACCAAAAGAAGAATTCTATTGAATTAGGAGCCCTGGGTGCGTGAATCTCTAGTTATTTTCCTTATTTGTCTTATATGCATTATCTTGTTTTTCTTTTTTTATGCCATTTTGAGAATTTTTGGAAGTAAATCTTGCATTTCGACATCGTTATTTGGTTTGTTGTTGGCCAAGGACAACACCTCCCATAACTTAAACATTGTTTTTACATTGGTCATCAGATTGTCATTTTCATTCTTAGATTATTAAAGTTACATTTAAATCCTTTTTTTCATTTAGTCAATTGGTGATTGACTTTATTATTTTTTCAAAGACCCTTGAAGTGGCTTTATTTATCGACTTCCTTGTCTTGATTTCACTCTGGTCTCTCTAGGCTTAGCCTAATTGTTTTAATTTTCCTGTTTTCTTTTAGCTTTCTACTCTAAGTAGGGCAGGGTTGCTTTATTATGTTTCACTTTTTCTATTTGCAACAGCGATCAGGGTTGTGCATTGTCTTTTCCATTACTTGTAATATTTTGTTATTCCAAAAATATCTTCTGTTGTGACTTGGTTTTCCTCTCCTACGCAAGCATGAACTAAAAGGTCATGTTTTCATGTTCGAAGAATTGGCCCCCTTCTAATTCTGCTTCTCGCATTGGTTCTGCCTCTATTTTGCCTTTGTCCTTAGATAAAATAGAGCATATATTTGCCTCTCCCTGCACCCTTTTTTCCTATTCCTTTTTCCTCTTCATTTTTCCTTCATACTCAGCAGTTAACAAAAAAAATGTGCAAGTTCGTATCTATTTGAGCACAGGATTCATTCTCCTGCCCCCCTATTGGTGATCCCTCATTTTTATGCCTTTGTAACTCTCTAATTCCTTGATTCATTGCATCTTCGATCTATCATAGTATGCTGGCATCTTTCTTGAATTTGCATTAGTTTTTCTTTTACCTATATTTCCCTGGGTTGGAACATAAAGATTTAGCATGGTTGTATTTTGAGGTTATGATCGTTTGCGCATCTTTATTACTATCCAGGAGCCTTGGTAATGTCTCCGAATGCCTTTGAAACAGTGTTAGCTTTTCCACGGCCACGGGAAAGGAACACACTGGTCGGGTAGGAAGGGATGACAGCATCAGGCACCTGACTCACCATCTTGGTTCTATTGCCTTTGAGCAAGTTGTCTCTCTGAGGTTCTTTACGTGCTAGACCTTACAGGGTCACTGTGAGGGTCAGCTGAAAAAGTGGGCACGGAAGTCTGGACGTGCATTGCGAAGGGTCACCGAGATGATGTCATCATGAGATCACAGCTCAATTTCCCTACAGGGGGTTTCCCTACTGTCAGACCTTGAGTGCGCCCTTGGAGGCAACGGACTCTTCCATGTTGACGGTTTAAAATGCCATCCTAGGGGCACCTGGGTGGTCCCGTGGGTTAAAGCCTCTGTCTTCAGCTCAGGTCATGATCTCAGGGTCCTGGGATCGAGCCCTGCATAGGGCTCTCTGCTCAGCAAGAAGCCTGCTTCCCCTTCTTCCTCTGCCTGCCTCTCTGCCTACTTGTGATCTCTCTCTCTCTCTGTGTGTCAAATAAATAAATAAAACCTTTTTAAAATAAATAAACAATTAATTAATTAAAATGCCATCCTAAGTTTGCTCGTAAGTTATTTTTATGCTTCTATTTCCCATCGATCTAGTTCCTGTGGTAATATTTCCTTTTGTTTGTTCGCCTAAAATCATATTGGCAGCTAACCACTACTAATTCTGATATGTACAACGTTTTGAGCAGATGTGCTTTTTCGGTGCTGATTACCCTTTTTTCTCTCATTCAGTCATTCATTAACTAAGTCATTGAATTCATCTTCTTCCTGAATCTGAGAGGAAGGCTGACCTCCCCTTTCTCTTTACCTCTCCTTTCTTTTACTCCCTGTAATTATTTTTCTCAGGTCAGTTTTGAAACTCTCCTTTACACTATGGAGATTCCATAGGCTTTTTGGCTCGTTTAATGACTAATCTTACTGTCCTTTTCCTTACCTGTTCACTATATTTCTAATCTACTTGTCTCAACAGGCATCCTTTTGGCCTTCAAGAATCTCAGTTTCTTTCTTTTCCTTTTTTGAGGTGTGGGCCTCTGCCCATGGAACGTTCTGGGTTCTCGGGTCTTGACTTCTCTCATCTACAGTTGACTTGTTACGGTCTCTATCAGTGCTATCGTAACAAAGTTCCAAAAATCGGTTGACTTAAAATAACAGCGATTTACCATCTCAGGTTCTGGAAGCTAGAAGTCTGACATCAAGGTGGCAGCAGCAGCAAACTTCTGCCCCCTCTGAGCTCTAGGGAGGGGTCCTTCCTTGCCTCTCCCTAACTTCCGGTGGTGGCTGACAGCCCTTGGCATTCTTGGGTCGTAGACTCACGACTCGAGCCACATGCCGTCTTGTCCCTGCGTGTCTTCACATCACCCTGTCTGCGTGTAGCTGCCTTGGTGACCAAATTTCCCCTCTTCATAAGGGCACCAGTCACATTACATGAGGACCTACCTTAATGACCTCATTTTAACTTTATTATCTCTGTAAAGACCCTCTGTCCAATGAGGGCCACATTCAGAGGTATTGGGGGTTAGGGCTTCAACGTATCTTTTATGGGGAACACATTTCAGCCCATAACGCCATCCTTGTGGCTGCCGCTCCATTGCCCCTGGCCAGGGTCCCCCCGTCACGGCCACCTCCCATGCAGGGGCAGACATCCGATCTCCTGCTCGTCCTTACGTGCTGAACGTCCCATCATCTTCTTGAGATGGCAGCCTTTCCCTGCCAGAGTGCAGGGACTTGAGCAGCAGGGGTTTGGAAGTCTCACGGGGAGGGTTTCCCCCGGGGGTCAGGGAGGCGGGCGCAGCGGGGAGCGCGGTCGCTCGGGTCTTGTGCGCCCGTAGCCCTCACGTGCACGAGGAGGCTGGGACGGAGCCGCTGTCTCCAATGTGCCAATCCTTCGTCTAGCCAAATCTCCGTCCTCCCTGGCCTCCTCGGACAGTTTGGGTTCCCGGAGAACATTTGCAGGCATCTCCATTTGTAGGGTTTCTTTTGACTTGTTCTTCAGGCTCTTTGGCGAGTTCGTTCTGTTTTGATGAGATCTGTGGGTTCCACCGTTGTCTCCAGCCATCTGGGTGCTCTGACTGCTCCTTCCTATGTCAGAAGGTGGCTCTTGGCTCTCCGGCTGGCCCAACGAGGAGAAGGTACCCTCTGCCATCACCCCAGGAATTTTTGCTTAACCACCAAAAGGAAGGCTTGGGTTTTCTGTTGGCTAGGGATTCACAAATACATTTTAGAAGATTCTCTGTCTCCCCCATCCCCGTTGAACATGTGTGTCTTGATGGAATGGATTGATTCTATACGCTGCCTTTTTGGGTCATGGCCTCGTGTCGTGGAGTTCGAGTCGGTCCCCTCCAGGGATTTACAGCCTCAAGGAGGGAAGATTCTTACAGAGTTAGCCAGAGGTCACAGATCAAACATGGACCAACTGATAGGAGCCAGGAATTGGCAACACAGGAAGAGGACGTACGAATTCTGCTCTATGCACTCCGTAGAGACCAGGAGGAGGTGAAATTGAACCTCCACTCTGGCGAGGCTGTTCCCCACCTAACCAACGGCAGAGGCACACAGCCCCCTACCAACCTGCAACTCTCAAGGTCAAAAGCCAGGCTGAAAGCATCGTCGACCCCAGCCCTTCGCTGACCAGCTGTCTTTTTTCAACCAATGAGGTTGCACTGATGTAAAAGCAAACATAAGTAATGTAATTGTGGCCTACTAGTTCTTCCGCTCTGATGGTTTAGGTTTGGGGCTTCAAGAAGGTTTGTGTAAAGGCAGGTAACTGCCCCCCTCCAGATTGCAGCCCCCACCCGCTGGGCTTTGGTTCACAGAAGCATCCCCAGCCTCACTCTGCACTGAGCCATCCCCTTCCATACATCTAGGTTCTTCCTTGATTTGGTCCTAATCGCTACTGCCACCTCGGGGAACCCGTGTCTAGGTCAGCCCCCTGTGCCTTCTCGAAGAGCGGTACTTCCTCCTCTCTTGCCAGACATTTAGAGGGCTCATGCTTGAAAACCAACATGAGCACGTTTCCGTCTGTTTGCTCCAGAGTTGGGGGGGGGCGTGCCTGAGCCACAGCAAAGGGCTGGGGCGGGGGGGTCCTCCACATCCAGCTGTCTTTGATTTTGCAATTCAGCGTGCATGGCTTTCATTACGCAAGCGCTGGCTTCTCTCCCTTGGAAACTTGTTTATTGTGATCCTTCCCCCCGGCTAAACACAAATAAGTAACAAGGGCTTTGGGGGTTCGCCCCGGCTTGATCTCTATATCAAGCGTCCTTGTTAAGCGTGCTTAACTGTGCACATGTTAACTTCCCTTCTGCCACTTTGTAAACACTTGGGCACCCTGTCATCTTTAGGCACCAAGAGGAAAATCACTTTTGTCAATGGAAGTTTTCAGACCAACCCCAGACGAGGTAGAAATCTCACACATTTTTTTTTCCCGACTGCCAAGCCCAGAAATCCTTTCCCAAGGATGTCTATACTCGGAGTGTGCTGCCCCGTGTTCTCCTGGGGCATGAGTTTAACAGGAGAAAGAGTTCTAGAAAGAACTAGGAGGAGTTCTAGAGTTATAGAAACAACTCTCTAGGGAGAGTTCTAGAAAAAACTCTCAATTTTAGGAACTGGCGGCATCTGCTTCCCCCACTTACCTGTGTCTGGCGAATTCAGCGGCACACAGGGCCACTCTCTTCTTCTTGAGGATTTTCTTCTGCTAGAACGGTGCCCTCCAAATGAAGCAAGAAGGCAGCTACGGGTGGTCACAGAGACCCTTGTGGGGGCGAGGAGGGCAGTCCTGGCACCAAAGCTTGCAGGATCGGCGGGATTTAGACAGGAGGCGGGAGGGCTGTGAATTCAAGGGGAGACAACCCGGAGCAGGGTGCAGAGCCAGTGCGGGGGCCAGCCAGGCCTGCAGGAGCTCGGACCTTCGAGCGACCCCATGACGCCCACCGTCAAAATGAGGCTGGTTTTCAGGAATAGCTCCCTGAGCTCCAGGCCCACCAACCTTGAGCTTCTCCCAATGTCCGAGCATTGCCAAACAACGCACTTTCCAAGGAGAGGGTTGGCAGCCCTGGGGCTCCCCGGCCAGCCCCCCGGCAGTTGGGCCAGATGGCAAGGCCACACTCCCCGGGTCCCCACAGCCTTCCTGAGAATTTCAGCTTCGGGTCCACATTCTGAGCCGTGTGGTTCATTCAAGAACAGCAGTTTCTGTGTTTCACGGGCGTTTTTCCCCCTTGGCCTTGACTCTTGGGAGCACGCCCATCCCCCAGGTGCTTCTACCTACAACAGATTATTAAGTGCGCAGGCCCTCTGCCAGGGGAACGCAGAGGGCAAGCAGAGGGCAGGGAGGGGACCGGGAGGCAGAAAGCTGGAAAGTGGCTGGGGAGACTGGCGGTGTGGGGGCTCCCCCGGGGAAGGGGTTCAGGGGCCCTGCTGCAGGGGCGGGGGAGCTGGGGGAAGGCTGAAGGGTCTCGAGCAGACCTTGACATTTTAGGGTGATTGATCCAGTTGGAGGTGTGAATGGACAGATTGCGGTTCTCAGTGGTTGGATTCTGGTCCAGTACATGAGCATTTGTTTCCTGTCCCTACACGCGGGGCACGCTGCTGGCCATCTGAGACTGTCGGCCAGGGCTCTGTGCGGCGGGTGCCCACGGGCTGGGTTCTGGATGGCCGCACTGCCTTGCTGGGGCGCAGGGGCTGAGCCCCGGGTCTGAGTGAGTGCGGAGCGAAATCAGCGGGTCGGCTCCTATAGGGGGAGACGAGCCAGGCAGAGCCCGAGAAGGCGTCCACGTCTGCCACAACTTGCCCTAGGCCCCCTGTGGAGCGAGGCAGGCAGACTCGGGGCTCGGGGCTCCTGAGCTCGAGCCCCTGCTCCTTACGGGATTGTAGGCTGCAGCTCGGGGCTCCCAGAACGTGACAGAAATGCAGGAGGGAGGCTGCAATCGTTTCCGGTTTGTTAGTGATTACTGATGACGGTCCTGTCGTTTGATTTATAAGACTTTCAATAGACACCTAAGATGTGTTCTTGAAACTCAAAACCAAAACCAGCCTCTCTTTCAGCTCCCTTTTGGCTGCCTCATCAGCCGAGAACAAATCCCCTTGGTGTTGAATGACCAGAAATGGCCACACAGGCGGAGTGGGAAGCCCACAGCCTGCCATCTGGGCCTCTTGGCTTTGTGGCAAGCTGTCTGGGCCTGGGCCCGGGACCGGTGTGTGTCTCCAAGAACCCAGGAAGAGGAGGACGCCAGGCCCTTGGAGAGCCTTCTTGGACTTGGCACTGCAGACCCTGGAACGGGGACCTTCCTCTCAGCCCGCCCCCCTGGGTCGCCTCTCATGCTGATCCCAAGGCTCCCCCTAGGAGCGCACTGTCCTTCTCAGCATACAAGCCAGGGAGAATCCTCAGTCCAGAAGTGACCTGGACATCATCCGGCCCCAAGCGCTTCTTTAACAAATGTAAAACCAACAATAACCAGACCAAGGGTGATGCAATTATGAATTATAGAAAGGTTAGAAGAAGCCCATGTGGCTGGATTTGAACTTCAGGCATCAGGGTTCACCCCTGTGAAATACAGAGCTACGTCGGATCCCCGGGCTGAGAAGCAGTGACACCCCAGTAATAGTGGGTATACCTGACACCCAGATTCTAGTTTCTAAAAACCATTTTCTGCTAAAGGGAAGCAGGGCTGGTTCCAGGGGTGGGGCTTGGAAAGCACCAGAGGAGACAGGGCATCGGATTTTTGCCAGGAAGTGAGGAAGTGCCCCATACAGGTAGGAATGTGTCAAAGGAACACAGGAGCCCCCTTGATGGGACTCCCACTGGCCAAATTGGGGATGACCGGAGCGGCAAAAGACAAAATGGTAATAATAATTGTAACACTTTGAATAAAGAAAGAATCCATGATAAGTCCATAGTGATAAAGTCCATAGTGATACTTAAAAGGGGCAGGGAGACCCCCCCCTTCTGTACAGAAGAATGTCGGGTAGCAAATGCAGATGGAATGGTAGTTTTAGAAAAATCACTGCCTTGTAGCCATCAATGTACTAACTGAGCCAGGCTGCACTCAACAATGGCCGCTGGAACCACTGGGTGAAATGACGTAGAAACGCAAGACATTCACTAGTCTCGGACTATCACTCCGCACATTGCTTACGAATCACAGAGTAAAATGCACCTTTACAAAAGAGGGGTCCGACGGACTTTCAACAAGGGAGCGGACCTGGCGGCATCAGTAGCAGAATAACCTGACAGCAGGTGCTCTCTGGTGACGTTTTGTTAAGAGGACTCGTGGTTGTCTGAGATCCTTGCCAAAACTGCTTCCCTTGAATCTGAACTTGAGGGGAAACAACTGGGCAAATTCGGGTTCTGGGGTAGTCTACGAGACAGCTGGAATGACTTGAAAAACTGCAATGCCAATGTTGAAAAAGACCTAAGAAGCCACAAGGACTCTTCTAGATTTTTTTTTTTTTTTTTTTAGGACTCTTCTAGATTAAAGTAGAGGGACATGACAACTAAATGCAATGTGTGCATCTGGATGGGATCCTGGATCAGGACACAAAATAGTTATAAAAGACACTTCTGGGATAACTGGGACTATGTGGACGTGGACCGTGGATTTGATAATATTGATTTCGTTTCCTGAAAATGATCAATATACAGCGGTCACGTAGGAAACTATTCTTGTTCGGTAGAGACACATGCTGAAGTATTTAGGGGTGAACTGCCACGATGGCTATAATTTACTTGGAAATGATGCAGCAAAAAAGAAAGAGCATGGGGCCCCTGTGGGGTACAACCAGTTAAGCATCTGAGTCTTGGTTTCAGCTCAGGTCATGATCTCATGGGTCGCAGGATAGAGCCATGCGTTGGGCTCCACGCTCAGTGTGGAGTCCGCTTGGGACTCTCTCCCTCTCCCCGCCCTAAAATAAATAAATCTTTAAAAAAATTTGAAGTGTGTGTGGAGGGAAAGGAGAGAAAGCAAACGTGGTGTCGGGTTAACAGTGGAATCTAGATGAAGGGCATTTCATGCGTATTCACTGAGTTCAGCTCTCTGCAGTTCTGAAATTTTTCAAAATAAAAAAGTGTGGGGGAAACAGTAATGACAAGGGAAGCAGCCTTAGAATGACCTTGTCTTTTAAAAAAAAAAAAAAAAAAGAGGGGCGCCTGGGTGGCTCAGTTGGTTTCGGCTCGGGTCATGATCCCGGAGTCCTGGGATCGAGTCCCATATCGGGCTCCCGGCTCTGAGGGGAGTCTGCTTCTCCCTCTGACCTTCTCCCCTCTCGTGCTCGCTCTCTCTCTCTCTCTCAAATGAATAAAATCTTTAAAAAAAGAAAAAAAGAAAAAGAAAATCAGCCTTAACTAAAACTCCATTCTCTTGACCCGGAATCCAACAGAGCATCACCTGTCCGCCTCCATCCAGGTGAATGAAGAGACAAGACAGAGTCCTTCATCCCCTGGGTCAAAGACCAGAGCTTGGAGAGGGTGTCCCAGACCTACCCTTTCCAATGGAGGCAGCAGCGCTAGGGAGATAAAGACCAGACACACATCGCCATCTAGTGGCCACATAAGGAAGCGTGTCTGCTGCTGCCAATTTTGAAGGCAAACTTACCCCTTGTCTTTCAGCCCCTGGCTTGGTTGGTACGTTTCCCCCTTGGCCAAGCACGGATTATTTGTTTTTCTAATTTTCTCATATGGACTTCCAGTTGCTTGGATAAACAAGCCAAAAAGCTGATTTTCTCCCCCTAGAAACCGAATCGAGGTCCAAATCCTTTGAGAATCCAGAAAAAAAGAGAAAAATCCTGCTCATGAGTATTTAACCACCACACCCCAGCAAGGCTGGCCTTTCTGACTCCCTCCTGTGGAAACAAACGAAGGCCAACCAAATGAGAAAAGCAGAGGCGATTTATTCCGAGTTTGCCGTAGCAAAGGAGTCAGTTACCCTCCCTTGCATTTTGGCAGAGCAGCGGGAATGCTTTCTCATGGGAGAAAAGGGAAGCCTCAGGTGTGCCCCCCCCCCACCTGGGGGGGGGTTGATGGGGAAGCTGAAGGCAGCTCACGAGAAGGGGGGTGTCCTGCGTGATTGGTTGGGGGCGCCCTTTGGCTTCCTCTGGCTGATTTAAGTGGGATGTGGGGACAAAGACTGGGGAAGCTGCCCGTGACTCATCAAGTCCTGGCCCTTTGGGGCTGATTGTTACCGAAGGTACTGGATTGGTGGTAGCCCCAGTGGTGTGGCTCCCTACAAGTCTGGCTCAGAGCGGGCTGGTTTCCTAGGCTCGTTATGGTAGAGAAGGGTGTTAGTTTCCCAGGCAGACTGCCACAGGTGGCGTGTCAAAGTTCTGTTTTTTTATATGCAGCCTGGCCATTGTCTCTGTATTGGGTCTTTCTCACGCCGGAAGCAGCCCATCCACAAAGCTCCCAGTGTGGGGCCCGCTGTGTTGCAGGCGGCAGCAGCTCTCAGGGAGGCAGGGGGTTCCGAAGACCCAGGTTGGGTCTTCCGCCTTCTCTAGTCCGGGGAGACCCCTGCAAGCGCGGGTGGCCTCCTCTGTTCAAAGCAGGTGCCATTCCTGCTGATTGTGGCCCTGGAAGAGGGGACACTCGCCGCCCCCCCTTACAAACGGGCGCCCCCTAGAGGCTGGAGAGTGGGGGGCGGAGTTTTGCAGAGATCACCTGTGAGATACAGATGCAGAGGGAAATAGGTAGCCTCCCCCATCCCCCCCAGTGCCAGCCACAAGGTGGCCGAGGTCTTGAAGCCCTGGGACTGCAGCTGGGATGAACAGAAACAGACAGACTCACAGTCAAATAAATCATTGCTCTATTTCAAACCGACACTGGCCCCTGGGCTTCGCGCCCGAGGGGGCTTTTCCCCTTTCTCCAAACCCAGGCTCTCCGAGTGAAGTGGTCTCACCTCAAGTTGCCCTGGGTGGATCTCGACTGGCTCATTGACATCTCCTGCCAGATCACGGAGCTGGATCTTTCTACCAACTGCCTGGCTTCTCTCCCCTCCGTCATCCCCTGGGGACTCATCAACCTCCGGAAACTGAACCTCTCCAAGAACCACCTGGGGGAGCTGCCTACCGTGCAGTCATCGGACGAAATCATCTGCTCCAGGTGGGTTCTCGCCCCCCGCAGGTCCCTCGGGCTGCACACCGAGACCTCCGTACCCAGCGCCCCCCAGCCCCCACACCATGTATGGTCCTCGATCGGAGCTTGTAGTTTGGAAAACCAGTTCTCCGTAAAAGGAGAGGAATTCTGCTGCCCTTACACAGTTCCAAGGAATATGCCCCCCCTCTTTCGAAGGGAATGCAGAGAAGTCTTGGGGGGGGGGGCAGCTTGGCCTGGCCCGCCTTATACTGTGCATGGCGGTGGTGCCCACCGCTCGCCCCAGATGTCCCGTCTTGGTCCTACAGACAGAAATCCAAGGAGGCTGGGCGCTGCCTGGCTGGGGGAAACAGTGAGGTCCAGGGGTGCCCGTTTTTATTTGACCTCCCAGGGGAACTAGGAGGGGCCTCCCACAGAGAGTTACCCCGAAAGTGCTCTGGTAGCAGGTGGATGGCATTGGGAAGGGGCCTGAGCTTCCCCCCCAAAGCTACATGAGATGGGGAAGGGCCTTCCCTTCACTAACGGGCGGTGACCCTCACTCTGTAAGGATGTTAGCCGATCTCAGAAGCTAAGGCTCCACTTAGAGTGAGCTAAGAGAAAATGTTGCACGAGCGTAGGGTCAAGAAGTAAGCCACAGGGGGGCGCCTGAGTGGCTCAGTGGGTTAAAGCCTCTGCCTTCAGCTCAGGTCATGCTCTCAGGGTCTGGGGATCGAGCCCCGCATCGGGCTCTCTGCTCAACAGGGAGCCTGCTTCCCCCTCTCTCTGCCTGCCTCTCTGCCACAGGGAAGAATGGACCCCACACAAACATTTCAAGAACAAGTGCCTTCTGAGTGGGGTTCCTTAGCCAGGACCAGACTTGGAGGTCCGGGTAGCTCAAAGCAGGGCCCTGTGGCCTTCTAGCAGCTTCCAGGGCACCAGCTGACTTTGCTATCATACACTGAGAGAGCTTTGCATCCCTACTGGTCAGTGAGACCAGGACCCACCAAAGAGACGTGTGATTTTCTTCGTCTCTACGGGACATGGTAACAGTTAATGCGATGAAAAGAAATTCTACGATGACATTTTCAGTGCACACTCTTCAGCATGGCACACGGGGGAAAGAGAAGCATGCCTGCAGAGAAACATGCAACAGGGATGCTTTTCCCCTTTCTTCTGATGCCTTGACTGCCTCCCTCCCCAACCACAGGCTCGTGGAGATTGACATTTCCAGCAATAAATTGCCCCACCTCCCACCGGGATTCCTGCACCTCTCGAAACTTCAAAAACTGACAGCTTCCAAAAACTACTTAGAAAAGCTCTTTGAAGAAGAAGGTGGTATGTTGTATCATCGGAACCCTGACCTCATTTGTCATTTTGTTCTCGACAGCGGTCTTCTTACCACGTTATTATTTTCTTTTCCCCCAGCCACTAACTGGATCGGTTTACGGAAGCTACAGGAACTCGATATTTCTGACAATAAATTGACGGAACTCCCTGCACTTTTCCTTCATTGCTTCAAGTCACTGAATTCTCTGAACGTCTCCAGAAATAACCTGAAGGCGTTTCCAGATGCCTGGGCCTGCCCTTTGGTGAGTATTGTACTGGAAATCAGGAAAGGCGGGTCAAGATGGCCTCTCACGTGAACCGGAGCTCGGGGTCAGGGCTGTGTCTCACTTCCTCCCCTTGGTGGCCAGGCTGGGGAGCAGCATTGCTCTTCCCTTGTTACCACTCAGCAGTGTCACTGGGTATCCAGGCCCTGAGTGTCTTAGGCAACTCACCTGAGAGCCAGCCCTGCCTCCCATCCTCCCCCTTCTGGGGTCCCCGGCTCCAGGCTTGAGATTCCTGCCATAGTACCCATAGAACTTTCCACCGTTACGGCCTGCCCATCTGGCATAGGAGTTCTGCCCACAAGGGGGGGAGGGGCTCCGTTCCTTTCAACTAGCTGTGAAATAAGAACAAAGACAAGAAGAAGAAATAATTCGCCCCCACCTCGCTGCCAATTAAATGGTGTTTTTGTTTCTGGGGAAGTTTGCTTGTTAAAACAGATGGACTAGCCCAAAGAATGTTTATGTTTTATTGCCGTTGGTTTCAAACCAAGAAACTCTCCACCGCTAGCTTTCGCATTCTGGCTCCAACGTATGTGTGTAGGAAGCCAGGTCGCCTCTAGAGCTGGGTCCTGAATGATGCCGTTAGTTCCAAGGACAATGGGCCAGATGTTCTGGAAGGAAGGGATAGGAGCACGAGCCACCTTTGTCTCCCTCGGGAAATCATTCCCGTCCCTTCCATCCCGTCCCTTGGAGCAAGACCAGGACATGGGACAATATTGGTTTATAGCCTCTGAACCAAGTTGTATTTAGGACAGAGCCTAAATTTATGTCGAGTTCTGATTTTTCACGTCCGATTGGGAAACGGCCTTTCTCCTAGGCACCACTGCACTTCAAAAGCGAATTAATATCTCCTCTTTCTGATCAAACTCCTAGAAATGTTGCAAAGCATCCAGAAATGCCCTGGAATCCCTACCAGACAAGATGGCCGTCTTCTGGAAAAACCACCTGAGGGATGTGGATTTCTCAGAAAACGCTCTCAAGGAAGTTCCCCTGGGGCTTTTCCAGCTTGATGTAAGCCTCATCGCTCTCTCCTTCTCATTTTTGGCTTTGGTGAGGAAATCAGTCCACGTTGCGGTATAAGCTGTAGGCTTCTCTTGAGCTTCTGAGACCAAAAAAAAGGAAAAAGAAAAAAGATTCAACCGTCAGAAGTGTGCATGTTTATGAAGGCAGATCGGGAGGAAGCGAGCAGCAGGAAAACAGCTCCGTGAGGGGATGGGAGGGCATAGGTTTTCATCCTCCAGTACACTTCCATGTTGAAAAGCCTGAGCACAGCCCAGCAGCCCTCTGTCTGGCCTTCTTTGGCGTCTGTCCTTCCGGGCCCCTGGGTGCCCACCCCTCCACCCCGAGGCCGACCTGTGGGCAAAGCCGAGGGAGCCCTGTGGGCAGGGGCCTTCTTGCCCGCCTCCCTCTCCAGAGGTGGCAGAATTCCTGGGGGTCAGAAGCTTCTTTGGCTGTGAACTCAAGAAAGTGCCTTTCGCCAGAGCCCCGTGTCCCCCCCGAGCCATCCACCCGGGGCTGCTTTCCTACCTTAGGTGGTTTGCCCATCTGTCTCTGTTTTCCCCACTCGGATGGGAGCCCCGAAGGCGAGCATAGCTCGTGTTCATCTCTTGGCCGCCGGGGCCAGCCCGGGTGTGGGGCCTGGCCAGTGTTGGCCGAAGGCACCCAGGCAGCCCGGGGTGGCGCGTACAGGCCTCAACCCCCGGTCCTGCCCTGCCGGCCTCCTGGGCCCTCACAGGTTCTCGTGCAGGGAGAAGCGCAGCTTCCCCTCGTGTTCAGGGACCCCTCCAGGGCCAGGAAGGCGCCTTCCATCTGCGTGTTCTCAGGGAGGAGGGCCATCGAGTCTCGTGCCCCTTGTGCACACTTCGAGCGGGGCCCCGGTAGGGGAGGGCGTAGGTCCCTGACACCCTCAGGGGCCCCCCAGCCGTTAGGTGTAGTCCCCTGCTCTGGGTCGGTTTCCTCATTTCACCCCAGTCATGAGTCAGCTGAGTTTTCTGGTTCCCATTGAGGCGAGAAGCAGCAGGCCCTGAAGGAAAGAACTTTGTCCGGATGGGGGTCCTGGGAGGTCCTGCACGACCCCAGGGTTCTGGGGCCTGGTACGTGCATGGCCTCATGCGACATTCGGTGACAAGCTGGTTGTGACAGTGGGGGCGGCCTGGACCCCCTTTGACACGGGAGGGGTGAGGGCATGGAGTAAGGAGTATAAAGTGGGGCAGCCCATTGGCCCTCCTGAGCCCCGACCACCGAGGACATGAGAGTCCGTGTCCCTAGGGAAGCCTTCGATGGAAAGGTTACGATGTGCCCCCTGTGTTCCCACTGAAGTAGAACATGTAACAGGTTCAAGGGCAGAGCTTGTCCCCTGAACTTTCTGGTGGGCGGACAGAGGGCCAGTGGCTGGGGTATCAGCAGGGGACACTGGGCCAGCAGGGGACACTGGCTGTCCCCACCACCCTGCCCCTGCCCAAGGCATCACCTGTGGAGGTCACGAGAGGCAGGGGCGCCCCGCAATGTGCTGCAGCCCCTCCCCCTCAGCCCCCAGGACCCTCAGCGTCGGCCGCTGCTCCCTGGACAGGTCCGTGAATAATTGTCACTCTTCAGAAGGCCCAACACTAAGACGTACTTGGCCTCCTTTCATTCGGGAGTAACTGTTTCCCGTTGATCCGGAGGGAAGGATGGTGTACACACGGTGCTGTTTGCAGCGTTGGGTACAATCTCGCGAGTTCTGAGAGGCCATTGAGCCCGACCCTACTGGAATCTTCGTGAAGGCGAATCGGTTATCGTCATTATGCTGCATTTTCTCAGGGAGCTGACCCTTCTCCTCAGCCTCTCCTCCCTGTGGTGTTTGATGGTGTCTCTGCATCTCTCTCTCTCTCTCTCTCTCTCTCTCCCTCCCTCCAGGCCCTCATGTTCCTCAGGTTACAGGGAAACCAGCTCGTGGCACTGCCACCTCAGGAGAAGTGGACCTGCAGGCAACTCAAAACCCTGGATCTTTCCAGAAACCAATTTGGCAAGTAAGCATGAGGGGCTCTGACAAGTTCTAAAATCCGTGTGTCACCGCGGTCCAGCAGCCCCGTGGGCTGGTGTCTCTGTTGGTTTATTAGGGTTCCAGAAACAAAGTACCGCCGGCTGGGGGTGGGGGGCTTCAAGAGGAGACGCTTATTGCCCCCACACTTCCGGAGGCGGGAAGTCCGAGGTTAAGGTGACAGCGTGGCTGGTTTCCCCCGAGGCCTCTCCCCTGGGCTTGCACAGAACCCCCTTTTCCCTGGGTCTGCGTGGTCTTCCCTCTGCACACGTCTGTGTCCAGATCTCTTCTTAGAAGGACACCAGTCGGATTGGCTTAGAGCCCACTCACACGACCTCATTTTAACTTTTTTATCTCTTTAAAGACCCTGCCTCCAATTACAGTCACATTCGGAGGTCCTGGGGGTTAGGACTTCAAAATATAGGGGCGCCTGGGTGGCTCAGTCGGTTAAGCGTCTGCCTTGGGCTCAGATCGTGATCCCAGGATCCTGGGATCGAGTCCCACATCTGGCTCCTCGCTCAGCAGGGACTCTGCTCTTCCTCTCCTATTCCCCTTGCTTGCGCACTCTCTCTCTCTCTGAGACAGATAAATAAGTAAAATCTTAAAAAAAAAAAAAAAAAAGATTTCAACATATAAATTGGAAGGGGAGTCCCAATTCACCCATAACAGCATCCTTCCATTTCTAACTGTTAAAGGCTCCTGGAAAACCTTCTCACATCAGCCTAATCTGCCATTCCGCTCCAAAATTTCGGCCAAAAAAGGCACATCTGTTGAATAAAGGTCACTCCCAGAGCCTTCTAATAAAAGATGAAAATCTGGGGATGAGCACAGATTGCCCTTGGGGTCCTGGAGACCAGCCTCCCTATTTCACTTGCTGAAGCCCACTTCTTGGCAAGACTTGACCCCAGAAAGAGCCCCCACCCCCACCTTCCCCCCACCCCCACCCCTACCCCAGGTATGTGTGGGCAGCCACTGGAATGGGCTTTCTTGCCAGGCACAGAAATGCTCCCACCGACCTGAAATGGAAAATCTCAAGAATGGAAATCACCATTGGTCATGCCAGCATTAGACCACCTCCTCTGGACGATTTTTTCCCCCAGAGACTTCTGAGCATAATCAGTGCAATTAATCAGTAGGCATACTCAGTAGTCAAGGGCTGTGGGTGCTTACATAGTAGCTGCAGGGGCCCAGACACCCTGATGGAATGTTCTCCCTTATCTCCGCATGGATCGGCATCATATAGTCACAGCCAAAATTGTCACACTCTCCTCGAAATCTGATATGTTTTTTTGCCCCTACAGAAACGAAGACGGACTGAAAACAAAGCGTATTTCCTTTTTCACCACCAGAGGGCGCCAGCGTTCTGGGACCGAGACAGGTGTGTGTCCGTGGGGGCAGAGGAGACAGCCGGGCGGGCAGTTTCCTGTTCCACCACCGGGGGTCGCCCTCGCGCGGGGTTTTCCCGGAAAAACCTGGGCGCGCCCTGTGCGTAGGGCTCCTCAGACAGGTTTGGCCTGCAAGTATCCTGAAACCCTCTTTCCCGCTGGCAGTCCGATGAGACTATATGTGTGGATGGCTCCGTCGTGAGTGAGCGCCGTCCTAGAGATGGTACACCCTTGTTGGTGCCTTTCTGGAAGGCTCGTGGCATGCGGTATGGCTTAGGGTTCCCCCATTTTGCAGATGAGGAAGCTAAGTCCACGGGGTTGCCGTCAGCTCAGGCTCCCACAAAAATGTCCGCGTGGATTTCAGATTTACACAAAAAAGAAAAAGAAAACTGTCAACATTTAAGAGACTATAAGGCAAATCTGTGGATGGAGACGTCCTTTAAAATCTAGGTGGCAAATCTACAAGTCACTAAAAAAAAAGACCCAAACCTTGGGCTTTGTAAAAATTGAAAAGCTTTGTTCCGTAAAAGGCATCATAAACCAAGCCGTGATGCAAATGGACTGAGAAGAAATATTTTCAATGCGAATCGTTGTGACACAAATTGGCTTAAGTCCCTAATATAGAAAGACTGCTTACAAATTAATTTTTTGAAAAGGACAACTTAATTGGAAAAAAAAATAGGGGAGGGCAGTGGATATAAGCAGTTTGCAGAAAAGGAAATCCAAATGGTCCAGAAACAAATGAGAAGGCCCCAAACCACACTCATGGGGACACACAATGAGGAATTTCGTAACTCATCCTTTTTAAAATGCGGGGCCTTAGGACTTTGGAAATTGAGTCCAGACGTAGGGATTTCACTCAGAAGGAAGGACACTTTCTTCTCTCCTTGATGCCGAAAGGGTGTGCCCGTGGAAAGGGTAGCTGGGATGGGCCTCGGTCAGGCTTCCATTGCTGTGGGTTGAGCCTCGTGCATTTGAGTGGATTAGAAGGGTGTCTCCAGGTGAGAAATGCAGGAGGGCAAGAGGAGGTAGGGCTCAACACTCGGTGGGACCAGACACTCCCTTGTGAAGCCAGAGTGCAAGGCCAGGGGCATGCCACGAAAAAACACAACAGGAGCGTGTCCTAATGTTCTGGAAAACGGCTTTGCCGGTGGCCCGCAGGAGCCTGTCTGGGGAGCGAGGTGAGGAGGCCGCGCCCCTTGGAAGTCTCCCTGGCAGAGTTGGGTGGCGGCTTTGGCCCTTAACAAAGGCCTCTTGAGTGTGTTAATTTCATCTCAGAAGTTGAGGCCCGCCCCTGGATGAAAAGAAGGAGACCCGCTGCAAATTCTCCCTCCGTGGGGCTTATTCTCCAGGGGCTGCTGATCCTCGGGTAAGGAATTATCTATAAAAGCGAACTTGTTTGCAGATAGACAGTAAAATTCCAAGGAGATTTATGTACATCCAAGTAGTCCTATTTGTGCGGCGGCCCCGTCCAAAAATAATTTGGACAGCCGTTTTTACGGTAAAATTCAGAGCAGCAGAGTCATAAATAACTTGGGAATAATTACAGTTCATAAATACCGCGTGCTGTGCTCTCCCAGGCCCGTTGCTGCTCGGGGCCGGCCGCCGTGTGACAGGTGCTGTCTCTGTTTGCAATAGTAATTCCTTATTCCATCCACCCGTTACTTAGAGAGGCTTCATAAACACCGAGGGACGACTGGAAACTCAGAAAACACAGAGGCCGGGTGTTCTGAATGTGTTCTCGGGGAAGAAAGTGAGCCTTTCTTTCTTCCCGTGCGTGTTCTTTCGGCGTGTGTCGGGGCAGGCTAAAGTGAATCGTTCTTTATTATTGGGGGGGAAAAACAAAGTTCCTTTGAACATTTTTCTTGCGTTCAAAGCCTTCTTAAAAGTCTGTGGCACCTTCGTTACACTCCAGGAGGCACTGCACTGAGCCCCCTTCCCATGGAGGCCCGCTGGGCTAGTTTTCCGGGCGCCGATTCCATTATCGTCTCTTCCGGAACATTCTCTGATGCCAGGTTACCCCATTACCGTCGATACCGCAGGCGACACGTGTGGAGAAGAGCCAGAGCGAAGGGAGGAAGTTGCCATCAAGGGCAGCAAAGTCGCTCCAGCCCAACAAAAGAATCCCAGCTTCTCTATCTCGCTGGGCTGGCAGAGGGCCACAGGAGAGGGCTTTGGAGCCTTCTTTTATCTTGAGTTCTATGAGCTGGAGCTGAAAGGGACCCTTGCGGGCGCGGAGACCTGCCCCCTCCTCCACTCCCTGCCTTACCAGGGAGGATAAGGCACTTTGGAGATTTTGCTGAAACCTAAGCGTCTGATCCCCATCAGCGCGCGAGTCCAAGCTCCCGGCCCCGGTAGCTCTCGGCTCCCACGCTCCGGTGCCCAAGGAAGGAACACATAGGACACGATCTTAATGGGAATCCCATAACTAGTCCCATTCACGAAGTCGCTTAGACACTAGAGAGTTGGCGGGCTTTTCGGAGAATGGCATCTTAGGAAGTATAAAAACCGAGCCCATTGTATTATTTGCTAACGGATTGGCTTTTTTTTTTTTTTTTAATTGAAGAAGACGTGTCTGCGGTAAACAGAATTTTTGAACAGTATCAAATGGAGCGGAATAAATATCCAGTCATTTCCCTCCCCAGAGACGGCGGTGGAATGCCTTCCCGTTATGTTTGTGTCTAACATCCGCGTACGTGCATATGTGCCTGTGTGTGTTCACATGCCTGTAACGGCATGTCATGTGCACACACGTATGGTGCATGTGCTCACGCCTGTAACATCGTATGCCTGTGGCCAGCATCACGTAGCATCTGTATGCATATGGCGCTCATACACGAAACATACATAGATGCACAGGCTGTGTATTTTGCTTCCACGCCTGCACACGCCCGTTTTCAGCTCACCAATAGCTTTCGAGTATCGCTTCACATGCCCCGTGCTTTGCAATAATTATATATTATCCCCGTAACTCATCAGCCACTCCTTGGGGGTGGGGTGGGGGGACGGGTAGGCTGTCTTCTGTCTTTGCTATTACATACAGCGTACCCTGCCGCCCCATCCTGGCCACACGTGCGAGGACGTCTGCAGGACCAGCCCCTAGAATTAGAATCCCCAGGTCAGGAAGACGAGCACCTTACTCATGTCGACTTGCCAAAATGCCACCCCCCCCCCGTGGGGGGTTCCTGTCAGCTCGTGCACCAGGCTGCCCTCCATGCCAGGATGGTCCAGAATCCTCTGCAAACATCCCATCCGCTTTGCCGTTTCTTTGCAGCGGGGGTGCTGGAATTTCCGACCTTCCTGAGTGAGTCTTTGGAAGTCCTTTGTCTGAACGATAATCACCTGGACGCCATCCCTCCCTCGGTTTGCCTCTTGAAGAGTTTATCAGAGCTCTACCTGGGAAAGTGAGTACGCAGCCTGCACAGGGAGGCAGAGGGCCCTTCTGTCATCTGTTGAGGACGCAGACCCCAGGGGGGAAAGAAGCCATCTATGTACCGGGAGGCAGCAGGGGGACTGTGAGAACCGGGCTTAGCCAAAGAGGGGGAAGAAGGGGAGGCAGGGGCCGTGATGCCTGGCACAGTCCGTCCTAATGAGAACTGCTCAGTCCTTCGTCCTTCCCTTCCCGGAATCCCTACCGCTGGGCGCCGCTGGGGGGTGCAGCCTGGGAAACAATGAAAATATCAAATAATTCGGTTACGGCGCCTTTTTGAGAAGAGACGCCGATAATCTTTATGGCATCCTAATCGAGGAAATCTGGTTCTAAGCCCCGGGGCTCTGCAGAAGGCAGAGCTGGCTTTCCAGCGAGAAAGGCTTTGGAGTTAAGTATCTCAACGGAACGCTGGAGACGTTGTTGGGCTTGGGGCGCCGGGGGCAGAGGCTGACAGCTTGCCACGTGTGTGTGCGCGCGCGCGCGATTGTTTCTGCGTGTCTTCCCCGGTGTGTGTGTGTGTGCCCTCAGCAATCCTGGCCTCCGCGAGCTCCCTCCCGAGCTGGGGCAGCTGAGCAACCTCTGGCAGTTGGACATCGAAGACCTGAACATCAGCAACGTGCCCGCGGAGATCAAAAAAGAAGGTAGAGCTTCCGAGGTGCACCCCCTCCCCCCCGCTCCCGGGGGAAAGGAGTGGAGTCCAGTCCTTAAGGCCCTGGGCAGGAAGCCGCTTAGGCTCCCGTGGTTGGGCAGGTGCTGAGAGATTAGCCAGAAAGTGATGGCGGCTGAACACCACTGCATTGCAATTAACCCCGTGATAAATGTCTGATTCTACGGGCGGAAGGATACGGTCTTTCGGTCCTTGACTTTTGGACTCCACTTTTGGGGTCATTATGACCGCAACTTCCCGCCCCCACCCCGCCGACCCAATTGCCCTCTCCACTTCCCCCATTAGAACACATGGAAAGTGTTCCTCCAAGACAGGATTTTGTTTCCCAAGAGCTGCGAGCATGTTCTCGGCCGAACGTCAGCAGCGTCTACCTTACCCGCTCTGTGATCTCGCCCAGGCCCCAAAGCGATGTTGTCCTACCTGCGCGCTCAGCTGCGGAAAGCCGAGAAGTGCAAGCTGATGAAAATGATCATCGTGGGTCCTCCGCGCCAGGGCAAGTCCACCCTCCTGGAGATCTTACAGACGGGGAGGGCCCCCCAGGTGGTGCACAGCGAGGCCACCATCAGGACCACCAAGTGGGAGCTCCACAGGCCAGCTGGCTCGAGAGCCAAGGTCAAGGATGGTCGGCGTGCAGAGTCCCCATGGGTGGGAGGGAGCTTCCCGGGCCCCTTCTCTCTCCTCTCCAGAGAGCCTGGGATTTTCACAGCCCGGTGCGGGAGGCCTCGGATATTTACAAGGGCCGCCTTATGCTGTCTCAGACCGGCTCCTGCCAAGGGCAGTGAATAATTTCTTAATAATTTCTTCATGTGACCTCGTGAGGCTTCATGTGACCTTGAGGCTTCGGGCCAGTTGTTCTTAACCTTGGCTGTCCCATTAGATTTCTCGGATGAGTTTCTAAAGACAGCAGTGGCCTGGCCTTGCCACTCCCGGCCCTAAGGATGGCATTCCAGATAGTCCGGAGTAAGTGTCCCCAAGGGCTGAGAGCAAACTGCCACCATAGGCAGTGAGACACAGCCGCATATGCCCCTGATGGGGAGCCCAAGAGAGCACCCCTGGAATGAATCTGTTCTCCCTGACACCGTCTTCCACCCCAGCTTCTGAAAAGTCGAGTTCTTGCTTTCTTTTTTTAAATTTTATTTATTTATTTGACAGAGAGAGAGAGAGAGATCACAAGTAGGCAGAGAGGCAGGCAGAGAGAGAAGGAAGCAGGCTCCCTGCTGAGCAGAGAGCCAGATGCGGGGCTCGATCCCAGGACCCTGAGATCATGACCCAAGCCGAAGGCAGAGGTTTAACCCACTGAGCCACCCAGGTGCCCCGAAAAGTCGAGTTCTTAAGCCCTATTTAAAACGAATCCTTTGGTGAGCCCATGAATCATCTTGTTTTCCATTCAGCATGAGCCAAAGGAGAAGGAACATCGTCTTGCCCTGGAATCAGAGGACAGGGCCGCACCAGAGTTGGGGGGATAGAGCATAGCACGAGCCCTCAGCTGTTCCTCCAGCTCAGGGGAGGAACGCACACCCATGACACCTCCCTTACCTGTCGCCGTTATTTGTGGTCACGTGGAGCCACGCCGGGATCCGCGTGCCTGGGGGCTGTTTGGGGCAAAACCGAGGGGCCTTGGGGCCAGAGGCTGCACGATGGCCCCCCCACGGCCCCCAGCACAGGGCCGACTGGAGACAGCTTTCCTTGCAGAGTCCTCTACACGAAGTCACTTGCCAAATCAGATATTCTAAGTTCGGGTCATTAAGCATTTAAGCTGTATATTTTAACAGACTCAGACACCGGTCCTCTAAAAAGCAGAGTGCCGTCTCGTAGTATCAGAACAAATACCCAATACCAGCAGAACCCCCGCCCCCCACTCCCAGAACTCCCCAGGAGCGAATCTCACTAACTCGCGTCCAGAGGCTCTTTCAAGTCACCCAGGATCTCTGGATTCTCTCCTGTTCCGTTTTGTTTTATTTTAAGCAATGACTCAGTCTCACTCTCTTCCAGCCGGTCTTTAGCAAATGATTGTCCGAGGTCCGAGGGGTGAATTGCCATTGCCATCTTTCCTGTCCCTCGACCCCACTTCCCTTCGGCCAGCATTATAACTTCCTCTCCTCTGCCGAGGGACAGCCAGCACCTGGTCTCTCGGACGCGGAGGCCCATCCCTGCCCCTGTGTCTGGGCCCTTAGCCAGTGTAGAACAGCTGTCCGTTTTCATTCCTTCGCAAAAGCAGGTCAGCACGCCTTGTCCCGGCGGCCGATGCACAACGTCGTGGAGACGATCCTTTGCTGCAGAAAGCTGCCGTTTTGGCTGCTCGGGCCAGACTCTGAGCTCATAGGACAATAGAGAAACCACCACTTACACAGTCTTTCCCGGCAGCACAACAGCTAATTTTTTGTTTGATTTCCCCGTCGGGGCGGCGTCTTCCCATCACCCTTGGTTTGGGCGCCCGTCTCCTCGGCCGCGCCCTCCGCGCACGGATGGAGGTTAAGCCTTGGCGTGAGCGCGGACGTCAGCCCCGGGGGTTCCTTCCTGCGGGAGGTCTAACCATCTGCCTCAGAGACAGAGGCAGGCATGGGTGGACACGAATGCCCCAGCCCATGGGCGCCCACCGTCCAGGGCCCGGCCTCCTGCTCTGTGAGCGGTAGACAGGAGCTTCCACGAGTCCCCCCTACATGCTGTTGGGCCCCTTTCCCTCGCTTGGGTTCCCCGATTGCCCGGAAAGAAGGCAGGACGGGCAAGGCCTTCCAGGGCCGTGCCTTTTTTAGGCCCCATGTGCAGCCCTGGAAGCCGTCGGTGATCTCAATTGACTGTGACTACAGCTGTGGTCCCTAAATGCCTCCTGTCGCCGCCCTTGTTGCTCCAGCAGGTGGAGTCTGTGGAATTCACCGTCTGGGACATCGGCGGCCCCGCGAGCATGGCCACCGTCAACCAATGCTTCTTCACAGACAAGGCTCTCTATGTGGTGGTCTGGAACCTGGCGCTGGGCGAGGAGGCCGTGGCCAACCTCCAGTTCTGGCTGCTCAATATCGAGGTGAGGAGATGCCAGTCCTGCAGGTCCCAGGGCTCGGAGTCTCACGGGGGTGGGGGCGGCGTCACTTCTCCAAAGCATTCCCCTTTATGGAGGAAAAAAAGAAGAAAGAAAATGGTCAGGGAGGTCACCGTGGAGCCCTTAAAACCCTCTTCAGCCAGACGGTGGTCCGTGCTCTCGTAATTTTCTCCAACCTTAAATTTAAGAGCTCCCCGCCCCCCACTCTTGGACCCAAAAGGAAGACAGGGCCCCCCCCCCCTTTTCACAGGCAAAGGTGGTGAGAGGCCAGATGCAGGCCAGGTCCCAGGTAGTGGACGCCGGGGCTGAAGGGACCGGAGACCCAGCCCTTCTGGGTGCCTCCCGGAACCCCCCACTCCGTGCACAACATGCCCTGGAGGTTTACAGAGGTTTCCCGGGAGCTGTTTCCCAGTCCCTTCTATGCCTCAGCTGTGGGGTTCTCTCCGGCAGGCCAAGGCCCCCAACGCCGTGGTGCTGGTGGTCGGAACGCACCTGGACTTGATCGAAACCAAATTCCGGGTGGAGAGAATCGCAACGCTGCGTGCCTACGTGCTGGCGCTCTGCCGCTCGCCCTCCGGGTCCCGGGCCACAGGCTTCCCCGACATCACTTTCAAACACTTGCAGTGAGTGTCGTGCTCTCTCACACCCAGTGCCTGGCTGTCGCGGGCGCCATGGCGCCCTCACTCACTCGTCTTCCCCGCCCCGGAGCAGACCTAGCCCGGGGTAGGACAGGCTCCTGCGAGGGGGCCGGCAGGGCAGAGCCTGGACACACCCTCTCCAGGTGTGGGGGGTCCCCCCGCCCCCATGGCGCCCCTCCTCCCCCATGGCCAGTGCTGAGCGTGCCCGGCCCCCGTGGGACCCGGAGGTAGAAAGTCGTGGACCACCTGTCACATTTGCTGATCTCGGACTGATCGCAGACCCCCGGTGTGGTACTGGGCCTCGTGTCGGGTCTCAGCGGTCTGGTCAGTGCCGGTGGGACCGGGGCCCTGGGCTAGTTGCTTCTCTCCCCTCCTGTCCTTGGACTCACGACAGCCCCGTGGGTTACGGGGATCATTGCGCCCACTTCACAGATGATGCAGGGAGCTCAGCTAGTTGAGCAAGACTTCCCTCATAGGAAGCGAGCGTGGGTAGCTACACCGCGCTGGGGGCTCTCGGGTTCCCTCCCTCTGGGTGGAGTGCCCCAGACCTGGGTGCAGGGGTGAGCCTGGGGACACTTCCGCCTGCTTCAAAACACAGGATCTGACTGATCCTGACGCAGAACTTCAGGACTCCTTCATATGCCCTTGAGAATACCCCCGAGGCCTGTGATAACAGGGGCGCAGGTTCTGGGCCAGACCTGGGTCCAGCCCGCGTCTGCCTTTCTAGCTCATGTCCTCGGGGGTCACCTTCACCTTCGGGCCTCACGTTCCTCCTCTGTAAAATGGGTGCGCCCAGGACACAGTGCGTCGCTCCCGGTGCAGAGCTTTGCTCCAAGTGAGCCCTTAATACGTGTCCCTGCGTTCACCTTTCATGGGTCCTTTTAACGTGCCAGCATGAGGGACAAAACCTGGGGACACAGAGATGCTGTCCCGCTGGCTCATCGGAGAGAAGCCATGCGGGGAGGGATCACGTTCTGTTTTGCACTTGCAGCGAGCTCTCCTGTAAGAGTTTGGAAGGCCAGGAGGGGCTGCGGCAGCTGATTTTCCACGTCACGTGCAACATGAAGGACGTGGGCAGCACCATCGGGTGCCAGAGACTCGCGGGGAGGCTGGTGCGTCCTCAGGAGGGGGCAGCTCCTTTTCCATCGGGGATTCCCAGCACGTGTGCTGCGTGCTCAGGCTCGCTGTTCCCGGTGCGAGCAGGTTTGGGGGTCGGCGTGCGAAGTTGAGGGGGTGAGAGGAGAAGTTCACCCACTCCGGGGAGTGGGGGGTGGGCAGCAGGCAGGGCCGGGTAGGCAGGGCCGGGTGGGCGGGGCGCGGCTCGGGAGCTGCGGGGGCCCAGCCAGCCGGCCTGTCCCCCAGATCCCCAGGAGCTACCTGAGCCTCCAGGAGGCCGTGCTGGCCGAGCAGCAGCGCCGCAGCCTGAGCGACGACGTGCAGTACCTCACCGACAGGCAGCTGGAGCAGCTGGTGGAGCAGATGCCCGACAACGACATTAAGGACTACGAGGACCTGCAGTCCGGTGAGCGGGTGGCTCCGGAGGGCGGAGGGGGCGGAGCCCGGGAAGGCGGAGTCGCGTGTTTCACTGCTAGGGCTCGGGGCCTGTCTGCAAGTGACCGTCAGAGCGGTTTGCGTGACTATGACGCAGCGGGGCGGGGTGTGGGGGGGACGTCTGCAAAAATGGGATCCGCGAACGCTGGAGGTGGGCAGACCGGAGCTCCCCGGCGGGCAGTCAGCACCGGGGTGCCGCTAAGGAACCCAGGTCCAGGCAGCAGAGCCGTCTAAAGGGCCACGCGTGCTGGGGGCATTGCTTGCTTCCCAAAAAGAACCTGTGACCCAGCCCCCTGGGGACTAGGTCACCCCAGAGTCCCTGTCACCCTTTGACGCTGCTTCCGTCCTCCCCTTCCCTGGGCAGCCATCAGCTTCCTCATAGAAACCGGCACCCTGCTCCACTTCCCCGACACCAGCCACGGCCTGAGGAACCTCTACTTCCTCGACCCCATCTGGTTGTCTGAATGTCTGCAAAGGATCTTCAACATCAAGGGCTCCCGGTCGGTGGCCAAGAACGGGGTGATCCGGGCAGAGGACCTCAGGATGCTGCTGGTGGGGACTGGCTTCACACAGCAGACGGAGGAGCAGTATTTCCAGTTCCTGGCCAAGTTTGAGATCGCCCTGCCTGTGGCCAACGACAGGTGAGAGCACGGCCGGGCCGCTCACGCTGCGCCCCCCGGGGGAAGGAGTGGAGACGGGGGTCACTGGGGGCTTGACTAAGAGCTCCGGGCACCGGCCCCCGGGATGGCCTGCCCGCGTGGGCTGGCGGCTCCTTCCTGGGTCCTGAGGATCTCTTTTCAGGGGGTTCAAAGAAACGCGTTCTCTGAAAAAAAAAAATGCAGGAAAACATGCACAAATGGCATTATAAGTATCTTGCGGGGCGGCGGGGGGGATCCTGTTTTAGAGGGTGGATTGCTTGGTTATTTGGTGAATGCAAATGGGGTAAGTGACAAGGAGGCGCATGCTAATTATCCAAATGCAGGGGGCGCAGGGGCCAGGGTGGGGGCGGGTGCACGTAAGTCCCATCCAGTGATGCTGCCTCTGAACTGGCTGAGCACGTGGGGCCTCCGTGTCCCAGTTTCAGTTTCAGCCACTTCCTGAGCCTGATGCTGGTGTTGCCCACGAGGCAGTAACCAGGACCCCAAACCCGCAGACCTTTTCCACGCACCTATCGTAGACTGTGTCGCCACCTGCCCCCCTTTCCTAGTGCCCTGGGGGCATGCCCACTGGACCCTCCTGGGAAACCGGCCTGGACCCTGTGTGGCCAGCCCAGAGACTCCACCTGCATAGACTGGGCCCCCGTAGGAGGCAGACCTGGGCCACGGTGCCCGAGGCACCCCCCAGATTTCCACTCAATCTTGTAACTGTGGGAGAGGGCCTCTTATCGCTCCAGCCCCCTGGGAGCCTAAAAGGAGAAACCCCAAAGAGGGATTGAAAGCCCACATGATCCCTCATACTGTGAACAAGGGATGCCCTTGACTTTGGTCCATGCAAAATGGGGCAGCCTCTGAGTTTACGGTATTGCCAAAATCGGACAATTGTCTGGTTCTTTATCAACAGGTTAGAGGAATGAGGGGTTACCAGGACTCAATAAAGGCCAGTTGGTTATGCACGCACATGCGATTGGTTGAGCCACAAAAGCAATCAGGTTGTGGCCGAGTCTTTGGGAAGGCTTATAGTGCAGTGGGTGAGACCACAGAGCCAGAATGCCCATGTATGAATCCCAACTGCCTTTCTCGTCTCATCCGTACAATGGGAGTAAGACTATTATCGACTAGCGTTATGATTATTGTGAGGATTAAATCAGATAATACATGTAAAATATGAAAAGTGTCTCTTGCCCTTAAAAGCTCCAAAGAGCTTTTAAGCACCGCCTGGGTGGCTCAGTCGGTTAAGGGTCTGACTCTTGATTGCAGCTCAGATCACGATCTCGGGTTCTCGAGATCAAGCCCCAAATCGGGCTCCTTGCTCAGCACCGGGTCTGCTTGAGATTGTCTCCCTCTCCCCCTCCCCCTGCTTGCACGCATGCCCGCATATTCTCTCTCTCTCTCTCTCAAATAAATAAATCTTAAAAAAAAAAAAAGCTCCAAAGACATCAGGTGTCACAAGCATTATTATCATTACCCTTCCTCTGTGTTAAGGACTCAAAGCCGGTGGCATCTGGATCCGTAGAAAGTCGCGAATGTCCGGGCATTTTCCATTTTAGCACAGGTGTAATGGTTCCCTTGTGCCCTAGGCAGGTTCCCTCTCCTTGCACGTGAACTTGTATTTGGTTAACAGTGCTGCTCAGCATCTCTGAGGGCTCCTGCCCCACTGAGGCAATCACGGCGGTGTGGTGTGAACCCACTCCTCGGTAGAGACCCGGTTGGTGCTCCCCACCCTGGGTTTTGTTCCGCAGACAGGGAAGGATTCACCTCTTTCATCCCCATCTTGCTGACCATCTGGTCGTCCCCAGGTTCAGCCTTTCACCACGAGCGATGGCTTTCCAGTAGGGGGTCTGGAGAGGAGTGGCGGTGGCCAGTCGGTTGGAAATCTCTTCCTCTCCCACGCGGGCCTCGGAGGGGTCTCTGCCTTTGGCACCGTGGTACAGCTGCTCTGTGCGCCGTGCCGCCTGCTACGACCCGTGGGCACCGAGCTCGCTCCCTCCCCTCACGCAGCACCGACCAGGAGAGAGGGAAGCTGCAGGACCTGGCCGGTGTGAGCTCCAGGCCGAGCCTGGTGTGGGCGGAGGCGGCGGCATAAATCATGGCAAGGCACTGACAAGGACCTCCGGATGGGGGAGGGACGCGGAACAGATAAACAAAGGCTTCTCAGAACATGGAGGAATGAATTGGGCTTGGATGAAGGCCTGGGGGTGGAGGGAGAGACACTCTAGCTGAAGTGGCTGAAAAGGACCTAAGACCTCACTGGCCTGCTGCTTCAGGGCCTCCCCCCCACCAAGCCTGTGGGACAGGCGTCCTTTCTCTTCCCATGTCAGGAAAGGAGACTCCGCAGAGGGTCGCACCGTGTGCTGGAGACACAGAGCTGGGATGGGTGCTTCGACCATATTTTCAGGGGTCTCTTCCAGAACATTCTAAAGACACTTTATTGGAGCTGAATTGATGTATTTGAAAGCCTTGAGGGACCCAAAGCACGGCCTTTGTTCAGAAAAGGACTCACGGGAGGGCCGCCCTGTGCCTGCCCCCACTGCTCCCCACACACAGAAAATTCTGGGTTTCAGACGCGCCCTTGGAGGGGCCTCCCCAGCTTCAGCTGTAGCCAGCTGACTCGGTGACTCAGCGCTTTCTTGATGAGCGAGAGGGCTCTCATAAAATATCCCTCCGGGCACAAACAGCCTCCTTCTAACTTGTAAGGCGATGGTGTGGTCTCAGCCGTCCAAGAACAATAAATAGCTTCAAAGGCCAGAAACGTGACTCTGACCCCAAGGTCTGCATGGCCCTTGGGACCGTGCGGCTGTATGTGTTTCCTCCGCCGTCCAAAGTTAATTTCAAGCAGTTCCCCGGTCACAGCCCCGTTTACAGAGAGCCAACCGAGACTTACCAAGTCTGATGTGTCTACGACCACAGACGTTTTCATGTCTTCCCTTAGCATATTCTAGTCGCTGTCCTACAGGACTTTTGAGAGGTACCGTTGCTGTCCCCATCTTCATTCCCTCTTGGAGCATTTATTCTCAAACACAGAAACTACTCTGTCTTTCTAAAAGTAGAATTCCAGGGGCGCCTGGGGGGGCTCGGTCAGTTAAGCATCTGCCTTCGGCTCAGGTCCTGATCTCAGGGTCCTGGGGTCGAGCCCCCATTAGGCCCTCTGCTCAGAAGGGAGCCTGCTTCCCCCTCTCCCTCTGCCTGCCTCTCTGCCTACTTCTCATCCCTCTTTCTCGCTCTGTCAAATACATAAATAAAATCTTTAAAACAAATGAAAATAAATAAAAGTAGAATCCCAAAGGCCCCGCGGGGGGTGTTGGGGGGGAAGGCATTGGGGCAGCGGGCTCAGGCCAGGCCACGCCATTCCCCTGTCCCCCACTGATGTGTTCCAGCTACCTTCTGCCACACCTCCTCCCGTCCAAACCCGGCCTGGACACTCACGGCATGCGGCACCCCAAGGCCAACACCATTCAGAGAGTGTTCAAGATGAGCTTTGTTCCCGTCGGCTTCTGGCAACGGTTTATAGCACGGATGCTGATCAGCCTGGCGGAAATGGACCTACAGGTACCCGCCGTTTCTGCGAGGGGGGTGGGAGTGGGGGATGGGGGCTGGGGGGGGCGCACGCGGGGCGCCCGGAGCCCACGGGAAGGAGGGGCCCTTTGCTGACAGCGCTTGACTGAAACCTGCTGCCTTAGGCCCGGGAGGCAGATCGCTTTGTGCCCTTCTGTGAATACCAAAGCAGCCCCTCGCTGGCTCAGAATCTACATTTTAAGATTTATCTTATTTTATTTATTGGACAGAGAGAGAGAGAGATCACACGCAGGCAGAGAGGCAGGCAGAGAGAGAGGGGGAAGCAGGCTCGCTGCTGAGCAGGGAGCCCGAGGCGGGGCTTGATCCCAGGACCCTGAGCTCATGACCCGAGCTAAAGGCAGCTGAGTGGCTCAGCGGGTTAGGAATCCACATTTTAGGAGCTGTGGTTGTGAGCCAGTCCACGTCAGAAATCCCCTTGTTGGAACAGAAATGGCCAGGCCCCCCAGGGGTTCCGGTGCCGTGGGTGTGGACCGGGAACCGGCATTTTTCGTCTCTAGCCGCGGTCCTCCCCGTGATGCCTCGGGTTTGGAGACCACACTTGGAGAACCGTGGCTTTGCTGCTCAGGCAGTGCACTGGACTGACCTGGGGAGCTTCGAACAGACTCGGACGGACTGCAGGCTCCCTAAACTAGACTCCCTGGGGGCGGCACCCAGGCACTGGGAGTTTTTAGAACTTGCCAGGTGATTTCACTGTCGAGTTCGAGAACCACTAGTGTGGATCGTTAATGAAGACCTGACCCAAGGAGTTCCTTCCCGCGGCTTCACCCGGCAGGGCGTCCGAAGGAATCCTGGCTGCCCGTCACCCTTATTTCATGCAAAACAGAAACACGAAAGTAGTATTTACCTAGAATGGTGTTTCTCAACATGCGATTCCTGGACCGGCAGAAGCAGCCTCACCTGGGAACTTGTCAGAAATGCAAATCCGTGACTGCCCCCCCCCCCCCCAACGTACACACCCGACTACGCCAGAAACTCCAGGATGGAGCCCAGCGCTCTGATTTCCACAAGCCTTCCAGAGGATTCTGACCCAGTATGAGCACCGCTGGCACAAACCTGGACTGTTGAATAATTGATGTTAAATTCACTCCGAGTTTATTTTTGCCCCATTCTAGTGAAAAAGGTCCTTATGGAATTAACAACCCCATGGCTGACTAAAGAGATCCTTTGATCTTCTCATTTTACTGAAATGTTAAACAATCACTACGAGAGCCCGAAAATCGTAACTGCCGTGGCCCGTGTTTGGGGGGGGCTTGTTTGCAAGGCTTGGGGGGGCCCACTGATGATGGGAAGAGTGAGTCCAGGAGCTGGCTAGTCTACAGTTCTGATTCGGTCACTCTGCCCTCCCTTTGAACTATCCTCCTGCTGCGTTCTAAGTGGGAGGTCACAGAACACAAGGTGGCTATCATCCTGTGAGGCCTGAGCTCCCAAGGGGGCTTCATGGGGGGCCGTGGGGAGCCCAGCTGGGTGTGGGGGCGGGCGCCCTTCCAGGCAGCAGCCCTCACTCGGAATGAGAGGAAAAGTCCCATTAAAATTCAGATGAGGAGGAGTTCCGCCTCAAGAGTAGTCAGAGGCATTCAAATTTGAGCCACTGATGAGATGCTGACCTCTCAAATCAGCAAACTGAAGCCACGGTACGCAGCCCTAGAAACAGGACACGTCCGCACGCCGTGGTCCTGTGGTCGGCGTCTATACAGTCCAATTCTTTCAAAAGTGGCTCCCCGGTCCATATCCAGAGCGTAAAAACATTCGGACCCTTGGACACAATAACCCTACTGCTGAAAACGTGTGCGGAGGAAATCATTTGAAATCGGAGAACGCTTTGTGACTTTTCATGGTTCATTGGCACGTTTGAGGGAGCGAAAGATTGGAACAACCCAAACGTTCCAAGAAATGAACGGTCGGGAAGTCACTATACTTCACAAGATACGGAGCTTTAGAAAAATGACTGTTCTAGGAGTTTTTAGTGGCGTAGGAGAAGTGAAGTTTTTGAAAGCATCCAAAAGGAGACATTTAGAAAATTAGAAATACAAAATTAGAAAATACGGCTTCAGCTGTTTTCCAAAGGTATAAAAAAAAAATCCTGGAATAAAAGATACCGAAATCTCTCTGCTTGGTGTTAAGTTGTTTTGGGTGGTTTTTGTTTTTGTTTTTGTATGCTTTCCTGTTTTTTTCTGCATTTTTCTAACATGAATTTTTGCTTGTCAAATCAGGGAGGGAAAGGGTTTGAAAATGAAGAGCGTGTTATCAGTCCTTTGGGGAAAGTGTGCTCCCAGAGTGTCGTGGGGACCCCTCCAGATCGCTCAGTGTTTAATTTGGCCGTGAGATGTGTGGTGCAGGAGGAGGGGGTGGGGAGGACGGGAGTCATCCCGATGGTGGGGCCAGGCCAGCCTCTTTAGAGCTCTACCCGGGAACCGGGGAGGAGGCTGGAATGCTTAAGCAGGCTCTTTTCTCTCTGTCTTTCAGCTCTTCGAAAACAGGAAGAATACTAAAAGCAGACACAGGAAAGTCACCATTTACAGTTTTACAGGAAGCCAGAGAAATCGCTGTAGCACATTCAGAGTGAAAAGAAATCAGACCATCTATTGGCAGGAAGGGCTCCTGGTCACTTTTGATGGGGGCTACCTCAGGTAGGAATGGTCGGGGGGACGCGCCTGACTGGGTCACCATGAGAACAGCCCCCATGGCGACCTCCTCCAGGGGACCGTCCTCTTGGTGTTTTTTGTTTTTTTTTTTTTTTTTTAGTTTCTCTTGATTTTATTGTTCGTTTATAAAAATAAAAGTACGTCTTTCACTGATACAGGTTAGAATGTTCCTACAGTAAGGGGCTGGGCAGCAGAGATCAATTCTCTGTTGCATTTCAGTAGCACTTGCAAAGTTCTATCTTCGACTCAAGGATATTTTTGCTATTCTTTTGGAAAAATAACTTAATGACAAAAGGTCGTTAAGTGGCAAGCACGCTCCTGATTTTGTGTGTTCTTTTTACTCGCCTCCAAAAGCGTGAGACGGCAGCTCACCCCAGGCCGGGCTGAGTACACACAAAGCTGTTCTCCCAAGAGCTGCTTATCATGGGTAGCCTGCTAGAGATAGGACACCCTCCCCGGCAGATGTCCCCAGCTCCCACCCCCCCCCGCCCCCCCGGCAGAACAGGAAAGGTGAGGGAAGGTATGAACTTGAAGGAAATGGGTGGCCACTGAGCTCTGGAGTGAGAGATTCTGGCAACCCCATGGTCACTTAGGGTACCCCTGCAGGGTCTCACTGCCATCTGGCCCTGTCCCCTGGTCCTAAGTGATGATGGCCCAGGGGACACCATGCATCCTCCACGTGACATAACAAGATACATAACTTGGCTCCTTTCCTTTTCTGAGAGGCAGAAAGAAAGCTTGAGAGTTTTGATAAGTGACTTTTAACCAGCATTAATAAACGCGCAAGATGGTTTCGTATTTACGCTGAACTTTCCTAAATATTCTTGAGCTCTGTGAGAAGAGAAGGAGAAAGGATCTTGTTTTGAGGGCCTGACTTGAGCCATTCTCAGTGGCTGGTGCTTTCATATAGGTGTTCCCAGGGGCGCCTGGGTGGCTCAGTTGTTAAGCATCTGCCTTCGGTTCAGGTCATGATCCCAGGGTCCTGGGATCAAGCTCCGAGTCAGGCTCCCTGCTCAGCAGGAAGCCTGCTTCTCCCTCTCCCACTCCCCCTGCTTGTGTTCCCTCTCTCGCTGTCTCTGTCTCTGTCAAGTAAATAAATAAAATCTTAAAAAAAAAAAAATAGATGTTCCCACTTAAAGCTCACAGCTGCCACCTGGCAAACAAGAATCCTGTAGCTCAGAGAAGGCGAGAACCTTCCCCAAGGTCACCCCTAGGGGTGGATCCGTGCCTGAGCATCCCTTACTGCACAGCCCCGTGATGTCTGCGTCGCGGGGCTGGAAGTGGCGGTGGTGGGGGACAAGGCAGGGTCACACACACCAGTACACAAACACGGGGGTCCCCCTGACTGTCCGGCCCAGGCTCAGGGTCCTGGGGTCCGGGTGGGGGTGGGGTGGTCCCTGGGGTTTGGCTGTCAGCCTGGAGCCAAGGAGGTCATCCCAGGGCCCCCCCACGGCCAGATCACAGTGGGCTCCTCCTTTCTGGGTTGCAGTGTGGAATCCTCAGATGTGAACTGGAAAAAGAAGAAAAGCGGAGGAATAAAGATCATTTGCCAGTCAGAAATGAGGGACTTCTCTGCCATGGCGTTTATCACAGACCACGTCAACTCCCTGATCGATCAGTGGTTTCCCGGTAAGAGAACGTTCTGGAACCAAGTCCCTGCGCATCTTAATATTTCTGTATGAATCAGGGTGGGGCTCGTCCTGCGGGGAGCAGAAGTCTCACTGGGATTCAGCCCGCGGAAACCGGAGAGGTCCTAACGGCCCTTTGGCAGAATCCTCATCCCTGGGGGAGTCCGGCTGCGACATGGGTTTGGGTGCTAAAGGGAAGACGTGGGCCCAGACCCCACAGGGCGTGTGCAGGCCTTGGCCTCCTGACTGCCCACAGTGTGTGGGAAGGACAGACAGCCCTGGGTGCCCCACGTGGCCCAAGGAGACCCTCGAGGGACGCTTCCCACAGGTCCTGTTTACACAGTGAGGACAGTGCCGACATCTGAGGGGACCCCATGGATGGGGTAGGAAGGCAAGGGAGCCACGCCTGTCAAAGACCCCCATTTTCCTGTCCTGCCTGCCCCCACCCCCAAATCCCAGAGGTGACCAGCCACCCACATGGCCCTTTGACCGGCTTCTTCGTTAACAACCCACCCAAAGAAAATACATTTTGAAGTGAAGCTTCTGAGGCCCTCTGTTTGTTTGGCTACCAGAGTGGCTACCTGTGGGGTGTTGCAGGCTGGCGGCCGAGAGAGCAGAGAGCGGGTTTGGACGCCAAGACCTGCTTGGCCAGCGCCCTCGCCTCCCTGAGCTGGCGTGTCGCCTGCAGCCATCGCTGCGCCCCAGGCCAGCCTCAGGAGAGGTGCTTGAGGAGCCTGGCAGGCCGTGCTTCGGACGTGTGGTCTGGACCCCGGGGCCTGGGGGCCCTCCAGGGCTGATGGGAAAGCTGACCTATTAGGGAAAAGGCTTAGAACGGGGCCCACGAGGGACATGTGGGTGGCCCTGTCAGTTAAGCATCTGACTCTTGGTTTTGACTGGGGTCATGATCTCAGGGTCCTGGGATCGAGCCCCATGTCGAGCTCCGTGCTCTGCGGGGAGTCGGCTTGAAATTCTCTCTCCTCTTTCCTCTTTCTCTCTTGCTTTCTAAAACATATAAATAAGTTGAAAGAAAGAAAGAAAGAAAAAGAGAAAGAAAGAAAGAAAGAGAAAGAAAGAAAGAAAGAAAGAAAGAAAGAAAGAAAGAAAGAAAGAAAGAAAGAAAGAAAGAAAAAGAGAAAGAAAGAGAGAAAGAAAGAAAGAAAGAAAGAAAGAAAGAAAGAAAGAGGCCCAAGAGAAGGCAATTTGGTGTGTGACTTGCGCCAGTTTGGGTGTCCTTGGTCATCCAAGGAAGCCTCTAGACCCATATGAGCCTCCCTGGGCTTTTGTGACGCCGCGCCAACCAGTGAGCCCCACAGCAGGTTCTGGGGGAGATTTGACAGCTGGGGGAGGGGATTAGCTCATCACCTGCAACACGGCTGCTCAGGAGACTGTACCACCAGCCAGCCGGCAGGATGTGTTACATCCGGGCCTGCAGATAGCAGATGCGCCCGAAGGTTCTAGAAGTCTCCCTTCCTACCCTGCACAAGGCAAGCCATCAGCTCACCCCGAGGCGCCTTCGAGGCTACTTCCTTGCACCTCCTTTCAGAGGCGTGTGGAAAAGCTGTGTGTCTCCTGCCCTGGGGAGCCCAGGTAAAATGACGGGGTTCTGTTTGTTATAATTTGTACTCATTTCTCCCCCTGCATTGCTCTTCTAGGAGGGATCGTAATTGCAAGCCTTATGTTTCTAATTTTAAGAATGGCTCCTTATGGGTTGTGGTCCGGTTGCTGGAGCGTGGAATGGAATAGCTCAGACACAGCCCGCGGCATCCTGTCGGGGCCCGGCTGTGCAGGAGGGATCCCCGAACTCCCCGCCCCCCCCCCCCCAGCCAGCCCGCTGAGGGTCTAGACCACCCACGGTCTGTCCAGTGCATCCCTGACCTTTCCCGGTGCTGAGCTTTCAGGATCTCGCTCTCCAGGAAAGAGCCCAAGGACGCAGTCATGGTTCGGCCTCTCCCTAGGGTCCAGGCAGGGCACCCAAACCCTCTCCTATGAAAAGCCCACCCAACCCGGGCACTGCTCGGGGACCCACCCACGGCCGCCATAATGTAAACCGTCTCCTGCTCTGTCCGCACTTAGCACTGACGGCCACGGAGAGCGATGGGACCCCACTGATGGAACAGTATGTCCCCTGCCCGGTGTGCGAGACCTCCTGGGCCCAGCACACGGACCCGAGTGAGAAGGCGGAGGGCGTGCAGTACTTCGACATGGAAGACTGCGTGCTCGCGGCCATTGAGCAGGACTTCATCTCGTGCCCCAGGCACCCCGACCTGCCTGTGCCTCTCCAGGAGCTGGTCCCCGAGCTGTTCATGACGGACTTCCCAGCCAGGTAGGGTCACAGTGCCACTCCCCTGATTCCCAGTCTCCTGCCAGCTCAAAGAGTAGAAAGCAAATTCTCCTCGGCCTTGGAGAAGGCGGTGCTCCCAGACCCACAGCCTCGTTTTCCTTTCTTGGCGAATGCTGACTCCTACTGGCGGCTCCAAGGCTGGGCAAACGTTTGGGTCCCCGACCTCTCTGTTCCTGCAGTTCAGTCGACCTATAACCTCTGATAATGACCGGGGGAGAAGGCTGCCGAAATAGAGAAGGCTTTATGGTCCGGCCCAACAGGAAGCGATTACAGAATCCAAGTGCTGGGTCAAAGAGGGGCTCTTCTGTAGTCATGGAAACCGGAAGCTGTGACTTGGTCTCCCTGGAGATAATTTGAAAGGGGCGGTTACCAACTATTTTGGAGTTACAAAGTCCCATTATTGTCTTAGTCAAAGGATGGCTCTACCTGGCTTCTTTAAAGAACAGTAGACTTTTAGGGGGAGGCAGGGGTAAGAATATTTAGATTCTAATTTTTCCAAATTGCTCCTCATCCTGGAGAATCCATGTGGAGTGCTCTGAGATACTGCAGGATTGGGGTCAGTCTATCAAATTAAGATATCGCCTCTTACATTGGATGATGTCCCCCCCATAACCCTTTCCAGTCTTCCCAGTTACCTCACTGGTCAAAATGATAATTAAACCCCGCTCTTCTGCAATGAGCTCCCTTAATTCCTAGAACTCTAACACAAGGGTTATCGTGTCTCGGAGACTGCATGCAGAGTTGTATCGATGCATGGATCAGATTCGGGGTGTGGGGGGGGCCAATGGGGCAGCCCCAAAGTTTAGGATTTTAATTTATTTGCTGAACCTTGTTGGGTTTCATGCCCTAGTTGAATCTGGGCTGGGGCATCTACTGTATGAGATCGGGAAAAGCGAGATGCATTTGGATCGAATGGCAGGACGCAGCCTGGTTCTTCACTGAAGGTACTTGGCTGCTGGTCGAAAAGCCCAACAATGGGGACAGGATTCCCAGCCCAGTGGAGGCTCCCTGGAAACTTGAGCTGTGGCCCGGCCACGGCGCTGAAGCATGCGCGCCACCCCCCCCAACCCCCGCACTAGGAGTTTGGGCAGGTCGGAGTTGGGGGAGGGGTTACCAGGTATCCAGGGAGCCCTGTCCGGTGGCCCCGAGCTTACAGGAGTCCCGACAGAATGCCCCGAGGGATTCCCCAGCATTCCGGCTGCTCCCCAATGGCCCACGCTGCCCACACAGGTGGTTTTGGGGGAGGACACTTGGAGAAGAGCTTGGCCTCTCTGCGGCATTCCCGCACTGCCCGGTGGGCTCAGCCTGTGCGGCCGGGACGGCTCCAGGGGAGACACCTGGCCTAGGCAGCCGGTGAGGGACCCAGACAGACTCTCGCAGAGCAGGGGGAGGCCCTGGAGTGGGAGGGCCTCTGGGCTGCCTCCCCGTCCCTCCCTGCCTCCCATCATCCCTCTCCCTCTCTCCCTCCCTTCCGGGAGTGACTCACAGGCTTCCCAAAAGCCCAGAAGGAGTCTCCCCTTGACCTAGGATTAGAACACACTGACCAGGGGGGGTCTAAACTCCCTGCCTCGGGTGAAACCCTAGCCAACGACTGTGCGCACAGAGCTCATGCCCGTCAGAAGCCCTCTGTGGCCACTTACATCATGCCCCGCTTAATAAAAAGAAGAAATAGGGAAACGACCAACCCCGTAGCCAATAAACGTAGCTTGTCTGACGGATAGAAACCCTCAAAGCACAGACCCTTTGGGAGGGAAACATCCAAAAGAATTTTCTTTCTACGGGGGCCACTCTGCCAGGCTTCCCCCTGTGCTAGCCACCATGCACACCTACGAGGCAGTTTCCATTCCGAGCCCGCTTTACGGAGGAGACGTAGGCTTGTTGAGGCTACATAACCTGCCCACGCCACGGTTTATCCTGGCTCTGTCTGACCCCCCGGGTGGCTTTGAACTCTGACTCCCTGCGGAGGAAGAAATGACCACGGGTCTCATCGCACCACCCATCCCGGGGCTGCCCCCGCGTCAGCAGGACCCTCGGGGGGGGGGGGGCACGGTAAGGGACTGGCTGGGGAGGGGTGGTCTGACCCGCGTGCCATGTCTCGGGCAGGCTCTTCCTGGAGAACAGCAAGCTGGAGCACAGCGAGGACGACAGCAGCATCCTGGGGCAGGGCGGGAGCGGCACCGTCATCTACCGGGCCCGGTACCAAGGCCAGCCTGTGGCGGTGAAACGGTTCCAGATCAAGAAATTCAAGAACTTGGCCAACGCCCCAGCGGGTAAACAGGGCCCCGGGTCGTTTCTTTTCAGACCCGTGCTCCCTCGGTCCAAACTTGCTGCCACCTCGAGGAGACTGGAGGAGGAGGGTGGACGAGGCCGGCGGAGGCCCCGGGGCAGCCGACCTGCCTTGTTCCTGGCAGGATGCGGGCTAGGCCCTTAAGGTCAGGCTGAGCAAAGTGGGCGGGCCCCCCTCGCTCCCAGCCGGCTGAATATCACATGTCTCCCTCCCCTGGCTTCGCGTGTTCGTCCTGATGATCGTTCACGTCCTTTACACGCTTGGTAGAAAAGTCAGAATCAGAGAGCAATATAAAGAAAACAGATCAGAAAGCAGGAGACCAATCGTTACTATAGGAAGAGAAGGACTTCCTGCCCAGAAAAATCCCAGGGAGTCTACTGGCAAATATGAGGGCCAGTAAGAGTTTCCCAGAGTTGCCAAGACGTGAGCTCAACCTCAGAATTCAGCAGCGTTCCCACGGACAGCGAAGGCAGCAATTAAACCATCAAGTGTGGAGGGATAATCTATACCGTTCAGTTCTCATTTAAATCCTGCCAGGATGTGTGTGCCTGTGTGTGCGAGAGAGAGAGAGAGAGAGAGAGAGAGAGAGGTCACTCACTGAGTCTAAATGCGTATAAAATGGCGAAATCCCCAGGACGGCTGAGAGTCCCACAGGGGGAGACAAAGGAAGGAGGCCTGCCCAGCAGGATCCCTGATTTCAAGATTGAATGTAGGGGAGGAACAGATTGGGACGCAGGAGGACAAGTGAGGCCTGGTGGGGCCCGCTTGGTGACCTCAGTGCGAGCCACAGACTGGCGGGTGGCATCCTTCCCCCCCACTTGGCAGGAGAGGCCCTTTGGGGGGAAGGGGGACCCCTTGGGCAGCCACCTTGCAGGGGTTACAGAGCAGACTGGAAAGTGCCCACTCCTGCTGAAACACCTTGCTCCTCTGGCCTGAGGTGATGCGTCACAGGCCCATGGCAACCCCGGGTTTGCCTTCAGAGGTCCAGGCACTCAGAGGTCCAGGCTACCAGTGGGGAGTCAGGTGGGTCCTTCCGCTCTCAGCATCCCTGTGGATGAGCAGCTGGGGGCCCGGTTACCTTCCAGTCCTGGGGCTCAGGCCAGGCTGTGGGAGGCAAAACTGGAATAAGCCGCCGCTGTGACCCTCCAGGGGCCAGCAGGGGGGTGGGGTGAGGGATCCGAGAGTGACAGGACGGCAGGGACACATACAGGAGGGGGCAGAAACCGCCCACTGTGTTGGGACGAGTTTAGCAGCTGAGGAGGAAGGGACCCCCGTATCAGCCTGGAATGCGTCAGGAACACCACTGTCTGGGGCTGAATTCTGGGGGACAGTATCACAACCCCTAATGTATTCAGTGCCTTAAAATGTTAGCGCCGCCCCTTCAGCCCTCCAGTCCCTGGTCCCCCATGGGGCAGCTCTGAGTGGCCCCGGAGGGGCTCCCCAGACAGTCCTGACGGCCGCGCCCTCCCTCACAGACACCATGCTGCGGCACCTACGGGCCACGGACGCCATGAAGAACTTCTCGGAGTTCCGGCAGGAGGCCAGCATGCTGCACGCCCTCCAGCACCCCTGCATCGTGTCGCTCATCGGCATCAGCATCCACCCGCTCTGCTTTGCCCTGGAACTCGCCCCGCTCGGCAGCCTCAACACCGTGCTGTCGGAGAACGCCAAAGGTACCAGTCATGCCCCAGAACGTTCCCAGGGGATTGCCTGGGGCCTGGCCAGGGCCAGGTACAGCCCCCTGGGAGGCCAGCGAGCCCACAGCCAGCAGCACAGGCCCCAGGGAAGCTGGGTCCCCAGGGAATCCCTCCTCCCGCCCGGCCTGGCTGTCGGGGGCAGAGCACGCCTGCCCCACGGCTCGCGTGGCCAACTCCCTGTGGGCGAAGAAAGGCACTTCCCCGGGTCTGCACCCTGAGAGGTGGTGGCGTCAACGAGGCCGGAGAAGCTTATGGTTTAGAGTCAAAGGGAACCACATTCCAAGTCCCGGTTCTCTGCCATAATCCCACAAGTGAGTGCCTCGTTTGCTGGCCTGTAAAAGGAGGAGTGGGGGGACAGTTGGGGGTCTCAAACGAGGCAGCCCAGGGCAGCCTGAGCAGCAGCCTGGGGCCCACCAGCTCACCAGCCACGTAAAGCGCTCCTTTCCCCGGAACGCATAACGCATGTCCATCATCGTTCACAAAAACAAAAAACAGAACAAAACAAAAACCGAGGTCAGTTTTATTTTTTAATGAAATTTGACAATAATTTCCCTCAGGAAATGAATAAGGAACTAAGTTCCAAAAAGCTGACAGAAGGAGAGAGAGGCTGTGGTCTCGTGACTCAGGCAGAAGAAACACAATTAAACTCAGATCATTTCTCCCTCAACGGAGAACTTCTTTTTAAATGATGCTCTTCCTCCCATAACCTATCCCTTGACAGTAGAGCGAGCTTGGCCTGCGATGAACTCTAGGAATTTTGAATCCCTGCCCTTTTAGTTAAAGAACACCAACAATTCCAGGCATGAAGTACCACGTATGAAGCTCTAGCAATAAGCATCCCTCTCCTAGATACCGTTTTATTCCAGAAGCTCCTTCTCTGTCTCCACGGGCATCCAACACGGAGAGAATGAGGAGAAATGGCCATAGAGTTATAGTATCTGCGGGGAGAGAGGGTGAGAAAAGACCATTGTCATTATGATAGTTCGGTATTTTTTTTTTCTTCGCCAAGATTCTTCCTTCATGCCCCTGGGACACATGCTCACCCAGAAATTAGCCTACCAGATTGCATCCGGCCTGGCCTACCTGCACAAGAAAAATATAATCTTCTGTGACCTGAAGTCGGACAACATTCTAGTCTGGTCTCTGGACGTCAAGGACCACATCAACATCAAGCTGTCGGACTATGGGATCTCCCGGCAGTCATTCCACGAGGGTGCCCTCGGCGTGGAGGGCACCCCCGGCTACCAAGCCCCGGAGATCAGGCCTCGCATCGTGTATGATGAGAAGGTACCCACACCCTGGGAGGTCAGCTAGCCCCGGGGAGGCCTCACGGCAGCTTCTGAGCTCTGTTTCCCCAGAGACCATGCTCTCCTGCTCCCGTGCTCGACCAGGGGGGATACCTGGCTTGGACCAGAAATGCACAGGGGTCTGTGCCCACTAGGAATGTCCAGGTTAACTTCTCCTTAGCTTTAGGAACAGTGAAGTCTCTTGCCTCTAAAGTCTCTAACCTTGACTCAGAGACATAGACAAGGTGAGTCCAAGACAGAAATGGGTCTGGATTTGGCTCCTAGCTGTGCCATTTAGTCGTGTACAATGGGGACAGTGGACCAGCCTCCCAGGGCTGCATGTGAAGCAGTCAGAATTAGGACGGCAAAGACTCCTGGCCCATGGGTGCTTCCATGAGGCGTCGCCCGAAGCAAACGGCAGAGATGGTTGAACCAGCATCGCCAAAGTCAGGAGAAGAGACTGAATTCTAAGACAAGTGTGGACTCCCTGAGCCACACTGCCTGGCCAGCCTCGGCCAAGATGTTAGCTGAAGGTTTACCTTCCTCCCTGAAAGCCGCATAGTAGAGGCAGGCCCATAGACAACTTAGAACCGTGTTCCAACTAGTGCCAGGCCTGCTTCATCAGTCACCCAGCCCTGAAACTCCCCCGGTGTTTGATTTTTCATTATTTGGTGATTTGGACATGAGTCATTGCCTGATTGCTTCAAGAATGACCTAAACAGGCCTATAGTCCCCATGCTGTACGTTATGTCCCCGTGATATTTTATAACTGGAAGTTTGTACCTTTTGACCACCTTCATATAAAGAAAGGAAAAAGTGGGGTCCCTGGGTGGCTAAGTCAGCTAACCGTCCAACTCTTGATTTTGGCTTAGGTCATGATCTCAGGGTCATGAGATTGAGCTCCATGGAGCTTGGAATACTCTTTCTCCCTCTCCCTCTGCCCCTCCTCCATCCCTCTAAAAAAAGGAATGACCTTAGTGTGCGTGGGTTAACTCATCACCTGTGGCTATTAACCAAAATAGAAAAGGCAAATCAGAGTGACAAAAATAAGAGCTTCTTAAGTGGCAGGTGACACAGACCAGGCACCTCGAAACTAAGATTGTTAACAGGAACCTTCACACTGAAAACTCTCAGGTCTATCTCGGCCATCCTCCTGCCAAAATGTTTTCTACCTCTCAGTGCTCACAGAGGCCTAAACTAACTTCTTTTTGGGTCTTTTGAGGACATTAAACTTAGAGGAGACCACATGTTGTGACTTACGAGACATTCCCGCTTTATGATTCGCATACACTGCTCTTCTGGTGCCCAAGCACACTTAGCTGAGGGTCCGTGTTCTCTTGCCTTTTCTCGATTCTCAAGGATAAGGAGCATGGCATCCTTGGAGCCCTTAACCAGTGCCCTTAATCAGGACCCTTAACCAGCCCTTAACCATCCTTGGAGCCCTTAACGGATGGCTAGCAAGGTCTCAGTGTGTGTTTATTGGATGGATGGGTAGATGGGTGAGTGGATGGACGAGTGGATGGGTGGATGGTTGGGTAGAAGGAAGGAAGCACAGGAGGATGGATAGGTATATGGACAGAAAAACAGATCATCGGATGGATGGATGAATGGGTAGCCGGGAGTATAGGTAGATAAATGTACAGAAGGATAGGCAATCAAGTGGATGGATGGATGGATGGATGGATGGATGGATGGATGGATGGATGATGGATGAAAAGAAGAAAAGGAAGGAGGGAGGGAAGGATTGGAAGATGGATGGTTAAAGGGACAGAATGATGGATGGTCAGATGGTCGGTTGGAGATTTGGATAGGTGGAGAGTGATGGATGCATTGATGGATAAATGGATGACTGTGTCCCTTTGGGCAGGATCCCTGGTCCCATTGTGTCTTCTGCTTCCTCTGCCTTGGGGCCAGCTTATGAAAGCTGCCGAGCCCGGGCTGGGGACCTGACTTGGCTTGCCTCTTTGCCCAGGTAGACATGTTCTCCTATGGAATGGTGCTCTACGAGTTGCTGTCGGGACAGCGGCCAGCGCTGGGCCAACACCAGCTTCAGATTGCCAAGAAGCTGTCCAAGGGCATCCGCCCTATCCTGGGACAGCCGGAGGAAGTGCAGTTCCATCGGCTGCAGGCACTCATGATGGAGTGCTGGGACACGAAGCCTGAGAAGGTACCTGATGGCCCAGGGCCTGGGGGCCCCTCCCGGCCCCCCCCCCCCCCCCACCGTGGAGGCTCTGGATCTCCAGAACCCACGTGTATGTCTACTTGTGCATCCTTTGCTAAGGGTCTAGATGAAATGGGGGCAACCCTTGTCCGCTCCCCTCTTCTAGAAAGAGATAGGCCCCGTTCCTCATACATCCTGCTTATTTTCTCTGCGTGCGTGTCACTCTCGGGAAAAATGAGCTTTCCTTTCCTCTCCTGCCCCTGTGTCACACCAGCAGGCACACAGAATGTCGCAACCCCTTTATGGCAGCACATGCACCGTGCAAGAGCAGAGCGAGTGCATGTATCTCTTTGTAGGGTAACGGGGAGCGGGTTTGCTCATGAGAGCAGAAGTCCCAATATTTTAAATCTTAGCTGTTTGGGGCAAGAGGCCAGGGGTTTCAAGGTTAAAATGCATTTAACAGATTAGACGGTATGGATTTGATGTATTGGGAGTCAAATAAGGTCTGAGAAAAATTCTCCGCAAGATCGTACGTCCGCGGGCATGGGGGTTGGAATATTGGAGTTTAAGCTGACGGGACCACCTGAGTTCAAGTTGCTGTGGAAAGTGAGGACCCAGGCCGTCAGGGACTCTGGCACCTGAAGTTGTCTTGGCCTCTCGCTCTGAGCAGTTTCTAGTCCCTCCTCCATTGTTCAAGACCATCGGTTTCATGGGCAGCGTCGGCGTCACGGGCCATGACCCTTGTTCACGGCTCCGGTGGCCTCTTCTCCCTCAGCGACCGCTGGCCCTGTCAGTGGTGAGCCAGATGAAGGACCCGACATTTGCCACGTTCATGTACCAGCTGCCCTGTGGGAAGCAGACCGCCTTCTTCTCCTCCCAAGGCCAGGAGTACATGGTGGTGTTCTGGGATGGAAAAGAGGAATCCAGGTAATGTCCTGAGGCTGGCCGCACCCTGCTAGTATGGGGGGGAGGCGACTGTGGAATTGGGGAGCTGTCAGCGATGACCGTAGTGAGAGCAGTCTAGCGGGCAGTGGGTTGAAAGCCTGGTGGAGTTCGCTCCAGGGCGAAAACCTAGTCCGCAGGAATAGATAGGCAGGTAGGCATTTGTGGTTAAGAGGCGCAAAGAGAAGGCGGGGTCTGCCGGGGTGTGTGGGGTCAACAGAGGGCTTTGCTCTTTGCACTTGTTTTTTCCTTCTTCATCCCCCTCCCTTATTTCATGCATCCCCCACCCCCGCCCCCCTCCCCTCTGGCGACCAACCACCAGTTTGTTCTCTGTGTTGAAGAGTCTGTTTCTGTTTTATTTTTTCTTCTGTTTTTTAGATTCCACACGTAATTGAAATCATATGATGCTTGGCTTTCTCTGACTTATTTCACTTAGCAGACTACCCCCAGGTCCAGCCGTGTTGTTGCAAAGGCCAAGATGTCGTTCTTTTTTTCTGGCCGAGTAATATTCCGTGTGTGTGTGTGCGTGTGTGTGTGTGTGTGTGTGTGTGTGTGTGTACCACATCTCTATCCATGCGTCTGGATGGACACTTAGTTGCTTCCATATTTGGCTACTGTAAATAATGCTGCAATAAACATAGGGATGCACATATCTTATTTTTTTTAACTTATTTGAGAGAGAGCGCATGCACCAACAGGACTGTGGGGGGCAGAGGAAAAGGCAGAGGGAGAAAGAAGACTCCCCGCTGAGCAGGGAGCCTGATTCAGGGTTCGATCCCAGGACCCTGGGATCATGACCTGATCCAAAGGCAGACGCTTAACTGACTGAGCCACCCAGGTTCCCTGTGAAGCATTTATCTTTTCAAATTAGCGTTTCCATTTTCTTCAGGTAAATACCCAGAAGTGGAGCTACTGGATCATATGCCATTTCTATTTTTAATATTTTGAGGAACCTCCATACTGTTTTTCCAGAGTGGCCACCCCAGTTCATATCCCCACCAACAGTGCCCGAGGGTTCCCTTTTCTCTGCAGCCTCTCCGACACTTGTTCGATCTTGTCCTTTTGATACTGGCCCTTCCAATAGGCATGAGGTGATCTCTCATCCTGGGTTTGATTTGCATTCCCCTGATGATCAGTGATGTTGAGCATCTTTTCATGTGTCTGTTGGCCCCCTGGATGTCTTCTTTGAAAAAAAAAATCTCTATTGGGGTCCTCTGCTCATTTTTAAATCTGATTGTTTGTTTTCTTGGTGCGGAGTTATATAAGATCTTTATGTATTTTAGATGTTAACCTCTTATCAGATTTATCATTTGCAAATATCTCCCATTCAGGAGCTAGCCCTTTCGTTTTGCTAATAGTTTCCTTCACTGCGCAAAAGCTTTTTAGTTTGATGTGGTCCCAGTTGTTTATTTTTGCTTTTGTTGCCCTGGCCTCAGGAGACAGGTCCAAAAAATGTTGCTAAGATTCATGTCCCAGGGTTCACTGCCTCTGTTTTCTTTTAGAAGTTTTATGGTTTCAGGTTTCACCTTTAGGTCTTTGAGTTTATTTTGTGTACTGTGTAAGAAAGTGGCCCAGTTTCATTTTTTTGTATGTGCCTGTCAAGTGTTTCCGATACTATTGATTGAAGAAACCGTCTTTCTGCCTGTTGTGTGTTCTTGCCTCCTTTGTTGTAGATGAATTGACCACATCATAAGTGTGGGTTTATTTCTATTCTGTTTTGTTGATCTTAGTGTCTTTTTGTGCCCTTACCATCCTGTTTTGCACTACTTCTTTGTCGTGTAGTTCAAAATCAGGGACCGTGACGTTTCCAGCTTTAGTCTTCTGTCTCAAGATCTCTTTGGCTTTTTCTAGTCTTTTGTGGTTCCGTACAAATTTTAAGGTTATTTGTTCTCATTCTATGAAAAATGCTGATGCTCTTTTGATAGGGATTGCATTGACTCTGTAGATGGCTTTGGGTAGTGTAGACATTTGAACAATATTGACTCAAACAGTCCATGAGCACGTGTCCCTTTATTTGGGTCCTCTTCCATTTGTTTTATCCACGTCTCAAGTGTTCAGAGTACAAGTATTTCACCCCCGGGATTAACTGTATTCCTAGATATTTTATTCTTTTTGCTGCAACTGTAAATGAAATTCTATCCTTAATGTATCTTTCTGCTAGTGTGGAGAAACAGGACAGATGCCCGGATATTAATTTTGTACCCTGCAACTTTACTGAGGTCATCTATTAGTTGTGATAATTCTCCCATCCTGGGAGGACTTCGTTTTAAGATGGGTGCTGTTTGCAGCTTGATGGCAGAAGGAGCAAATGATGCCGGGGGTCGGGGAGAGAGGACGGCGACTGGGGTGGAGCTGCTGAGTAGTGAGTGGGGGACCCAGCGCCAAGCAGGATGGGTGCCCTTACGGAAGAATTTGTAGGCCTTCCCTTCCAGTCGTATCTCTTTCTCAGCGAAGCGGCTGGAAGGACAAAAGCATCGGGAGAGGTTTTGAATATTCAGGAAGAAGATGACGTGTGACATGAGCACGGGCGCATGGGGCCGGGATGGTTACAGGGCAGCCCCGAGACCCGCTGGAGGTTGGAGGTCATGTGTTGGCAATGAGGCTTATCCACAGGGTTATGTGCTCCCAGCATGCTTTGCTGCCCCCAGATTGCAAGCTAGGCAACAATTGGTTTTAAGCGGAGTTGGGGTTTTGGCAGGAGGGAGAGAAGGGCATGGACAGTGGGGGTATTTTCAAGAGGGTCGTGATAGAGATGGGCCATAAAATGGATAAGGAACAATGGAAAGTACCAGAGAGTCCTAGATCTTAGCAGAATGTAAACAAAACCAAAAACCTTGCGATGAGTTATGGTAGTAAGTGGAACATTCTGGAAAACTCAGGGGTAGAAGTCAGGAAATAGATCCTTGACCCTGAGTGGGTGGGCAGGGTGCAAATATTAGTAAAGACGGGATCCAGCATGCAGCTTTGGGAGAGGGTGGCTGGGGTAAAGTGAGAGTAAGATCACTGGGAAACGAACAGGAGGTCACAGGACCAAGATGCAAGGGTCTTGGAAAGATCGACTCTGCAGTCTCCAAAAACCCACCATCTGGTGTGAGATCCTTCAGTCCTGGCCAGGGTATGAGGTCTCTCCCACCCCCTGGCTGGAGATCTTTAGAGTCACGAGAGCATTTCATAGCCTGAACAGTCTTCTAACCTCATGGCAAGCATTGACAGGTGCTACAATCGAATAAGGATTAAATAAAGTGGAGCTCGAAACACAATGAGACAAATGGAAGGAACTTTGCCATTTTCCCAAGGTCAGTCCAGTTGATGTTTGTGCCACGTTCAATGCCACAGGGACTGAGTGCTCTGACACAACACATGCTCTAAGAAACCATGCCCTAAAGAAATATGTATATTGGTTCATGTGCATATTTATTAATTTTTACTAATATTTATATATGTAAATATATATTTTTTCAGTAATTACCTCACTGGGCATTACACATTGTGATGTTCGACATGCAAAGTATGAAAGATAGGTTAAATTAAAAAAAAGAACAGTACTTCTGAATTTAAATTTTTGGATTCATGATAGATTTTATCTTTAAGAAAAATAAACTCATGTTTCCTAGCCCTGCCCATTGAAAAGGCCTAACAGTAATGACTGCCTACCAGTGATGACCCCCAGGACCCAGATGGTGGGTCTAAGCACCCTAGTACTTAGTACTCTTAGTACCATAGGGAACCAGGGCTTATTTGAGAGGTTGGCTGACCCCAGGTCTGGGACAGAAAGATGGCTGGAACATCTGACACACCAGAATCAAGGATGCCATCAGATACTTGTTAGGGTCAATTGAAGGGATTTAGGAGTCAACCCAGAGAGGTTCCTACTGGCCAAGGATAGGGCAGTTGGCCATTATTAAGCAGAATTGCAGTGGGTTGAGACACATCAAATTTTTTAATTCATGCATTTCTAATGTTATTTAATAAAAAACAAACTGGGGAGCCTGGGTGGCTCAGTCAGTTAAGTGTCCAGCTCTCGATTTCAACTCAGGTCATGACCTCGGGGTCTTGAGATCAAGCCCCGCATCGGGCTTCATGGTCCATAGGGAGCCTGCCTAGAACTCTCTTTCTCTCTCCCTCTGCCCCTCCCCCTGCTCATGCTCTCTAAATAAAGTCTTAAAAACAAATAAAAACCCCTCATTGATGACCATTGGAGGCTCCGACCCATTATTTTGAGAACTAGTATATTCAGAAAGAATCAAGGTTTTATTCTGCCTTTCCAATGTGAACTCTACTCCAAGGAAGCAAAAGAGAGACAAGGAGGACGTTTCTCTTTTTAGAATAAATGAAGCTAATAGATAAAGAAGGAATGCCAGAAACATAATGTCGGCCTTTTGCAATCTCTGTTGAAATAATGGATAAGGCAGTGATCATTCAAGAGTCACAAAAAGGAGTGAAAACAGGACATTCCCAATAGAAATCCACACCCCCAAGGAGGAAATGTTCTTGCCTAAAACAACAACAACAACAAAAAAAAAGAACAAAACAGAATCTGATCAAGACTCGAGATCTGGGGGCCAGGGGGGAGACAGATGATGCCCCAGGGATGTGGGGGCTTCACGGGACACCCCTGAATCCTCAGCATGTAACCTGCCAGAGAACAGAGGGAAAGGGGAGGAGGAAGCCCATCTACAGACTGAGAGACATAAGTGGGCAAAAGATGTGTGTGACCTGGGTAAATAACTTCAGTCCCCACTTCAGACAGTGAGGACACTGGACACCCACGGGGGACAGTGGGGAGACAGAAATGCTAGGGGCAGGTCGGTTCAACGGGCAAACAGCAGGTCTCATGAATAACAGCTTATTAGTTCTCAGAGCACTCGTGTTGGGGGACGTGTTTCGAGGACTGCCAGCTTACTCTGAAATGCACCCATCTGTCTTTAGCCTTGACTTTGTCTACTCTGATATTGAGGGGCTCCCCTGTTTCTGGGGTGAGGCAGGTATGGCCAATGGGAGGGGTGGAGATGTGGCCCCCTGTGCCCCTTCTGCACACCGGGGGGTCAACTTCTCAGACCCTCCACCGTCAAAGACAGAAGAGAGTCTTCCTTCCCATTGGGAATGCCCTCTCACGGCCCGAACATTCAAGCAAGGGAGGCAGAATCCACCTGCACTCGGTGCCGTGGACCGTCCTTGATTCTCTCAGAATGTGGCCAAATTCAACCCCGGGTTCGAGGGGCTGGACGAGGCAGCTGACAACCTCCCCCAGGGCTGCTCAGGCCAAGCCAAGGGAAGGGAGGCAGCCCCCGGCCAGCGTGCCCTGACCTCACGATTGTCACCGGCTCTAGGAACTACACGGTGGTGAACACGGAGAAGGGCCTTATGGAAGTGCAGCGGATGAGCTGTGCGGGAATGAAGCTAAGCTGCCAGCTCAAGGTCCAGAACTCTCTGTGGACAGCCACCGAGGTAGGTGCCCCCGCACAGGGCTCTCATGGAGCCGGGCAACAAAGGGCACAGTCCATGCCGTGTTGGGGGGCAATTTAGCAAATAGGAATACAGGATGCCCGGGTATGCGGGATTACCAGATAACCCCAGCCTGAACGTATGAAACCCCCAGAGCAGTGCCAGCGGCCCTGGGAAGAAGCAGCAGCATGTCACCAAGGGCAACGACCTGCCTTGTCCCTCGTGAGTGAACCGGGCTCAGTGGAGAGAAGTCTTAGGTGCGGGATCCCCGCTGAAGGAGAACACCATTAGGCTGGTGAAGCCACTGGGTTTCTCATAACACTGCCAGCTCTCCCCAGCGAATCCACTCAGCCCGGAAAGGCATTTTGCCTTCACATGAGGGAAGTCAGTGGAAATCCAAAGAGGCAGGCCCCAGTCAATGCTCTGAAGCTCCGAGTGGTGGGGGGCGGGGCTAGGGGCGGGACTAGGGGCGGGGCATTGGTGCCTCCCGCCCAGAGGCTCAGAGGAGGGTAGACACGTGTCTGTAAGAATGCTCATCCCCTGTAACTCCCAGTAGTGAAAACCTGGGAACAGACTGAGCTCTGACAGCAAGTTAGGCTGTGGCCCGCCCTGGGCGATGGGCAGCGCGGAGGTGCTCCAACACGGTTCCCTCACGGGCTCACACACGCTTCCCTCCACCTGCCGTGCGTCCTCACCGGAAAGGTGAGGAAATAGCGCAGTCAGGCCGTCCCACTTTGACCAGGAACATGGAGACACACACACCAACACCCAGGGGATACAGAGTCTGGGCTCCAAGTCCCCAAGGAGGTTTTCTCCAAGTAACGGGGTAGGGGCGATTTTATGTTTCTTCTTTAAACTCCTCTGTTATTTTCAACATCTCTACAAAGCATAGGAATATCCAACCAACCAACCAGAAAGGCGCAACAGGTGTTGCTTCCTAAGGCACAAAGGGATTCCCAAGGCAGAAGGGACCCTGAGAGAAAATGGCAGGCATGTTCCGACCAGGGTCTCACGTTGGCTCGTCTGCCTTTGCAGGACCAGAAGATCTACATCTATAGCCTCAAGGGCATGTGCCCCTTAAACACACCCCAGCGGGCTTTGGATACCCCGGCAGTCGTCACCTGCTTGTTGGCAGTGCCTGTTATTAAAAAGGTGAGGTCGGGCGGCGGAGATGGATCCCCTTCCATTGAGGTGCCCTCTCCCTTGACTTGGGGCAGGGGGTGTTAGGAGCGGGAGCGAAGCCAGTCCCCCGAGCCCGGGGCAGGTCCCAGCCAGCCTCAGAGAGACAAGCCATCATTAGTGCCTTTTCAGGAGCCCGTGGAATTCACAAAGCAGAACTCGGGCCTGAGGGCAAAGCTTGCATTTCACCTGCAGCGGGAGGGGTGAGTGGCTTTGGTGGAATCTGGTCCCAGATTCGGGTGAGGCGCTTTTGGGGTACAAATGGTATAAAGAGCCACTGAGTGTGTGCCTTCCCCTTCCAGCAGCAGTGGCTCCCCAGAGCCACGCAACAGGTGCCGGCAGCCCTGCCCACACCCCTGGGGAGTAGCCGACTCCGCCTGCCTCTGCAGTGCCCATGGTCAACCCTAGAACGTGGGTCCCTCTTTGTCCACGTCCTCGACCTTCCGGCCCCCTCCTCTCTGAAATGGAGCCTCAGGTGCTCCGGCACCCCTGCTGGGCGGGCGAGCCTCCCCCGGTCGGCCGCTCACTCCCCACCCCATCCAGCACCGCACTCTGGGGGGACCCTTCCTGCTAGGAACAGCCCTACCCGACGCACCTCTGCCACGCCACCTTTTATTCAGTTCTCAAGGTCGCGACCACCAAGCCTGCTCTGAGAAGCTGCCCCAGCCCAGCCCCAGCGCTTCGGTGGTGCCCCCTGGCTTCTCTGGCCACCGAATCCGGGCACTGCTCTTCTGCCTTTGCCCCTCCCTTCCCCCCACTTGTCCTCCTCCACTCCTCCGCAATGCTCAGGGAGTCATTATTGGTGCCATTGTCACTGGTGGTTAGTTAAAACGTGTTGGCTGTCACCATCCAATTTCAGTTTTCCCATCTGGAAAACGAGGATAAGAAGAGGTTGAAGAGGGTTCCCCGAGTGTAACGTACTCAAAGTCCTGGACCCACGCACTTGGGTAAATGCGAGAGCATGATTATTACTTCCTGACAGTCGTGAAATACCTACACTCTTCGCCCTACTACTGTTTAGTTCTTTAAAAAAAAAAAAGTCTGAAATCAACTCTAGCGTCATTTACGACCGTGCCCCATGGGCGAGGCTGGGCAGCTCGGGACCCAGTCTGCCCCAGAGCCCAGGAGAACATGACACAAAGCGTTATTTAAGGCCCCTGCTGGCCAGAGCCCCCGAGCCAAGGCACCACCACCCGCACGACCAGGGGGAATAAAGCCGGCTCTGTGCGGAGCCTCCCTGTCAGCGCGCCTGCCCCTCGGAGGCCGTGCTGCCCCGTGGCCGCGACGGCAGGCCCCTGCATTCTTGCACGCGCACGTTCACACCCAGCCGGGCCGTGGGGCTCACTGCCCTGACTGGGGCCCCGAGCCGGGATTCAGATAGAGACGCTGCTTCTGTTTGCTTTGGCTGCCTTCTTCCCTAAAACTCTGAGGATGGATTTTGATAAATGTTCTTAGGGCTCATCGACCTTGCCGTTGAGCTCTTGTTACCTTGGACAGCCTGACCTCCCCAGTTCCCGGGTAGCTCCGAGTCCCAGAAAGGGGGCTTTCTGCCGCCCACCCACGCTGGCACGAAGCCCGGGTCCCCGCTCTGTGGTGGCTTCTGCTCAGTTCTCCTGAACTCCTCCCATCCCACCTCGGCCCTCACCAGGCATCCGGACTTTGCAGCTGCCCTCTGTTCCCGGCTCTGCAGAGATGCTCCAGGGAGGCCTCGGGTGGGCCCAGCATCCAGCACTCTCCCTGCACCTTCGCCTAGAGAAGATGGCACGCTTCACTGCGCGCGCACAGGGCCACCTCAGGACCTTAGCACAGCCGTCTAGGCATTTCAGGATAGGTGTAGGAAGTGGGGAGTGCAGGCACAGGGTTCAAGAAGCACCTCCACGAGAGGGTTGAGCTGGAGGCGATTTCTTCAAGGATAGGCTCAGCAAGCACACATCGTCCGCGGGTGCAGCATGGCAGGTGGAGTCACGGAGGTGGCGGAGACCCAGCCCTTCCGTGTGGCGGGCCCGCAGTCAGGCGGCAGTGGCGGCGGGTGCGCGGAGCCTGCTGTCATGGAGCCCCCGTCCAGTGGGGGCAGCCGGCAAGAGGTGGCAAGCACACCCATACGCTGCCCAAGACTGCTGTCAAGTCGTTAGCAAGCAGAGCTCACGGGAAGGAGGGAACCACGTCCTGCCTCTCGAGGAGGAGGCCTGCGTGACCCGCAGGAGAAGGCAGCCGCCTCCCGCTCACACTGCCGGAAACCGGCCTGAGTGCCTGCGGGCCACGCGGATCAGGACACACGCGCCCCTTCCCCAGGTGCTGGGGGTCACACTCTTCCCCAGCCCGCTCCTCTCCTGCTCCTGCTCGCGGCGGGGAGGGTGAGCGTGGCTCTTCTGGGCCTGAGTTGCGCCTGCTTTGGGACCACGCCCAGACGGTCCTGCTGGCGGCCCCCGCCTTTCTGGGAACGCCAGGGCTCTGGGGGTGCTGGGGCTGGTGCGGAGAGGAGTCTTGTGCCCACTCCGCTTCTCTCCCGGCCTGCGGGAGACTCACAGGCAGTCCCGTCTTCTCCTCGCAGAATTCCTACCTGGTGCTGGCAGGCCTGGATGACGGGCTCGTGGCTGTGTTTCCCGTGGTGCGGGGTGCCCCGGACAACAGCTGCTCCTACCTGTGCTCACACACGGCCAACAGGTCCAAGTTTAGCATCCCCGATGAAGACACGCGCCAGAATCCCTACCCCGTGAAGGCCATGGAGGTGGTCAACAGCGGCTCCGAGGTCTGGTACAGCAACGGGCCGGGCCTGCTGGTCATCGACTGTGCGGCCCTGGACATCACCAGGAGGCTGGAGCCCTACTCGGCCCCTTCGGTGGTCACCTCGGTCGTGTGCAGCTCCGAGTGCCGCGGGGAGGAGGTCGTCTGGTGCCTGGACGACAGGGCCAACTCGCTGGTGATGTACCACGCGGCCACCTACCAGCTGTGCGCCCGGTACTTCTGCGGGGACCCCAGCCCGCTCAGAGACATGTTTCCCGTGCGCCCCCTGGGGCCGGAGTCCCCGGGCGACCACGCGACCGGCTCCAAAGAGCCCAAGGGGGACTCCATCGCCGACGTGAGCATCATGTACAGCGAGGAGCTGGGCACGCAGATCCTGACGCACCAGGACTCGCTGACCGACTACTGTTCCATGTCTTCCTACTCCTCATCCTCTCCCCACCGGGCCCCCGCGTCCTCCTCCAGCCTGCCCTGCTCCCCGGCCAGCTCCTCCAGCGTGCCTTTCTCCACCGACTGCGAGGACTCCGACCGGCTTCACGAGCCCGCCGCGGGCTCCGACAGGTCTGAGCACGACCTGACGCCCGTGGACGGGGAGGCCTTCAGCCAGCACCTGCAGGCCGTGAGGATCCTCGCCGTGAAAGACGTCATCTGGGTGCCCAGGTACGTTTCCCCTCGAGGGGGGCACGCTCCCGTGCTGCCCACCGGAGCTTGCCGGGCCCACCAGTCTCCTCCTGTCCTAGAGCCCAGAGGGGTCTCTTTAGGAAACCCGAGAAGGGCCCCCCCGAGTGCTCATCTGACCCCCCTCCCGGGACCGCAAGACAGAGCCCGGGTCAGCGGCGATTCGATTTCCCGCTGGGAAAACCCTCCGGGGCCCAGCTGCGGTGCCCTCTCGGAAACCCAACCCGTTCTCGCAGAGACCGTGCGTTTGTTGCCTTGCCTCCGTGCACGCCGGCTCCGTTTCGCCCCCAGAGCATGGCCCTGGACAAAACGCTTCCCCTTCTGGGGTTTGGTTTCGCAGGCGCGGCGGCGATGTTATTGTCATCGGCCTGGAGAAGGACGCCGGCGGCCAGCGGGGCCGCGTCATCGCCGTCTTAAAAGCCCGGGAGCTGACTCCGCGTGGGTAAGCCTGAGGGCGCCTCCTTTAGGCCCCCAAGCTGTGGTGTGGGGAATCGAGGCCCCTCCGCCAGCCCCCCCGTACACACACGGTGGCTTCTCGCCCTCCTGTCCTCCGCCAGTCAATGCCACGGTGGCCAGAAGGCAGAGAAGGAACAAGATGAAGCCCTCCAGGCAAGCTCAGCAAAAACCAGCTGAACCAGGCATCAGCCCCAGGTCATGGCTGGCTATTTCCAGGGTTCCCACTGCCCCTGCCGACCAAGTGTCCTGCCTGGGGTCTATGTCTCCACGGCCGGAGTTCAGCTGCCATTGAAACGGGAAGCCGGGTGATTCACCGTCCTTCTCACCAGGCAGGGGTGCCCTTCCTGGGGTCTCCACCTGCCCAGAGAGCCCCTGGGGGAGCCACAGGCCTGGCACGCACCACCCCTCCCCGTGCCCAGGCCCGGGCTGTGCCGTGGCTCCATACCCATCTGTCGGGGGAGGGGTGGGGGGGCCTACCAGGAGGCAGGCCAGACTCCACTGTGAGGGTCATGCTGGGGCAAGACAGCCTATCTGGATGCAGTGTGCTGGCTGTGGGTGTGCAGGCTGGCACTGGCTGGTGTCCCCAGAGTCCCCCGCCAGCCGGCAGTATCCACGCCCCACTACGGAGCCCCAACCTGCAAATCTCCTTTATGGAGAAATCCCATTCAGCCTATTTGCCCCAGACTATTTGCACCGTTGTCCTCAATGGTGAAAGGGGAAACGTTTATGGCAGGTCCCCTCCCTTGCCTGAAAGTACCGAGCATTCTCAAGGAGTCACCAGATCCATTCACCCCCGTCTGCCAGTGATTCCAGAAACAAGAGCTGGGGTGTGTTGTGTTGTGTTTTTTGCTGAGTCCCAGATGAGTTTGTGGGCTCAAGTAGTTATCAGATCACAGGTCCGGGGGGTGGAGGGGCTTCTGGGGAGGCAGGCAAATCTGTAGATCCCAGGCCTGTGGACCTCAGCTCGCCCATCCTTAGTGTCCCTAAGTTTTTCACTGGTGGTGTTTTTCCTATGCAGCCCCTAAAGGCAGGTTTACCAGGAGCCAGGCACACTCTCTGTAGGGAGAAAGCAGCCCAGGCGGCCAGCTGACACGAGGGCTGTAGCCCCATCCCACCAGCTTTTTGCCACGCGTCTGAGATATTGATCCCCTCGGAAAATAGCTAGTGAGTGCCCGCAGCGTGCAAGGCCTTGGGAAGGCCAGAGGCCCTGCACGTCGTACAGGTTTGCACGCTGGCCACAGGGCGAGGGGCGGTGAGCGCCAGGATGTGGGCTGCCCGGTCCAGCCGAGGCCCAGCAGGAAACCTGTGGTGTGTGCACAGATCGGCAAGACAGTTCACAGCCTGCAAAAACAAATGCCTAGGGTTAGGGCATGTTGGCTCGGGTTTCCATCAGTTATGCCGCCTTGCATTTCCTAAGCACTGGGAACTTAGCGTGGGAGGAAGAGCTGGGCCTTGAGCTGACAGCAGGGGGAACCAAGTCAGTGCTTCAAATCCGTTAGGGTCTGTTGAGAAGCAGCAGGCATCTCCAGTTGATGGTGCTTTCTGGACACTTGGGAGTCTGGGTCCAGTGATGGAGGCTACCTGCTCTCTGTGGCCTTCCTTGGAGTGAGTCCCTTACAGATGGCCCCCATGCACACAAAGGGATGCCCGAGGCTCTTCTTTACTTAGGAAGCCTCCGCCCACGGGCTGGACCCCCTGGCTGGGAATGTCCAGATGCCCCCTCCCCAGCTGGGCTCCCAAGAAGATGCACGCTGAGGGTCCTGGCCCCAACCAAGTGGGGTCCCCTGTAGGTTTTCTCAGACCCCTCCTTTCTCCGTAGGGTGCTTGTGGACGCGGCCGTGGTGGCGAAGGACACAGTCGTGTGCGGCTTCGAGAACGAAAACACGGAGTGGTGCCTGGCTGTTTGGAGGGGCTGGGGCACCAGGGAGTTTGACATTTTCTACCAGTCCTATGAGGAGCTGGGCAGGCTGGAGGCTTGCACGCGCAAGAGGAGGTGATTCCTATGGAATGACAGTCGCGGAGACCTGGCTGCCCCGGGGCCAGCGGCTTGACCCCTCCACCTGCCGCCCGCTGCGCCCTGAGGACCCAGAACACCAACTGGGTTTGCCCCTGAACCATTTGCTGCTAGAAGTGCTGAGAAGTTACCACCCTGGTGGTGGTCTGGGGGGCTCCCCTGCTCCCCAGGGCAGAGTTAGCTGCCTACCTCCATTCTCCCATTACCGGTTTTACAACCCAAGAGAAGATGTGTGGGGCCCGGTTGGGAACAACCCCCCTGCCTCCTCCATCGACGTCCAGGAGCTGGGGAGGGAGATCCCGCTCTGACCTGGATCACACAAAGCGGGGCTGGGACTTCCCGTTTCCCTCCCCGGGTCTGGGATGAAATTACACTAGAGGATCTGCGCTGGGAAGCAGTTCGGGGCAGGGGCGGGAGGGGGCCATGACCTCTGCCCCTTCCCCCAGTGGCCTCCAGGCTCTCAGCCCATTTCACAAGCCCCCGGGGCCCCGGGGCCCCCTGCTTGGGCACGCTGAGATCAGATGTCTCCCCGCTCAGGCAAGTCTCTGTGTGAGAAGCCCTCAGAAGGACCCTCGGGGAGGAGCTCTGCCCAATCTGGGGGAATGAATGAGTTCCTTTAAGTGACACAGCCGGGAAGCCAAGAGCTCGCGCAGGGCCCAGAGCACCGAGGCGGCCCCTACATTCTTCTCCTGCCGACAAAAGGCAGGGGAAACCCAATCAGCGGGACTTAAGAAAGGGCCGTGTGTTTATAGCTTCATAAAGTAAACTTGGATGCAGCTCAAGCACAAGCCCTGTTTGTTTGCACATCATAATCTTGTTTATCACTTTAACAAATTAAGTAATAGCTCAGTGGTTAGGCCCCGATTGTGAAATCACCTCGTTCGGGGCTTCTACCACATTGTGCATTACATTATTGGCTCAGCACGCCTGGACAGCAAAGTCTAAGGAGCGAAATTGTTAATGGGGGATTTATGGGTCTGAGAGCCACCGTTTGTATAAATCAATGCACACGAACCATGTGGCTCCCGGGGTAATCGTCTGAGGCTGAAGAACCTCTCGAATGACGGTGTGAACATGAGAGCATCCTCCGGTTCGAGTTGTTGACCTTTTCCAGAAATTAAGTTATACAGATCAAACTTAAGATCGGCTGGGATATGCGGGCAAAGGTGGTTCCTTTTATCTGAAAATAAACCGGTTCTCTTGAGAACGATGTCACAGCCTCTGTCTGTAGAATGTATAGGAAGGACCCAGGCCTCCTTGCTGCTGGGGTGGAATGGGCAGCCCCCCTCCCCCCGCCCGCGGCTGCCCCCCATGCAGGCAGCCTCATAGCAGTTTCCATGAGCTCAGACAGCCGCTGCGTTAGCCTCAGCCTCCCCACTTCCTTTCGCTGGCCTGGGCATCGAGTCCAAGAAGGACTGTGGGTTTGTGCCTCCCACCCACGTATCCGCCACATCCTTCTGTGGACTCTCAGCTGGGCTTCCGTGTGCACCGCTCTCCTTCCCTTGCCGTCCTGGCACCCCACAGCTGCCCAGCTGCCCCCCCAAACGCAAACCAGTTCCCCTCCTTCCCCTGCCCCCATCCCGTGCTCTACCCCCTGCAGCCAGACTGCTAGGCCGATGCTCAGGGCCTCCATGATCCAGTCCTAACCCACCTTTCTGACCTGGCCTTCTCCCAGCCCGAGGCCCAGGCTGCTGCAAGGAGAGGCCGGGCGTTTAGCCTCACAGAGACGGCCTAGGGCACCTCTGCACAAAAGTTCGAAACTGTGCAGGAAATGGTTTCACTACATAAAAATCAGAAACTTAAACAGAAAAACTACCACAGAGTCAAGATAGGCAACTGTGAAAAAAAATGTTGGTAACAAATGAGAGATAACTAGCTAATTTATCTTATACACAAAGTTCGTACTTGTTGATAAGAAAGAGAAAACACAAAAGGAAAACAGGTAGAGGACATAAATAGCACTCAGCTGACCCCAACAGTTAGGACGTAGTCATGAGGACAACAACAAAATGTCATTTACTGTCCTCATGTTGGCATTCCTGTGGGGATCCAAGGGTGCCACGTTGGGAGGTCGACACGTACAAAGGCCCTGTGGCATGAATCTCCATCAAAGCTACTGGTAGTTTTAAGCAGGGATGTCTGGTGACCTAACTGTCTTTAACACTTTGCCGAGTGGAAAGCAGGCTAAAGGGGAGCTAATCAGCAGCTGGACCCCCCCTTAGAGGGCATTTCGGCCATCCCCATCAAAATTTCAAAAGCACGTACCCTTTGGCCTACCAGTCCCACTTCAGCATTTGATCCAGAACCTTCCATGAAAGGGCCCAATGCTCCAGAACAAGAGTGTCATTGCAGCATTGCCTGTAGTGGCCCCAAACAGGAGACGACCTAGACCTCTAGCAGAAAGAAAGTCGGAAATGCCTGACCCTCCAACCCTGCCATGCTCTGCAGCCGGTCAGGGAAGGGGGCGGTGCCAGTGGCCCTGCTCCGCCATGTTCTCCGGGGTATCATCAATGCATTGTTTTCCTAAAAAGCAATACATACATCACAGTGTGGTGTGTATAGAGTTACTATTTGGGTAAAAAAATGTTGTACAGCTCCACGAGCACGCACAAGGGAAATATTCCGAAGGGTGCCCAAGAATCTGGTAGACGTTGGCTGCCCCTGGGGAGGGGAGTTGAGGGCTGGCATCGAGCAGGAGGTCCTCAGCTTCTGTTTTAGACTCTCTTCACTGCACTGTTTAAATTATAGATAAGCCTTTCTGTGACAGTAAGCCAGGCTGGGAGGGCCTTCCCCCTGGGTCCCAGGAAGGACATGCCTCGACCTTAATGTCCAGAGTCATGGGAAGTCCCCATGGAGGGTATCAGGTCCCAGGGGCAGGGCCAATAATCTGTCACATCCTTCTGACCTCATGGCTTGGCAGCTTGGCTCAAGCAGAAACCACGCCCCCTCACCAAGCTGTCTTTGGGGTGTAGGCAGAGAGTCCCAGGCTGAGGAGGACAGGTGGGAGGGCCTGGGGTCAGTTGATAGAGGCTGATGGACTCTGCCCTTGATCTGCCTTTGCCCTAGTGTTGTGGTCAGGTGCAGCCCAGCTGCAGGGTCAGCCCCCAACAGATGAGCACCCAGCCTCCCCCAACCTCCCACCACCACCCTGCATCAGGGAAAGCAGTAGCCTTTCTGATGACCAGTCATCAGGCTCCGAGAAGACTCGGAGTCTTCTTTGCAATGACCCTACCTGGGGGTGCCCTAGACCCCACCTCCCTGCACAGCGCCTCAGACAATGGGAATGGGTCTTGCTTTCCCTGCTGTGCCTCTTGCAGAAAGTATCTGCTGACTCCCCAAGGAGGCATGGGACCGCAGAGCCCCCCCTCCACCAAGGCTACAGAAAAACAGTATCGTGAACCATCCCTCTAGAAGCCAGCAGACCAATGTCCCAGAAGAAGCCACAGTTTCTGACACAGTTTCAAATCCTCTGCCACCCTGAGCGCCCAGTAGTATTTCCCATCCTGGGCAGAATGGAGCAGCCTTGAAGGAAATAGGGGGTAGGGAGGTGGGGAGAAGTTAGTTAAAATAGCACTTAGAGAACCACTGGCAGAAACTGCTCAGTAATAGACCCTGCTTTTGTTGGCACATCGTTTGTCAGCCTCCCCTACAGGGAGGGGTGGGCCAGGGACAGAGCTCAGCTGGGGATTATGTGGAGATAGCTGAGGAGGGCTTCAGGGAAGCACTATCAGAGGGTGGACTCAGTGGGAGCCCCTTCAGCCCTGCCCTTGCCTCCCTGGTCCTCAACAGAGTGTGAGGGCAGGGCCCTCTAGGGATGCCGAAAGACCTGGGGACAGCGATGGGGAGGCAGCCCACCATGCCAGCCTGGGATGCTGGCCTCCAGTCTCACCTCATTACCTCATGGACCAGGAAATCACTTCCTTGTTTAAACCAGTAGTTTCCAACTCGCCACTACCAACAGCCCAGTGCAATTCCTGAATGTTCAGGTACATTTTCCACTAGCACAACCCGAGCCCCAAGGCAAACAAGAGATGCTCTCAGGCTGGCCTTCACAAGTTTCTACTCAAGCTCAGGCAGAGGGACCAGAGCAATGATGAACTGGAACTTTCTGTGGCCAGAACTGCCCCAAGAGCTTACTTCTGCACCATGAGAGCTGGACATGGTCTGTAGTTCTTTTCCCTAGAAGAACCACAGTTACAAAGAGGTCCAAGTTTGCACCCTAGTCACCCAAAGGCCAGCTTTGATGTCCTGCAAGTTCAAACCCTTGACTCTGAACCAATTACCCCACCTCTGTGGCCCTGGTTTCTTCTTTGTGAAATGGCATGACAATTCTCACCCTGTCAGGATCAGGAGAGGCAGTGTACATGACGGCCCCAGCCCAGCCCCCTACCCGGGGCCAAGACGCCCTCCCCTGCCTCCCGGTCATGACCACCCTCTCCCCTGTCATTACGACCTAGGAAGGCTCAGAAACGCTTGGAAGAACTACAGCTATGAGTAAGAAGGGACAAGGAACCCAAGGCAGTAGATGTTGGATCTGTTTTATAGTGAGTACTCGGTTTTGCAAGAGATGTAGCATTTTATGTATGTTTTATCTGATTCTTAGGATGTTTAAAGCACTGCAGGTAATCTAATATTTTAGACCTCAATTACAGCAGCCAGCAAGAGAAGAAGAAAGGAACAAAGAAACTACAAAAAAGGCAGAAAACAGTTAATGAGTTGGCACAGGTAAGTCCTTATCAATAATTACTTTAAATATAAATAGATTAAATTCTCCAGTCAAAAGACAACAAATGAGTGAGTAGATAAAAAACAAGACCCAACTATGTGCTGTCTACAAGAGACTTTACTTCAACTTTAAGGACATGCGTAGGCTGAAAGTGAAGGGGTAGAAAGTGGTATTCATGCAAATGGAAACCCAAAGAGAGTAGAGGTAGCTAAACTTAGACACAATGGGCTTTGAGTCAAAAACTGTAACAAGAAACAAAGAAAGTCATTATATAGTGATAAAGAGCTCAAATCATTAAAAGGGTGTAACAATTATAAAAATACATGCACCCAATATCAGAACACCAAAGTAAATAAATATAAACATTTCTAAAAGGAGAAATAGATAAATATACACTAATAGTAGGGGATTTCAATACCCCCTTTTCAACAATGGACAGATCACCCAGACAGAAAGTCATTAAGGAAACATGGTTTTGAACTACACTTTGGAATAAATGGACCTCACAGACATACACAGACTATTTCATCCACCACCATCAGAATACACATTCTTCTCAAGTGCATACAGAACATTCTCCAGGATAGATCGTATGTTAGGTCACAAAATAAGTCATAAGAAATTTAAGATTAAAGTCATATCAGTATCTTTTCTGACCACAATAGTAAGAAACTAACATTAATATCAGGAAGAAAACTGGAAAAATTACAAATATATGGAAATTAAGCAAAATCACACCTGACCAACCACTGGATCAAAAAATAAATTGAGGGGCGCCTGGGTGGCTCAGTGGGTTAAAGCTTCTGCCTTCAGCTCAGGTCATGATCTCAGGGTCCTGGGATCGAGCCCCGCATCGGGCTCTCTGCTCAGCAGGGAGCCTGCTTCCCCCTCTCTCTCTGCCTGCCTCTCTGCCTACTTTTGATCTCTCTCTTTCTGCCAAATAAATAAAGAAAATCTTTAAAAAAAAGAAATTGAAAAAGAAATCAAAGAGTATCTTGAAACAAACAAAAATGGAAATACTACAAGCCAAAACTTACAGGACACAGCAAAAGCAATACTAAGGGAGAAGTTTACAGCGATAATGCTGACAATAAGGAAAAAAAAAAGATTTTAAATAAACAATGTAACTTTACACCTCAAAGAACTAGAAAAAGAATAAACTAGAAGATAAAGTTAGCATAAAGAAGGAAATAACAAAGATCAGAGCAGAAGTAAATGAAACAGAGACTAGAAAAACAGTAGAAAACATCAAAAAAGTGAACTTGCTTTTTGAAAAAATAAACAAAATTGGCCAACGTTTATCTAGACTAAGAAAAAATACTCAAATATATAAAATTAGAAACAAAAGGGTAGGTACAGATTACAGCTAATACCACAGAAATACAAAGGATTGTGAGAGCCTACAATGAGCAATTATACCCTAACAAATAGGATAACCTTGAAAAAAAATGCATAAATCCCTAGTAACATACAATCTACCAAGATGAATCATGAAGAAATAGAAAATCTGAACAGATCAATAATGGGTAGAGATTGAATCAGTAATCAAAAATCTCCCAACAAAGAAAAGTCATTCACTAGTGAATTCTACCAAACATTTAAAGAAGAATTAATACCAATCCTTCTCAAATTCTTCCAAAACATTCAGGAGAAGAGAGCACTTCCAAACTCACTTTATGAAGCCGGCAACGATCCTTATGCCAAAGCTAGAGAAGTACACTACAAGAAAATAACGTTACAGATCAGTATCTCTGGTGAACACAGCTGCAAAAATCCCCAACAAAACATAACAACCCTAATTTAAAAACACATTAAAGGGATCGTACACCACAGTCTAGTGGGATTTATTCCTGGGATGCAAGGATGTTTCAACATACGCAATGTCAATAGATCACATTTAACAGAAAAAACAACAAGTATCATATAATCTTCTCAATAGAAACATTTGACAAAATTGAGCATTCTTTCATGATAAAAAGATATTCTCAACAAATTAGACATATAAAGAATATACCTTAACATAATAAAGATCATGTATAAGCCCACAGCTAACATCATACTCAGTAGTGAAAAGCTAAAAACTTTTCTCAAAGACCACAAACAAAAGAAGGATCCCACTCTCACCACTTCTATCCAACATAGTATAGGAAATCCTAGCCAAAACAATTAGGCAAGAAAAATAAATAGATCCAAATAGAAAAGGAAGTAGTCAAATTGTCTTTGCAGATAAATGATGTTATATATAGAAAATCTTAAAGACTCCATATATAAACAAAAACTGTTAAAACTAACAAATTCATTAATATTTTAAGATACAAAATCAACATGCAAATATCAGTTGTGTTTCTACACACTACCCCAAGAAGGAACTAAGAAAACAATCTTATTTACAATAGGATTAAAAAAAAATACTTTAGGAGTAAATTTAAGCCAAGAGGTGAAATATCTGTACACTGAAAACCATAAACATAGGTGGAAGAAATTGAAGAAGACATGAATAAATGGAAAGATACCCCATCATAGACTGGAAGAATTAATATTATAAGTACTATACAAAGTGATCTATATCAATGCAACTCCTATCAAAATTCAAATGGTATTTTTCACAGAAATAGAAAAAAACAATCCTAAATTTGTATGGAACCACAAAAGATCCCAAATAGGCAAAGCACTTTTGAGCAAGAAGAATGAAGCTGGATTCATCTTCCTGATAACAAACTTCTTGATACTACCAAGCTATAATAATTGAAACATTATGATACTGGCATAAAAACAGACAGATGGACCAATGGGATACAATCAAAATCCTAGAAATAAACCCACCCCCCCCCAATCTGGTCAACTAGTCTTCAAAAAAAGCATGAAGAATATATGCCATGGGGAAAATATCATCCCTTCAATAAATAGTGTTGGGAAAATTGAATACCCACACACAAAGAATGAAATTGGACCTTTGTCTTATACAATACATGAAAATCAATTCAAAATGGATTTAGTCTTAACGATTAGACCTGACACAATGAAACCCCTAGAAGAAAACAAAAGGGAAAAGCTCTTTTCCCCATTGACATTGGTCTTGGCAATGGTTTCTTGGACTTGATTTCAAAGGCAACAAAAGCAAACACAAACAAGTGAGACTACATCAAAGTAAAAAGTTTCTTCACAGGAAAGGAAGCAATAAGAAAGTGAAAAAACAAGCTATGGAATGGGAGAAAATATTTGCAGACCATATATCCAACAAAGGGTTAATATACAAAATATATATAAAGAAATTGTACCACTCAATAGCAAAAAACAAAAAACAAACAATCCTCCAAACAACCTGATTTATAAATGGGCAAAAACCCTAACAGACAGCTTTATAAAGAAGACATACAAATGGCCAACAGATATATGAAAAGATTCTCAATGTCACTAATCATTAGGAAGTTCAAATCGAAATAATAATGAGAGATCACCCCACAACCGTTAGGATGGTCATTGTAGAAAAAAACAAAGATAACAAATATTGGTGAGAATATGGAGAAGAAGGAAGTCTTATACACACTTCCGATAGAAATTTCGATTGGTATAGCCATTGTGGAAAACGGTATGGAGGTTCTCAAAAAATTAAAAATAGAACTACCATCTTATACAGCAACCCTATCTCCAGGTATGACTCCAAATGAAACAAAATCTCTGTCTCAAAGAGATATCTGTACTCCTACGTTCGTTGCAGTATTACTCACAGCCGCCTAGATATGGAAAGAGCATGTCTGTCGACAGATGAATGAATAAAGAAGATATGGCGTGGATACATATATACAGAAAATTAGTCGGCCTCTAAAAAGAAACCAATCCTGGCATTTGCCACGCTATGGATGAACCTGGAGGACATTAGGCTAAGTGAAATAAACCAGATGTGGAAAGACCAATACTGCGTGGTATCACACGCGGAATCTGAAAAGGTCAAAGTCAGTAACAGTAGACGTGGTAGTTATCACAGGCTGGGGGATAGATGGAAAGGGGAGATGTTGATCACATGGTCCAAATTTTTCTTTTCTTTTCTTTCCTTTCCTTTTCTTTTCTTTTCCCTTCCTCTTTCTTTCTTTCTTTTCTTTTCTTTCTTTCTTTCTTTAGTTCTTTCTTTCTTTCTTTCCTTCTTTCTTTCTTCTTCAGATTTTATTTTTAAGTAATCTCAACACCCAACAAGCCCAAGATCAAGGGTCGCACGCTCATCCAACCAACCGAGTCGGGAGCCCCGGTATCAACTTTCAGTAACAAGTTCTGGAGACCTCCCGTACAGCATTGCAACTGTACTTAATAGTAATATACCGCATGCTTCAAATCTGCTATAAGAGAAAATTGTAAGAGTTTTCACCACACAGAAAAAGTGGTAAATCTGAGTGATGGACTGTGATTGGCTGGATTACTGTATTCATTTCACAATGGACACCTGTATCAAAACGTCACATGGGGCTCCCGGGTGGCTCTGTCAGTGAGGTGTCTGCTTTCGGCTCAGGTCATGATCCCGGGGTCCTGGGATCGAGTCCTGCGTCGGGCTCTCTGCTCGGCAGGGAGTCCGCTTCTCCCTCTCCCTCTGCTTCTGCCCCTGTTCATGCTCTCTCTCTCAAATAAATAAAAAAAATCTTTTTAAGAGTGACCTTGTACACTTTAAATATACACAATTCTTATTTGCTGATGATACTTCAGTAAAGTTGGGGAAAAAAATCACGTCAGAGTGGAGGGCGGGGCACGTTCTGAAGCTCCAGGAGGGCCCCAGAGAGCCTGTCCTGCCCTCTCCCCCAAGTACACACTAGTCCCTTGGGAGGATTCTAGACAGCTCTGCCTGATGGCTGGACTTCCGCTGCAGCCGGACACGGAGCCAGCTTCTTCACTTCCTCCTCAGGTGGCCTCCCAGATGTGCTGTGCGCTGCGCAGGGCCAGGTGACAGCTTTTCCACTGGCCCCAAATAGAGGCTCTGTCTTCAAGGTCAGCCAAGGTCAGCCTGTGTCAAGCCTGCTCTCGGAGCTGTGTAACTTCTCCCCAGGTATGGCAGAGATGAGGGAGGGAGCGGGGAGAGGCAGGGTGGGTGCGGTGGAAGCTTCCACAGAGGATACAGTCTAAGCCTGGGAGCTAGAAGTTTCTTCCACCTCTGCGATAGCTGGGACAGGACACAGAGGCCTTGAACCAAACCCAGCTCAAGAAATAAAAGTGAATTCACATTTTATCTCCATTTCATTTCTTTTTTCCTTCTTCTTTTTTTTTTTTTTACCTCTGTAAAGCATTAGATAGGTTATAGAATCTTTTCTCCCCTCCCCCAAATACGTTTATTTTATTTTTTCCATTTCATTTCTTAAAACGGTTTAACTTGGATCTAAAGCACGCTAGCTATTTGTCGCCTTCTGTGGAGCAAAGTATGGGCTGGAGCTCGGCCTGCCTGCACACCAGTGAGGGAGACGTCCTTCCACGGGGGTCTGCTGGGTGGGGACCCAGGGCCTCTGCTGACCTCCGGACCGCCTCCAGCCCCTGGGGCCGCCCATCCCCCAAACTCCTGACCTGATGCTGCCCACCAGCGGTTTCCCTTGAATTCACAGCTGTGTTCGGAGGTCAGAATTGAGAGAGCAGAGAGAGTCTCACTGAATTATACCGTGTGGTGAACAGCAGTGGGGGGAGAGTCAGGAAACTTTGGCCTTCCTTCCGTCTACCCTCACCTGGCCTCGCTGCGGCAGCCCCCGTCTCCCAGGACCTCCAGCTCCTGGCCCACCTGCCTCCTGGGCGGTGACAGGGAGCCCCTAGTGAGTGTTCAGTACACCACGCAGCCTCAGCATGGGGGTGGGATGTCCTCAGAACAGAGAAGCCCACGGACGGGGCGGCCTGAGGTCTCTGCCCAGGCCTGTAGTCTGCCTCTCTACACCCCCAAAGCTTTCACCCCAAACTTCCGTCTCAGGGTTGCTGAGGACTGAAGGAGTGGCTTCTTCCCCAAAGAGGTGGTGAGAGAGGGGTGTGGAGACACAGAGAGACCCGGGTTCAAGTGCTGCCTCTGCCAACAGCCCTGAAGGGCCCAGGAGAGAGTCTCAGGGCTGAGGCTCTTGTTTCCTCATTCACAGAATACAAGGGTGAATGCAAGGGCGACTTGGGGACCACACTAGGCATACAGTAGACTCAGTTAAAGTGAATGTCTCTGACCCAGCAGCTTTCCCAGCTCTGTGTGTGTGTGTGTGTGTGTGTGTATGTCCCCGGGGCAGTGGCCAGTTTTGGGGGGTTCACAAAGGCTTGGCACAACAAGTTGTGAGGATATGTTTGCAGGTTGACCTTCCCAAACATTCCCTCCAGGACCAGGAGGGATCGCACAGAGGCCCCAGGACCTCCAGTTCTCCCAGAGGACCTACGAGCTAACGGGCGACAGGCAGGCAGACCCTGGGCCAGACTGTGGAGAGGGTGGGGTGCAGACGCTTCCTCCGCACCCCAGCAAGTGTGTCACAGCCCAACCTGGGCCCTCTCAGAAAACCAGCTGGCCTGGGTTATGAGAAGCCTCTAGATGGTGCCAGTAACACCTCGGGCAAGGCCAGGGGCTGGACCCTGCCCCTTGCACAGCACAGAGGGAACTCGGCAGACCATGGCGGCCAGCTGCCGGATACTCAGCCAAAGGATATGCTGTTTCCCAAAACATAAGAGCTCTTCTCTCTCTCTGGAGCCCAGAGGAGGAAGGGAGTGGATGCGGCCTCTCCAGCCCCATTCCTTCCTGCAAGTTCGAGACTCTCCACTGTGGCTCCTCCACCCGCAGCCAGGGGGCGCCCTGCTCCCAGAGGCCAGGCCCCTGCCCTCCCCGCCTCTGACAGTTGGGGCCTGCTGAGAAATGGATGTCTCCAGGCTCCTGGCCCTCTGAGGAGAGTTTGTGGGCTTGATGAGTTTACTTTACCAAGTATTCCCAAGTATGATCCCCTATGGGGAAGAAGGAACTGCGTGTGGACGCATGTAAATAGAGCCACCCAAGCCGCCGGGGCGAGCAGAGGCCCAGAGGAGGACTGGCGGGCCTGGAGGGTCTGGGGGGCCCAGAACATTCTGACCAACAGCTTCGTTCTCCGTGTCATAGAAATTTTTAAGAATGTAACTTTTTTCTGCACGTGCCACAGGCTTGTGAGGAGTCTTTTCTCTGTGTATGTGGGGTGCGTGTGCATGTGTGCAGAGGGTGTGTGTGTGTGTGTGTGTGTGTGTGGGCAGCCACACAGGCCTCCGTCCCTGGCATGTTGCCTACAGCCAGGGGCAGGCCTGAGTGTGAGAGTCTTCGGAAAAAGTAGCTTCTGGAAGTACGAAGCTGCCACGATTCTCACAGCCGGGACCTACTCTCCTCTCCCGGTCTGCAGCTTCTGCCCCAAAGGCAGCAGGAGGCACCTCAGCAGCTCACTCCGCCTCAGCCCCACAGACACCGCATTCCACAGAAAACAACCTCTACACAAATAGGAAAGGGCATGTTGAGGGCTCGGTCCCAAGACCCCTGAACCACAGCCACAGAGGGCCAGTCATCCACAGAGACCCACCATTGGGGGGTTCCTGGGCCCTAAGGTCGCTTGGCTCCAGGGTCAGCCTTTGCCTGGCTCCCCTCATTCCAGAGCCTCGGGTTAAGAGCCAAGAAACACAAGACCCAAAGCCACACGAATGGCCACAGATACTGAGGGAGGCCGGCAAGCCCAGGCAGCCCGGGATCCTTCTTGAGACCAAGTGGCCCTCTGAGCTCCAGTGAATGCTGAACGTGCCTCTCCAGTGCAGCCACGGTGGGAAAGGCAGAGAGGTGCGGGGACCTCCCCCGTCCTGTGAGGCCCGGCTCACTAATGGGCCTGCGGAGGACCCGCTCCACCGCTGGTCAGGAAGGGAAGAAGAAATGGGAGAGGCCTGCTCAAGGCCACCTGTGCAGCTGGACCATGGCTGGGGCACAGTGAGAGGAACGCCAACGAGTGCTTTCCAAATACGGCCATGACAGCCTCCCACCCCATGTGCTTTGCTCCAACTGGCCTCGACATCCCTCCTGGGAAAGAACACAGTGGACATGAGGCCAGGAGACTGTCAAAGCTCAGTCAGAAGAGGCAGTGAAGTGGGACGCTCGCCTCTGGAGCCCTGAGCCACCAGGCGAGAAGTGTGGCTGTGACGAGGCCGCCATGCTGTGAGGAACCTCAAGCCACGTGGAGCTGCCACACGGAGGTGCCTTGACCCCCCAGTCCCGGCCAGCGGCCAGCACCGTGTAAAGGGAAGGTGCCTGCAGGTGATTGCCAGCTGTTTGGTCGCCTGAGGCCTCAGACATCACAGGGTTGAGGCAAGCCAGCCTCCTGTGCCCTGTCCAAATTCCAGACCCACAGAACCGTGAGCATTGGAAGATCATTGTACGCTATGATGTTTGGGGGTAACTGGTTATTTTCTGACAGAATTTGGAACAGGTGGCCAAATAAGGCATTCCGAAAACTGAGCCAATCCACCTTCCTGTCCTTTTTCCCTATTGTGAATGCCACCAAGACCTAAGAGACCATGGGTCCCTTGGAGAGCTGCCCCTCACCCCCTCTAGCAGCTAATGACCCGGGCTCTGGGCCATGGGAGCTGCCTCCTATGACACAGCTTAACCACAAGCTTCCGAGGCCTCAGGCCCAGGGAACCAGAGTCGGCAGGTCCCATCAGGCAGAGCTGGCCTGTGTCCTCCAGGCCCGAGGAAGGCACTGGTAGCCGAGAACTGGCCATAGACGCTGGCCGAGCTCCAGGGCTGGATTTACCGGGCTGGGCTCAGTGTTTCTGAGCCTGACAGTACATGCAGCCCCCAGGTCCTCACGAGTGGCAAGCAAACCCCTGTCACCACCTTCTGGTGAACTTAGAGAGGGAACAGGCCTTCCTTCTGCCCCTCGATGTAGGCCTGGGCTCCGCCGTCCTCTCCCTCAGCTACTCTCACTGCTTGAGAGTGGACAGATGAATGGAGGTTTCCAGGAAAGGGAAAAAAGAGGTCAGGTCCCCAGGACTGCAGAGGTGGGGCTGGGCAGGAGGCTGGGTCTCCTGGACAAGTAAGTGCTCCCAGTCCCAGGGACCCAAGGGCTCAGCACTCAGGACCTCAAGATGGCCGCCTTCATTAGCCACAGATGATCGGCTCCTCCCAGGCCTCTGGGAAACCAGCAACACAGATGCCTTTATTCTGCCTGCTCTGATGCCCACCAGGGAGCCAGGGGGTAGAAGAGAGGCCCAAGGTATGCGTTTGACTTCCCAGAATGTGCGCCAGGAAACGACCTTGACCTTCTCCCACCCGCATTGCGCAAAGGAGAAACAAAGGCCCAGAGGAGCAGCCAACCCAAAATGTGTCATCACCAGGGGCAACCTGGCCCAGGGGCTTGCTTGCTCCCCAGCCTGGGAAAAAGTTGCTGTCCCGGCCTAGTGGGGGCGGGTATTTGTTTTGTTTTGATTTGTTAAAAGCCTGAACCAAATCAGCTTTTTAAAATTCTGCTCCAGGACCCAGTCCCACTTGCAGACGGCCCGAAGGGGCTGATCCAGGCAGAGCGCGGACACATTCCAACAGAAACCCTTGCAGATTCCCAGACACCCGTGCGCGGCTCCTGCCCTAGACCAAAGCTTCCTCCGGGTATGTGTCCCTTTCGTTCCCACCAGCAACTTTTACGCACGAAGGAAATTAAAAGATTGAGTTCTTTGCTCGTGATCTGATGCGGTTGCCGTATTTTCTCTCCTCTGAACAAGTAAGAAATCTCCTAAGTGGAAAGGCCATTTGTCATGATTTCATGTTGTCACACACATTCGATTAATTGTCACATCAGACCAAAGAGCAGCGCTAATCCAGCTGCGTGGGACATGACTCCAGATTACTTTGTGAGTCATGGAGATAATTAATGGCAGAATTCCAGGTTCCCTCATTTCAAAAGAAATCAAGTCAGCATCGCCCGGCTGGAGGTTCCTTGCACTCATTACAACCTGAGCGTTTTGCTGGGACAAATCTGGAAGCCAGCTAGACTGCCCAGGGCTGGCTACCTTCTCTGGACTCCTGGCCATCACCCCAGACCCCCATTCCCTCTCCCAAGGCTGCCCTGCCCTCCTCCTCGCCTCATTCTCCAAATGCCACTGAGGCTTCTCAGGTCTGAAGGAGGATCACAGGGCAGCTCCTGGGCACCCTTCTGCAGGGCTGAGTGAGGGGAGACGTGGCAGCCATGCAGAGGGGAAGGGGGCTGGTGTGACATGACCATGCTGTGTCTTGTCCTTGCCAAGGGCAGACCACAGGAACCCAAGAGACATCTAATGACAAGACCTTGGAAATCTCGTTACCCACCACATTTTCCCCCGTTGATGGTCAAGTTTTTAAAAGATGAATAATATCAAATATCAGTGAGGCTGTGAGGAAATTTGACGCTTCCGATACCGTCAGCAGAAAGGTTAAGTAAGAACAGCCGCCTTGAAGAGCAATTTGACAGTAGCCTTTAAACATTCGAATCCATGTACCCTTGGATACAACGGTTCCATTTCCTCATAGGTTTTTTCCTTTTTTTTTTTTTTTTTAAGATTTGTTATTTTATTTTATTTTTAGAGAAAGAGATCATGTGAGCAGGGAGAGGGCTGAGCGAAAGAGAGAACCCCAAGCAGGCTCTACACCCAGCACAGAGCCTGACATGGGGCTCGATCCGACGACCCCAAGACCATGACCTGAGCTGACATCAAGAGTTGGACGCCTAACTGACTGTGCCATCCTAGCACCCCTTCTTATGTTTTTTTCCTAAAGAATATGTTCAGGCACTGCATATGTAATAAAAAAAAACAATGACAAATAACGAATAAGGTAAAACAGGACAGAAAAAATTTTTTTAATTGGACATGAGGGTTCCAGAGAATTAAGAGGCACAGAAACACACCTTTAGGATAGCTATGATAAAAACAAACAAACAACCTGAAAATAACAAGTTTTGGAAAGGACATGGAGAGAAGGGAACCCTCCGACAGTGTGGGTAGGAAATGGTGCAGCCACTGTGAAAAACAATATAGCAGTTCCCCAAAACATTACATGTAGAATTACCACATGACCCAGCAATTCTGCTCCCAGTATATGCCCCAAGATCTGAAAATGGGACTCGAACAGATGTCTGTACAACCTTGTTCATAGCAGCATTAGTCACAATAGTTAAAAGGTGGGAACAACCCAAGTGTCCATCGACAGGTGAATAGACACACAAAATGTGATAAACAGTGGAGAAATTCTGACACAGGCTGCCTCGTGGATGAACCTGTGGGACCTTATGCTCAGTGAAATAAGCCAGTCACAAAAGGACAAATACTGTATGATTGCTCCTCTATGAGGCACCTCGTGTAGGTAGATTCATAAAGAAAGAACATGGGGGGTGGTGCCTGAGTGGCTCAGTTGGTTAAGCATCTGCCTTCAGCTCAAGTCATGATCCCAGGGTCCTGGGATCGAGGTCCACATCAGGTTCCTTGCTCAGTGGGGAGTCTGCTTCTCTCTCTTTCTCTCTCTCTGCCTCTCCCCATGCCTGTGCTCACTCTCTCTCTCTGTGAAATAAAAGAAAGAAGGAAGGAAGGAAGGAAGGAAGGAAGGAAGGAAGGAAGGAAAGAAAGAAAGAAAGAAAGAAAGAAAGAAAGAAAGAAAGAAAGGAAGAAAGAAAGAAAAGACGAATGAACATAGGCTAAAGATCACCAGGGCCTGGGAGAGGGGTCAATGGGAGATTAGTGTTTAATAGTTTACAAGTCCTGGGGACAGATGGTGGGGATGGTTTTCGACATTGGGAATGCATGTGTAATTGCAAATTATTGCCATGGGATTGTACCCTTTTTTTAAGTTAAATGGTTAAAAAGGTAAGTTTTGTGTTACATATGTTTTACCATAATAAACAAAAATTAAGTTATGAGGCAACCTCACCTCTGTGAATAAACTTTCTGGGAACCCAAGAGGAAGGCAAAACAAACTAGTATGGTTTTTGCAAAATGCAGCATCTATAGGGTCAAGGGGCTAAGAGGTGGCAGACCAAGGTCCAGCCACCCCTCGCTGCTTCCTTGGGCAGGCCTGAGGTTGGGGCCAAGTCAGTCAGGGCAGAGGAGTCTCCCTGCACTCCCTGGGAAGGCCCAGATGCCAGTCCTTCTTTCCCACAACCCATGGGAGACATGAGCCTTCTGCTGGCACCTCTTTCAAACTCGGGTCTGGAGTTCATTATTTCCCTGCTAGACCATGATTCTACTTTGTAGCAAGCATGGTCTACCAGATGTCTATCTGTGGGCAGCCTAGAGGAATTCAAAGAACACAGTCTGAGGGGTCAGAATCCCTACAAACTTATCCCTCCTTCTTAAGTATTGACCGATCTTGACCAAGCCTGAGCTTCCTCAATTTTTTCACCAGTAAAATAGGAAATAGTACCTCATAGGCTATTGTGAAGGTCACATGAGAAAACGTATGTAAATCACCGGGCAAAGTAGGTGTTCAGTAAAATGCTACTTATTTCCTCTTGTTGACTCATGAGTTCGTGAAAACTTCACTTTATATGTGAAAGCCGGAAGTTAACTCCCTCCCAACTAACACTCATCCTTGCAACATCTAGTCAAGAACCTTCCGTGTGGTAGTCACAGGGCTGAGTGCCAGGAGTGGAAGGCACAGTCTCTGCAGTTGACGGGCTGGGGATCTTGCGCCAGAAGAGTAAGTCACCCATGGGGCCAACCAGGGGCCCCCGAGCACAGTCATCACCTACGAGGCAGCCATGATGCTCGTGACCAGCGCCGGAGGTGATCCAGTGCCCAGTGTCGAGAAACTGCTCACCATACAGGTGCTTCCTGTTGCCTATCGCGCAAACAAGAAAACCCAAACTCACAGAGGTGGGGTGGCTTGCCTGTGATCACACAACGAGTGGCAGCCTCCAAGCCCAGGCCCCTCTCCAAATTCCACTGGAAGAGAATCCGCACGAGAATGGGAATCCTACATTCAGAGCTGGGCGCAAAGAGTCTTTCTGTCAGGATTCAGTGAAGTGCTTCAACAAGCCCGATTTGGCCGCAACTTCCACAAAGAAAACTGGGCTCTTTCTCCTGGTCGTGCAGGTCCCTGGCTGTGCCAAGAGCCTTTCTGAGTGGATCGCATGGGGAACTGCAGACTGTCCCGCAGCTGGGCCTTGGCACGGCTTCCCCTGCAGAGCAAAGAGGATCGATGAGCAGCTGGAAGCCTTCTTAGCCACTGTTGGGGGTCGTGGCGCCACTGTCCCCTCAAACTAAATGGTCACGCTTTTTAAGAGGACAGCCGGGGTCCACTCAACTCCCACTGGGTCTGACACAGACTCCAAGGGGTCCTGGTGGCTGTCACAGCCTCTCCTTGTGAGGGGAGGCCATCTGGCACAGGCCCCTCGGCTCCTCTGTTGGCCGGCTCCCACCACCAGCACTGGCTCTGGAGCTCCTCTCCACCCTGATGGCCACGGGCCCTGGTCCCACGAGACACGGGACAGAGGCAAAGTCCTCCGGAGTACAACCAGAATCAGCAGCCGCCCCAGGATGAGGACGTGCGAGATGAGATCTCATTCATTCCAGGCCGGGGTTCCTCTGAGGGGCGAGGGCAGAAAGCAGGGACAGTGGGGCCATCTGAATGTTGTGGAACTTCCCTCTGACACAGCAGGACAATCGATTTCACATTCCACTGGAAAGCCTGAAGGTACCTAAACCCCTCACCCACACTGAGGGTCAAAAGCCCCAGGGATTGCAGGGGATGGGGAGCGGAGTTTCAGAAAGAGCCACTGATGTCCTGCGAGTCCCTTCTCTACACCCCCTCCCCCCAAAAGGGAAGAAGAGTCAAGGGTGTTAAATCTCATAAACAGGCTCCGAGAGGACCCTCCAAATCTTCATATTGTCCCCTGTAGCATAGGACACACAGTGGGTCGATACCTCCTGGACAATCGGAAACACGCAGTGGGCCGGCCCACCGCTCAGATGGCAGAGGGAGGGTGAGGGCTGACCACACCCCTGAGGTCAGTGCAAACGGTAAATCCTGCAGGCCACACGTGATGGAGAGCTGCTGAGGGGGCCCAGCTAGAGAGAGGCTGGGCATGCCGGTCCTCGAGGAAACGTGCTCACTGCGGCCAAGGGCACTCAGCAGAGCCTGCCCCAGGGTGTGTGAGGGTAGGGTTCCCTGGAGAACTCAATGCTCCGGAAAGAGAGTTCTTTAAAAAAAAAAAAGAGCCGGCTGGTCCAGGGGGACCCCATGTGAGATCACAACGACAATACCAGCAAAGCAATAGCTTCCCGACTGCCCTCCCCTCCCCTCCCCTCTGCCCTCTGAGCAGAAGGACATCAGAACCTGAGCTAGATGAGGAGCGGGAGGAAGACGCCAGAAACGAGGCCCTCGGTAAACCAGGCGGGACACCCAGGGCTACCAAGGGCCATGTGGGCAGAGGGCGTCAGAAAGGGCAGAGGGCCTGGCTTGTGTGGTGGCTCCGGACTCGGCTCTCGGTTGGATGTGGTCGGGCAGCAGGTGCGGCGTGGGGATGGGGTGTCCCAGTAAATTAATGTCGTCTGCCGGGAGGGCAGCCTGGAGCAAGGCGAGGGAGCAGCGGTCACTCATTTTAATTGAGAGAGGACATTTGCTGTGTCACGGCGTGCACAGCGACCCTGTTAGCATCTGCGCTTCGACACGGTTAGGAAGGGGCCTTGTTCTGCTGGGCTCCTTCACGGTCTTGCGGGGTCTTGCCTGGCGTGGGTGCTCCCTGAGGCTGTTTGTGCCCATGGGGCAGCAGGGCTGGGCTGGGAGAGCCAGGCCAGGCCCTGCCAAGGCCAAGGCCCCTGCTCTAGGAACCGGGCCAGCTCCTGGACACCAGGGGCTGCTTTTCTCTTTCTCCGTGAACACAGCGGTTCTCAATGTGGCCTTCCAGGCCATGCAGTCTGGTCCTCCCAGCTCTCCAGAGTCATTGTCTGCTTGGCTACCCTGGCCTTTCTGTGCCCTGGACAAGCCTTCCTCCTCCAGCTACTACCTACCGATCCTCCAGAAATCAACGGTCCCTCCTCAGTGCCCCCAGGATAAGATGTTCTAGAACCACTCCTCTCTCTCTGTACCGCTGGTGTCATGGTGCGTGTTTTCCTGGGGGTCCCCTCGCCCCACCAGTCCCTTCTTAGGCTGTAAACTGTACTAGAGCTAGGACTTTATCTCTCCCGCCGCTTCAAGGCGTGTGCTGCCTGAACTACCGTGTCGGGAAGGGTGTGTGAGCCAGGCAGAGGGGCTCTGATCAATTGGTGATGTCTGCCCCGGGCGAGGAGCTGGGAGGCGGTGGCCAGATGTCTGCCCCTGGAGTCCTCCTGGAGCCACCGTCTTCAAACCAAAAAGCCCAGAACATTCTCCGCGTTGGGATACAGAGGAACCAGGCTCCAGGGGGATATTCCCCAGCCCCACAAATTGCATTCACCTGTTTGAAAGGTGCCCTAATAAAATGTAAAGTGTGCATTGTTATTACTCTCCCAAAGGGGTCTGAAATAGGAAATCCACGTGGATTTTGCTGGGACGGGAGGTTTTTCTTGGAAATGGCCGTCTGCTCTGAACGCTAATTAGAACATTGATTTCTCGCCAACATTAGGGGATTTATTAAGCTCCTTTCAAAGCCCCACATTGCCAATAGGAACTGAGGAGGCCTGCTCCGTCAATTCCAAATTAAAGGCAGCTTCACTTTCAGACCTACTTTGGAGTTGCCAACCAATCTCAAAGCCAAATGGACAAGCTGCAGCAGGACACCCCAGCCCCCGCCCCAGCCTTCCGAGCTCTGAGTGCACTCACAGGGGTGGCTCCCTTTCCAGGTATTAGGCAGCAAACATTGTCGTTGCCAGAGAGGCGGAAGAGAATGTGCAGACAGCCCAGCCTTTTTAAAATGCACGGTTTTTGTTCTTTTGCTTGCTTTTTCTGTCATGATCCAGAAGCTGGGCAGCCCAGGGTCATTTCCCGTCCACAGTCTGACTTCATTTAGACTCTGTGCCTCTACAGGAGCCTCGTGGATAAGCACAGGACTCTCTCCTTGACGCCCAGGACCATGTCCGCCCCCAGATGGAGCGGAACGCAGCTCTCTATCAGACTAGCAGACGTCCAAGCTTCAACCAAAAACCCTCCTCTGAGGGGACTCAGCCACCTGTTCTCTGACACCTGGACACAGTAGCTCTTCCAAAGCTCCAGACACACTAGAAAGCCTCCCTCAAGGCCCATGCCTCAGATCAGACAGAGAACCTGAGTGGCCGCCAAGCATCCATGAAGAACTGTGACATTCAGGCTGGGGTTATGGGGGACAGCTCCCTATGGGGACAGTCTCTCAGGAGTGTCCCATGCTGCACGAATCCGTGCCCGATGGTGATTTGCCCGAAGTTGAGTGTCTTGCCCCAAAGTGTCCCTCTCTCGACTAACGCTGATGCCTCTGTTGTTTATCATCTGATTCCACTTTGAGAGAAGTGGACAAGGGCTGGTGACAACCTGGGTTTTCACCAGGAAACCCCAGCGTGGCCTTCCACAGCCAAATGGCCCATGCATCTTGGCTGGCCAGGGTCTTGTCCGTGTGTCGCAACTAGAGGACTCGGGGAAGCCAACTCTTGATTAAACATAATCGCCAAATGATTGTTCACACTGATGAGATGCTTTTTTCAAGGGGTTGACATTAATTGATGGCCCAGAAGGATTTCTGGCTGGAATTTCTAGAAAGCCACGTTGTAGGAATGGCAGTGCCTGTGAGCATGGGCTCAGGGCGTGCAGGGATGAGTTGTGGGGGATCCTGCCTCCAGACCAAGGGGGTGCCTCGTGAAGGTTGGGGCCCAATCCAGCATCAACCCTCCAGACTTGCAGGATAAATCCAAATAATCACTCATTCCTCTGGCTTTCTATCTCCAAAGTGTGTTTAATAGTGACCACGACCCCTTTAAATATACAATGGGGCACCCTGGTGCCTCAGTCGGTTGAGCGTCCGACTCAGTTTCGGCTCAGGTCATGATCTCAGGGTTGTGAGTAGGAGCCCCACATCGCCTCTGCACACAGCAGGGAGTCTGTTTGTCCCTCTCCTTCCCGGTCTGCCTCTCTGCTCTCGCCTTCTCTCTCTCAATCTCTCAAATAAATAAATAAAATCTTAAAAAAAAAAAAAAAGAATGCATGTAGAGGTTTTAGTAAAAATCGCTATGGACCAAATTCTTCAATGTTTTGGAAGATGTGAATCAAGTTGGAAATTGCTGTCTGGGTTGTGTTTCTTTCAGTACAAGCAAGACACAGCTTCGGGTCTGGATGCAATTAAAAATCGAAAGTTATGGTCGATGGCTCCGTATCAGCCTTGTTTTCCAATTTTTCTTTCCTGGCTATAGAATTTTAAGGAAATTCTGATTCACAAAGACAATTAGTCACAAATGGTAACCGTTGTTAACAAGTTTGTCAGAGAGATGGCAAAAGCTTTATTTTAAGGCTTACACCAAATCAAGTGAACCCAGAAGTATAGGTCAATGTGTTGGTGGGCGCCAGTGTATAAATAATTGATCACACTGAATGAGCGTGTGTGTGTGTGTGTGCGAGAAAGCGAAGCAGGGAGGGAGAGTAGGAGGGAGGGAGGCAAAGAGGGAGAGAGGGAGAGATTTTCAAGACGATTTATTAATACAAGGGTTAACCCTTGAATAACATAGGTTAAAGGCATCAACTGTCTCACCCCACAGTCAAAAATCCACACAAAATTTTTGGCTCCCCTAAAACTTAATTACTAATAGTCTACTGTTGATTGGAAGTCTTCCCAATAACATAAACAATACACATTTTGTGTGTTATAGGTATTATATACCGTATTCCTACAATAAAGTCAGCTGGGGAAAAGAAAACGCTATTAAGAAAATCATAAGGGAGAGCGGCGCCTGGGTGGCTCAGTCCTTTAAGCGCCTGCCTTTAGCTCAGGTCGTGATCCTGGGGTCCTGGGATCGAGCCCCACATTGGGCTCTCTGCTCAGTGGGGAGCCAGCTTCTCCCTCTGCCTCTGTCCTTCCCCCTGCTTGTGCTCTTTCACTCTCTCTCTCAAATAAATACAATCTTTTAAAATATAAAAATAATAGAAATAATTAAAAAAGAAAATCATAAAGGAGAGAAAATACATTTACAGGACTGTACTTTTAAAAAATCCACATATAAGTGGACCCACACAGTTCAAACCTCCACTGTTCAAGGGTCATCTGTAGTTAGAAATACCTGATAAGTGAAATTTGAATCCAACCTTTGGGCTGTCGCCCACAGAACCTCGGGATTCTATAACCCACCTCGGGCAGGCCTACGCCACTCTCTTCCGCAAACCTCCTACTAACCCCCCATCTTGCTCCTGTCCCGCCTCACCCAGCCCAAGTGCTGGCTGATGTCAAACCAATAGACAATCCCAGAATTCACTTTAATTTAACGACTCCCCCCCTTGTCAGCAGATTTTAATGATTCCATTTTCAAGGCCTCTATTGGTTTCCTGCAGCTGCCATGATAATCCCCACAGACATGGTGGCTTAACACCACAGAGATTTCTTCTCTAACAGTTTTGGAGCCGGAAGTCCCAAGTTAAAGGGTCCCGGGGCCGTGCTCCCCTCCGGAGGCTCTAGGCATGACCTGGTCACTTGGTCGCCCTAGTCTCGGCCTCCATGATCACATGACCTGTGTCTCCTCTGTCTCTTATAAGGCACCTGTCACAGGTTGAGGGCCGACCCAGGTCATCCAGAATGATCTCGTCTTAAGATCCTTAATGGAATTACATCTGCGAAGACCCTTTTTCCAAACAAGGCTGTATTCACAGGTTTCGAGGGATCTGGATGGAGACAGATGTTTTGGGGAGTCCCCATTCAACCCAGTGCGGGGGCCAAACTTTCTCCCCTTCATTACCATATGGCTGAGAAGCAATCCCCACCATTCCTGGCACTCAGTGTTGGCTCAAAGATGGTGGATCTTACGCCTCCCCCCACACCTCCCATGTTCTCAGGGTCACGTCGACCCCTTCCCGTGCATCCCTTCCACAGAGACCGAAAACTCCTAGGGAAGTTAGTCGCTCGTTCTCTGTTTGGCTGACTACACTTTCACACGGGGCTGTTTTTCAAAACCCGTCTCATTGTTTAATGTCAATTGCCAACTGGCTAATTTGCTTACTACCAACACCAGCCAAGTGACACTGTCATTACCATTTGCAGACAGTGGATCGAACACCTCGACAGCCGAGCTCCCCTCCCCTAGACACACTCGATACACTCGACACACGCGTGCCCGGACCGGACTCTAAAGCCACGAGCTCATTGCCCCGTCTTTCCTGACTTGATGCCCCTTCGGAAATGCTGCTTGGCAAGCACAGCCCCCTCCCTGGCCTCTCAGCTCCGCTTCCTGATGCCTGCTGCGGCCAGACACCAGGAAGGAAAATATTCACGATACAGTTTTTTTTCCTCCAAAAGCAGCACACCCGTGTTCACAGCAGCATTATTCACAATAACCAGGAAGTGGCCAAAACTCGTGTCCCCCCATGGATGAAGGCATAAACTAAACGTGGTCGGTCCATCCAATGGAACATCACTTAGTAGTAAAAAGGGAGGAGATTCTGGCACCTGCTACAATGTGGATGACCCCCTCCCCCTCCCTCCTCCTGCACAGACAGGCTCACTGCCCCCACCCCGGTTCCCAGGAGCCCCTGCCCATCTTTCATCCCCCTAGCCCTTCACCAGTCATCCTGGGAGGCTCAGCCCCTCAGATCTAACCAGGAGGGAGAAAGGAGCAGAGACCAAGCTGGGGGCCCCGGGTGCTGCCGGGAAGGAGGCCCCTTAGCCAGGCCCCAACCTCGAGACCTGTTCCAGGCTCTGGTCCTCCTTTGATTGCCAGCTTCCTCACTGCCCACCACTGCCACCTGTGAGGCAGCACCAGCTCCACCTGGATGGACGTGGCTGTCCCGTCCCATGGGTTCCAGGGAACCGAGCCAATTCGCAAGAGGACTCTGGGCTGTTTATTCATCCAGCCAGCAATCCATGAACAACAGCAGGAGGCAGCAAAGGCAGTGTGGGGACCCCAGGACCTGCCCTGGAGAGGAGCCCCATCTGCACTACCCACGGAGCCTGCTCAGGCCCTCTCCCAGCGAGGCCAGTAGTGAGGGGGTGCAAGGGATGGGCCTACTCAAAGCCCGTGCCCCAGAACCCAGAGCCCCCTGCCTACCATCACAGGCCTGCCTCGGCCTCTTGCCAGTTCTGTATACATATCGTATTTGCACCCTTGCCTCAGAGCCTGGAAATACTCCGGTCAAGCCCAGGGGAGCTGAGGTCACTAGGAGAGGAATGTAGCGTGCTCCCACCTTGGGTGATCTCCCTGGGGCATTTTCCCTACAGAGCAAGGAATGCCGCCAGGCAACAGCGGGCACCTGGCTTGGTGCAGTCTCAGAGGATGCATGGAGGTACAAAGGGAAGGGGTCTGCACCCCACCCCTAGCCCGGGAGCCTGCCCTTCACCAAGTTCATCTTCTGGCTGCCCTTAGGTGTCCATCCATGGCCCTGGGACCCACAGGTTAATCTGAAGAAAAGAGAATTTCAGCCTATCTAGGCTGTGAGAGCTGGGGGGAACGTTTCCATCTCAAATTTTCAAATGTCCTGTTGGCAGATTCATTCTTGGCAAAGGTCCCAATTTTTGCTTGTGTCATGTCATTCTTGGTGTGGTTTTGTTGACTGGGTAACAAAGCATACTTCAATTTTATGTCTGTGTTTTTTTGCAAATCATAAATTTGTAAAAATGATTTTACAATCTTTAGACCCAATTTAAAATCTGTGAAATATATATATATATATATATATATATATATTTGTCAGATAAGGATGTCATGTACTTGTCCTGAAAATATGACCTTTCGTCACCTATATGTTTATGATGTGTCTGCTTGAGATCGCAAGGAGGAAAGGCACACAATGGATGCTGGTGTTGTGGCTGCGACTTGGGGGGGGTGGGGGTGACCTTTACCACACAAAGGACATCATGACAACAATAACAGAAATATGTGAGGTACTTATTGTCTTCATGACGTGCTGTGACATCGTTTATGTCATTTTTTAAAAAGATCTTTTTTATTTGCGAGAGATAGAGAACAAGCAGGGGCAAGGGCAGAGGCAGAGGGAGAAGCAGACTCCAGGCTGAGCAGGGAGCCCGATGAGGGACTCCATCCCAGGACCCCGAGATCATGACCTGAGCTGAAGGCAGAGGCTTAACCGACCGAGACACCCAGGCGCCCCTTGTTTATGCAATGTTTAAACACCACTGCATTGCTTACGGCCCAGGGAGGTCAGGAGCCAAGGCACTAATTGTCGTAGTCCAAGAAAACAGTATTGGGGGGTAACAGGATGGGTGGTAACAACTCACCCCACAGATGCTGAAGGAGAGGACTCCTTCACAAAAACCCGACTTTTTCTAACATTTGGGTGGCACCCAGGTCATTCGCTGGTTCCTAACGATGGGTGGGGCGGGGCAAGGAGGAGATGTTCCTGTTCTCTTTTACCTGCGAACTAAAATTCCAGCTCCTTAACGTGCGCTGCCTCCCCTGGGGGTTCTCCCAGGATGAACCACCTGCCTCTGATTTCTACACTTCTATTCTACTAGCCCTTTGCATTTGCCTAGAATGCAGCCTGTTCCCTTCCAGAACCTAAATACCTTCTATCTGGGCTCAATCCCCAATCCCCCATCATGGCCTCCCCAAGCTCCTCTCACCCATCCTTAGGGTGCCCCCTCCCTTCCCCTCACTCAAGTCATTTCCATCTATCAGGGGATCACCAGACACCCCAACTTTCCTGAGATAATCCGAATATCACCAACTGCATTCCGGTGTCCCCATGTATCATCAAAGTGTCCTAGAAATTGCAGGGCTTTGTTAACCTAACCGCTAATGGACAGAGGGAGTCACACGCATAAGAGTAGAATGAAAATTGTCCAAGAGCAGAAACTAGAGCCTCTTAGTGAAGCCCAGAAGCCAGGTGCCACCTGCCGTGACTGACTTCCCTGGTGGAGCTGTGGGTACTGGGCTTTTGAAGAGTTCACAGCGGCCCAATGCCGAGGTTCGGGGGCATCAGGAGCTGGGGCCTAGGGACTGAGCCTCGTCCCCAGCCAGCCCTGCACCCGCCGGGAGGGAAGGGGAATGAGGCGGGAAGGGGCATTAGCTTAGGCCTGGGTGAGCCCCCTGCCCCAGGCCACAGTCAAGAGAGGCCTGGTTACCGACGGCTGGCATGCAGCTTCCACATTTGGGGACCTGGGCTGTCCACTGCAAACACAGCTGTGCTGGGAGCTAGATAAGGACATCTGGGACACCCTCCTGCACAGCTGCGGAGGCACAATTTGAAGAGCAAAGGCTTCGACGTTCAGGTTGAGCTGTTTTCATTTCAGCAAAGATGTGTGCATCAGACCCCTTCCTAGGCCTCACAGGGGACCCACCTCGGGACAGTTTAAGGGTATCAGGGTAAGCGAGGCATCCTGGTGCCTTGGGGCCCTGCATAGGCTGACTTGGGGCTAGTCTAAGGTCTGCTAGCCCCTTTGTCCTGGAAAGGACCTCAGCCTCTCAGAGGGTCTGACCCATTGTCTGGGCTGGTTCCAGGGTCATCAGAGGTGGGGAGAGGGCCTGGGGCGGAAGGAGCAGGCACCGCTCTCTTGGGGTCGATGGGGGTTTTGCCCTCTGGTGCTTTCCTATTCAGCCCCCTGAGCCAAGAGTTGCCTAGGACTGGCTTAGTCACCAAGGGTCTTCATATCTCAGAAGGCCCTGGGACCTCTAAGAACCCCTGACACCCAGACAGTAGACTAGAATCCCGGGGGTTGGAGTCCAGACATGGCCCTTTTGGGGAGCTCCCCAAGGGATAGTTAGGGAGAGCTTTAGGGGAGCAGCCCAGGGAGGTAGTAAAGCTCTGTGGATGTAGGGAGGGTGAGACCTTTAGGGTCAAATAGGCCTGAGTTTCAATCCTAGCTCGCTTAGCACAATGCACTTGACTGCTCAGACCCTCAGTTTCTGATCTGTCAAATGGGTCGATACCCACAGTCCAGGTGTGGTGAGAGTATGAACGAGGAAAGACAGAGCATAGGGGCTGCTTCCCAAGAGGCAGTATGAACTGTGAGCACCCCGGGATTGGAGCAATCATACCCCAATCCTAAGCCCTCCTGACTTGGTGAACCTTGGTTTTCCCTGGGTATAAAATGGAGAGAATCCTGGTCTTTCCTCTGGTTAGATGACAGCAGCTCCCAGGGCGAGGTGGCCTGAGCATCCTGCCTCTCACAGGGAGCTGTGTCTGGGGTGACGAGGGTCCCATGATTGCGGAGAATTCTCTGCACCCCCGCGGCTGGCCTCTTCATCAACGTGGAAGCCGTTACTGCAAAACCTCTCTTTCCTGCCTGACGGCATGAGCGGAGGGGCCTCCTCCAAGATGTGGTTTCCGCAGAGTGCCCCTAGCCTGCCCAGAAGGTCACCAGGGGCCCCCCACGGCTCAACGGCCAGAGCCAGTGTTTATCAGGGATCCAAACGGCTGCCGGAGGCCGGTGGCAGTGACAGTGGGGCCACCTAGGGAGGTCGGGAGCCTCAGGAAGTGCCATTTCTGCAAAGCCCCCGCCCAGCCTAGGAAGAGGCCTCTGTATCGGCCTCCATCTGGGCCTGGCTTCTGCTCTGAAATGCCCTGAGAGCAGGGCTCTGGAAAGATCTGGAATCTTGGAGCCAGGCAGGGGAGCTCTGAGAGACCCTCCTTCTCCTCCTAGCTTTGTAAAGCTCCCACGGGGGCCTCCTCTCCCTGCTCCCACAGGGAGCTCAGGGTCTCTTCCGAGGGGCCCAGAGGGAGGTTTTGTTTTCCTAAAGCCCCTCCCGCTCCCACCGGCAGTTCTCCGCGCTGTCCCAGCAAGACCCTGGAGCGGCAGAAACCCATCGAAACCCATCGGTGACCTCCCGAACAAAGCTCTGGCTCCTGGCAGAGGGGAGGACAGGTGGTCCTCACCTCACTTCCAGCAGCTCCCACCCCGGGATGGAGAAGGGCCTCATGGCCAGGACGGGCAGCTGGGATACGCCCCCGTGCCCCTACCCTACCCCCAAATTCCTAGGCTGTTGTTGCTGGAACACAAGCTGGGGTGTTGTGAGCCCAGGTCTGCAGGCCAGGCTGGCAGGGGATGGCAGGGAGGGGAGGCGCCACCGGGGGCAGGCCCGCAGCGCTGAGCCCCTGCCCCTCCTGCTCTCAGTGAGGGCCACACCGTGGTGAC
>CM052797.1:15970410-16042600 GCA_028533885.1 Nasua narica
AAAAACCACTGAATTGTAGACTTTAAAATGCTGAGTTTTATAGTGTGTAAATTATATCTCCGCAGAAAACCCCAAAACTCTGAACAAGATAAAATTTGGGCAACTACTATATTTTCAGTAATTTAATTTTCTTGATTTGTTCTTTAGTTTTATCTCTTCCTTTCCAATCTATATACTTTTATTTCCTTTTCTTGTCTTATTGCACGAGCTAATACTTCCAATATGATGTCAAAAAGGAATAGCAAGAAGGAACTTCTTTGTCTTGTTCCTGATCTTAGTGAGAAAGCTTCTAGTTTCTCACCATTAAGTATGATGTTAGTTGTAGGTTTTTGTAAATATTTTTCACTTGGGTTGAGAAAGTTCCCTTCTATTCATAGTTTGCTACATTTTTATCATGAATAATCATTGGGTTTTGTCAAATGCTTTTTCTTCATATGATCAAATGATTTTCCTTTTTTAACTTATTGGGGTGATGGATTACATTAATTTGCAAGTCTTGCACCAGGCTTGCTTCCCTGGAATAAATATCACTTGGTCATGTCGCATAATTCCTTTTATATATTGTTAGGTTTAATTTCCTAATAGTTTATTGATGAATATTGCATCTCTGTTCATGAGACATATTGGTCTGTAGCCTTCTTCTTTTGTAAAGTCTTTGATGGTATGCCTTATTTTTCTTGGTAGTTGGGTATAATGTACCAGGTAAAAGGAACTGCCATAAAGAAACATTTCTCATGTGGTGAGAAGTGTGGGGAGGGGAAGTGTTCTACAGTCCTAGAATCATGTCTCAGTCCTTTAGTGGGCCTGTATCTCTGGATTGTGAACCTCAGGGTTTTTCTTCCCCTAAGGTGGGACAGGATGGCTATAGTTTCCTGGAGTTGATTACTTCCCTTTCCCCAGAGCAATTAGGCTCTGATAATACCCCAACAGCGTAGGCTCTGGTTAACTAGTTTTCCCTGAAGACAGGCCTCCTTAAGGAGAATAGAGTGTTCTGGCATATTTCAAAAATGGTTCCTTTTCCCCTCTGCTGCCAGAGTTACAAGGGGATTTGTACTCTGATACTTTCTGTGGGAACCTAGTCAAGCTCCCGGAGGTCAATCTGAGATCTGCACCGTGGGGAGACGCTCTGTGACTGTGGCCCTTGGAGCTTTTAATTCTCAGACTTGTCTGCACTGGGCCCCCTGCTGTTCGTCAATTACAGTTCCCATTTTCCCACCCCAGCACGGGTTCCCGCTGGGGTTTCCAGTGAGGATCCTCTGCTCCAGGAAGCCCTGACTCTGTGTATTCACCTCTGTCTCTCCAATCTTGGAGGCAGTGATTTGCTTTATGCCCTCCCTTCTCCTGCAGATCCAAGAAGAGTTGTTGATTTTTCCCTTTGTTCAACTTTTTACTTGTGAGGACAGAGTGGTGATTTCCAAACTCCTTACCTGCAGAACCCTGCTAATTCATTTTAAATTAAGAATTTAAAAAGATGTTTGAATTTTAAAGATATTATTCCGATTTAGCAGCATAGTTCATAGGTGAACTAAGATTTGCACTCATCTTGCAAATTTGCAGTTTGCGCTCTGTTATACTGTTTTGAATTTTATTTTATTTTATTTTATTCAAGATTTTATTTATTTATTTGACACAAAGAGAGATATCGAGAGAGGGAACACAAGCAGGGGGAGTGGGAGAGAGAGTAGAAGGTTCCCCGCTGAGCAGGGAGCCCTATATGGGGCTTGATCCCAAGACGTTGGGATCATGACCTGAGCTGAAGGCAGACGCTTAACAATTGAGCCACCCAGGTGCCCCTGTACTATCATTATTTTGTCAAATCTGCTGTTAATGAAGGAATTCATTGTACCCAGGGTTAGAGACTTGAGGTGTACCCACAATGGCTTTTTCCCTCTCACAACTTATTTTATAAAGCACATTTCTGGGCCAACTACATACGTAGGCGTTCTCCAAATGAACTGTCATGTAGAATACAAAACATATGAAAAGATAAGAAATAAAAACTTAAAAAAAAAGAAAAACATGCTAATAGGTAGCATACATATACTCGTAGTAACAAGCAATTGTTTAGAATTCAACCAATAAAATTTTTTCCCTGGGAGGATTATTTTATCACACCAGGTTACAAAAACAGCAGGTGACTTAGTAGATTTCATTATTGTCCCGTTTTCTACAGATGCTCCCCCAACCCCACTTTATTGACTAAACCCAAGCAGACGCAGACCGTTTCCAATCCTCTACCCTTGGTTCACCACCTAGATTCTCTGTTCCCTAATACCTTGTAGTTCTATTTTACTCAACCCTCAGGAGAAACGCACGAGTTAGACATCAGCACCCCCATGTTACAAATGAGGAAAGATGGGCCCAGAGAGGTGAGTGGTTCATGCAGGGGCTGGGAGGGATCAGAGCCCGAAGCCTAGACCCTGGTTCTGAGCCACTTTTGTTCAGGGTCTAGCTCCCCACCTGTGGCACTGCACCCAGACTGATCTCTCTCATTGCTGCCTCTGATCAGCCTACTCACCACATCTCTGCCGTCAGACTCTCAGGAAACTGTCCTGGTTTGTGTCTGCTATTGGGCCTGGATAGAATCTGGAAATTCCTTCACAAGAGACTTGAATAACAGGCCCCTTTCTCGGGAGGTATTTGCCTTTTACAAAAGGGAGTACTTCTTGGTTAGCCAAAAGAATGCCTCTGCTAGGCTGCCAGAATAATCTATATACACATTACCTCTTCTTCTGCATGACCTCAGTGGTTGGCTCCCCAAACATGAATTCCACTGGAGAATAAGTCAAGAGAGAGACCCCAGAATCCACTCAGCCTAAAAGTGCATTTAGAGGAACAATTACGTGACATATTCTCATGTGTCTGATTATGTGCAACCAAGAAAGTCCAGCCTCTCCCCCAACTGGGAACAGCATCCAACAGAGTGGATGAAGGGCCTCAGCAGGGCCTGGAGAAGAGGCTAGGGGAGGACAGAGCTTTACCCACTCTGGAAAAGGGTCCTGTCCTTCTCAGTGCCCTCAGATGCTTCCCTCCAGCCTAGCCAGATTTGCCAAGCTTAACACGTGCCAATTTTTTATCATCGTCCTCCGAGACCTCACGACGCATCACGATCCTTCTGCACAGACACATGAGGGAATGGGCTTGAGAAAAATGTATATCTTTTTAAAAAACAAATTAAAAGGTTTCAGGGTTTGCTTGCAGGAAATAGAAACCACTCGAACACTTTGAAGTGAAAGGGGGTTTAGACAGGAAATTATGGGCTTATGATTTTATTGAAAGGGCTGGAGGAGCGGGCCTATTGGAGAGATGCCCGGAACGATGCCTGGGGACCAGCCGGCCTGGTGCTGCTGCCTCAGGCCTCCCAGCCAGGTGGGGGTCGGGAGGTCACCACTGCTGGTGACTGCACCTGCCTCTGGACTCCACAAAAGGACTAGGTGGACCCTGGGCTGCTGCTGCTGCAGAAACATCCACCACAACTCTGCTTGCCAGCAGGAATAGCCAAAAGCAGCAGGGGGATACTCTTGGCCTTGAACCGTAGGTGCTGGGGCCAGCTTCCCCCAGTGGTACACAGCATCCCAAGCTCATGTTCGGTGGCATCATGTGAATAGCTTAATTGAAATTGCCCACGCTGGGAGCATTTACACCACGAAAATCAGCAAGAACTACAACAAGGCACAGTGTATTTTTTATTTTATCTTATTTTATTTTATTTTATTTCATTTTAATTTTATTTGTTTGTTTGTTTGTTTATTTGAGAGCTGGTTGTTAAGTATTTGCCAGCACACCAGTCTAGCTGCAAGGGAAGCAGGAAATGCCACTGTTCACTTTCCAGCTTTTGAAAGAACACTAAAGGGAAGGTGGAAAGGACACTCACTGCCAAGCCACCACCCATCACTCACACTTCCGGGAAGGCACCCTGCAGTAAACTCGAACACGTGCGAAATGACGTATGACCCAAGGTGTTGCAGGATTGTTCGTAATGGTGTTGAGGCCAAAGTTCCTAGCACAAATGGCTCCTGAGCCCATGTCGAAGTTTATCAACCTTCCAGCCAGGGAATTGGCAAGGTGACAAATCAGTGTGTTGGTTCAGAGAGGGTTTGGAAATTGTTGATGTGGATCTCCAGTCGGGAAAGAAGGCTTGCTTAAGCAGCTCATTAGGAAAAGAGGTGGTGAATAAGGGCAAGATTACGGCTTCATTTACCACGATCATCAACACTTCTGTATCAGCCGCAACCAATGAAATTCCAATGAAATTCCAAGGGCCTGATAATCCTAGAGGCCATTTCTGGAGAGATCAGCTGTTCATCAGAAATAATAAGAGACACATCTAAAACACCCTCCATCTGTGGCTGTTAATTAGACACACACAGTTACACAGTTCTGAGGCCCAGCAGAGCTGGATGAGGGCTGGTCAACCCCAGGAAGGCAGCAAGCATGTCAAGCAGAGGTCAGACCGGAGCACCAAGCAACTGGGTCCTCTTTGTCTCCTTGGCCAACAGCACCTTCTGGTTCCAAGATGCAGAACGTGCAGGTTGCCTAATCCTTGGTTATGTCTTCTTTTTGATCATAACCAAATACAGAAACAAACTATATGGACTGAATCGCGTTCCCCTCAAAATTCATATATTAAAGCCTTAATCCCCAGTGTGACTGTATTTGGAGATGGGACCTTTAAAGAAGCAGTTAGGGTTAACTGAGATCATAAGGGTGAGGTCCTCAGCCAGTAGGATTGGTAACCTTATAAGGAGAGAAAGGGACTCATAACTGCTGATCATTGCTATTCCTCGGCCTCAGCTCTGGCCAGAAGAGCCCACCACAGCTGCTTGGTGGCGCCCTTGTGACTAAAACATGGTACAAACATAAAGGCTCGTTCAAAGGAACAGATGGCTTAGCCTCAGGAGTGGGCAAGTCTCTCTGAAACGAGTATGGAGATGCCCTTGGCTGGTCTTGCTGGGCCCGGTTAGGGAGACCTGACTCGGCTGCAGCTCCCACGATGGCCCCTCTTCCTTTCTTCCCATCTTTCCCCACTCGGAGCCTGTCCTCCTTCCCTTGTGGACCCCACTCCATGCCCAGGCAGAAGCTTCCCTTCATCCTGAGCTCTTCTAGCTTCCTGGAGGTGAAGGGAGTGAGTGCTGCCAGCCGGCAGGGATGGAAGAAATGTAGTGTCCTCACCTGGCCTGTTCCAGGAGGCCCATTGGTTCCAGCTCTGACCCTTTCCCTCTCATCGGGAATAGCCATGATAGCCCCTCGTGGAAGGTGAGTGTTGTGACTGTGCCTTGGCCATCAAGGAAAGGCCACCGAGCCTCTCTCACCTAAGTACCCCCCACCAAGACAGGAGCAAAGTGACAGAACATGGCTTCTAGGGTCTGGGCTGATCCCAGACACCCTCACTATCCCTCACTTCCCACCACCTTGCCTGGCTTGGTCTTCACAGCAGCTCTGAGGTCAAGGATAAGGACACCATGGCTCCAAGTGACATGGGGTGGGGGGGACAGAGAATCCTACACCTGGGGCTGACGAGGGGTTGACTCTCTACATCTCAGCAGGCCAAACCTGGTCACTATGTCCTAGAAAGAGGCTCTGGCTAGCCCCACCAGAAAGCAGCTCGACTGGCCGGCCCATCCTAGCACCACGGAGACCCTGCTCGACCGGGAGCAACTCTTCCTTTATTTATGAAACAGTCTCCATTTGCTCTTTTCAATGTCCTTGTGCTCCCTAACCTTTCCCCTCTGCCCTCCTGCACCCCAGCCTCATGCTCCTATTCAACAGGCCCCCAGGATCCCAGGGTCTGGGTCTGGCCAGGACACAGCTGCCACAGCTGCCAACATGTCCCCCTCTGCCAGAGCCTGTCAGCCACATGTTTCTAGTTCCCTGACACTCGGGCCATGAAGTGGGAAGGGGCAGCTCATGCCCTCGGGCTCCCAGGCCACCAGTGGTGGGGGTAGGGGGTGAGAATAAGGAGGGGCTGCCCACTCAGGCCTGCTCTGTCCCCAGGGAGCTCCTGCCAGGGTGCCCAGAGCTGCCAGGGGAGCAAGGAGTGGTCAGTAGGGCTGGGGCTAGAAGGGGTCTTTCCCAGGCCGGATGTTTCCAGAATCTGGCTTTGAAAGGGTCTGACACAATTCCTCCCCAGAGATGGGCCTGCCCAGTGTTCCTTTAAAGGAAGCAAGACGACCAAGCCATTTCTCCACGTAGAGCTGGGTCTCCTCTGCGAACGTGATTCTCCTTCCCGGCTCTCCAGTGTGGCCTCCTTAATTGCGGAATCTGCAGGGGAGCTGTTTATGGACTGGTATGGCCTGATCATATGGGGAGGAGTGGCCCTTCAGGTTGAGCTTTTTTTTAAGAGTTTATTTATTATTTATTTGAGAGAGAGAGAACGTGAGCAGGGGGAGGGCGGAGGGAGAGGGAGAGAGAATCCCAATCCACACTGAGCGTGGAGCCTGGCACAGAGCTCGATCTCACCACCCTGAGACCACGACCTGAGCCAAAACCAAGAGTCAGATACTCAACCAACTGAGCCACCCAGGCACCCCCAGGTTGAACTATTTTTAAATCAGATTTATTGGGGTGTACTTTGCATACAATAACATTTGGATTTTTAGGTGTACACCCTACACTTTGGACAAGGGCAGAGTCATGTAACCACCACCACAATGTAGATAAGGAATATCTCCATCACCTTGTCCCATGGTGGTCAATCACCTTCCCCCATCCCCAAACCTGGCAACGGCTGATCTCTTTTCCATCCCCAGAGTTTTGCCTTTTCCATAGGGTGATACTTTGGTGCCCTGTGAATACTCCAGTTCCCAGCAACCTCTCGCTAAGTGGTTTCAGCCTCCACCGATGGCCCTGGCCTGAATCAGTTACACACTAAGGGTTGAAGATCAGTGACTTTCTGATTCTCTCCTTCTTCCTACATTATCAGACATTCTCCTGTGCAGAAGAACTTTCCTTACTCCCTGGGAGGGACAAGCATTTCTCTGAAAAAGGTGTCATGCTCACCCCCAATGGTGGGAATTGGGCTTCTTCTCCTTCCCTCCCTCCCTTCCTTGTCTTTTTTTTTTTTTTTTATGATCACAATGGGCCTATGATTTATTTATTGTTCTTGGTGCTCAATTATAGTCATTATGTTTTTCGATGTCCCAATTATCCCAGAAATCTCCCAGCACTTGCTTGCTTTCTGGGGCACGGTGTCCCAGGCCTACCTCATGCTGCTCCCTGCCCCAGGCCTAGAACCAGCTGGTCTCCCAAAGAACATCAGGTCCCCAGCATGGGAGCAGGATTTAGAACCCAGGATCCTCCTCTCCATGTGCTCACTGCTGCGAAGGTGACCCACTTCCCTTTACAGAAGAAAGATCTGACAGCAGAGAGGGGCTGGGGCCCGCCAGGTCCCATAGGCTGCTGGGGCAGAGTGGGGACTAAACTTCCAGCCTTCCAACTCTCCATAGACTCTCTGGGGTGGGGAGAATTTGCTAGGTTGATCATTTCTAAGCATACAACCTGGAGTTCATGGTTGTCCCCAGGGAGGCCTTGTGAGGGTCCTCTTCATATACTTAGTCTCAGCCCTGCCATCAGGGCCTTAAACCCAGACAGTGAGTAATTTCAAGGGTATTGGAAAAGGTCAGACACCAAAATCGAGCTGCCCATCCATTAGCTGATGCCTGAAATCCACCAGGGAGTAGATCCCTGCTAATGCATAACCTCCCTGAGGACCTCACTTTAAGGGTTCTGGTGTTCCCAAGGGCAGACGTCACCGATGAGACACACAACCATGAGGTGCCTGGGCCCTGAGGTTGGAAAGAGGGATCCCCCTGCATTGGGGAGGATCCTGGGGACTTACACAGACTTTGGGTACCATCTAGGTCTGGACCCCACTTCACAGACATGTGTCACAATCAGGCGGCCCCAGCCCCCCGCCCACCCACTGCTCTAGGAAAAAAATACATCACCCCCTGGCAACCTCCAAGACTCCTCCAGGGCTCCTGGGGCTAGCTGCTGAAACCCCCAGCTTCTGTTGGGGCACAGACGCCCTTTATGGCTCCAATACTTTGAACTCACGATGGTCAATGAAGAAATCCATGTGTTTCCTTTTCCCTGGTTACCCCTTAGTCTCCAGAGCCTACCAAAAAAAATAGAAATGTAAATCTTTGACAGAATTGAGAGGTAGGGAGTGAAAACATCAAGCCAGGCAAGAGTGGTTGGCTGAATGTGTGCGTGTGTGTGTGCGTGTAGGGGTGTGTGTGTGTGTGCGTGTGAGTGTGTGTGTGTGTAGGAGGGTGTGTTAGGGGGCCTGACTCAGGTTGCAACTGCTTTGAGGAGTTGGCCTCTCACCGCACCCCTGCACTCTGCCCTTCCCACCTGTTCCCTGTGGGATCCAAACACATTTCAGGCCAAGAAGCTTCCTCCTCGTTAACAGAATGAGGGAAAAGGTTGTGTTCAATTCACAGGGAGCTATTTCTGTTTGTGACAGGAAACTACTTTGACATATTCATCAAAGGGCTTTGTCTTCTGTTTGGGCGTTTTGGTACTTTATGCTGCTCCGTCACTCAGCCCATTCAGACGAGGGGTTATTTTAGACTGGAGGTCCTCAGGGACGGGGCCACGCAGCAGAGAACAGAGCATGCACAGGGAGGTTTTAGCGTCGACGGCAGGCTCTGAGACTCGGGGAAGAGGAACAGGAAGTGCCAAAGCTTAACGGTGGAAGGGCCCAGTTCTTTCGAGAAGGAAAGTTTTGGTTTTGTGTTTTGGCTTTGGTCCAAAAAGGCCCAGAAGACAAGGGTTGGACCATAGAAAAGAAAAAAATGCATTCAAAGCCAGTGCTGTCACCTAGAAGAAGCTGGTCCAGGAGGTCAGGAGGGGATGGTGGGAAGCAGGAGCGGCGGCCACTCTGAGCCCCTCATCCCAGGTCAAGATGGCGTGCATTTGTGATGGAGACGCATGGCCAGAGCTTCATGGAGTCCGGAGAAGATGGAAGAGCGTCAGGCCCAGTAAGCCGTGTCCTGCCAGGATTGCGCGCCATAGGGGGTGAGCTAGTATGCTTAAATATGGGGCCAAGGCCACCTCGGGTTTTCTCCTCCATCTTCCCTTGCCAGGGAGGGGGGTCACGGGGAGACCCCTGGTTCTCATTGGTGAGAGTTGGTGGAGTTGGTGGTGGAGTTCTAGCCATCACGTCCGTGCTCCAAGCAGCAGAGGGAGAAAAGGGGAAGAGACCAAAGGCTACCCCGCAGACGTGTCTTCAAGATATTCAACAAACCCCGCCCAACAACACTTCTACTTTTACCCTTTCCACGAGAAAAAAGACACCCACCGAGTGTCAGAGAGGCTGAGCCCAAGTAGGGTTTCATTTCAGGAAGCCCCGAGCCAACAGGAGATGCTCTGAGCCCGCCCTGTAAGACTCCAGCCTTGGCCGCACAGCAAAGGGCACCTGAGACCCCAAGGCTGTGCCTGCCAATGTCTCTGCTATAGTGACATCGCTCCTCCTGCTCCATCCTGGGCTCTCAGGCTTAGGAGGCTGGGACTCTCTCTGGCCTGGGGCTCTTCTTTGGATGAGGCCATTTTACTAATGAGAGTCGACGCAGCCCACCAGAGCCACGCTTCCTCAAATGGTCAGCCACTCCTCGTCTTTGGCTGTTGACACAGAAATTTAAAATTAATTAAAATCAAATAAGTTTTGGTGCTTAACATCACGAATCACCAGGAAAATGCAAACCCAAACCATAATGAGGTGTCACCTCTCAAGTATGAGAATGGCTGTCGTCAAAATGACAGGAGATAACCAGTGTTGACGAGGAGGTGGAGAAAAGGAAATCCTTGTGCACTCTAGTGCGAATGCAAACTGGCGCCACCAATATGGAAAGCAGTGGAAGGCTCCTCGAACAATTAAACATGGAATTACCATATGACCCAGTGATCCTTCTTCTGGGTATTTACCTGAAGGCAGGAAAATCATTAACTTCAAAAGATATCTGGACCCCCATATTTACTACAGCCTTATTTACAAGAACTAAGACAAGGGAGCAACCTAAGTGTCCATCAAAGGATGAATGGGTAAAGAAAATATGGCAGATGCACACATGCTCATGTACACACGTGCGTGTGCACGCACACACATACACCGGAATATCACTCAGCCATAAAGAAGGAAATCTTGCCATTTTTAACAACCTGGATAGAAGTTGAGGGCATTCTGCTAAGTGAAAGGAGTCAGAGAAAGACAAATACCCGTATGATCTCACTTATGCGTGGAATCTAAAAAACAAAACAAACAAACAAAAACCAAACTCAGATACAGAGAACAGACTGGTGAGTGCTGGGATACGGGATGGGGGGGTGAAATGGGGGAAGGTGGTGGAAAGAGACAAACTTCCAGTTATAAAAGAAGTCCTAGGGATGTAATTCACAGCATGGGCACTCTAATTAATAATATTATGTTGCATATTTGAAAGTTGCTATGACAGTCAATCTTAAAACTTTTCATCACAAAAAAACAGTATTTGTAAGTATGTGTGGTGATGGATATTAATTAGACGCATTGTGGTGATCATTTCACAGTACAATTATTGAATTATTATGTTGTATACCTGAAACTAATATAATGTTATGTGTAATTATATCTCAGTAAAAAATAAACAAGAAAATTAAATAAACTTAAAAAGTCAGCTCCTCTATCACACTAATATTTCAACATTTTAAGGGTTCAATAGCCGCATGGGGCTAGTGGTTACCATATTGGACAGCACAGACATAGATCAGTCCATCACTGAAGAAAGTTCTATTGGCAGTACTGCCTCAGAGCGATGAGGTTCAGAGTCCTCAAGTTTCCATTTGGGGAACTATAGCAGTGGCCCCATTCACCCACCCCCTTGCTTCTTAACTCACCACAATCCCCGCTTCTGGTAACCAGAGCCACACCCTGGTCCCATCACACCAACCAATGGGATGGTGTAGCGGCCCAAAGGGAGGAGAGACCAACAGGGACAGGAGGAAGACTGTCGAGGAGGATTGGGGTGCTGTTGGCCTCTGTGATGGCTAACTGGGCAAGTGGAAGAAAACCCCCTATCTGCTCTCAACTTCCTCATCTACCCACCCCACTCAACCATCCACCAAAATATCCACCCACCCACCCCCGATCTATCCACCCATCCATCCACCCGTGTAACCATCTATTAACCCATCCCCCCACCCACTCATTCAGCCACCCACTCATCTGCCCATCCACTCATCCACTACCCACACACCCATCCAACCACCTATCTACCCACCATCCATTCATCCAACCACCCATTCACTTATCCATTCACCCTTCCCATCTATCCACCCACCCACTCATCCACCCATCCATCCACCTACCTATCCACCCATCTACTCATCCATCCATGTATTCTTCTAGCCATCTGGTCCATACTCTTGCCCTCTGAGCATTGTGGGTACAAAAACAAATAAGCCAGACTCCCACTTCAGTGTGAAAACAACTAGCAAAATAGTAATAACAACAACAACAACAACAGCACAGCAGCTGTCAGTGGTGGGACAAGAGCTCTGATAGATGAGGAATGAAGGCCACATGGAGACACAGTAAATGGTAAAAACTGGTGAGCACTGAGGAGCCCACCCAGGCCCCTCCTCCCTTAGGAAAGGGTGCTCCCCAGGGTGGGCTGATGCTGTCGATCCTCATGCTGGGACTGGGCCCAACACCCTAAGAGAAGCTTGTGGGAGGCTGAGTGACCTCCCAGGATCTTTTTTTGGCCAGACCACTCAGTCAAAGCGGGGCCCCGGCCAGCCCCCCACCTGCCTGCCCTGTGGCTCCCACTCCTAGGCTGCCAAGTCTCCACCCCCATAAGGGGAGCCAACCCAGGAACCCCCAAGAGGTGACCTCACCTGCAGAGGAGCCTGGCCAAGGCTGCCTTTTTGCTTTCAGCTTCCCTGCAGAAGGTCTGGAAAAGGTGGGCCTGGCCATAGTCCCAGCTCTCCCACTCTTGAGCTGGGGGGCTGCTCAGAGCTCCAGAGGCTCCAACTACAAAATGCAGACCCACTGGCCTCACAGAAATGTGTGAAGACCACGCACGATGTGGACAAAGGCCTCCCTGGGGACTGGCATACAGCTGGCGCTTAGCAAGTGCTACACATGGTTACCATTCAAGAAGGGTCTCCTTTCCACTTTCACATACTCCACTACTATCAACTAGCAATTCGAGGCCCACAGGATTCCTCCTGTAACTTCACAAGCCTGAACAAAACCATCCTGTACACGGTCTCTGGCCTGCACTCAACGGGAAAGGTCATAAATCAAAACACCCTTGACCTGCCTGGGAGAGCTGCTTCCCCACACACTTCACCTGAGTCTTTGGAGAATTTTCATCACTCATGTCAACGTGCCAAACAACCAGGAGGTCTGAGGCCTCCGGGAGCTGCCTTTTACAAGCCTGTGAACAGCCACAGAGCCTCGACTCGTGGTGGGCGGGAGATGGGGCCTGTGCCCACCCGAGGGCCAGCTGACTGGCCGCATTTCACTGCTGGCTTCTAAAAGGTTCAAGATTAGATCCATTCCTTCTAAATGCCGTTTGAGAGTCGAGTGGGTCACAGGGTTGGCCAAATCCTCTTTCCCCCACAGGAGTACCTCCTACAGGCAACACCTCCCCAGGCAATCTGGCCAGATGAGTCGAGAAAGATTTCTGGAACACCAGGGGCGTGTCTGGGTTTGAGAGACAGACAGGTAATATTCAAACAAGATGAATTTGTGGAGTGCCTACTCTCCCAGGGACTCTTCCAGTCAGTGAGTAAGACAAGGCTGGTCTTCCCCTCATGGGCCTGGTATTCAATTTGAGGAGCAGATAAGGAGACAATCAAATAAATAAGACAATTACAGACCAGTAAGTGTTCAAATATTGAAAAAAAAAAAATAGACTGAGGCGGCAGTAACACTAAGCGACCAGAGTCCTCTCTGACAGCATGCCCTTTCAACCAAGATAGGGAGGATGGGGAGTGAGCCCGGCATGGGAAGAATGCAAGGGAAAACATGACAGATAGTGACTAGCATGTGCAAATGCCCTGGGGCAGAGAAGAAGTTGCCATGCCCAATGCCATGAAAGACTAAGGCAGCTGGAGCAGGAAAAGAGTAGGAAGCTGTTGGAAGCTCTGAGACAGAAGAGCCATGTGGTCCCGCATGGGCTTGAGGAATGCCATTTTTCTGTTGCTGTCTGTAGAATGGACTGGAAAAGACACAAGTGGAGCAGAGAGACCTATTAGTGAAAACTGAGGCCTAGTTGGATGATAGTGATGGTAGCAGGATAGAGGGAAGTGGAGAGAATTGGGCTATTTTTGAATACAGAGCCCAAGGCAACTTGCTGTTGGGGTGCATCTGAGATTGGAAAGAGGAAAGGATAATCGGGGCTACCTCCTACTCTGCGCGCTTTAATGGCGTGGTTCTATTGGCTGAGATGGGGTACACCGATTGAGGGTAGAGAGACAGAAGAAAAAAGGAAATTGGGAGCTCTGCAGTGGACAGTTTAGAGAGGCCTGGGGAACAAGCAAACACAAAGGATCCAGGGGCATCAAGAACTCAGGGGAGGGGTCTGGCCTCCAGACAGAAATGCGGGGCCGTCCACTCATTTGGTGGAACAGGACCCCTCGGAGGTAGAAGCGAGGAGGAGGAGGAAGAGGCAGCTGCAGAGCAACATAAATGGCTGGAGGAGGAAGCGGGAACCAGGAGATAGGGTTCTGTGGAAGGCAAGAGACTGGTGTTCCAAGGGGGAGGTCAACATGTCACCTTCAGCTGAGAAGTTAGATGAGAACTAAAACCTGCCTGGGGACAGTCACAGGGGGCCACGGGTGACTGGCCAGAGCGGTTCCCTCTTGGCTGTGGGACAGGAGGCAGATGGGGGTAGAGAGAAGAGTGACGGAGAGGCGGGGAAGTGGTCATGGCCCATGGGGTGACAAAGGTCGCATATACTGGCTGCCTCATTCTTTGAGAACACTCGGGCTCTACTTAGGAGACTTCCCCACCTTAAGAGTCCTGGATCCCTGTGAGTGTGGAGAAAATTCTCTTCCGGGTCTCCTTTGCACCCAGGGCGCCATTATGCTCCACCAATCAGATGTACGTCCATGAGACGTGAAAATCCCTTCCAGCCTCCTCTGCAGCCAGGGCAGGGGCGTGTGACCTGAGCTCCACCAATCAGATTCAAGCTCAAGAGACAAGTCTCTCCGTTCCAGCCTCCTCTGAAGCCAGGGCAGGGGCATGTGACCTGAGCTCCACCAATCAGATTCAAGCTCACGTGACAAGTCTCTCCGGTCCAGCCTCCTCTGCAGCCAGGGCAGGGGCATGTGACCTGAGCTCCACCAATCAGATTCAAGGTCATATGGCATCAGTCCAGATGCAAGCCCCAGAGAATAGCAGTGGATGAGCTCCCAGCAACGAAAGAACGCTGGTGGTGGCAGCCATCCCAACTGCGTTAAGGTCAAGCTCCAGGCATTGGACCTCGTGTCACATCTGGTGCTCCATGGCGCGGTGGTGGTAGTTTCCTCTTTTGCTACACCACGGTGTTGGAATGTGGGTTGTTGATGCTTGGGGCTTAGTTTCCAGCCTGTTACTCCAGCTTTCCCCCAAATTCCTTTTAATAAACTCCTGTCTTGGGGCGCCTGGGTGGTTCAGTCTGTTAAGTGTGGGACTCTTCATTTTGGCTCAGGTTAGGATCTCAGGGTCCTGAGATGGAGCCCCACTGTCAGGCTCTGTGCTGGGTGTAGAGTCTGGGCTTGTCCCTCTCCCTCTGCTCCTCCCCCAGGTCATAATATCTCTCTACATCTCTCTCTCTCTCAAATAAATAAATATAATCTTTTAAAAAATAAAACTAAAAATAAACTGTTTTCTGGAATTATCTTAACTGAGCTTCTGTCTCACAAACTGAGAATTATGCCCAATTTAGAAGGCTGGAAAGAATGGAAAGAGCAGAATAGAAAGCAAGGAAGAGCCTGAGTGCCTGTCACCTCCCCCCCACTCCCAACGCTAGGCCAGCCCTGGACCTCCCCAGACTTCGTGTTGTGTGAGACCAATAAATCCCTCCCCATTATTCAGTTTTCCTTATAGCCCAATGCCCTCCCAACGATGCCCAAATCTGGCAGCTGGCAGTAGAGGGCTGCAGAAATGGGCTGAGGTGGGGAGGAAGGGGCAGAGATTGAGAACCCCAACATCGCAGGATGGAATACTGGGGACCTCTGCTATGCAGTGGCAAGTATCTGGCCACACCGTCACCTGCTGCATGGTGGGACACAGACTATATACCAACCGAAGCTATAGAATTGGGAAAGTGTGAGGAAAAATCCAGAATGGGGCCGTTATTGGCTACTTTGGCCAATGTTCTGCAGGCGGGGAAGGATTAAAACCACTGATAGATGTGGAGCAGTAGCAGCGACAGAAGAGAAAGTGACAGTACTGAGAGAGGGACCCACTCCCAGTGGCCTGCCATCAGAATGGATGGAAAGTCCTAGAGTTTAGAGTCTTACAGGATTACACACACACACACACACACACACACACACACACACACACACACAAAGAGTCTCTTTACTCCACACTAAAGCAAGTCTTGGCTACAAATGACAGCCATCGTGGAAGATGATATTGAGACAAGGTCTTTTTCCAGAACCTTCTCTTAAGAATTCCATCTAACAGAGGGGCCCCTGGAAAAGAGCCTATGATGGGAAGTGCTCCTGCCGAGGTCGCTGTTTTAGTCACCTCACTACAGTGACCATTCCGTTCGGGTGAGGGCACAGCAGAGGCCAGTGGGTCAATGATTGGAGTTGTCATGCATAAGGCTTAGGTTAGAGCAGCTCTTTGGCTCTTTGGTTAGAGCAGCTTGTGGCTCACTCTTCGATGGAACTGACCCCCTCCCAAAAGACCAGAAGCCAACCAAGTTTTGGAGTGAAATGGTATTACCCAAAGTAATCAGCCCAAGGCTGATGTTAACAGCCAATCCCTGAGGCAACCCCCAGGATCCCAACCTCACACCAACAGGAAGCTCTGTGGCCCCCAGAGATGGCATGCCTCCAAGACCCGCCTCTCATGGGGCCATAGGGGATAATGGACATAGAGGATAATGGACCCTGCTGGGGGCGGGGGCAAAGCCAAGTCCACAGGGGGCCATGGCTATGGCAGAGCCTCCCAGGAGCAGAGCAGGGAGCACAACCACGTGCTCCCCGTCCTCCCTTTTTCTGAATGGGAGCTCTTTCTGCCGTCATACCACGCCTAACCCATCGCTGATACTGAAAACGTTGGAGCAGCTAACTTGTCTTGTAGTTAAAGGTTGCAGGGAGAAGGTATGACAGGTGTGGGCTAGCAAAGGGACAGACCGTGTGGCGGTTCCTGATTGCTGCCTCTCCAGGATCCATCCCACCCTACCTTTCCTGCTAATGGAATCCTGGTTTGGAAGGAAGTATAGGGTGCCCTTCTAAAATACTCATCTTCTCAGTTAGAGGTGGCCATGGATGCAGGTCTGGCCATTGAAATGTAGGTTTCTGGGGAGAAGAAATAACCCTTTTTAGATAAATTGAAACTTTGCTAGAAGAAACACTACCTTTGTTTCTTTGCCTCTCCCTCCCTCCTCTTCTTGCACAGAAAGGAGAGGTGATCCTGGTGAGGCAGCAGCCATCTTGTGATGATGTGGTGTGAAGGGAGGGCATCAACCAATGTGAGGGAGCCAGAGAGATGTGGGAGGTTAGGAGAGAGGGGAGAGGCATGAAATGGTGGTGAGTGGGAGAGCAAGCTTGCCAAGAACGTCAGATACAACTCCACTCTCAAGGAACCAAGGCAGGAAGTGCTAGGAAAGGAGCACGCAGGGCTCTGGGAACATAAAAGGAAGATGGACAAGAAGGGGAAGGGAGAGCACAGCCCAGGGGAGTAAATGACCTTGCTAAGCATTTTCTAATACCATCCATTATCTGAAACAGGAACAACGCTTTGGTGATATTTACGGTCCAATGACCTACACACTTGCAATTCTCCCAATCCATTTAAGTGGAATCAAAAAGTCAAACCAAAATCTAAATCGGCATTAAATTTTTATGGCATTCATAAATATTTCACTCTTGCTTTGGCCAGGCAGGCTGGCTTTTCCTGCAGAATAGGGAGGTCAGCAAGATGTGTGAATTCCCCAACAGCCCTTTGGGGATTTCAGAGGTGACTCTGGAAGGAGAAACTGATTACCACATGGGGACATGCACCCTGGGCTTGCAGGCTGGCTAGTCCCCAGTGGTCATCTGATGAAATGATGACACTGAGAGTAGGACATCAGGCAGCTAAATCACAGGTCCCTCTGGCAGGCAGGGAAGTGTCAGGAAAGGGTTATCTTTCCCCCAGCGCCTTAGAGAATTCCAGAAGGCACCAGCCTTGTGCAGTGGAGTCTTATGGAGCTGAGTGAGTGCCTTTGCCTCTTCCAACAGCCTCGTGTGGCAGCAGGCATAGAGTCGTCACTGTTTTGTGGATGCTACCCCGGCACCCAGGACAGCTCGGGGACCCTCAGAGGACATAAGAGAAGGAAGAGGACTAGGGCTGAGAGTTCACGCTTCCTAGATGTCTATCACGGCCAGGGGGCTCCCGTGCTGCTCAGGGTCACGGATGTGATCTCATTTAATCCTTCCAGTGCCCCCTCCCTGTGACATGGGGATTATACCCATTTTACAGAGAAGGTAGCAGATGAGAGAAACATAGCAATGGCTCTGTTGCCTGGCTGGTGACAATGGCGACATTGCCTGGCTGGTGAGCCCCGGTGCTCGCGTGCAGCCCCATCCCAGGTCTGGAAGCCACCGCCGTGCTCCCTCATCCAGCTGTGGGCCCCCATGCATTTTTTTGGAGGAGTGCATGTATGATCATTTGATTACAACACCGAAGGTGAGTAAACTCACAGCCTGGTGAGACAGTTGCGCTGCTCATCAGCTGAGTGACCCGGGGCACGTTTCTTAACCTCTCTGTGCTTCAGTATCCCGATCTGGAGGATGGGGGCCAGGAGAGTTGCATCAGGTGCACAGCTAGACCCTGTAAGGCGCTCAGATCTGTGGCTGGCAGGTGGGCTATCTGCTTTTGCTCCTTTATGATTTTTACTGTTCCGGAGAAGGCCAGGGTGGGTGGAGGGGCCCCGGAAACCACGGGGCTGGGGCAGTAATGGGGTATGGCAGCCAGGACCCAGCCGACTCTAAAAGCCCCAAAAGCCCACTGGGGCCCCGACACCCCAGGCGTCGCACACCCTCCCCCCACACACCCAGGAAGCGGTTTGGTTTTGTATGACATTTGTTCTAAGTGTGCAGACCTCTCGGGTTCTTGTCCCCACTGACCCTCCCACCCTGCTCCCCGAGGGGAAGTGAACTGTGGCCATAGTTTTGTCCTGGGCAGGCCCCTGCTGAGGCTTTGGCCTCCCTCTGGGGTGGCCAGAAGAGGGGGTTTGGGATCCAACCAGGCACCTGCAAAAAGATCGGCCATCTCTGATGGAGGACACATATGGATCTCTGGCCTGGCCAGTGGGGGGCGCCTGCCCTTCATCCCTGAGCCGTGGGTCCCCGTCGGTCCTGGGAAGGCCCAGCCACCAAAGGCAAACATTCTGGCTGGCTCCCTAGCCCTGCTGGTCTCCCCGAACCTCCCCCTACCAGGTCCCCAGCCCGGAGCCCCGCACAGCAGGCTAGATCTATACTGGCCAGGAACAGTCCTCAAAGAATCTTATCAGTCCAGATAGCCAAGAGCCTTCCTGTCCCCACAGCCAGGCCACACAAAAATAGCGCCTTCCCAAAGCACTAAGGCCAGCGCCCTCCGGGGTGCTAGAGAGACAGGCTGGTGAGCTTTTCGTGCCTCGCTCGATCTTTACAAAAATTGTAAGAAACTCATTTGCGGTTTTGCAAATTAGCACGGCATCTTTGAAAAGAAATTTGCCTCCTTCTGTCAAAGGCCATAAAAAGTCCATCTCCTTTTACCCAGCAATGTCATTTGCTGAGAATGTAGCTTAAGGGAATAATTAAGAAGAAGGGGGAAAAAAAGTCATAGTTTAAGCTACCCACTGCAGGGTTTGACTGAAACATCTAAGGTGACTCTGGAAATGGCCTCCTGTCTGTCTAACACCGTAAGGAGGGCTGTGTTAGTACGCGGCTGTCAACTCCACGGCGCCCTGTGTGGCTGTTACAAATGACGTCTGTTTCACAAGGACAAACAGAAGAACACAAAAGGGCGGTGGAGTACTGACATGAAATGCGCCTGCCGCCGTGAACTGGAAGGAGGCTACCAGCTGGGATGTCGGGATTGCAGGGGGCCCTCCCTCCCTCCTTCGTTCCTTCCTTCCTTTGCTTCCTTCTTTTGCTTTCCCTCTTCCTCCCTTTAAAGGAGGCCATTGGGTGTTCTGCCTGTCCTCCAGAGGCAGAGACCAGAGCCCGCCACCTGGGTTCCTCCTGGCTGGTAAAGACAGGGGGACATCCTCGCCCTACCTCTCAGCCCGTGGACGATCCACACAACAAAAGGGCATCGTCATCACCACTGCCATTGTCATCAAAGCCAGAACCATGCTAAACCGCGTTTGCCGCAATAAATCCCTATTTTCGGAGACTCCAGCCCCAGAGAGACCACCCCTGGAAAGGCACCGTGTCGCAGTCACATAGATGGATCCTGGATTGCATCCCAAGGAATATAAGCTAGTCCCACTGTGGGGAAGCCTGTTAGAAAAATCAAACTCTGAGCCCAAAGGAGGAGCTGATGACGGTGTGTGAAGATGGGGAGACCTGCGTGGGGTATGGTCAGAGGAGCAGACAGCATTAACATGTCCCTGGCAGGTTTGGGGACAGGCAGGCCCCTCCCAGGCTCGCTCTGGCCTTGGGTGACCAGGTTTGAGCTGCCAACGCCTCTGGTGAAACAGGCTAGGTCGGAACCTGGGCACCAATTCTTGGCCCACAACTCATTACCCAAACATCTGAACAGCTGTCTGCATCCATGTAGTGTGAGAATTGAGACTTCAGCCTAGGAGGCTTTCTCAAGCAGGAAACAAAAAAGCACCAGTCACACTGATCACACTAATCACACTGCAATGGAATGTCCATTCTCAAAAGACATCATGAAGAGGGTGAACGCAAGTCCCAAATCGACAGGATCTGCAGCAATTCGAACCGACAGAGAGTTCGTATGCAAAGTATAGAAAGAACTCCTCGATCCTTGGCAGGAGTCCAATGGAAAAATGAGCAAAAGCCACAAAGACGCATTTGCAAATGTAGGAACTCAAATCATGAAGAAAGGAAACATTGTTTCCTTTAACCTAAAATGGCAAAGAAAGTGAAGATAAGAACGTAGAGCGATGGGAATGTGTTGAATGGGGGAACGATTCAGCACAATGGTTCTGGAGGACGCTCTGGCAGCGGCTAGTGAGGGGCTACGCACCTGCCCTGTTATGGGGTGAGTGGTCCAAAGCTCAGATGCTGACAATGACGCAGATCACTCCCAAATGTAGACTAAATCACTTCTGAAATGGGGCACATTCACCCAATGGAATCCAACATTCATTACCTACCTAAATCTCAAACGCATTTTGGGCAGAAATGGGGAAGGAGTCGCAAAATTTAAAAAGAATACATTTAATCTGATCTTATTTCCAGAAAACACAAAACGAGAGACAACCCTCCAATGCATTCACTTGAGACGCCCATATATGAGGGTGCTGACTGCCTCAGTGTTCGTTTTACGACTATTTAAGATGTCCCTAAAATGATGTTTGCACAGCGTGACTCATTGTGCTATTGCTCGTAATAGCGAATGATTGAAACAACTTGTGTCGCTCCATCAGAACTAGTTCAATAGATCCAGGTTCACCATGCAAAGCTAGAAAGCAACCACCCACAGCAGATCTCTGCATAAAAGATCTCCAGGATGTATTGCAAAAGGAGGAGAAATAAAACCAAGGAGTAGAAAAGGCAGTGTGCCATGCCTTCCATTTTTTTTTTTTTTTTTAGAAAACAAAGAAAACAAGAAAATTTATTTTTGTTTGCTTGTCTCTGCCTGCTCTTGCTCCTGGAAATCAAATGACCTTCCGTCCCCATTCTAGTTTGTCCTATTGTCCTGGTGTCCCTTGGTGACCCCCTTCCCTGGTGGTAAGGTCCCAGTTTGAACAGTACATTCCACAGGTCACCCTGGACTGTATTTCTTAGTCTCTTGTGCAGTCAGGTTTGGCCATGAGAGCGAGTTCTAGCCTGAAAAGTGGAAGTGGAAGTTATGTCATGACTCTCAGTCCCAGCCTTTAAAACTCTGCCATGGGAGTTCCTTTGCCAAAGGCTGGTTATCGATGCCAAGGGCAGCCTCTGAAACCCTGAGCTGAAAATAGCAGAGCTTCCCCCCCCTCCCCTGGATCCCTGAGTGACAGCCCACCCTCCTCCCCCTGCCCTTGCTGCCGCCGGACTGCTTTGGTGAGTAGAATTCAGTCTTTGTGCTTCAGCCAATAGACATGTGGGGATCTATATGTGTTCTAGTAGTCGCCCTAGTGAATGTAATTAATTTCTTATTTAAAAAAAAAAAACAACAAAATAAATGTACAAATATATTGCACCTGCTTCCTTCCCTGAATATATCTTACAGGGAAAATTAGTTAAAATAAAGATCCTTAACCCCAGGATTCTTGTAAGAATTTTAAAAAAAATAATGCAATACAGGGGTGCCTGGGTGGCTCAGTTGGTTAAGCATCTACCTTCAGCTCAAGTCGTGATCCCAGGGTCCTGGGATCAAACCCCATGTTGTGTCAACCTTCCTGCTCAGCAGGGAGTCTATTTCTCCCTCTCCCCTCTCCACTTGAGCTCTCGCTTTCCTCTCTCTCCCGAATAAAGAAATAAAAATCTTTAAAGGTAACACATAATAAGCCCTCCTCTGTGACAGGACCAGAATCAGGGCTCTAAAATATGGAGCATCTGGGGCTCCTGGGTGGCTCAGTCGGTTGAGCGGCATCTGACCCTTGATTTCGGCTCAGGTCGTGATCGCAGGGTTGTGGGACGGAGTCCCCACATCAGGCTCTGCACTCAGCGGGGAGTCTGCTTCTCCCTCTCTTTCTGCTCTCCCCCCCGCTTTCATGTTCTCTCATTCTCTCCCAAATAAATAAATAAAATCTTTAAAAGTAAAATAAAATTTGTAGCATCTATTTATCTAATTGTTAAGTGCCATAGACAGGGCTGATAGCTGGATGGTTCCATCATCAGAACTGATCCCTCCGTCTTTTCGGGATGAATGGGTCCCATCTTCCAGAAGCATCTCCAGCAGGCACCAGTGCATGGCTGGGTGGGATGCCCTGCCAGCCTCTCTTTGGGGGTAGGGGCTGGCGGGACCATGTGGGCCTTCCCATTCTTCCGATAAGCCCCCCGACTCTCTGGTCCATCTTCTGGGCTTATCAACTGTGACCTTGCCCACCAGGACAAGACCCGGGCGCTGGGAAAAGGGAAGATGAAATCCAGACAAGTAACTCCCCATTCTCTCCCTTCCTGTTTGCTTTTAGATGCTGGGAGTAGCCTTCTCTCTCCCCTCCAATTATTAAAGTAATAAGCGCACTTTGCAGGTAGTTGGGAAAGTATATCAAAGCTGCAGGTAGGTGGGCTAATTTAAAAAGATGGTTAAAGCAGGGAATCATAAAACCCCTCTTTACAATGTAAAGCTTCTAACTGAAAACACACTTCGTGAGTGCACCTTGCTCTAACTTCAAGTCCTTCTATTTGACAACGAGCCCCTGGGTAGAATTCCATGTCTGCTTTTGTTTTTTGTGTAAGTCATAACCGTAATGTTTCTATGATTTTCAGCTTCTTTCCTCCGAAGTGGAGCCAGAACTCGTAAGGAGGGGTGAAGCAAGCTAGTTGCAGGCAGGGCCCCTGTGACCGGGGTTTCCTGGTCTCTCACAGCTGTCTTGCCCACATGTCGTTGGACGAGCATTTTTTACAAGGTAACTCACCTTTATCGAGTGTTTCAACCTACATATCATAAAAACAACAATCCATTCTTATTACCCTCGTATCTCTAATTAGTTGGCACCGTGTTTAATTAGATTGCTTCCTTCTTATAACACGTGCAGCTGGCAAGAACAACACTGGGAATAAACTCACAGGCACTCGAAGTGGCTCAGCGTGCTTTCCAGAGGGGAGGTGAGCCCTGGCTCCTAGGGGTGCAGGGGGGTCGGTCCTAGCCCTTGCGCATCTGCGGAGATCACAAAATCCCTCTGAGTGTTCACTATTCGTGAACTAATACTTGCAAAGTGTTTATTAAACTAGTCCCTGGGGCACCTGGGTGGCTCAGTCGGTTAAGCCTCTGCCTTCAGCTCAGGTCACGATCCCAGGGTCCTGGGAACGAGCCCCAAATCAGGATCCCTGCTCAGTGGGGGAGTCTGCTTCTCCCTCTACCCCTCTCTCCTGCCTGTGCTCTCTCTCTCTCTCTCTCGTGCTCTCTCTGTCTCTAATAAATAAATAAAGTCTTAAAAAAATAATAAATGAACTAGCCCCTGGCCCACACAAAGCCCACCATCAATGTTATTAGCGATTTGAGCACTTCTCCCAGGCTGGACTCTCGATGCTATGGGCAATTCAAAGCATCAGAAGCAGGACTTGAAAAGTACGACCGGGGAGATGGGACAGGAACGTACCCAAGCTAATGGCCCAAGTACGTTGCCAGTGGTCGCAACAGCAGTAGCGACACCAGTGAAAGATGCCACGTGATCCACTGACATATTAAGCTGTCTCAGAACATGCTCCGTAATACGTGAGAGATGTTTCTTTGTGTTTCAAACAAAAAGTTTTACACTTAAAAAAAAAAAAAAAAAGGACTGTCTTTGAGCAAGTCATACCAGAACCTATTCATCACCCAGTACAAGCCCCAAACTACGTAGGTATGGGGACTTGGTCCCCTGAGCCCCCACCATCCAGAGGAAATGCTATGTGTGTGTGGGGGGGGGTTGTTCAGGGTGCTGGACTCCCCTAAACAGGACTCCTAACATCCCTCCCCCCTAAACATCCGTCTCCTTCCCCTCTCTCAGGGTGGCCAGGACATGCCCCAAAACCTCCGACCCACGGCACCACCCTCCATCCCGTTCCAAGGATGGAGCCACCCCCCTCCAAGGGACTGAACCATAAAGACCAGTGGTTCCCCTGGGAGCAGCCTAGCCCTTTCTGACACCCGGGGGTGGCTTCCCCTTCCTGGGCTGGAGGTGGGAAACCCTCTAGGGAGAGCACAGCTGCAAAAAGAAAAAGCCACACACTTGAAACCCACAATAAGGAGACACCAGCTCATGTTTTCCACAATTACTCACCTTTTCACACCCGCCCTCCATAAATCCCTGTGGAGGACACGTTCCCTGGCCGGGACTGGACCTCTGCCTAAGGCTGCCCCAAGGTGTGGTTGGGAATGTGGAAGTGCTGGATGTCTCCCTCCCAAGTTCACACCAGCTACCACAAGGATCGTTTTTCTCGTAAAGTCTCACCCTATAACACAAGGCATGGATGGCAAGTGTATAATACAGAAGGTCTCTAAGGGACAGGGCAGGCAGAGAGTTGAAAATCGGAATACTTACAAAGCCGTCTCCTTACCCCTTGACTGATGGAGATCCTAGAGGGATCAGCCCTTCACCCAGACATGAAGGAGAAGAACACGGATCTAAGCTGTGTGGGACACAGGTGGGGGGCCACATGGTGGAACAGAGGGAAGAACGGTGGAGGGGGCACTGCATTCCTCAGAACTTTTTGTTGCCAGTGACAAAAAATGCATTCAGACCAGCTTAGGCAAAAAGGGAATCTTTTGGCTTATGGATTTGAAATATCAAGGGGATGCTAGTTTCAGGTATGGCTGGATCCAGGGACTCGAACAATACCATTCTCTCTCTTATTTACATTCTCTCTGCGCTTTCCTTGTCTTGACTCATCTTACATCGTGTGTTGACCTTTTCTTTCTTCCTGCAGAGAAGCCACAAGGGGCCCAGGCTTATATCATCCCAAGTTGGCAAGCCAAGCAGAAAAAGATACTTCTCTACTGGCCACATAGGAGACTGACTGGCTTGGATTGAATGTCCAGCCCTTGGGCCAGCCCCCTTAAACCAAGGTGTTAGAAGCACTAGAATCAGGTGAGCTCAGGTAATGTGTCAACTTGGGGGCACCTGGGGGTTCAGTCAGTTGAGTGAGCGACTCTTGATTTTGACTCAGGTCATGATCTTGGGGTCATAAGATTGAGCCCCATGTCAGGCTCCATGCTCAGTAAGAAGTCTGCTAGGGATTCTCTCTCTCCCTGTCCACCCTGCTTCTGCCCCTGCTCGCTCTTAGTTTTTTTTAAAATCAGCTATAGATACCACTCGACAATAACAAAACCCGATTTTAAAAATGGGCAAGAAACTTCAGTAGACATTTCTCCAAAGAAAATACAGAAACGGGGGCACCTGCATAGTTCAGTCTGTTAAGCGTCTGCCTTCGGCTCAGGCCATGATCTCAGGGTCCTGGGATCAAGCCCCACATCGGGCTCTCTGCTCAGCAGGGAGCCTGCTTCCCCCTCTCTCTCTGCCTATCCCCTTTCTCGTGTTCTCCCTCTTTCTCTTTCCTCAAATAAATAAATAAAATCTTAAAAAAGAAGAAGAAGAAAAGAAAATACACAAATGAACGGTAAACCCTTGAAAAAGTTCTCAGCATCACTCATCATCAGGAAAATGTAAATCAAAACTATGGTGAAACATCACCTCATACGCATTAGGAAGACTTCTATCAACCCTCCCCCCGAACTAACCAACTAACCAACCGAACAAACGAAACAGAAAATAGCAATATCGGTGAGGATGTGGGGACATTGGAACCCTCACACACCGCGGGTGGGAATGCAAAATGGCCCAGCCACTGCGGAATGACAGTTCGTCGGAAACGTTAAAAATAGAATTAACATAAGATCCAACAATTCCATTTCCGGATATCTACCCGAAAGTACCGAAGACAGGGGCTGGAAGAACCGTTTATAGACCTGTGTTTACAGCAGCATTATTCCCGATAGCCAAAACGTCTAAGCAACCCCGGTGTCGTGTCCTGAGGACCAGATAAAATGTAGTCTCTACAAATAATGGACGGTTATCCCGTCTTAAAAAGAAAGATCATTAGCACACAGGCTACAACACGGGTGAACCCGGAGAACACGAGGATACGTGAAAGCAGCCGGTCGCAGAGGACAAATATTGTATGGTTCTACTTGTGTGAGGTCCCTCGAGTTGTCAAATTCATAGGGACAGAAAGAAGAAGGGGCAGAAGGAGGAGTAGGGGAGCGAGGGTTTCCTGGGTACAGAGTTCCACATGGGGGAGACGAAAAGTTCCGGGGACCGGGGATGGTTGGTCGCGATGGTGGCCCAACGGTGTCGATGTACCTGTCTCAGGCCCTCGGGCTGCTGTTCTAGAATACCAGACGCAGATGTCAGACCTTTACCTTCTCAGCTCTGAAGGACGGAAATCCAAGAGCACGTGTCAGAGCGGGCAGGGTCTGGTGAAAGTTGTGTTCGGACGCTGTGCGTTCCCGTGGCCTTTCTTTGGTGGGTGCTCACAGAGAAAGAGACATCCGCTCTTCTCTTCTCAGAAGGACACTAATCTCACCCCGAGACCCCCACCCTCCTGACCTCGTTTAAACCTAAGCGCCTCCCTAGGGTCCCACCTCCAAATACCATGGCAACGGAGGCTGGGTCTCCAACACAGGGATTCGGGAGGACGGAGGGATTCGGTCCATAATAGTACTTAAGTCCACCGAACTGTACACTGAAAAAATGGCTAAAATGGTAAATTTCATATTATGTGTGTTTTACCACAATATTTTTAAATATACATATACAAGTTTAAGACAAAAGTCACCCAAGAAGCGAGTTCAAGTCCGTGGGCTCTCCCACTGGAGAGTCAACTGCTGGGTCTGGGATGGGAGCTGGGAGAGGCTGAGCTTTTATGAGCTACAAACCCGTCTGAGGCACAGGTTGAGAAACGCTGCTTCAGGCACTAGGGAGCCATCAAAGGTTTTGGAGCAGGGCTGCGCGGGAGGCAAGTAGAAGGCTGTGTGTGTCCATATGGCTCAGAGGAGGAAGGGGGAGGAAGAGAGAGAAGCAAAGGGTGGAGGGGACAGGATGTAGGATCCCCAGAGAAGTGCTGAACAGACCCCCACTAACCCCAAGGCCATTTCCACCGCAGCCAGCAGCTCCTTCTCCAAGGAAGGGGCACGTCCGCTCATTCTAGCTTGCCCTTCCAGAACCACCCTGACCGAGGTACTTGCAACAGGACCTCTGCAGACACAGAGAGAACAGCTTCTTCCACTGGAGAAAACCAGCCGGCATCTCTGGGGCCGGGCCAGGGATGGAATCCAAGCTTTGGAGCAACCAGCAGGGACAAAGGCATCGTGCGGTCCCGGCCAACACTCCTGGAAGGGAAACACGAAACTCTCGCTGGGAGCCACAAGGCTCGGCTCAGACCCTCTGGCCGCGGATGACCGCTCATCATTCAAGGGCACGGTCCCAGCAGGGTGGAGGAGCCATTCCCACTGCCCCTGGAGCAGCGACACTGTGGCAGCTCGGGGAGGAACACAGACCCGTGTCCCCACCCTGAGGCCGGGTCTCTGCCAGATCGGATGGAGACGGGGGATTCTTGCGGGGCCTCGGCCTGTTCTCCCGAAGCTTTCCTAGGCTCAACGCCAGACCCAGAATAATAAAGGGGTGTGGGAGCCCCAGGCCCCAGGGACTGGCCCCTTCCTTCCCCTCCAAGGTGAGCCCAGCCAAGACAACAGCTGGATTCCACCAGAGAAGGTAAAAAGAGACGGGACAGACAGTGTAGGGGGTCCTCCCACACAAAATAACCCTCCCCCCCGGATGCAGAAGGCAGATGGGGTGTTTTGTTAGTTCCTACCTTCTGCCGCCAGCAAACTGATCACCTGGAAGAATATTCTCAGAAGGCCGACATCTGTGGCCTTCGGCCTCGCCCGTTTCCACAGCATCCCAGCGCAATGCATTGCCAACGTCTCCCCCAGCCACCCGCAGAGAATCTTGGGTTTCCTTTTTGCCTCCCTTAGACATGCTTTTTGTAAGAAACTTGAACGTATGGTTAGGGGCTGAATTGTGTCCCCCTCCGCGATTCCTGTGTCCTGATCCCCAGTATGTCAGAATGTGAGCTGATATGGAAACAGGGCCATTGTGGGTGTCATTAGTCAAGATGAGGTCACACTGGAGTGACTGGCCCCTGATCCAATAGGACCTATGTCCTTATAAAACAGAAAGCGCGGACACAGATATACGCACAGAGGAAAGACCCTGTGAAGACACAGCCGTCTATGATCCAACAAGGGAGACCCGAAACAGAGTCTCCCTATGGCTTCAGAGAGGGCCAATGCTGCTGAGGCGCCTTGATCTTGAACTTCCGGCCTCTAGCGCTGAGATGATACATTTCCGTTGGTTTAGTCTATTGTAGGGAGCCCTGACATTACATCCACAGGGTATAAAGTACAAAGGGAAAGCTGGCTCTCTCGGCCTCCTGCTTTCCAACCCCCTCGAGCGGAACCTCCAGACTCCTACCCCTGGGCTCACGGAGGAGAGGCATTCGTGCAATCAACGAGGGGGGACGGAGGTGGAGGCCAGCATGGGGCCACTCCTGCTGCCGGCGGACATGAGGCTGTAGCTTTCCATGGCCCCCTGCAGCCCATGGCAGTATCTTGAGATGCTTCATGGGTTTGGGATGTGCACGTGGCCATGGTGGCCTGGACATGACTTTCGAATCAAAGTCATCAGTGGCGTGCCCTCCCACAAATCCGTCCAGGGAGAGCCTCCGGCTCCTTTGGCCTTCCCAGAGCACAGCAGACACCTAATCCCCTCTATTCGATACCTTCCCCGGAAGAGCCTTGAGGGGCTTCCGTTTCCCACACTAGATCCCAACTGACAGAAGTCACACGGTCAGTCTCGTGTCAGACCTTTCTGCAGAGAATTTACACAGCATATACTGGTTTCTTATTAAAACTAGATAATTAACACCTGTTCGTTGTGAAAATTTGGGTACCGCTGAAGAGCATACAAAGGAAAGGAGTCGTTGATCACGTTTTCGAGGTTTTCCCATTAGATCTTTTCTCTGCGAATATATACGTCCCCCTCTAAGCTGCATTCATGTCATGCATATGGTTTTGTAACTTGCTTCCTATTCTTATTCATATATGAAACACGTCCCATGTTGTAGAAGGCGAGGTTTAGTGGATACAGCATAGAGGGCCGTGGGTCATTTCTTCTTTTCATTCATTTATTTTGTGAAATGGCTAATAAATATAAAAGAAGCCATTAGCATATATACAGTTTAAATAGTAATTATAATATGAATACTCGGGTAAAGAAACAGAATCTTTACAGCACCCCAGAAATCCTTTTCTTGACAGATTCAACAACCAGCCTGTCTTTATGATAATTCTTTCCCTTTTACGCTTAGTAGTTTTACCATGTTCAGATTCACCTCCAGACAACATGGTTTAATTTAGCTGTTTTTTGCATTTTATATGAATGGAAACATACAGTAATGTCCTTCTGCTGAGTTTGCATTCCTTGGTGGACTTGTCGAGGGTCGCACCTGACAATAGTTTATTAGCTTTCGTTGCTGGAGGGTATTCCTTATATCCATATATATTTACTCTCTTCATCTACTTTTATTGTTTGGAAACCTTGGCATTATTTCCGATATTTGACTACCATGAACAATGAATGCTATAGTGAGCATTCTGAGTATGAATCCTAGTGCGCACACACAATTCTTCTGGTATGTAGCTATGAGAAGAATTGCTCCTAAGACAACATGTGTGTCATCAACTTGATGAGATAATGCTAGACTTGTTTCCAACGTGTCTATCCCAATATACATTCCTGTCGACGGTGGATGAGCCCTCATTCCTCTCTGTGTTCTCCAACACTAGGGATCATTCATTAGACTTGAAAATGTTTCACTCCTCTCCTGGGGTGTGAGAGTATCTCACCGTGGCTTTAGTTTGCGTGCTCCTGATTACTGACAAATTGAATATCTTTTCATGCTTATCGGCCCTTTGAATTCCCTTCATTGAGGAATTCTTGTTGAGATCTTTTGACCATTTGCTATGAGTTTCCTGCCTTGTTCTTACTGGCTTATCAGAGTGCTTTATGTATTCCAGATGTAAGTATTTTGTCATTTACATGTGTTGCAAATATCTTCCCCTGGCCTATGGCTTATCTTTTCATTCCTTTTATGATGGCTTTTGATATGAATGAATTTATTAGTCTTTGCCTTTATGGTTAGTACATTTTTGGGATCTTGTTTAAGAAACCCTTCTTAGCCCCAAGACCCAGAAGATATTCTCCCATGTTACTTTCTAAAAGTTGTATGGTCTTGCTTTTCACGCTCGGGTTTTTAATCCATTCTGCCTATGGTGTAATGTTGGGGTCTCATTCTGCTCAACTGTCCCAGGACCATTTGTTGTGAAGTCAGTCCCTTCCCACAGATCTGCGTGTCAATCCATGTGTCCGTGTGCACAGACCTGCTTCTGAGCTCTCTAGTCCGTCCCATCGATCTATCTCTCTGTCTACCAGGCTTTACCTAAACAGTTCCTATTACAGAAAAGTATGGCAGAATCATGTTTCAGAAGACAACTGTTTCCTCCTACACCACTATTTCCGGTTACCCCACGTTGTTCCCTCAAACAGCAGACCTATGAGACATCCATTTCCTCAAGGAACGGTTGTTGCAGCAGAACATAGATGATAAATAGCCAAGGTTCTTGACTTTTCATTTTCGAAAGGAGGCAGGCAAGTCAGAACTAGTATCTCGTGCCCATGGGATGACATAAAGATCCCTTAGATGAGGAGGAGGAGAAGCAAGGGGCAGAGCAGATGTTGGGGTGGGCTTCCTGCCTTGGGGCAATCTCTCTTGAACCCTTAATTTCTTGGGAATCTAAGAGCAGAGGGAACCGATGCCCCCATCCCGAGTAGGACTGGGGATTTAGCAAGACCCCGGATTTATCCTTGTGCCTGGCAATGTGGGAATCGTGAAGCAGGAGAGGCTCACGGCATCTGGGTGGTGCGATTGGTCAAGCAGTGTCCAACCTTTGATTTCACCTCAGGTCATGATCGGGAGATTGTGAGATGGAGTCCCATGTGGGGCTCTGCCCTGTGTGCAGAGTCAGCTTGAGGGTCCCCCTTTCCCTCTGCCCCAGGACTTTCCACTCTACAAAACCTCCAATATCTTTGTCAGGTTTCGGTATTGGGGTCATACTAGCCTTAAAAATGAAATTGGGTTCCCTCCTCTCTCCTAATAGTTTCTGTGAAGTTGGTTATCATTTCTTTTTTTTATGTTTATCAACAGGCTTTTTTTTTTTTGCTTTTTAAAATTTTTATTTTTTATTTTCTTTATTTTTTTAACATATAATGTATTATTTGTTTTAGGAGCACAGGTCTGTGATTCATCAGTCTTACACCATTCACATCGTAGTTATCACTTCTTTATAAAATATTGATATAATTCACCAGGGAAGCCATCTGGCCTGGAGTTTTTCCTCTGGCCAGGTTTTTAATCACAAATTAAATTTCTTATGGGATGAAAGGCTATCCACTTCACATCAATTTTGGTTAAGTTGTGCTTTTAAATGTGTCCATTTCATCTTTGTTATTGGATTCATTAGCATAAAGTCAATATTCTCTTATTACTCTTCTTTTTTTTAAAAAAAATAGTCAACAATTAAGGGAGTAACTGAATATGAAGAGAATGTAGGTTTTTTTATTTTATTTTATTTATGAGAGAGAGAGAGAGACTGAGAATGAGAGGGGAGAAGGTCAGAGGGAGAAGCAGACTTCCCGCAGAGCCGGGAGTCCGATATGGGACTCGATCCCGGGACTCCGGGACCATGACCTGAGCTGAAAGCAGTCGCCTAACCACCTGAGCCACTCAGGCGCCCCTCTTATTACTCTTCTAATAGCTGCAGAATCTGTAGTGATAACCTCTGTTTCATTTCTGATATTGGTAAGTTGTGTTCTGTTCTCTTGTTTTCTTGATCAGTTTTGCAGTAGTTTGATAATTTCTTTACTCTTAAAAAAACTTTTTCTAATTTCCAATATTCTGTTAAGTCTGCCCAGTGAATTCTTCATTCAGATGTTGTATTTTTCAGAATACCCATGAAAATCTTTTTTCTATTTTCTATTTCTCAATTAGGATTCCCCCTAGAGTCACTCCTTGAATAGTTTATACTTGCTGTATTAAAGACTTACCTGACTGGGGCACCTGAGTGGCTCAGTTCGTTAAGTAACTGCCTTCAGCTCAGGTCATGATCCTGGAGTCCCAGGATCAAGTCCCACATGGGGCTCCCTGCTTGGCAGGGAGTCTGCTTCTCCCTCTGACCTCTCCCCTCTCATGCTCTCTCTCTCCTTCTGTCTCTCAAATAAATATATAAAATTTAAAAAAAAATGTGAACTTATATATATATTATATATAATATATATGTATATGTACATATATGTATAAAGACTTACCTGATAATATGAATACCTGGCCCATCTCAGATCTGTTTCTATGGTCTGAATTTTCTCTTGAGCATAGGTCACATTTCTCTGTTTTTTCACATATGTCTAATAATCAAAAGTTACCAATCTGGTGTGGCAGCCAGAAAAGCAGCAGATCTTGACAAGAAGCCCCCATTTAAGTATTAGAACTTATCAGGGTGTGGCACAAAGGGGGTCAGAATGGGAATGGGGAGCCAAGCCTAAAGCTCTGCCCAAGGTACTAAGAAAGATTTGACTGAGAGGGAAATTCTAGACCTCAGATATGAGATTGTACCAACTCTGGAGTCTGTTATCTTCCTCTGAAGAGTTGATTTTTGTGAATACCTGACTATTACATTTCTGGCTGATCATCTCGATTTTGTAGAGGCTTGTTTTTCACACTTACTGGGAGAAGTCTATTTTGATTTTACCACTGGTCTTAGGATAACTCTGAGACATAGTCTTTGCTCCGAATACACAGCCCCTTTGGGGTTTCGATGGAAATCCCCAGGTGTTTGTGAAGCTCCTCCAACTAAGTGGGATTTTAACTCCAAACTCTGTCTCCACTGCAGTGAGAAGCAGCTGAAATTTTCCGATTAGCTTCTCCTGTCTGACAACTATGGCCCTACACCATGTTCCTTGGAGTCTCCCCACTGAGAGCACAATTCAGGACGAACTGACTCTGGGAATAGAGTTGATATGCGGATTCACGGCTTCCGTCCTCCACATCTCCCTGCTTCCTGGGATTTCCTTCTTCCATTGCCAGGTGGTCTGTCAATTCTAAATTCTATCCTCTCACACCTCAAGCCGATAACAGTGGAACTTTCTGCATCCCTACCCCACCGCCCCTCTTTCCTCCCCGCCCCCGGGCTCTGTGGCCAGGACAGTGACCTCCAGGGAAGAGCAGGATAAATAACATGTATAATTATAACAATATGTAGTTCCTGTCATTCAGGGGGCGAATGTCCTCTGGTATCTGCCTGATTGGTGTCACTCTAGTGCCTTCAAATCTTTAAATATTTTTTCTGCGTGTGTGCGTGTGTCTGTGTGTATACGCATGCATGTTTGCTACTTTGTCCACAGTTTATCATCACCATCCCTGGGAGAGTGAGTCTGATACAAGGCACTTCACCATTACTGGACCTTTAATTCTTCTGAATACTGTGTATTTTGGAATAAAAAAAGTTTTTACTGTATCTGTGTTGAATTATGTGTTTGGGGAATCTTAAAAAAAAACTCAGCATTTTAAAAGGTAGAGAAAAAGTAAAAGATAAAGTATTGATGCATTCTGCCCTTTTCTGTGGTTCTGAAAACACCCTCATTCAGTGGGTTCCCACATCCTGGTACTCTAAATTGAGCACTGTAAATTCCCTGACGAGGAGATACACTGCCTTCCCCTCCCTCCCCACTCCCTGAGATGTGGCTTTTGAAAAAAGGCTGATCTGGTGTGAATTTTGGATCTGCCATTTATTAGCTCTGTGACCTTGGGCATGTCCCCTAAACTCTCTGAGCTTCCATTCCTCCCCTATAAACTGAGGTCAGAATACTGCTCTCCCAGGGATTGAGGGAACAGCCAATGAAGTAACATATAAAGTGCCTGGCACTTAGTAACTATTCCATAAATGTTCGTTTCATGGTTCAAGAGGGAAAGCATTCCACGTCTCTGAAGTAAGATTCTTGTTCTTACCGTTCTCGCTAAAAGCTGTTTGATTGTTTTCACCTCCAAACTGAATGTCCCAGGCTGTCTGTATAGAAATACTTCATCTTGGTTGTTAATTCCCCTTGGCAAATAAGCCAGCCAAGAGCCTAGAATAGAAGTCAAGGGAAACCGTCGCTGGCTACACTGCACGACTGGCCAGGCCCCTGGTGAGTCACAAAGGTGAGTCAGACAACCGGCAGAGGGAGACCAGAAGCCCCCAGCGAGGAGCTAGGGCCTATAAAGGTGGGTAAAGGGGGCTTCAGATGGGTGTGGTGGCAGGAGGGAGGCTTGAGCCGGAGGGCCACACTGTCGCAGAACCCACACGTTTGCCCAGGAGAGACGGGGCAGGCCTTCCAAGCACAGAAGGCCATCTGGGCCAAGCTGGCCGGTTTCAGAGAGATTTCCTGTCTCCTCTTGGATAGGGAGGTGTGGTGAGGGCGGAAGGGGGTGCTGAGCTCAGAAACAGCTGGAAAGATAGAGGAGAGGCCGGCCAAGCACAGTCACCGCCGTGGGGCAGTCAGACCTCGATGTCTGGACAGGAACCGGGGTCGCGTCTAAGCAGAAGAGGACAGATATGGTTTGTCTTTTTTAAGAAGCGTCCGATGGCTGAGAAGCCGCCGAACCGGAGGAGCAGGAAATGGGCCGGACCTGCCTGATCCCGGCAGCTTTGTGGGGAGACCAAGGGGTGGGGATGGGGGGCCACCCTGGCGACTTTAGATCCAGGAGGGATTGTGGGATTTGATGAGTCGCCAGATACGGGCTGGAAGGAGTTTGGAGCAAGCGCAATTTCTAGGTGGGGACACGGTGTGGGGGGTACACGTTAACTGAAGCAAGAGTGGCAGGCGCTGAATGGACCAGGTTCTGTGAATTCTCTGATCAGGCTCACAAGGTTATCCTGACGGCCCGCTTCAGAGCAGGAAGCCGAGCCTGGGCCCCGGGGACCTGCCCCAGGTCATGCAGAGATGGCACCCATCGTCCGTGGGCCTGACCCCAACCTGTGCAAACCTGTTGGCTGGGCTGGGAAGGCCAACTCCGAGCAGACACGGAAAGGAAAGAAGTCCTGGCTTACGGCATTCACCATCTCTGGGGAAATAAATACTCCCACCTCGGGCCGATCAAAGGCTACTGAACCCGCGTCAGGTCACCAAATGTGGGCTTAGGGCTAGCTGCCCGCTCCAGCCCACCGTGAACCCAGACACAGGTCTGCCCGGTTCTGAGGCCGCTCCTCTCCCCTCCTGTGCCAAAGCAAAAACCCTTAGCCAAGTTCTTTGTATTTTTATGCCCTGCCCTTCATCCCGAACTCTCCCAGGCTTGTATAACCAGAGTGGGGCATCAGCTGGGTTTTAAGGAACAGCACGGTGGCATCCCTGTCCCCCATCTGTCCCCACCCCCAGCCGCGAATCTATCTCCCACAGAGAGATATTTTGCTGAGAGAGCCCAGGATGTCCTGCGGGGCACCCCTGGAATCCGGTTCCTGTGTTGCCTGAGGAGCCCCGCTTGGGGCACCCCTACCTACAGGAAGGAGAGCAGCTCGCCATTCAGGACGCCGCCACAGCCACGTCTCCAGCAGGAAGGGCATTGCTGCTGTCCCAGGCTGCACACGGGTTCGGTTTGCAGGACGTCTGTCCCCAAACCTGGCAACTCTGTATCCTCTCCAACAAGTCATTCTAAGACATCCTGCGGCTTCGGAGCGCCGAGCCTGTGAAAGTCGGAACGTGTCACACAGTTTGTGGCCGTTTTCCTTCTCATTTGGGACTGGCTGTATGGAGGCAGAACTAGGCAAACCCACGGAACCAGAAATAGGGCAAGCAGAACCCCCCCACCCTCCACCCCGACCGTGCACTTCTATGGGGGGATGAAGGGACATGCTTTGGGGTGAAATAGAGTGATTCTGTGATAAACTCATCTCCCAAAGCAACTTGGGGACAGCTGTTTGCTGCAGCCATAACTGGGGGGGGGGGGGACAGCGTCAGGCCCTCAGCCAGAGGTGAGGGGGGGGTGACATGGCCCCGCAGGGCATGAGCTAGCTTGAGGATCCCCAGGGGGGTGGGTAGTGGAAGTCAAGCATCCTTCCAGCTCGGGGAAGACCTGGCAGCCAAGACCCAGCTCCTGGGTGGGCCCAGCAGCCAAGACGGCCCAGCGACTCCCCACAGGCCCTCAGGATGCCATCCGGGACTGGACAGGACTCTCCCATCCCGCCAGGTGGGTGGGCCATAAATGTCCCATCCTCTCGAGGCTGTAGCCCAGCCAGGGACTGCCCCAATCACCCCGGAAGGCACGTCCTTTGGGGAGCAGGTAAGGCCCATCCCCAAATCTAATTTTAAAGAAGGCCCATGAATTGTAACCTCAGCCGCTCGTTACCAATGACTGTGTGGCGAGCCACCTCAGCCCTCTGCCTGCTGCAGCCCGGGGACAAGCCTTCCCTGAGCCCCAGACCGGTCTCAGAGATCCCTGGCTCACCGGGGCCAACAGAAAGGGGTCTCCAGCTGTCCTCGGCTGGCCAGGAGACAAGCCGCATGCACACCTCCCTTCACGGCCTGCTCTCCAAGCCCCAGGCCCTAAACCAGCCCACGGCCACCACCACCTTCCAATCTAGTCGTGCGCTTTGGCTTCCAAGCACCCCAGATGCCAAGTGACAATAAATTATAATGATGACATAATACCTAATGAGTCCTCCGAACCTGCTGAGAACATAGGAAGGCATTCGGTGGCTTCATCTTTGAACATTGAAACTGATTCAAAGGTACACGTTGCCCCCCCTCCCCCCGCCCCCAAATGCAGACTCCCTTCTGGCTGCACAGAGGGATGCCTGGTGCCTCGGGTCACATCCACACCTCACCCGGCACGCCCACCGGGCTTGTGAAGTCTGGAAAGAGCCGCTCTTATCACAAGTCGGCCAGGCCCCTTCCTGACCCCTGCCTTCCCCTCTCCTGGGACAAACGCCTGTGGCCCTGGAGCAGAGAAATGGACCTTGTTCCCAAACAGGCCATCTGTCTGGAACTCGCCTCTCTTCCGTCGCTGATTCATCCATAAATCTGTCTGCCTTTTCTCTCACTTCGGAGTGACTCAGGGAGGGCAGTCACTGAGTCAGGGGGTTTGTGGTGCCGCCGTTCTCACGGGATGATGTAACCAAGATTCCCCGTGCGACATTCCCGTAGTCTTTCTGGAAGGTCATCTCGCTGTGCTCAAGTTTATTTTTAAAAGGTTTTATTGGAATTGCTAGTAGGCACAAAATGTCAACGTCGACCGTGTCCAATACCAAATGGCTTCGTGTTAAGTCAGAAATAGCCAAACACCAGGTCTCTCGGCCCTAGAGGTAGATGGCCCACTTCTGGAAATCTGGAAGTCTGATGGTCCAAGTACAAAGTGGGCCATGTGCCAGCAACGCTCCCTGCAGAGTTATTCGGGATAGAATATGGGGCACTCAAGGCGGTCAACACTGGGCAAGTTCTCAGCTCCACCGGAGATGGCAGCCATTAATGATGATTTCTAAGGACCAAAAGAGGGGTTTTAAGGATGTGGTGAAGGAGCAGAGAGCAAGATGCTACACTGCATGTACACTACGGCATCAAACTCCATGTTCCAAAAACCCCAGAGGAATCTGCCGAAGCGGGAACAGGGTGGTGGAGGAGGAAGGTCTTTCCTTCTTGACTCAACTTCCCAGTATGCAAATTTTCATTTTTTTTTTAAGATTTTATTTCTTTGACAGAGAGAGAGAGATCACAAGTAGGCAGAGAGGCAGGCAGAGAGAGCGGGGGAAGCAGGCTCCCAGCTGAGCAGAGAGCCCGATGCAGAGGCTCGATCCCAGGACCCTGAGATCATGACCTGAGCTGAAGGCAGAGGCTTTAACCCACTGAGCCACCCAGGCGCCCCACGTATTTTCATATTGTGATTAATGACACTCTTATTCACAAAGGGAGACAGACTTAAAAAATGCAAAATGCTTCCTTCCCAGCTCCTTGAATGTGCATTTTAGGAAATGTCTAGCTTTCAGAGGGCATTTGGAGCCTGTGACTAAGAGTTCCCCTTTAGTTTGTAACAGGAAGTGAGCCTTTGCCTAAAGAAGGACCCAAACTTCATTCAGAATTATATAAATTGATCTAAGGGTCTCTGAGATTTGGCCAGAGGCGTCGCTGGCTTAACTGTGACAAATTGCTGGATGGAGAGAAATTCATCAGATGTCTCAGCCCCCTTTAAACAGATTCCAGAGCTTGTCTAATTTGCATAATTAAATGACTTGATCAATTTCTTGTTACATTTTCTCATTAGAAATCAGTCAGGCATAACAACTCTTATTGTTTTAAAGGAAATGCAGCTAGAATGTTCTTTACAGGACAAAATTTGGGCTTTGATTGTCATAATAAGACAGGAAAACCTTCGTAACTGGAATATAATAAATGGTAATTAATGCATTGAAAAAGTATCTAACGACAGGCAGGAAAGTGGTTTCACTGCCCTGATAACAAACCAGCCCCTAATCTCACTGGCCCTATGGTTTCTGGTTGGAGATTTTTATATTCCCACCTTCTCCTCTCTCCACCAGCCCCTTGCATCCCTGCAAAAAGCCCCAAACCCTGAAGCACAGTAGCAAAACTCACAGGAGGAGGTTTTTCCCTACTGAAAGTCATAGAAAATGAGATGCTGTAACCTGATCCGACGCATTGCAACATTTACACTTTTGCTGCCTTTATAACCAGTTTGACAAAGCAGGTTTGTATGAGCAGCCTTTTCCTTCACGTGGAACAGAAGCCCATCCTTCGAGGGCTTGAGAAAGCAGAGTGGGACCCACTGAGGTAGGTGGAGCCCTGAGCAGCCACTTTAGCAGACAGATCCCCTCCCCGCCAGCCCCCAGTCACTGGGGCACATAAGCTCCTTTGCAGCAGAGAGATTACAGCAATTTGTACGCAGTGACACAGCCTAATCCCCCAGGGCGGACACCCTCGCAGGTGCAGGAGAGCTGGCCCTCGTTTCCCTCCATGACAAGAAAGCACAAGAAAACCTGGGGCCAACGCAGGGCCCCCCCGAGCTGCTGAGTCTGGTGGGCAGGCAGTCCCGTAGGTGTTCACCTTCCAGGAGGACAGACCTATTACTAAAAGGCAAGAGAGCTGGCATCGGAAATCCCTCTGAAAACCCACCATTCCCCTTCCCTGTTAGTCCTCCTCCAGGTGACCCTTCAAGGGCACAGGACTGAGGCCAACCGTGACTTGTCATTGTGCTCGATCACACACGACAAAGTGTCCGTGTCCCTAGTCTGCAGGGAGTCAAGACGCGTGTTAGCTGTGTCCCCCGCACCTGCGGTCCGAGCGGCAGAGAAGGCACAAGTCTGCTGAGCCAGGGCTGAGGCTTGGCGAGCTTCAAGGAGAAGACAGGTCAAAAGGCTGGGCAGGAAGGGAGCACGGAGACCGAGAACTTGACCTGGTGGGCTGGTGGAGCTCGGGGAGACCAGAGAAAGCCGTTTGGGAGGGTCAGGGCTACTTCTGTGCCCGGCCCTCGGGAAGGGCCCCAGCTGCGCGTGCGCCAGCAGCACCTGCCTCTTCTGCTCTCAGTACCCGGTGAGGGGGACGCGCCTCCCCTGCTCCCGGGCTGCCAGCTTTGCAGTCGGGGGGGACTGTCCAGTGACATGTACTTTGTGACCATATGTTTGTCTCCAAACATCGAAGTCCTGGAATGCTGGGGCCCATGTGCATTACTGTGGCCTCATGTTGGCCCAGAAGAGCAGTGCTGGGAAGGCGATCCCACCTCCCAGAGGGGAGGTGCACGCAACGTCTGCCCCCCAGAGACGGCTCTCCTACTCCCGTCAGGCAGGGCTCCCACGTGCGCACCCACAAGCCTTGGGAAGCCCACTCGGCCCCGCCCTGCCCTCCAGAAACCTGTTCTCCAAGTCATGAGAGCACCAGGTCCCTATGTCCAGCAGCAAGAGGCTCACCCGGGTCCTCGTGCCCGAGCAAACAAGCGTGTGGTTCTCATTTGTGTAAATGAATTGTTTAAAATGCTATCAACCCAGTTCATCTAGGATTCACACCACCCCTTCCCCACCAGACCACACAGACCCAGTGGTTCTTCGGGAGAGGGACCCTAGGGCTGGATGGCTGGAGGGAGGAGGAAGGCTCCATTTCACGCCTCTGTGCACCGTTGTGACCTTCCCCCTTCCAACCATCCTCACCGTGAGTCTTCATTTTTAAGTACTGTTAATGGGAGTTACCTGGTTTGTGTCTGTATACAGTTTATTTCAATACTTTCCCGTATTTTTACGTAATGCACACTAAGTATAAAGTGAAACAAAAGAGTAGAACCAGAAAGCCTTCTGAGCTTTATGGGAAGCAGCCATTATTTCCAGGTCATGAGTGTGGGTGGGCCACAGGGCCACAGTGAATGTGGTGGCGTGTGCTAATGGCAAGGCTGGGGACAGTGGTGAATCACACGGTGATTCTAGACAAGAGGGCTCAACATGCCTGGGGAAGAGTAGTGAGGAAGACACGATCACACGACCACAGAATTAAGCCTAGCGGTGTCACCTCTGCACTGGAAGGGTCCGGGGAGGGACCAGCGTGGACGATGGGAGTTTCAGTTGGCTCCAGTTCGGCTGGCTGGCAGAGTGGTGTGCAGTTAGTTCCAGACTGAGGTCCGAGCAGGAAGGACCCTGATGTCCCCACGAACTCGGAGCCCAGTTTGGTTGGAGGGGGTTCCCGAGGAGGGGGGCCTACAGGGCCCCCTCTCTGGGCAGGAAGGCACTCGGGGACCCTGGCCCAGCTGGATGAAGAGAGGCCAGGAGGAGAGTGAACCGGAGGAAGAGTGGGAACAGGGTCCACGCATGGCACCACCAAGAGAGGGGCCCAGCAGCCTATTTTTTTTTTAAAGATATCATGTATTTATTTGGGGGGGGGGAGAGAGCACAAAGGGGTGAGGGGCAGAGGGAGAGGGACAAGCAGACTGCCCGCTGAGCGGGGAGCCCGATGTGGGACTCAACCCCGAGATAAGGACCTGAGCCGAAGGCAGATGCTTAACTGAACGAGCCACCGCGGCGCCGCTCAGCGGAATCTTTTTTTTTTTTTTTTTAAAGATTTCATTTATTTACCTGACACAGAGAGAGAGAGAGATCACAGTAGGCAGAGAGGCGGGCAGAGAGAGGGGGCGAAGCAGGCTCCCCGCTGAGCAGAGAGCCCGATGTGGGGCTCGATCCCAGGACCCTGAGACCACGACCTGAGCCGAAGGCAGAGGCTTCACCCACTGAGACGCCCAGGCGCCCCCGCTCAGCGGAATCTTGAGGAAGGGAGGGCGGCACCTCCGTAAACATCCACACGGCATCCGGAAGAGGAAGAGACTTGAGCAAGCGTGGGAGTAGGAAGGAAGCGGTGAACTTGAATAAAGCGTCACTATGATGCTGGACAGACATTCAAGCTCCACAAGGCCACTGCCCATACACACCCCATCCTGCATCCTGACGGGTGGCGGCTATGATAGAGAATTTAAATTACTTTGTCATCAAGGTATATCCTGTGCTCTTCCTTACCGAGGAATAAAAATGTGCTTCTTTCCGAAGAAAAACTAAACATTCCCACCAAGTAAATGACAATTAGGCTCAATGACAGCAATTCCTGCTGGGAGCACAATGTTATTATACTGGGTCTCGGCTGTCATTACACAGTAAGTACCTATCCCGGCAGTGGTACTGGCTTCCACGAAGCCTGCTACCTTGACATCAAAGGTCTTACTTTTTTTGATTCTTGGGTTACATAGCAACTGTACACAATCTGACCCATAGTCAGATCTACCCTAAGACCCTAGAATGTTCGCGCACACAGCCCCAGTCGGGCCCGCCCGGGGGGCCAGGATCGTGCATGTGTACAAAGAAGCCAGATGGGGCTGAGAACAGGTTTGAAGACCCTTGTTCTGGGGAACGCAGGTTGAGCAAGCTGAAGAGGAAGAGAACAAATTCATTCTACGGGAAAGCGGAGGAAGAGGCGCTTGAAAGTTTCATTTCACGCCCGAACTGCAGTCTACACAAAATATTCCCCTCAAATAACTTGGAAACCTTTAGAAATCAGTGTTTCAGTTTTTTACTCTCCAAATGTAATACAATTCTTTAGCTAAAACAGGAGTAATGAGACAAAATGGTCCTGAAAAGTACAATAGAAAAATACTGTTCACTGGTTTATTTTCCCAAATGAGCAACAGACTATTTACAAATAAGCAGATCTCCAACGATGTGCATTAAAATGGCAAGTCTATTACTGACTGAACTCTAAATGGAAAAAAAAAAAAAAAACCCCACAATTTATTAAGGCACATTTGATCTGTGAGTTGAAAACAAACAAACGCTGTGTCATGACAGACTTCATTTCACTTTTTTCCCCGAAACATGCGAGCACCAAAATTGTCAAAGAACACTTAGTATTTAGTAAAACAGGAAGGAATGTAAAAATTGAGGAGGGAAAAAGCGTTTTCAAAAGGAAATCTTTGGAGATCAGTTTACTGTAAATAAAAGAACTCTAAACACACTCCTGATACACATAAATACTAATAACTAACAGGTACTGGAGAAATGGCAGAGCTCTAAACAACGGATATTAAATAAATTAAAGGTATTTCGGATACAAAGAATAAAACAAAACAGTAATTAAAGAAAGAAACAACCATCTCCACCAAAAACGTGACGCAGACAGGATGAATTGAACAAAACCAAAACACATTTCCCCCGATGCTTCCATTAGGGTGGGTTTCTGTTTCTGTTTTAGCTTGTGTACGTTAGACTTAGTACGAGAATTCTTCTTTGTCGAATATTCTAAATATTAATAATAGTTTACCCTTTAAGGAGGAGGGTTAGGAAGAGAAAGGAAAAAAAAAAAAAAAAAAAAAAAAACAACCCAAATCCTTCTTGGAATTGAATGCCAGGTCCGTTAAGCCTCACGAACAACCACAAGAACAGCCACACATCTAACTGTGCCTCCCCTTCTCCCCTTGCTTTTAAAACAACTACGTGACCACGACGAGCACAAGTTTGGGGGGAAAGAATCAACTTTGGAAAGTTCTCCCGACGGTGATGATACAGCTATTATCACATTTCCTTATTTTATAACTGGAACACGAAATGGCTTGGGAAAAAAAATAATACATCGTCGTCAAAAAAAAAAAAAAAAAAAGACAAGAAGGTAGAATCTGTGCAATGGTAACAGTTACAACAAAACATTTACCAGAGTTACAGTGTTTTGTTACAATAATACTTTGCAGGAACGGTCATGTTTTCTGCCAGACGACTGGGGTGGGGGAGGGGGTGTCTGAAAAGGAAATGCGTAAAAAGAACAAAACCCAGCAAGTTTTGTTCATCAGGTACATTTCAAGTCATCATTAAGCAGGTCTGCTACACAACGTTCAGCAAGAAAATGTGTTCAAAGGCAAACATGATCACATTTTTGTTCAAAAAGCTCAATCATCAAGGAGTCCTTTGTAAGAAAATCATGTGTAAAATATATCCCCTTGTATGGACTTCAAAAACTGATCATACAAAAAAATTTTTGAAAAATAAATTAGATAATTAAAAATGTCTCTTCCAGCAGAGCTGGACGTTAGGCTGTCCTCACGGAGCCATTATTGCTGTTTTTACTGTAACCTGGGTCGTGTTTTTCCAGCCACATCTCAGCCAGCTGCTGTGTGGACCCATACGTGGATGCTTTGGACCCCAAGCACATTTTGTACTGTTTGGGATCGAGATTGGGGTCACAAAAGACAGGATGGTGGATGTGGACCACTCCTACTTCTTGGCTCCTGAACGTCTTCAAACCTGCCTGGACAACCTTGTTGAAAAGGTCCACATCCTCGAGCCCCCAGCCTTGGATGGATACGTCAAAGCCACCGACTCGGACAAGATCGCCCTTGTAAATGCAAGTAATGCCAAACCCATAGTTTCTCCAGAAGCCAGTTTTCTGAGTGAAGGCAAAATGGTTATCGCTGGGAGCGTTCCCACTATACACAATCTTTGGATCGTACTGGCTAAAGATGATGGGGAAATATATTTGTTGGCCCAGAACTGTATTTGCTCGACACCGCTGAAGGAACTCTGTAGTAAACACGAGGTCAACGTCACAAAAAAAGAGCAAGGATTCGTTATTGAACTGGGAAGACCCCACCTCGAGGGCCAGAGCTCTTGAAAACTCTCCAGACACGGGCAGAATCTGCATGTCCGCTTTGGGGTACTTGCTGCGATAATCTCTCATGAGTTCGACTTGTTTGGCCTTGTCGGGGTTGGAGTCCGAATTGAAAAGCAGAACCACGAGCTTGACGTTCTGATTGGGAATGAGACACGTCTTCTCGAAGTTTCCCATAAATCTCACAAACATGTCGAAACGCCCAGACAACGGAATCAAGATATTTATCTTTTTCTCTTTGGGTTCTTTGTGCTCGTTCTTGGACCCCGAGAGCTGAAAGGGAACGAGCTTCTTGAGGGAATTGGAGAGAAAGGACAAGGACCCGGACTCCTGATTGATCTTGCCGGCCAGCTCCGCGGCGTCCAGCTCCTCGTGCTCCACGAACTGGATCTTGCTGAAGGTCTGCTGCAGGTACGCGTGTCTCCGCACGGGCACGGTCATCTTCTTCCCCTTGTGCTTCCTGTACAGGAGCAGCAGGTCCAGGATGTACTCGGCCCCGTACATGGGGTTCACCCGGCGGTAGCCGTACTGGATCTCCTTGAAGTCGATGATGCGCCCTCTGGTCTTGGCGTTGGCGTTGATCATCTCCATGACCTGCATGACGATGTCATCCAGGGCCTCCCTCTGAGCGGAGTCCATGCCTCTCCGAGGGGGCTGGCCCTCGGCCGCCGAGTACAGGTACTTGCCGGTCAGAAACTCCCATTCCAGAATCTCCTCCCGCTGGCGGGGCTGGAAGCGCATGAAGGAAGGCGGGATTCCCAGCTGGAGGTCCTCCTTGTGGATCTCGGTGTGGCTGTACCTGCCCATCAGCACGATCTCCCGGTGCAGCTGGATGGTGCGGTGGCGCAGCTCGGCCACCTTGCGGCTCAGCATGTAACTGTGCAGCCGGTACTGGTAGGGCGGGTTTTTGTTGGGGTGCAGCGTGATGGCTCGGTGGATTTTACTGTTATGGAGATCTCGAATGTACCCCTTCTTGTTCTGTTCGTAATTCTCATAAAAAAGCTGCTGCATCTGTTAAGAGAAAAAACACAGAAATAGGGCTATTTTCGTGTTATGTGACTCTGTCCCTCTCTTTCTGCCGTTCCTTCCACACCTGCATAGTCTTTAAAAAAACAACAAATCTAAATATTAGAAATCTTTGCAAACGAGCCACAGCATACCAGAGGCCTGAGGTAATAAAGCCAATCTCCAGCAGTCCAATGAGATCAGAAGAATAAATATAAACTGCTTCAAGAAAGAAGACTCATCGATAACCAGAGTCGGCCAATATAATTCTGCAGGCAAACAGAATTATGAGAAAGGTTTCACACAGAAGAAGTGCCATCCTGAGACCGCAGTGCACCAAGTCCGCGTACCTGGAGAAGGTCCCCCTGCGTCCCCACCAAGCCCGTGCGAGGAACCCAAGGTCCCCCCTCCGCTCACCGAAGACTGGCACCGCACGGGAGTCGCCGCCTCCCTGGAACAGCAGACCCTTAGGCTACGCCCATCTAGGAATAAACTGCACTGACAGAGCGAAAAGTATGACATGACGCAGGATTAATTCCACTTCCAAGAGCTGAAGAGAAGGAAAGAGGAAGAGGCCGGCCACTGGGAAGGGCATGCTGACCCTGAGACCAAGACGCTGCAAGCTCACTGGAAGTGCAGGTGCTGAAAAATCCTTCCAAATGCCTGCGTGTTCCTTGTGTCAAGTGCGCCCCTCCCCCACAGCCTCTGGCGGCGGGGGGGGGGGGGGGGGGTCCCCTCTTCGCTTAGCACCGCCTCTCCAGCACAGCACAGGCTCAGAATGTCCAGCTGAGAGGCAGGCAATGCAAGGGCAATCATTTTTCCACCAACTCATCCCCTGTCCTACGATACAGGTTTGGGGGCAGAGACGACAAAGGTTGGCGGTCCATCAGCCCAAACGGGGGCATGTTCCCTCAAGTTAGGGAACGTTATTTAATTCCCCTGTATGTCCGTGCAACGAGATGGAACACCTTCTGGAACAAAGAATAAAAACCTACAAAAAACATTTTAACAACAATAAGTCCTTTTGCCTTTGTGGTTCATTTTTGGGTTTTGTTCATATTGCTAAATACTAACTCTTAATAGGGTGATATGTATTTGAACCAAGCAGTTTATTTACCTTTTGAAAGTCATATTTTTTACTTTTTTCTTTCCTGACACACAGCAATCACCCTAACAGAAAACCACAGATTAGCACTTTTATGTCCCATTTTCTTCTATGCAGTACTACAAGCTACCGATAAATAAAGCCAGTAAGGGTAAAAAGAAGGGAAACACTTCCAAACAATGAAAGAGAGAGAGGAATGCAGGCCAGGTTCTGTGCAAGGCCTCCAGCAACATCCACTCCCTCACTTAATTCTCAGGGAGCTATGAGTCTGGTGAACGCTGCTGACCTTCTCAAAGTCGGCTCTCTCCTCTCCTGGCCACCCGCGAGGTCTGTTCACAGACTAGGACTTAGCATGGAATGATGACATCTTGGAAGAGCCCTCACTCTTTTCAACTTTGCTTCCCACATGGTCTGTGATCAACACAGGACATGGGGACACGGTATTAGCCACTGAAATCATTTCCAAATTTTACAATTAATTAGAAAAGGCAGTCAAAGTTTAAAAGAAGAATGGGAGCACAGCACATCCAACCCTGGAGAGCTGCCCTGCCTTGCACGTGTGCCAGGAGGCAATGGGCAGACAGGGGTGCTCCTGACCCACATGTAGGGGCTGCTCGTGGCCTCTGCTGCCCGTGGACGGCACCCAGCACAGGCGGCGCCTTCCCATACATCTGATCTACAGTAAGCTGCCGGACAGCCGGGAGCAAAGCAGCAGTCTGGGGTTTGCTTACTTGGGAAAGCGTGAACAAGGGAGGCCTGAGCTCCTCCAAGGCCTGGCTGCAAAGCCACATAGTTGAGCACGGAGAAAAACTACAGTAACATAAATGCCCCGTGGCATGGGCTGGACAAGGACTTGATCATTTGCCTTTCTTTTTATATGGGTTACAACAAAAGAGGTTTCAGGAACTTCCTACCCAGGGTGTTCGCATTCATCTTCTAGCCGGGCTGCATCCTCGGTGTCAACCGCACGGCTGCAAGGGCACGAGTGAGTGTCCTGTGAAGCTGCCAAGCCAGGAGAAATGAAATCTGTCCGCAGGTGCTAAGGTCCCACCCTTTCCCCTCACCCCTGTGCGCCCCAACGGGAGCCTGGAGGCCCTTCTTTCAGTTTTTGCCAGGTCAGCCTTCAGGACGTGCATCCCACAGCTGGTGTGCCATCTGATCTCCGACCCCGCCTGGGGCCCGAGGACACCACCTGGTGCAGGGGGTGGTGGGGGGGGGAGCTACGCAAAGGCCACAGCCAAGAAATCAGCACCAGCCCAAGGCTCCATGACTAGGAACTAATAAAATAACGATTGCATGCAAGATGACGGAGGGCTACGTAATCATTTTATAGACGTTTGTTATAATTACATATTATTTTCATTTTGTCTGCTTACCATTTCCAAATTTCTAACAGTGAACATGAAGAACCATAACTTGTTTTAAAGGTCCCTCCATTTCCAAGAATGTGAACACACTTAACCTTACAGGTTGCTTCTCAAGATTAGGTCAGAAAAGCCCGCCCAGCCAGCTGGGGTGGGGGGTGGCGGGGGAATCTCGGGCCCTGCTGTTCCCAGTGGGGCTTCCCTTTGGGGCTCCCTGCAGAATTCTGTCCTTCCCTCAGGGCCCTTCGACACACTACCAGGAATGGTTTTCTTAAAGTACAAATCAGAGGCCTGTGGCTAAAAATGAGGTGGTAGAACGCACACGATTCTCTCTTCCCAAATATCTCTTCGAAGAGAAGAAAGAAGAAAGGAATAAACTCACAAGGACCAAGAGAATGGGAGAGGAGGCACAGGAGGGTAAGAGATGCCCCCAAATTCAGAAGAAATGAGCTTGAGCGAAGGAAGAAGACGTCTGTTGCCCTTCAGAACCCCAACAAAGGTGCTGTGAAAAGCAGGGGTGAGGCCCAGTACCGCACCCAGTGGGACTGGATGAATGTGGAGCTGTGACACCCCTCATCCCCTCCCGACACGGCCAGGGGACGCTCCTCTCCCACCATCTCAGGAGTCGGGGAAGGAGGGTGGGGGCACATGTCCAGCATCTTCAAAGGCATGCTCCGATTACTCTGCCATTTAGATGATGGGGGTGTTGCCAGAATTCATGTAGGCCTGCCTCCCAACTGTTGTAAGTAAATCAGGACAGGCAAGGAGCAAATACTGGAGGTTTCTCCACATGATCATATCATTTACAGCAGTTATTCCTGAACATAACTGTCTACAGGTCCTTTCCCCTCACTCTTCTTGGATTAGTTCACCAGTAAGCACTTAAACCTGAACTTCAATTTCTCCTGCAACGTGAAACCTGAGCAGGGGTGAGGTCAAGGCCGACAACTGGAGGAAAACGGGAAGTCTAAAGAGGAGGGCTCCCAGCCCTTTTCCCAACCAGGTCCCAGAATACTTACCCTCCACCGTCCATCCCGAGTAGGAGACTGGATCAACTAAACAGGCCATACACATCTAGAGTCCTCCCAGAGAAAGCACCACCCAAACGGCCGGGTCACTACCGCAAAGACACCAGTTTAAGAAATCTCGCCTACAAAGCTTCCAGTGAGCTTCCTCACTGCCTCAGTCTTCCCGGGACAATCCCCAGCCAAGGACCATCGGGCAGCGGAAAGACTGGTCCAGAGGGAGAGATGGAGACAAGACAGAGAAACCAAAGCTCGCTGGGAAGAGAAACAATGTAGTGAACAGAAGGAAAACTCAATAAGAGAAACAAAAGACAAGCCTAGAAGGCATCCACCACAGAAGACAGTAGCACCCATGCCACAAACACTGAGTACTATCAGAAAGAAAACCAGAAGTCCGAAAAGGCTCTTGAAAATAAACATAAGCTAGCAACACACAAAAAGCAGAGTTTGAAAATAAAGTTGAAGAATATCCCAGAAAACAGAAATGATAACAAAACCAGAAAACCACCACAAGAAAGCACACCGGGCGTTGAAAATAACAATACAGAAAACGGGTTCGGAATGAAAGGACCTGAATTAAAACCCCAACTACCTGGTCAAAAGAATACACTCAACACCACAGAGAAAGCAATCTGAAAACTTCCTAAGACGAGAAAAAAAGGCCATCTAGAAATAAGAGGAAGGAGTGTAAATTATTCCCAACATACAATTCTCCTCCCAACCAAATGATCCATCGAGCAGGAAGGCAGAAGAGATCTTTTCGGGCAGTTGAGGGCTGTCCTAACTCGTACCTAGTCTTTCCAGCTATGAAAGGATGTGCCCTTCTAGAATGAGGGAATATATCTGGAAGGAGGATCACACAGCATCCTGGAAACAAGCGGTCCGACAGAGAAGAAAGAGAGCCCCAGAATGACAGTGCAAGAAGTCCCACAAGGAGAGTGCAGTGGACCGGATGTCTGCGCCCCCCAAATTCACACTGAGGCGCTCTCAGTGAGAGGGTGTCTGGTGTGGCCTTTGGGAGGGGGCTGAGTTTAGATGAGATTCTAAGGGTGGGGCTCCCATGCTGGGAGGGAGGCCCTATCGATGAGGGCTTCGAAAAAGGGACCAGAGCACTCTCTCCCCACTGTGCAGGATGCTGCAAGAAAGCAGGTCTGAAAACCAGGCAGAGGGTCCTCGCCAGACCCTGACCCTAGGGACACCTCCGCCTCCGACGTCCAGCCCCCAGCACTGGGAGAAACGCACGTCTGCTGCGTCAGGCACCCAGTGCCCAGTACTTCCGTTCCTGCAGCCCGAACAGACGGCGGAGACAAGGGGCTCTGGGGCGGGCTGAGGGCACCTGTGCACGCATGCTCACTACCTTCATGTTCAGAGTCTGGCTCCCGCCCGACACGAGACGCTCAGTGGGTATTTGGTGAATTGATGGTAAACAGTCAAGTCTTTTTGGGCAGCAGGTATCGGGAAATTGCTGCATGATTTCAATGCAGAAGAGCACAGCTGGTGAGGACTGACGGACAGAATAACTAATTGGTAACTAATATAACTAATATAACCAATATAACTAATATATACCAATATAACTGGTAACTATATAACTAATATACCGGGCCAGGGCTGGGCTTCTCTGGCTAGAATATATTTTTAAATGTAAAAATCAGCAGTATATTTGAGGAGAAATAAATATCCTTCCAGCCAAAGGATGTAGTTGTTATTTGTCCTTTACTCCCTAGAAAACCAAATAGATATCTGCACATCTTACTCTGGGCTATGGAAACCCCACCCGTGGTGAGCTCGCTCCAAGGAGGGGTCTGGTGTGGAGTGCGTGGTCTTCCACACATGTCTGGTTCTTCTTGCACACTCCCTGGGACACCACAGCCCCTGGCATTTTCGGGACTACATTTCTCAACATCTCTTAGAGGCTGTCTTGTGGCCACGACTTCCATAGGGACTGACGTCTAGGTAGGCTTTACTAACACAGCATGGGTGTGCTAACGCCATAAACATGAAGAAATGAAAATTGTTGACAATGAGTAACAGGGTTTTGTGGAAGCCTTAAAACCCCCCGGAACCATTGTAGACCAAAAACTTGAACTATAGTAAAGTCGCTGTAGGCACCTTCTGGCTAACCTCCACACGTCTGAATGAATGTTGGGTTATATCCTTTTTTTTTTTTTTAATGAAATCTTTTCCAGAGAGAGAGGGGGCTAGGAAGCATGCAGGCGTATGTGAGTGCAAGCACGTGTGCATTTGGGGGGCAGCACTTATTTTGTTAAAAATAAGGCTGAGTCTATGTCCAGACTAGCTGGTGCCCTTCCCTCCTGCATCACACTAATATTACTACAAAATAAATCTTTGCAACAAAGAAGCCACACACCTGACAGACTGGATGGACTGTACACCTGCTACGATCCTAAGAAAAATCCCAATAAATGCCAGCGAACAGTTCCTCTTCCAAAAGGGCAAATGTGGACAGAGGTACGTACGGGGGAGGCCGTGCACCTCCACATAATGGTGATAGGAAGACCCTGCCCAAATCGGTTTCTAGTGGTACCTTTTTGGTCACTCAGCACATTCATCAATCCCCGTCAACTTCTACACATAAGTCTTACTATAAATGGCTTTGGTGAAGAGATCACGAAACTTTTTCTTTTTACCTTCAATGCAGGGGGGAGAGGAGAGGAAGGGAAAAATGCAGATTTCAGGGAAACTTTTTTTTCCTATGAATATGAGTTACAAAGCACCTTCAGAATCCAGAACAGGGAATATAAAGTGTAATTCGAGGCAAAAATTTCAATGAGACAGACATTAAGGCCAAGTTAGGGAGGAATGATCCAGAAATCATCTGCAGTTCCTGCAACGGAGATGGGGAGGGAAACGCCAGAAGGGAAAGCTGGGTGCTGGTGCCAATGATGAGACTTCTGAGTCCCCATCCCAACGGGCTGGGCCCTGGGCAAGTGCTCACAACACCTTCCCCAACCACCAGCCATCCCCCCTGCAACTTTTACCCCAAATCACCCTTTTCCACCTGTTCACATCAAGTGATCTTAGTGCTTCTGGATCTCATTTCTGCCTTTGTAGTACTGTAGGCATTTGCTTTTCGAATCCTTTGCAAAGTTCTCCTCAAATCATCCTTGTTTTTATCTTGACTGGTTCCTAGTTTCCTTGCTATTATTTGGACTTTGCTTATCTTTTTTTTTTCCCTTTAAAGATGCCTGTTGCATTTAAGAAGGTATGTACACTGTAGGTGAGAAGAAACTGCATCACTCTGCTCTTGGGCCCTTGAATGAGGAACAGCTGGATCGTAATGCTGAACATCTCCATCTTCTGTCCATTATACCTCTTTTCTCCATATTACAGCCAATTATCTGTTCACTACAATGTTCCTCATTAAGCGAGTAAGACGAAGGTGTGTATGATTTCATTTCTGGACTCTGGGCAATTTCCCAGATTCAACAGGAATGAAGTCCCCTACCCTAAAGGGGTATAATTGCATGACTAAAGTAAGTGTTTAGCAAGTTAAAGGTAATAGAAATAAAACTACTATTTTCCTGGGAGAAAGTACAGAATGTAACAATGTAAAATAAACATTAAGAATTAAGACTAAATGGAAACATTTATTGCCTTTGTGCTACTAGTAAGTTGTAAGGTCTTGGAGGAGTCACTAGTGAATGTGTTGGATCTCAAGTTTTCTTGTTTATAAAATGACTATCTCATACAAGAGGTTCCTTCAACACAAAGAATTCTAAGATCTTATGTGATCTTACATGCTAGTTTTATAAAAGAGTCACATACAATTCTAAAGTCATGCCCTGATGTTCTTCTACCCACCTGAAGTGGTCAAAGGTACAGTATTCGAATGTTTACAGGCATCTACCCTCACTGAGTCAAACTATATTTAGGGGCATTAGAAGAGACCACCACATGGCGCCCAGTTAACTTTTTTCATCTTATAAAAACAAACCTCCAATTCTGCTATAAATAAAAATAGTTAAGGATAGGAGATTCGTAGTGGTTCATTTTAATAATTCCATGGGGTAACAAATAAGGAAGTTTTTTTGTTATAAGGAATATTTCGGATGTTATCAAATTTAAATTTTAAAAGGAATTCATTGAAGTATTTCAATAATCCATAATTTGGAACATTCTTTCAAAGAATATTATAAAAGGGACAGTTAAAAAGTACCACAGAAGGAAACATGAAATTGGTACGCATATGGGTTATTTTATAATCACAAGGTCATTCTCTGGCTAAAAAACGCCAAGGAAGCCTTTTTAAGATGCATACAGTACCCCTGCAGTTTCATTTAGTTTCCAGTATCCATAGAACAGCCCCTAATCTTTGTTCTAAAAAGTACCCCCATAATCCTGGGCTCCAGAAAAGCCATCTCCTGCACTGTGACATGCTTCAGGACAGTGACTCATTCTACGGTAAATCTGAGAGGGGCTAATAAATATCAAGGTCACGCTATTCCCAGGAACTTCCAGCCCAGCTGGGAATAACCATCAACTACCCACGTCTAATCCTCGGTTAACGAATACGGCCTACGGTCTACAGTCTGCATTAGCGAATGTCCTCGGCGTCCTCTGCAGTGAAGGCCAACATTCTCGTTAAGTCATGGTTCTTCCCAGTAACGGTTTACATTAATGTCCATCATTAAATATGTATTTCAGCCACATCGACAGTCACTGCTCCAGATCGATAGCTTAATTTCTTAATTCTGATTTGTGCAGTATTTCAATTCTTTGCAGAGGATTTTTCATATCCTTTTGTGCTGAAAAATGCTTCACAGAAACTATGGGTTGCCTAAATGTCAAGAGACCATACCTGGTAATAGTTTCAAAATAATCTTATTCACAAGTTTTAAATATTTGAATTAACATTCTCATATTCCTAGAAGTAGGGTTTCCAGAGAATTTATTGTCTGGGGCAGGTCCTTTTGAGATGAAAGAGAAAATCTGTTAATAATTAGGCTAAGATCAGCGGCATATACTGGCCTGGGCCTGGCTCTCAGGACATACGGCCCACTACGATCCCATATCAGGTCTATCTCCTACTTCGCTTTGTAGAGGCTTTGCTGATTTTCATCCAATTAAGTTCGAGGATTAGGTGCTTTGTATTTTAGAGTCCATTCAAAAAAAGCAGATTTTTCATGGGAATTACGCTGGGCCTCTAGTAGTAAAAAAATGAGAGCTGTATGTTTGTGTCTCAAACCAGTAGTGTGGAATTCTGAAATCTAAATAACTTTTTGAGAAGTCAGATGCATTTCAAAACAATTGAGAATTAAGCTTGGCAAAGTATGGTGAAAACTGTTGGTAGTAATTTGATACTTGTACGGAAGATATATTAAGCAAAGCGATCAAACTGAAATCAAGAGCCCGTGGGTAGACAGTTGGTGGTCTGAAGGGCCAACAGCAACCGTGGCAAGAGAACACCCTTATCTGCTGTCAGAAAACGATCTAAACTCTTGTCGCTGCCCTTTAATAACGTCTGACCCTGCAGGGGTCAAGTAAAAGCTTTCCAGACATCCTCTTTCTGCCCCCACCAATAAAGTAGTAAACGTGGCAGTATTAGGAAGAATGAATGTGTGCACAACTATCTTTAAATGAACAAAGCCTTATGTAAATGTGGCACCAAATACTTACTGAGCACTCACATTCAAGGGACTCTACCAGGCAGGGAAAATCTGAAAGGTCAAGTACAAATTAAAGATAAGCCTGCACACAAAGATAAAGCACTGAGTGGGCAGTCCTGGGCCTGCTCGTGAGGGGAGCCGAGGGGGGAGGGCAGGAAGGGCTCTCTCTAAAGGTGTCTCCCAGCAGGTGCCCGAGTACAGTCACCGTCACTGCAGGCCACCATGGACACGGGCCCCCACCATGCTCTTTCCTAATGCTAGTCAATGTGACCACATATAGCTCTCACACTGGAGCGAAAATCCATAGGAAAATCGACGTGAGCCGCAGTCTAAGGGATCACCAAAATACCAAACAAAAATAAAGCTAAAAACAAACTTACGGGGGCAGTAAGGGGGAAGTGTACCAGGTTGGGGAGGGACACAGGAATCTAGGCCCCGTGGGGTCAGATCTTCTGATTTTTAAAGAAAAGTAAGGAAGAGGGCTATTTTTGCGTAGTCTCCTAATTTCTAAATGTTAGCAACTAATCCAAATTTTAGAATGAGAGACAGAGAAATATGAGCCAAAATAAATCTGTGGGCCAAAGAAGGCCTACAGACTCATTTTCTTCTGGGTTTTTTTAGTCAAGATTCATGATTCGTTGTGGAATCTCATTCTAAATAAAGACATTTTGAACCATTTTAACTTACCATGTCTATTTAGTAATATCATACACCCACACCCCCCCTAAAGATCCAAGCAGCCTTTGAATGATGGAGGTCTACTGAGTTAGGGCAACCCTCTGGAGTTGTGGTTCTAAGATAAGGCCACCACTGGAGGGCAGCAAGGTTAGGGATGAGGGGAAACAAGAGCACAGCCCAATTCCTGTCCACTCAAGTCTCTGAAAGTCCAGCTTCTACTTTAGAGCCCGATGGTAGATATCATAGATTTGCTTCATGCATTCAAGTTGGCGTCTCTGTCACCACACGGTGGTGAGGGAGTCTGGACCTGGGGACGAGGACGGAGCCTGTTTTGGATACCCTGGTTTAATAATCCTGCCGCTAACCCCATGTGAAGTCTGAGAAGTGACTCTCACTCCACAGAGGCTTGAGCTCTTACAGCTTTCTTTAAAGAAAAGGGGAAAACGGAAGGAAAGGGAGTGTTTGGAGGGGGAGGTAGCTCTTAAAGCTTTAAATTCTACAGTATCGGGGCACCTGGACGGCTCAGTTGGTTCAGCTTCTGCCTTTGGCTCAGGTCATGATCTCAGGTTCCTGGGATCGAGCTTTGGGAAGGGGGCTCCCTGCAGTGTCAGGTTTCTAGAGAAGTGACAGAAATAAACATCTTCTAAACACAGGCAACCAACAAAGGAGCAAAGGCAGTACAACGAAGCGGAGACAGTCTTCTCAGCAAATGCTGCCGGAATGACTGAACGCTCACATGCCAAACAAACAAGTTTCGGTCTGGACCTCGACTTTAACCCCTGCACGAAAATTAACTCAAGGTGGATCACAGACCCAAATGCAAAACACAAAATTGTGGAAGTCCTCGGGATAACAGGAGACGCCTTGGCCCCCCTGGGTATGGAGAGGGCTTTTTAGACACAACACCAAAGGCACGATCCGTGAAAGAAGTAACTGAAGTCAGACTTCATTAAAATAAAAAAAACTTCTGCTCTGCAAAAGACACGATCAGGAGAACGAAAAGAAAATGCACAGACTGGGAGAAAATGCTTTTGCGAAAGACATCTCTGATAAACGACTGTTGTCCACAATACATAAAGAACTTACTGAACAACAATAAAAGGAGCAACCTGATTTAAAACATGGACAAAAGACCTTCACAGACAGCTCACCAGAGAAGATACACAGATGGCCCATAAGCATGTGAAAAGATGTCCAACACTGATATGACATTAAAGAAGTGCAAATTAAAACCAGCCACCACTACACAACTATTAAAATGGCCAAAATCTAAAATACTGACAAAACCTACTGCTGGCGAGGATATGGATCAAGAGGACCTCTCATTCATAGATGGTGGGAAGGCAAAATGGCACATCCTCTAAAGACAGTCAGCAGTTCCTTACAAAACTTGAATGTACTTCTACGGTAAGATCTAGCAATTGTACTCCTTGGTATTTACCCAACTAAACTGAGAACTTCTGTTTACACGAAAACCTGCACACAGATGTTTAGAGCAGCTTTATTCAGAAATTCCCAAACTCGGAATCAACCAGTACTTCCTTCTAGTAGGTGAACCCTAGAGTGGGGTACATCCAGACAGTAGAAAATTACTTGCACTAAAAAGAAATGAGCTATCAAGCCAAGCAAAGACACAGAGGAACCTCATATGTATACTGCTGAGTCAAAGAAGCCAATCTGAAAGGGCTACAGACTATAGGTCATTCTGGAAAAGGCAAAACTATGGAGACAGTGACAAGATCAGTGGTTGCCAGGGGTTATGGGAGAGAGGTGGATGAACAAGTGGAGCACAGAAGATTTTTAGGGCAGTGAAACTAGTCAATACACTGTAATGGTGGATATGTGACATTAGATATAATGTGCCACACCAAGAGGGAACTCATGCGTAAATTAAGGACTTTGGGTGCTGCTGATGTGTCCGTGGGGGTCTGTAGACTGTAACAAAAGTACCGCTCTGTGGGGATGTTGGGAGGATGGGTCATGGCGGGGGCGGAGGCAGTGGTACATGGGAACGCCGCACCATATGCTCAGTCTCGCTTTAAACCTAAACTGCTCTAAAAAATAATTTTCAAAAGTCCATAGGCAACCTATTAGGAAAAAAAAATCCTCAAATTATTTATGTTAAAGTAGATTCTAAGGGAAAACAGTTAATTAATCCTTTTTCTCTGACTTGTTATTTATGATCAATTCTTTTATTCTTCCCTTCGCTCATCTATCCACTCCCTGCTCCAAGCAAAACAAAACCTTTAGAGGAATATATAAAATACACTAAACTTCAGATCCTTTGTGCAAAGAAACGGGCAGAAACAAAGCACAAGTGATTAACAATTCACAATGAGCAAGATTTTTTTGGTCTTTAAGACAGTAAAGTAAAAAGCCAAGAGATAAAAAGGGTTTTTTTTTTTTTTTGAGTCTTTGAGCATTTACCGTGAGACCATCCTTGCCCTTCTCCCCTTTCCCTCTCCACCCTCCTTAAACATGCAAGCACACACTCATTGAATCCTCACAATTTTAAAACCCTTAAGGGCAAAACCCACTTTTGTTCTAGGTGCCTAACATAAGTAATTGCCCAATAAGTACTTGCTGAAGAAATGGAATATCATTTCTCCCATTTAAGAATGAGGACTAAAACATTTAACATTTAACACTGTAAGTGGCTCTGAACAATATTTAAAGATCACAATGAAAGAGAAGCACTGTACTCCACAAAAGACCTAACACTTTATAAAAGAGAACACAGCATACCACGACTGTCTGCCAGGTAAAGCTATCCCTTGTCCCCCAACCTTGGGTCCCCCAACCCTGCCCCTCATACTCCAGGGCAGACTGTCAGGGGTCTGGCGGGCAGACCGGCCCAAGGCAAGATACGCACCCCATCAACCTCCACTCGTTTCCCCAACTCCCAACAGATCCGGCAGCAAGACCTCAGGAAAAAGGCCTTTAAAATATGGATTCTGTCCTCAAGAGACACGAAAGATGAAAAGCATCCATAGAAGAGAATCATCTAGAATTCTCGAAAATTTCACTTACTATCCCTAACCAGGCTCCATTAGACCAAGGGCCCTGGAAGGAAGACCTCACCCATGTTCCTGCAGCTCCGGCGTGGAGCAGAGCCCGGGATGCAACAGAATCCCCTGGTAAACATTTACTCAAAGGATAAAATGTAAGTAGCAGAGAATTTTGGTGTACCGACCAGATAATCATCCTCTACTTCCAAAATAACCTACCCAACTTACACAATCATCAACATAACCTTTCTGTTAGTTCAATGTTAGGCAACATGTTTGAACTGAAAGCTTGTCCTTTAACCCTTCAGACGTACTTGATTTTTTTTTAATCCTTATTACCTCCAATCCCTAATGGAAGTTACACAGTTTCTGATTTTACGACCTTGATGAGCGACGTTTCTCGGAAGCTCTGCGGGCGCTGACCACGCATTCACTTGCTGACGCCTATGAGGTGGTGCCCTTACCATCCACACGTGCCAACCAGGGGACTCGCATGGATGCGTGCAGCAGCGTGTCCGGTGCCCCACTGTCACAGCTGCCTGGGGGGCTAGAACTTGACACAGGGCACAAGGCACGTACAGAGGTCAGGGGGTGGTGGGCCCCCTTCTGCAGCTCACGCTCCAGGGGTAGGAGGGGCGGGGAACCTGAGAGACTTAAGACCAGAGCCCTGAAGAAACCCTGGGGAGGGGGGAGGGGGGGGGAGGCAGGGGGGAGGGGAGGGGTAAGATCTCCCAGGCTCGGGTAGGGGAAGGCCTCTCTGGCAGGGGGAAATCGTCCAGAGCAGAGACCCAACAGACCCGAGGGGGAAGGAAGCGCTCCAGAGGGCACCATGGGTAAAAGACTAGAGAATACATAGTACTCCCTCTAAAATATTCATATCTTCAGCAAATAGGACTCACCTCCTCTGTGCAAGGGCCGCATCTGGGAGCAAATAGCAGGAACTGAGGCCGGGCCACCTGGCCTGACCATCCACCCTGGAGCCCTCCCAAACTACTCATTCTAGGCCAGCCTTTCCACGCCGGCTCATGGCAAGACTCATTCCTGTGTGCAGTGGGGCTCATTAGAAGCCTGGGCTTAGGCAGTGGAATTTGTGTTTGTGTGGGGGGAGGCATTTTAATGGTATAAAAGCCACCCCAAACTTTCTGACCAAGTATGTAAACTCCATGGAACCAAATTTTGGTCAGATGAAGCATAAGAGCAAACAAGAGTGGAGAAGTGGCAACGCCAACATTCCTGGTGCTAAGGAAGATCCGGTGACAGCACCAATCTCCTACACCAAGATGATGTGAACCTTCAGGAACCTTCGCTTTCTAAGAAAACCCACTGTCTTGGCAAAAGAGAGCACAACAGGATCGTTTTCACGCTGTGAGTGGACGGAGGCACTGAGTCTCAGCATTGGGGGAGGGGCACCAAGGGAGGGACAACCCTTCCGGGGGCAGCGTCACTTGCATTCAGCGTCTTTTTCCACAACTCCTCCCACTTCCTCCCTCACCGCCCTGCCCTGGCCTGGCAGCAGAACCAAGTGGGATCCAAATGCCAGCCCAGCTGTACTTTAAAGTGGAAATGCCTCGAAAGGACTAAGGAGCTTTCCCCGCCCACCCCCCCATGCAGCCTCCACCCTCTGGATGTAGCTCCTGAGTCTCCAGCAGGAAAGCCATTCACTACTAGCGATAGTCCTCACATGGTCTTAAACTTAGAAAAATGAAAATAAAACCACTCCTAAAAATAAGAAGGGCTAACCGGTTTTATTACTGACATTTATTTTCACATGGGCCTCCAGCACTCTAAGCTGAAAGGAAACAGAATTGAAAAAGTTCATGCCAAGGTAACCCTACCTCAACGAATTTAAATGGCCTACTCCGCCGCTCCTTTCCTGACCAGTTCATATGGACGAACACATTTTGCGAGGGTACCTCTGCAAGAAACTGTCAAGCAGGGTAGGTAACACTTTAAAATATTTCAAAATGTGGGGCACCTGGGTGGCTCAGTGGGTTAAGGCCTCTGCCTTCAGCCCAGGTCATAGTCTCAGGGTCCTGAGATCGAGCACCGCATCGGGCTCTCTGCTCAGAGGGGAGCCTGCTTCTCCCTCTCTCTCTGCCTGCCTCTCTGCCTGCTCATGATCTCTCTCTGTCAAATAAATAAATAAAATCTTAAAAAAAAAATTTCAAAATGATACATTTTCACTACTGTACTTTTTTTTAAAAGATTTTTTAAATTTATTGATTTGTCAGAGAGAGAGAGAGAGAGAGAGCACAAGCAGGGGGAGCGGCAGGCAGAGCAGGCAGACAGAGAAGCAGGCTCCCCACTGAGCAAGGAGCCTGCTGTGGACCTCGATCCCAGAACCCTGGGATCATGACCTGAGCCAAAGGCAGTGGCTTAACCGACTGAGCCACCCAGGCGTCCCTCACTACTGCATTTTAAATAATAACAGCTAAGTTAACTTTGCTCTGAGTTCTGTGGCCAATGCAACTATCCAGCGGTCATTCTTGCCCCTCGAGTCCTTGTGTCCTATCTAATATGCTGCACCAATAATCCAGCGATAGAAAGAGTAGGGGAGATCTAATTCTACAGGTCAAAGGCAGTGGTATTAATCAGTCACACCCAGAACTTTCTACTCCTGCTAGACCTTCTGCACAGGCCCAGTCCCCAAGTCTCTGCACACCCCCTCTTTCATACCTTGCCTCTACTCCTAAATCAAATCGCCATCCCTGCCCTTGTGTGGACCTGTGTTGGTTGGGGAAAGGAGAGGCAGCAGGAACCATGATGAGAGGGGGGTGGGAGGAGAGTCACTGGGAGCTCTGAAAGCCCTAGTCCTATTTTCAAAAGTGCGCGTCTGAAAAGGATGCCAAAATGATAAGATCGCATCTACTTCTTTGCCCAAACTTTCCATCGGATTCCACAGTATGTACCTTATGATAAAGACAAGTACAGGGAAGTAAAGGGGGACTTCGTGAATGAAGTGCAGTCGTGCATACAGTGTTGCCTATCTGCGTCAGAAGCCATCGGATTCTTGAAATGCTATCCTGCAGAAATACTTAAATCATCTATGATTACTACTTTTACACTTTTTTTTTACTATTAAAAAACAGTATGCATTCATTATAAAATACTGAAAAGAGGGAGAGTCATTTATAAACCGACTCGGGGATACTTGAAAAATATTTGTTCCAATGCACATATATAAGGCAACAAAACCAAATACACTCTGTAAACTATACAGTAAGTATATACTTAAAAGTATATCCTATCTGAGTAATAATTCTACTTCTGACCATCTTCTTTTCCTGAAACAGTTACCAACACTGACTGCTAACTAAAATCAAGGAGCACCTGTGCGGCTCCATGGGTTGAGCCTCCAACTCCTGATTTTGGCTCAGGTCATGATCTCAGGGTCGTGGGATGGAGCCCCGCATCAGGCTCTGCACTCAGCGGGGAGTCTGCTGGAGACTCCCCCGCCCCACCCTGCACTCAAGCTCTTGCCCGCTCTCAAATAAATAAAATCTTTAATAAAAAATAAAATAAAATCAAGCTATTCTACTATTTTGTCAATCAGAACTTTTTAACCAAAGAAAAAGAGACACTAAAATCATAAGCTACAAGAAAAGCAAACATTTCACAAAAGTGAGAAAGCTTAAAGGCTGATATAAAGGAATAAATCGCATATGTCGACTAAAGAAAGGATAGAAGTACAAATTTTTTTTCTTAATTGGAGGGGTGGGTAACAAAAGAATTTCACATAGAAGCAAATTCAAGTTGATTATCTTGACCCAAGTTAGTCAACATAAATTACCTAGAAATATTCAAAGCAGATGTATATGTGACATAAGCATACTCCAAACTAAACCATATGTTCCTCATCAGACTCCATAAATATGAAATTGCACTGGAAGAAATGAAAACCTCTTTCTTTCCCAGGCTTCCAGTCAGGCACTTTCTGGTATTCTATACTGAAGTTAAGGCTAGGTGTCAGAGTATACAGAATAATGTACCAGTGCAACAACAAAAAGGGTAAGGTTTATCACACAGTCTGTATTCCTGTTCACAGCTCGAAATGAGGAAAACTCCAAGAGGTAAAAATGAAATGAGAATTCTATTCTTAATCCCCAGCCCTAACCACTGTTACTATCTTAGGGTCCAATTGATGTCAAAATAAATTTAAAGGTGTATGCTCTGGTTTCTTCTCAAATGCATTAGTCTACGGGTGCTACAATGTTGCATTCAGTGTATGTAAGCCTAGCAATTCACAGTGAACAATAGGCCTATTCCTAGAATACAAAAGAGCAGTATATGTTTACTTTTAATTATTTTATTCTTTGTTGTACCTTACTTACAAGTATGTAACTAAGCAAATACTAAAGAATCACAAACTTTGAGTTATTTCTTCCCACAGAAGGTGGCGTTAAACCAATTAGAGATTCTTCTTATTTACTGATAAATTTGACTGCAAGCCCATTAATTATATTCCTTCTTTAAACATCGGGTTAAGGGCGCCTGGGTGGCTCAGTCGTTAGGCAACTGCCTTAGGCTCAGGTCATGATCCTGGAGTCCTGGGATCGAGTCCCGCATCGGGCTCCCTCCTCACTGGGGAGTCTGCTTCTCCATCTGACCTCTCTCTCTCTCTCATTCTCTCTCTCAAATAAATAAATAAAATCTTTGAAAAAATAAAAAAATAAACATCGGGTTAAGCTGTGATAACTACCAGTAAAGCATTTCCACATTCTCCAAATGCAAATTTAATCATAAACATTCCCAGTCTCCATGGGCCAAAGCTAAAAGCGACATACTATAATTTAAAAGGAGACACCCTAAGGGAAACTTTCCCATTTGGACTGATTTGCTGGTTTCATACTATATTTTGAGAATATTCCCAGGTCCTTCTATCCTTACCATTAAAGCCAGAATGATTTTCCAGGAGAGAAAAATTTAGGTGAAATATCCACAGACACCCCCAAATGAGGGCACTTATATAAAGTTAAATGATAAGAGAATCACACAACAAACATAAAACCAAAACTACAAAGAAACTTTACTGATGACCAGTTCGTAAATAGCCAATGACTCTTGCCAATGGAAATGTCTGGAAGAACCCTATTTCCTATCTGGATCTCCCATCAGGGGCTTTTTAATGTAAAAGTTAAAAACTAAATTGCGCTGCACAATTGTATCTCTTCAATTTCTGGCCTCTGTACATGGCCACGATTTCCACCACTAGCGATATTCCAACGCCTTGCACTAATGACCTGAGAAAGAGACACTCAATCCACAAACCCACAGAAGAGAGAGGAGAGGCTACCCTGGGTGTGGAGGTTCAGGACGGGATGTAAAGACTGCTTTCAGTCCCGTGGTACTGACCGTGACCTGACTGCCGGGATCCACGCTCCCTTCCTCCGTGGTGACGGGCTGTGACTGGGCCCCGGCTGCCTGCCCGGCTAGTTGGGCATGACCACACACCCAAGTTCTCTCCTGCAGAGTGTGAACGGAAGCCACCGGCTCCCCTTCCAGCCTGCGCCTCCTCAAGGCCTGGCTCTGTGCCCCCAGGCTCCTGTCCCCTCCTCCTGCGGCTCTGGTCCCCAGAGCACCTGTAACTATTCGGTTGAGGATGATGCCACGGGCGACAGCAGAGAAGCTGCAGCAGAGCCCAGGTCCCTAAATGACTGTCAGGAACAGAGTCCTTGCTCTCCTGGAACAGCAACTGTTCCTCAAGTCAGAAATCAGCGTCTCTCTCCGCTGCATTCCTCAGGCATCTGTTACAGTGGCTGCAAGTCACAGAAGTTACAAATTCGCCTCTGCAGTCAATGCACGAGCCAACAAATAAACGAGGATTTAAATGCAACTTGACAAGACGCCACCTCACAAAAAATGCAGGGCAACTGCTCCCACCTTCTGAGCATGAGCTTACATATTACGTCACATACTCTCATGCCAGCCCCAGGGACAGGTGGCCACAAACAACATAGGTTTGGGCCACCTGGCTCCACTTACACGCGGATTTTTTCAATAAATAGAGAACAGTCCTGTAAATACTGTTTTCTCCTCCTGACAATTTTAACAATTTCTGACCTCTAGCTTACTTTAAGAATACAGTAAATAACACATACGACATATACCATACAAAATAAGTGCTAATCGACTACTTGGGTGAGGCTTCGGATCAAGAGCAGGGTGTTAACAGGTAAGTTCTGGGGGAGTTAAAAGCTATACACGGATTTTCGACTGCACGTGGACTTTGGACAGTCAGGGTGCCCTTAACCCCCTGCATTGTTTAAAGGTCAAATGTACTATTCCCGTTTTATACAGGGAAAAAAGGGCTTTGAGAAAGTGGCTGGACTGACAAGGAAACAGAGAGTAAGAGCAGAGTCAGGAACCAAAACCCTCAGGTCTGCGACTAGAGCAGAGGTCAGCACCCTCGGTCCCCGGACCAACTCTGAAATTGGCCAGCTACTTGTTAAAAGCTTTACTGGAACACGGCTCTGCACCTTTGCTTAGCTGTCGTCTCTGGATGCTCTCACGGAGACAGAGACTTTATGTCCCACCGAAGCCTAAAATATTTACTGCCTGACCCTGGACAGAAAAAGCCCACTGAGCCCTGACCTGGGCCCATTCACCGTCACAGCACCTCCACCAATGGATGAGGGCCAGGCACGTGCAGGAGGTCTAAACAAAACGTGGTTCTAGACACGGTGTTCTCCCCACGTGGTTCCCCTTCCCGCGTACAGCTGACGTGTCCCTTGCTCTCTGCTCCCTGACCCCAGACCTCCCACTCTGGACCAGGGTTAGGTTGTGTCTCCCCAGCACACTGCATTACGTCTGCGGAAGTCAACACCTCTGGCTTCCTACCTTTTGGGTGCTCTCAAGACTCCTTCAAAAAAAAAAAAAAGTAATTTCAAAGTTAAAATTTTATGTAAGCTGTTCAAAAACCAACGTATTTGATTCAAGCTAAATTAAAAACCTGCAAGTAATAACACCAGAAGCAGAAAGCACAATGAATCAAATTCTGCATGCCTTATACTTTGTGGTATACAATCATTCTACTTTGGTTCTGTGCATAAAAGGCAGTTTCAAGAAACTAAAAACAGACACAGCGCTCCCCAAAATAGAACCCTCAAAGACCACGAACCAACAGAGTACGTTCATTTTATCCCTGTTTCTAACCAGCTTTCCAGCTGCATCAGCAACTGGATGTGAATGAGTCACAAAAGCTCTCGGAAGCATCACTGTGAATAAGGGACAAGAAAGACTGACTTCATACACACAATTCATTTCACACAAGCCTCTCGTGTCTACCCACCACACGCCAGGCAGGGCTGTATGGTCATCCAACACTCTGTGGCCTAAAGTAACTATTTGGAATTCCAAATACTCATCATCACTCAGGTGACAAGCTGGGTTGAATAAGATACAGTGTTTTCACCACTTGGAGTCATTCGATGAGCCAGCTTACTTCCAGAATTCTTTTTTGATTTTGATTTTTATGAGTTTCAAGGTAAAAAAATGAGACACTTCAACAAAAAAAGGAATACTACATTAGTTTTAGATGTAGAGTTCAATGGAAAAAAACACAAAAAACAACCCTTGACCCTCACTCCCACCATAAAATTAAGATTATGAGGGCTTGCTGTGCTGTAATGGTGAATGTGACTGGTAAGTGTGCGTGGTGAGCACTGAGACCGGAGCCTGCTGCTCTGTGCCACAGGCGGTTCGACCTTAAGCAAGTCTCAGTTTAACTGTGAGATAAGGGAGCTAAACGTGAAAATCCCTTTCAGGGTTGCGATCTCGGGCAAATTAATAGTACGGACAAGGTTCGAAGGATCATTTGAAGACTGTTCTCTAGTACAATAAAAACAGGCATTGATAAGGACAACTGGCCACTCCCCGCCTCCCACCTGTACCCCCAAATCAGTGACCAGACTCTGGGCAATGCAGCCCGAGTCTTTCCGAAGCATCCACCCTCCCACGGCCCACCAGCAAGGCTCTTAGTTCATTCTGAGCCTCCTCTTTACTCACCCGGCTGCGGCACACACCTCCTGTCTGCCCCGCCCCCGGCCTTATCTTCCTCTACACCTGCTGGGGTGCTCTAGCAAATATAGAACCCTAGTCATGTTGCTGGCTTGCTGGGAATAATTCAATCCACCAAAAGAGCTCCTCTGGGTAACCCATAGGTCCCCTCAACATTTCAGCCGCCACCACCGCCAGGCTCAATTCCGTGGCAGCTCTGGGACTGGGCCAGCAGGTTCCCATTCTCCATACACGTCAATTTCCACGCACGGTCAGCCTCCTTGGGACTCAGCCCTTTCCTCCGCCCGGTCTGTGGGCCCCAAAGGGCCTGTGCACTTCCTGGCACACAATATCCCACTCCCTCCCAGGATCTCCCAGGTGTGCCTAAAGGGGGCTGTGTGTGCCAGGAGAGCTTAGGAGCAAAGAGATCAATCTCCTGTATACTTCTTCCAGAGTACTGAGTCTCCACTACCTGGGATTCTGGTACACGTCCCTGGCAAAACCCACCACATAAAGAATATAATGAGGCTGGTGTTTGGACAAAGGGGCTCAGGAAGAGCCGCCTACTCCTCCCCTGGCCCCTTCCATGAATACCCGCAAGGAGGCACTCTCGCAGGAAGGATCATCTCTCAAATCCTATGGAACAAGGTGGGGAACAAATAGACTAGAAAGCACTACATAAGATGCGGTTGGTTAGCAATCCCAGCCGTAATTCTTAGCGTCCTTTTGGGGCCAACCTGCTGCATTTAATGAGTGGAGAAATGGGGCTCCTTTCCAGCAGACCACGGGCAAGTAGGGAGGGCAGGCAGGAAGGCACCAAGTCAGAGGAGCTAAATCTCAGCTGAAGGTTACAGCTGTGAGTCACGGGATGGAGAGATTACAAGAGGTCAGAGTAAGCAGGGAAGGGAAGGGAAGGGAAGCAATGCAGACAGGCGTTCCCTGGCAGCTTTGGTGGCCCTGGGCTGGTAGGGACTGCCCTTTTTTTGTGTGTATGAGGGATGTATTCTCAGGGAGACCAGGCTAATCCAACGAAAAGGAAGGAAAGGAGGATTGTCACCTTCCACCTTCCCTGAACTGAGCCCAAGAGAGAATTGGAGGTGGCCTCCATGCCTGCCTAGCAGTGACATGAGGGACCGGCCGTGATCTCAAGTCAGCAGCAATCCAGCCGGGCCCATCACCACAATGGAGGACAAGGCTCAGCCCTCTGCTTGCACTGGAGCTTTCAATCTGAGCCAATGTGATGGGTCAGACGGCATTCTGTGAGCTTTAGCAACTCCACGACTGCTTCTGACAAGCTCTCCCACCCAGCCTGCCAGGGAGGAAGGAGGCAGAGGTCTGGAAGGGGGCAGTGCCGTCTGAGGCTTACAGGTACAGTCTGCAGGGAAGGCCCAGGGCATCGGGACTGCTGGCAGCACTCACTGGTACAGATGGGACAAGGTGACCCCAATTTAGGGTGTGTTTTTGTGTTAATTTTTTTTTTTTGTGTGGTTGGGAATTTTGGAGAGGTAGTTAAGGCTAAAGGATAAAGATTATAAAATGAGGACCAATAATTAAAAAGAAGCTAAAAAAGAAGGAAATCAAATAAGGAAAAAAAAAAAAAACAAAGTGGCACAGGTTGTTTTTGTGTTTTAGTTGGCTTTTTTTCTACCAGGGCGAACCACCTATAATTCGTGGGGGAAATGCCATGGTCTGCGTTTGTATTATACATAGACCTAATGCTTTTTTTTTTTTTTTTCTCGAATCTATTTCACACTGCATGGAAAGGCCACTTGTTTCTAGAAGAAAACATTAATAGCATCATTTAACATATAAAAATAAAAAAATGGGTGATAACAGGATTCACTATCAGCTATTTTCAGGTAAAGGAAGTAAAAAAACAGCCCCAGATCAACTGTACCAAGAACTGTATTCCCAAAACCAAGCTTTAAAGTTGAATGTGCTGGGTTCCACAGCCACAAGCCCCTGGAACTGGGAAGTGGGGAGGTGGGCACAATATGGAACAGCAGAGCAGGCACCCAGGGGGCACTCGGCAGGTCCTGTCCACCAAGCCCCTGGCCACACACCAGCTCTGCCTATCCCCCAGGTGGAGGACATCCACCCAGGAGAACAGGGTAACAGAGGGCAGGAGTGACGCCACTTAATTTCAATACAAAGGCTTCCCAAATTTAGATTCACTCCAACTACTTCTAAGAAATTAAGCAATTTCCAAAAGCCCCCTCTCTGAAGCCGCTGGGCATGAGAACTACTGTCTGAGGGAGTTAAGAATGCCATCCTTTGACAAAGAGAGTAATCGATTCAGGTTTAGAATCATCAACGGAGGTTAAAATTAGTGGACGGCCACTAGAGGAGGAACAGATAGTTCTCAAAAGATCTCCCTGTAAAATATGTATTAATTAAATGGGGAAACAGTAATCTTACAGTGGAGACTTAGCAAAAGATCAGTTAATCCTGCCCAGTGGAGTCATAATGACATCGTGGGCACCCTGAGATGACGCCCCGAGGAGGACACCCGTCCTCCAGGGGGAGGGAGGGTTATCGGTTAGCCAGGGACCTAACCAATCAACCTAAACTGAGGGATGCTGCAAGATAACTGGCCAGTACTTTTCGACAATGTCAAGATCAGGAATGGCAAAGGCGAGGTCAAAATTAAAGGACACTTCAGAGACAAGTTGACCTGAACTGCACTCTGGATGGTATTTTTCTTGTTTGTTTTTAGTTTGTTTTTATTTTTGCTATCAAGGGTGTTATTAGGACACTAGTGATATATAAAGTCTGTAGATTAGATAACGGTATTATGTCAATGTTAATTTCCTGGCTCTGATGATCACACTGTGTTTATATAAATCAGTGTCCTTCTTAGGATATACACACAAGTATTTAGGGGCAAAGAAGAGTATTATGTCTACAAATTACTCTTAAATGGCTCAAGAAAGAATGATATACACAGAGAAAAATGGTAAGGCTGATGCAGAAAATGTTAACAATCAGGGAATCTGGATGACGGGCATGTAGGAGTTCTTTGTACTGTTCTTGAAATTGTTCTAAAGCTAAAATTATTTCAAAATCTAAAAAAATTACCAAGGAGAGAGGTTAAAAATTATAGTGCAGGCTTTCTGCAATTCTACAGACTCCATCCACCCACAAAAAAATCACGAACTACAGAGATTTCTTAAACGTTCTTTAGCAGTTCAAAGAAATTTTTAGCAGTTAAAGCAAGAAGTTTTTGATTTATATAATCTGTTTTAGTAAGCCAAAGGTTTCAATATTTTACCTTGGATCTTTTTTTACCTTTTTCTTTTCTTTTCTTTAAATAATTGACATGGCAATACTTCACTACATTCTTCGAGGTTTCCTGGACAAAAACCTGTTACTATTTCTGTCTCTAATTCATCCTTTTTTGCCTGCTGTGTTGTGAGCATGACATCAATTTATTATAACCAATAATTTACAGTGCCACCTAGTCGCTAAATTACCACCATACACACTGATGATTCAGAGGGAAAAACCCAGCAATGTACTACCAGAACCCGCATACTCATCAGCTGTTCAAGAAAAAGACTGGGTCTTGTATTTCCCCTTAATATTAAGCAGCCAATCGATACATGGATTCTATAAAGCTTCCTGATAAATAGAAGAAAAAAAATATATATATATAACTCTACCAGATACTATTTTAGCTACTTGCCGAAAGATACATGTTCCAACCTAAAGGGTCCTGTGACAACAAAACATTAGGAGTCTGACATTTTTATTGAGGACTATTAGTATCAGCCACTCTGAAACTCAGATACACAAACCCACACACAATTATTCTGCTTAAAGTGGAGAACTTTAATTTTGATGACAGTTTCATAGTAATTTGCTGTCTCCTATGTCAGGACACACGGTTTTGTTTTCTATTTCAAGTGCCTGTAGCTAGTAATACGTTCCACTGTTAAAATAATGGTATTTAAGGGTATTTGATTTTTGATGGTTATTACACAGTATTTGCATGACTAAATGAGAAGTTTAATTTCAAAGCCAAACCCAAGCCTGCCCTCCTTTCTGCCTACAAGTAGTCTCTGGGCAAAGAGGTACAATCTAGGACACAGACCGAGGCCACATGGGCATGGTCGGATCCACATACCAGGCATGAGCTTATAGATAGAAAATGGAAAACTTAACTGATCTCAAAGCAGCAGGAGGACCAATTCCCGGGTGTTTGTCTTTAAAGAGTCATACAGCCCATGCAAGAAAGCAACTAAGGCGCGGAGACAGGGTGGGGGACGGGAGTGGGGTGGAGGTCACTTTGCGACACGCGGGGGACAGTGAGTAAGCAGCTTGGCAGCAGCTGGTTCACAAACTCCCCGGCTCTGAAGACCGAGGTAAGCTAACTGCTGGGTCACAGCTGAGACTGGTTTCCTACAAAAATGGTCTGGAACAGAAGCACTCCTCTGTGCTAACTGCATATAAGTAACACTTCTGAAAATAAAGTTATCACATTATTCACTGGAAGACTACGGTGCCCGATGTAAGTTAGCGTGCTACGGAAGCTAGAAATGAAGGTGGTGTTAGACCACATCAATAAACTGGCCACAGAAGAGAAGCAAGGACTAAAGTGTACTATACAACCTATGGGAAAACAAATGTAGTTCTTTCATTTTTTTGCACACAGAAGGACCCCAAGGGTGGGGAAGAATGAATGCATATTCTCATGGTTTGGAGGCATAGCCTAAGCAGTCCTCTGATAAATACTAAATTTTTTTTCTTTTACTCTTAAAAATGCATACAAGTCTGCATTATACTCTCTGACACCCATGTCTGTGTCACTGTACAATGTCTCTCCCTCTCCCCATCCTGACGCACCATTAGTGTTCTGGGGCCTTAGGCCACATCTATCCTCTGGCTACTCACTACCACTGGCACAGATCAGCACATACCTGGAAACCCTTTTGGAGAAACCGGATTCCAAAATTAAAATTTTATGTCAAAAGCTACAGGACCCAACAAAACAAAACAAAACCAAAACCAAAGAGACAAAATTTGAGGAGGGGTGAAGTCTTAAATGGGCTATCTGAAACAAATCTGTCTGGTCCATTTCTCAAAAACGGTCTACTCCTGACAAATATTTTTCATATTAACAAAGCATTTATAGGCAAAAAGAAAAAGAAACCACTCACTACCTAAAATGGGAATAAAAGGCTTTTCTTCTATACCTCATTTTTTGGAAACAAAAAAAATCTTTGGCTAAAAGAAGAGGAAAGAGTTACACCCATATAAAACTTCAGAATGGGAAGAATTAGTATCACCAAGTGCTTCTCCAGTTTGCCAACTAACAACAGTATTTTAAAAATTATTCATTCCAATTTTGAGAGTATAACTCATAATGCTGGCTGGCTATCAAGAGCTATACACTCTAGTACTTCACATGATATTTCAACTTCAATGTTAACAGAATACTTTTCTTAAAACCTCAAGGTACCTCTATCATAGTCCCTATCCATGCTAATTTATCAAACATTTAAGTGCCTAATACAGAAGCCTCTTAGAGCAATCCAGAAATGGTTAAGACAAGACCCAATCTACTAGGAAAAAAACCAAGTCAAACATCGGTGCAAAGAAACACTCAAAGAAATTTGCTTGTCAAAGAACATATTATCACAACAGGAATACTGTTTTACTAAATTTACCAATAGACTGTAGAAATCCTCTTAAAAGGGGGGACTATGTTGACTATATGTGACATATATAGTCACATAGTTTTTTTTTTTTTTTTTTTTTGGGAGCGAAGGAGGGAGGGAGGCTGGCTTTATTATTAACATGGGGCGGCCTGGGGTGGGAGGAGGCCATGCAAACCCAGGGGTCACATGGAGCCCGGTGCTTCCTTCAGCCTGAGGGCCTGGCAGTGCTGGGGACAAAGGTCTAGAGCTCAGGGAAGGCTTCCCAAGGCCGCCCCTGCAACAGGGACACGGCTGACTCCGTCATTACAGATCATCACCATTGACTTGCCGGTGCTTCTTTTTGCCTCCACAGCGGAGTCTTTTGCTGAGGATGATAATGAGCCCCACGACGAA
>CM052797.1:16051685-16096878 GCA_028533885.1 Nasua narica
ACACATGAAAAAATGTTCATCATCTTTAACCATCAGAGAGATTCCAATCAAAACCACACTGAGATACCACCTTACACCAGTTAGAATGGCCAAAATCAACAAGACAGTAAACAACAAATGCTGGAGAGGATGTGGAGAAAGGGGAACCCTCCTCCACTGTTGGTGGGGATCCAAGTTGGTGCAGCCACTTTGGAAAACAGTATGGAGATTCCTCAGGAAATTAAAAATAGAGCTACCCTATGACCCTGCAATTGCACCACTCGGTGTTTACCCCAAAGAAGCAGATGCAGTACAAAGAAGGGCCACAAGTACCCCAATGTTCATAGCAGCAATGGCCACAATCGCCAAACTGTGGAAAGAACCAAAATGCCCCCCAAACAACTTCTAACTGTGCCAAGATGACAATCCCTTCGGGTCTGGGGTCAAGGGATGCCATGGGTAGAGGGTGGGGTAGCAGGAGCCCTTTGGGGCCCCACAAACCTCAGTGTGTGTACCGTGGTATAAAAAAGGCTGGGAAACACTGGGTTAAGGGACTGATTAGAAACACTGCTGAGGGGGTGCCTGGGTGGCTCAGTGGGTTAAAGCCTCTGCCTTCGGCCCAGGTCATGATCTCAGGGTCCTGGGATCGAGCCAGCAGGGAGCCTGTTTCCCCCTCTCTCTCTGCCTGCCTTTCTGCCTACTTGTGATCTCTCTGTGTCAAATAAATAAATACAATCTTAAAAAAAAAAAAAGAAGAAACAAAAAAAAAGAAACACTGCTGAAAATAACTCAAAAGAGCCTGAATGTTCATTTAAAAAAAGACAAAGTTTCTTATGTAGCAACTGGAAAAATCTTCCAAGACTTGGGAGTGAAAACCAGCAGGATATGTATAGTAAGTAATACATGCTACCATTCACGTAAAAGGGGAGGATATACAGACTTTGTTGCTTTTATCTGCACACTGTACATCTGTTAAGGCTGCACCACCGCGGGCCGACTCCAAAGCGAACCTGGTGGACAGAGATGATAAACTCTTTCATCTTCCGAATTTTCAGCCATGTGATGGCATGAAATAAATCTGTTAAAGTTGCCAAATCTACCTATGCCCAGTTCCCACTTTCATTAGTAATGATTATTTTCTACTCAAAATACCTTCATTACTAGTCAAATGTTGAACGAAAATAAGAAAAGTCAAGATCTGGTTGCTGGTTAGCTACCCATGTTCTGTTTATGAAAATCCACTGAGCTCTACACTTCCTGATGATCTCTGCACTTTTCCATAGGTATAACACACTTCGATAAATAGTCAAAAATAAAATGAAAAGATTAGATCGTCTTTTTATTCTTATTAAAAGCGTTGTATAGTATTTCATTTATTTGCCTACGTAAATTGTTTCAAATTTTTCAATAATGTTTCTCAAGGGACACCTGGGTGACTCACTCATTAAGCACCTGCCTTCAACTCAGGTCACAGTCCTGGAGTTCAGGGATCTAGCCGCATCCCTGGCTCCCTGCTCATCGAGGATCTGCTTCTCTTTCTCCCACTGCTCCTTCCTCCGCTCCTTCTCTCTCTCACTTGCTCTCCCTCTTGAATAAATAAAATCTTAAAAAATAAGAATCATATTTCTCCAAAAAATCCCAGGTCACCTGAGCTATAAGGCCGACCCCATGAGACAAGGGGGAAGCGGGTTCGCCTGCTTCACTTCCCCAATAGTATTAACAGCTTCAAGGCCCACATTCGCATTCTGCGCTGGGAGGTTTCAGGAAGCATTGAGGAGCACTACTAAAAACCACCTTATGGTTTACTATATGGTAACCACATTTTTTTATTATGAAAATAAAATATTTAAAGCCATTTATCAAAAATGCCAAAGTCACAAGAGACGAAGAAAGAGACTTGTGCAAAAGGTTCAGACTGAAGGAGGCTTCAGAGGCATGGCAATCAGATGCAATCCCTGAACCTGGGCTCGGTCTCGTGATGTAGGAGTGTACCGCGTGACCAGGTAAATGAGAATATCAACGCTAGGTTAAAGTTTCCACGTTGAACTTGAGCTATACTGTGGTTATCTGAGAGAATTTCCCTATTCTTAGTTAAAATATACTGATGTTAGTTAAAGAGCCACAATGCTGAGTTACTTTTTTTTTTAAATTTTATTAATTTTATTTATTTATTGACATGGAGAGAGAGCGAGCGCACAAACAGGCAGAGCAGCAGGCAGAGGGAGAGGGAGAAGCAGACTCCCTGCTGATTGAGGAGCCTGACACAGGGCTCAATCCCACGACCCTGGGATCATGACCTGAGCCAAAGGCAGTTGCTTAACCAACCGAGCCACCCAGGTGCCTCTTGAGTTACTCTTAAATGAGGGACAGCTCTATGTCCCTGTATGCGGGGATGGGGGGAGACAATCAGGAACAGACGCAAATGATAAGGTAAGTGGTGTAAAATGTTAACAGGTCAATCTGAGTAAAAGGTGTACGGATGTGCTCTGTGCTATTTTGTTTTTCTGTGAAATTAAAATATTTCCAAATAAAGGTTTTTAAAGCCATATATTAATAAATAACCAATAATAAAACAAGCTTCGAAATGAATCTGGATTTTGATTGTGACGTTGTTTCCTGAGAGTCATTTTTAATTATCTAAGTGTAATCCCAAGGCATTATTTCAAACTTGCAAAAAAAAAAAAGTACACTTTCCGTCTAGATTTGTAAGAGCTAAATAAGCACCTTCTGAGACCCAAAGCTTAACGTAATCATCTTTAACATAAGTCTCCACCTCAATCATTTCTCATAATGTGAGCCTTGATGGAGAAACTACATTTACAGGAAGTTTAAAAGTTCTCATCCACATGAGGGATTAATCTCACCTGAGTGGTGAACACAATGATGAATCCTAATAATGACTTACCTTAAGAGGACTTAAAGCCCTACCAAAAAAGCAAAAAGAAACTTAAGGTCTAATAAAATGGTACATGTGCCCACGGATGTAATCCTTAAAAATGAAAAAGATGGGGGCGCCTGGGTGGCTCAGTGGGTTGAAGCCTCTGCCTTCGGCTCAGGTCATGATCTCGGGGTGCTGGGATCGAGCCCCGCATCGGGCTTTCTGCTCAGTAGGGAGCCTGCTTCCTCCTCTCTCTCTGCCTGTCTGTGATCTCTATCAAATAAATAAATAAAATCTTTAAAAAAAAAATGAAAAAGATGAAGAACTGCACACAAAACTTAAAATTTGCAGAAAAATATGTGGAAGGCAATTCCTGCCACCAGGGAAGAGAAGAATTTCTTACACAAGGCACAGAAAACACAAACCATACAGGAAAAGAAAGACTAGACTACACTTAACATTCACAGTGAGTATCACATTTAAAGTGTAAAGACAAGCCACATTCTGGGAGGAGATAATCTCCCACGAAAGGAGCTCCCAGAAAGGCAGGACCCAGGAAAAGCTCTGTCAGCATCATTTAAACACAAGAAAAGCAGCAGGGACACCACCCAAAGCCGACGGCCCCCACACTGCCCATAGGCCTCGACACTCCACTCCTTGGGAGATCCTAGGCAGGGATGGGAACTCGCCCAGGGAGGGAGCTTCCTCCTCCATCAGATCCCTTGCCAGGGGCCTCTAGTCAAAGAGGTGGCTCCCTCGGGGCACCTGGATGGCTCGGTAGTTAAGCTTCCGGCTTCAGCTCAGGTCATGATCCCAGGGTCCTGGGATCCAGCCCCACATCGGGCTCCCTAGTAAGAGGGGAGCCTGCTCCTCTCTCTTCCTCTGCCTGCCACTCTGCCTACTTGTGCTCTCTATCTCCCTGTCAAATAGATAAATAAAATATTTAAAAAAAAAAGAAGAAGAAGAAGAAGAAGAAGAAGAGGTGGCTCCCAGTGTCCAGAAGAAATGATTTCTAGCAACCCAACTTCGGGCCTGAGAAAATTTTGGTTATTACAAGATAACAGGGGGGGAAATAGCGCTGAAACTGTCTCCCAACCCCTGCAGCCCCCCAGGACGGTACTTTCTGCCGTTGCGGCACTAATGCTAGGTCCGAGTTCTTGATAACAAGGTCCTGGCTGTGCGGCTGTCTAGCCAACAGGATGTAAGCTACAACAGCACTACAACACGAAGACAGGTATTTTTAAAAATTCTTTCTCAAAGACAGGCCTATCCTTCACAATTCCAGCAGGAGGGCTAGCTCCTCAGAGATCAGGGATGGCGTAAAAATCCCCAAATACACAAGGCACTACATGTTTTAACCATCGTGAAACATGCTACGGCTATAACTACTCAATTACGAATGGGGAAAACGCAGGAACACTGCCTTCCGTATTCTGCTTGAAACCGCAGGACATCCCCCAAAGACTCTTCCTCGCTGCAAAAATCCATGACAACAGAGATCTCCCTGCTGGATCCAGTGACCAATCCTCCATGGGAAGTGGGGGGGAGACCCACAGAGATCAGAGTTTTCACTCAAATCACAGTTGAGATTTAAAATTTATCTTTTATAATTAGAAATGAACATGAAACCTACTGCCTGTATTCTTGAAAATGTCCACTTCCCTAAGAGCTCAAACGAAAGAAACAGTTATTAGGAAACCTTTAAAAGCAAGTCTGGGGGGGGAGACAAGTACTGGCAAGAATACTCTTTCTTCATTCAGGCACTTTAGTAAATTAACTCATAACAAAATCTAACAGTTTACATCAGAAAGTGTGTTTCTTTTTCTTGCGCAAAGGTCTACAAATTCCCTCTGTTCCTCACAACTATTAGTTTATCAATCTAAACACAACACAACCTAAATAATTTTTTCCACTCTGACTAATATCAGATCCTGTAACTGCAGGCAAGAGGTGCACATCTGCCAATAAAAACAGAGAAAAGTCAAAAGCGAACTCATGTTCTTGAGAACGTTTAAAGAGAAAACATCTACAAGTAGACTTCCTACCAAAAATCGCACTTGTGTGTCAAGATAACTCAGAGACTGCCTACCAACTATTCGGAAAAAAACAACCATATTGCAAACCTATAGGTTACAAATAACTGTCTAAAAAGTCAAGGTTTAAAATAAATGTGAAGTCAAATGCAACTGGCTTTTTTTTTTTTACATCATTACTCATTTTTATGAATTCTAAACATGCTGAGTTTCAAAACTGTGTGAGTCAACACAACCAGATGAGAAAAGTCAGGCCTTTGGGAGAAGAGGGACAAGGAATGTTGACACACTTACAATGACACCTGTAGAATTAGCAGAAGTCAGATTGATGAATTTTCTGGATAATCATGAAAATATCACTGTTACCTACAGTGGAGCCATATCATTTCTTTGGGCTCCAAATGCCATTATTTATTAACTAAGGTATCTGGTCAAAAGAATAGAAGGTATGTCCTAAAAATGAAGAATAAAAGATATGAAGAGGGATTTTAAAAACTTCAAATTTTAAAAACTCAGGTAAAAATGTATAATACCTTCATACCGACTTCAAGCCTTAAAGAAGAGATCATCACTTGTTTCTTACGATTAGTTTGGAACTAATGATGAAATTAACACATTTTTTTTTTTCTGTTCTTACCTCGTAAGACCAGACACACTGCACCCCTGCAAACCTCCGGACACATCTTCCCACCTCCACGTCCTCGTGAGTAGTGTACATTTCCCGGAGACACTTTCCAATGTGTGGCACCATTCTCCGGAGAACCTCCCGGCTCAAGATCACACCAGGCCCCCCCATGCAGAAGTTCTCACCAGGTTCCAGGGCCAGTTTCCCCATTTCTTCCGTGGTGCCCAGTCCTGTCTGCCCGAGAAAGAGGGGCTCACTGCTATTCAAACTCCTCAGAAAATTCTCCAGACGGTCTCCTTTGATATACACGTCATCATCTGCTCTCATAAACCATTCATACTTGTCCAAGTAGTGGTCATGCATGTACTTGAGCATCATGAAAGACTTCTTCTGGGGTGGGTAGGAGTCGTCCACGCCCCGCAGTGGCACTATCGGGATTGGTATCGATGTGTCTGAACCCTCACTAGAGAAGAATTCGACTTTCCCAGGAATTGTCTTGGACCATGTTCTGGAATTAAAATAAGTATCAGTGAGAGAACAGTTCAAGCTTCTCATTTCCAGAAATTCACATATTTACTCATGGTGAATCACTGTGTGTTCAAAACGAATGATAAAAAAACGACTTCATCTGTTTGCTTCCCCTTAACGGAAGCCCAGGCTATGCGGTATTGCGAAAAACTGAATAGTCATTTTCAAAAGGATCCCAACAAAAAATAATGATGAAGTGGTAAAATATTTCCAGGAGAACTAAGTTTTAGCTATGTCTGAAAACCAAATTGGCAGGGCGCCAACATCTAGATCTCCAGGTTAATTTTCTGATACTTATCAAGTCCCTACCCACAAACTCTTCCACTCTACAAGAAGATTAAAAATCAAATTCTTTTTATTTTTTCCTCTCTTCTCCTATGATCCTCTGGTTTTGTTTCTTAAATTCCACATATGAATGAAATATGATAATTATCTTTCTCTAACTGACTTGTTTTGCTTAGCATAATAAAATAAGATGAAATCAGAGAGGAATACAAGCCATAAGAGACTCTTAACTATAGGAAACAGACTGAGGGTTGCTAGACGGGAGGTGGGGATGGGGTAACTAGGGGATGGGCATTAAGGAGGGCACGTGATGCAATGAGCACTGGGAGTTATATGCAACTGATGAATCACTGCACTCTACCTCTGAAACTAATCATACACTCTATGTTAATTAAATTGAATTTAAGTAAAATTAAATTAAATCTTAAATCAAATTCTTCATTCAACAAAGCTTCTTTGAATGCACATCAAGTGCCAAGTATGTGCAAGGCCAGGGCAATGCACAGCAAGCAAGCAGAACACAGACGCCAACTCATGGAGCTGTCATCAGGAGACAGACGTTTATCAAAGCATTCACACACCAGGGTACTTACTAGAATGAACTAAAACAAGCACCCTGAAAGAAAGGCACACAGCCTTCAAGAGCATATAGAAAGAACACAAAGTAGACGCACAGTGCAGGGATCGCTTCCCTGAGACAGGGGCGAACGTCGAGGATGAGAAACAGGCCCAGAAAGTGGCATATGGGGACAGGGCAGGTTGCCTCAAGGGGACTGGGTCCCCTAGAGCTGGGGCCCCTCACGAGGTAGAAGCTACCGAAGGAATGGTGCAGGTGCGGATGAAAACCTTGCTTCTCCCCAGTCCTCAGGGATGGAAGATCGGGCTGAGGCCACCAGGAGGGAACTGCTGCAGCCACCCAGACATGGCGTCATCAGGGCTAACTGCTCCGCCCACCGCGGGAGGAGAAAGTCAGGACTCCTGCTGCTGAAAAACTGATTTAAGGCCACCATGTTACATCTGTCCCTGTGCCTTCTTTATACTAGAAGTAGTCCAGCTACAAAATGCACTTACACAGACCACTTCTAGGAAAAACATCACAGAATGTAAATGAAGCAGTCAATTTAGCCCTAATAATCAAAAGATCAAAAAAGGATCCTTTCCAGGTGATATTCTCCCCAATATGTTTTTATTTTACTTATCTATTACATGTATTGTGGTGAAAAGTGAACTTGATGGGTCCAGGAAAGCCACATATATCTTAAAGGAAAAGTCTTAGGGAGAGAAATAGTCAAAAAAGATAACACACCAAACCTCTGGTGAAGGGGTACAGAAGTAGGGAAATGGGAAAGGCGAGGGAAGGGATAAAGAGAACTTTCTTTATTCTGTGTAACTCTAAACGGAGGAAAATTTTTATAAGCACAATATCACTTTTTTTGGAAAAAAAATTTTAACTGTGATTAAATACATGTAACTTGAAATTTACCCTTTTAACCATTTTTTAAGCATAATGTTCAGTGGAGCATTAAACACATTCCCACTTTACTTCAACATCACCACCCTCTGCCTCCAGAACTTTTTCATCTGCAAACTAAATTTCTAAAGCACAGTATTATTTTTGTAATTTTATAAACAGTCTACAATGAAGCACTTAAAAAGAAATTACTGGCTTTTAGTTCAATTCCTAACCCAAATTGTAAGGAATATAAAATGACTTCAAACTTCTCTCATTCAAGTAGAGGAAGAAGTCAACAAACTTTTTGTCAAAAGTTCTGAGGACTTCTCGAAAAAATCTGAGGACTATATATACACATAGTTTTTCGTTAAAACTAGGATTTCGACTATCAGAAATTATGATTGTACCAATCATAATCACATAATGCAACTGTAAAATGCAACCTGATTTCAGCGATGTTAAAATGTGGGGGGAAAAATGTACATCTCAGAATGATGTACGACAGTAGCAGTAATGTTTTTCCCTTAATGCCTATGGATTTAAAATGGACCTATATAGAGTCTTAACACCATTTACAAAACTCTTTAACAAAGAACTCAGCATATATGGAACCTGATAGGACTCTAGATACTGTCCCAGGTACTGTACTTCATTTTCACAAAGGATAAGCTCCTGAAAAAAAAAAAAAAACAAAAAACTGGGGCAGGAGCCAGGCAATTAATTCAAAGAGAAACCAACCCTTTCCATAGAGAGACAGGTATCTTTAAAAATGAGAATGAGGGGCGCCTGGGTGGCTCAGTTGGTTGAGTGACTGCCTTTGGCTCAGGTCATGATCCTTGAGTTCCGGGATCGAGTCCCACATCGGGCTCCCAGCTCCACGAGGAGTCTGCTTCTGCCTCTAACCTTCTCTCCTCTCATGCTCTCTCTCACTTTCTGTCTCTCAAATAAATAAAAATGAGAATGAACTACAACCTACACAAAACATGTAATAACCTAAAGATCCCCTTCTGATGCGGTATCTAGAGGGCAGACGGCTTCCCAACGCCAGGAAGCTGGTGACAATGAAGATGTATTAAGAGGACCCCCACACAGGCCAAGGAGCCCCTAATTCCTTCCTTCAGTAGAAATGATTTTTGTTTGGCAGTCTCAACAATTCTTTGAAAAAGTAATTAATTTCAGTAGTTGGCACATAAAAGAAGTCTATACATCTGCTCACTCGCATGAAAAAAGTGACTTCAAGTGTCACTGTCCATAAGACACTCTACCATTTCCTACCATTCCTACACGCAGAAAGAGCCCGACTTACTCAAACCACAACCAGAAAACAATTATTAAGAGGTAAAATTCACAGGCGTGATGGGAGTTAAAATACACTACCATTCACATTACTTCTGAAATGTAAGTTATAAAGTCTGCATTATCTCATAATTGACTATACATGAATAGTGAATAAAATCAACCTAACTTTAGCTTCCACCCCACTGTTTCTGAACTAAAATGTGGTTAATAAAATAGACCAAGTTTGAAACGGTAAGTACAGAAGGAGTCGACCCCAGAAGCCATTAAGATACTAAAGTACCATGCCATTACCCAAGACTTGGGGTGGGTAAGACAATGTCTGCCTTCAAAGGAACGCCCTCCTCAAGAGACAACACACAGGGTGATGGATAAGAGCATGGGTTCTGGAATCAGGCTCTTGGGGTGAGAGTCCAAAGTCCCACTTTGGGAGAAGCCACTGTGCGCCTCCCTCTCCTTGTCTGTAAGCCGGGGGCTGCTGTGAGGGTTGGGCGGATTCTTAGACCTAAAGTGCTCAGACGTCCGCCCAGCATGCAGGAAGCATTATAAGTGCGACTTATTAGGGAAGACAGGAGTGTGCAAATAAAATAAGATAGTGAAAGAGAAAATGAAGGGCACAGGGCAGTGTGGGCTGAACCTGGAGCAGTCGGTCGGTCACAGGATCACAACCAGCGTGGAGACAGGGAAAACGCCACTCCTCGCATCTCTGGCTAAAAACCTGACACCTCAGCTATCTACGAGAATTCCGTTTTACTGTCAATCTTAGACAGCGTTAGACTTTAACTTTTAAAACTGTTTTCACTTCCAGAACCCCACAATCCTTCCTATTAGACTGAACATCAGAGTGTGTTTGCCTCTGGGCTCCCACCCGCCCCAGCAGACAGAACTCCGAGAGGAAGCGCCAAGAGAACCACCCTCGCCGAGGCGATTAACGCCTATACTGTGACTTGAAATCATGTAATTTGTCCAAGAAGAGAAACCAATTAATTTTAAAAACAGACAATCTAACCTCAAACCATCCTTAAAAGCCTCTCTCCAGTTTTATGGTAACTCCACCCAATTATTATCTTTTCCTTTTTAGGTAACCCAGGGAGAAACCTCAAGCTGCCCTTTTCTGTTCTAAATGGTGGTTTGGGAGAAATCTCTCAAAATGAAGTTTCTGTAAATCCTCCAATCTTAAGAAATTATGATCTTTTCACTTAGGGTACCTTCGGCTTCAAGAGCTCCGGAGAGCTAGAGTGTTCTGGAACTGAAGCCGTGATTCACCATCCTGGAGGAGCTGCGGGAGGGCCTCAATTATGGGAAAGAAGTAAAGGAGACACTGCTGAAGAAGCAAGCTGGCCCTCCTTCCGTGACAGAAACAGGTCGAGCTCCTGATTTTCATAAGCAAATGTCAACTTTGCCATCGACAAGTCTGTTACCGGGAGCAAAGAGTTCTCCCTTAATTGAAACCACAGAACACTTGCAGAGGCCCTTGCCAGCAAGCTCAATTTTCAATGCACGGATAACCAACTCTTGCTAAAGCACAGATAAGACAACTGAAATTGGAGAGAGCCAAGCAAGCTATCATCTTTTCCGCTGGGCCTCTAAACACTATCCCTACCCCGACTCAAATCACAGTTAAGTGATGCAGCTGGACAATATTAGCTTCGCTACGGAAAGCCTTTGCTGACTCAGGACTTCATAGTCTCCCTTTCTGTTTAGCTATCATTTTAAGAAAAACTACATAAAATACATTTGTGTACAAAACTGGATCTACAGCCGTGACTCCTGTCCTAAGAACACATTCAGAATACATGGGTAAATTTAACAAGCAGGCAAGAGTACAACCCTGTGATGTGTACTATTAAGGGAACGAAAGTACACATACGAAAATAAAGTATTTTACAACTTTACCCCAAAGTGTTTACTCTGGTTATTTCTGGATGGAGGATCAGAAGGCATTTAGTTTTCTTCATATTTTCTACATTTTCTAAATTTTCTGCAACAGATAAGTATAGTTAAAACTGGGGAAAAAGTTGTTGGATTTTTTTTAATCTGGAGAAAAACTTTAAGCTAAGAAACATGCAAAGAAATGATTTGACATCAGAAAATTCTACTTTCGTAATAAACTTTTTAAATTCTATACAATGGACAAAAACTAAAAGAAAAATGGAGTAAGACTGAGTACTTTCACATTTTTTTAAATTTTAATAGCTACGGTAATTTTTACAAGTACAAAGGGGAGATCTTCTGTGATTTCCCCAAAATCACAAGTAAATATGTTACCAGACAGTTAAGTTTGAAAGGACTCATATGATCAAATCATCTCAGAATTTGGAGTCATGGAAGGGAGAACATCATTTTTTCCCCTTGTAGAACTGATAGATAATAGGAATTAAAGGTATATATTTATATTCTTCCCTACAACAGAAAAGATTTAAGATAACTTAACCAAGTTAAAAGGCATAAAGCAGGAAAACAAGAGCAAGAAAATAAAGTCAAAAACAAAAGTAGGGAAATCAGAGCCGGGTACTAGTACGGGTAGAGGGAGGGTAAAATCCTGGTAGGGGCTGCCTGCTCAGCTCCATGCCCCTGGGAAAGAGGGAACCAACTGGAGTCCTCCGAAAAGATGCCACCCTGAAGGAGGGAGGCCACGTGGTGAGACCAAGTGCCATCATGTGGTCTCTCTGTCGGCTAATGGTGGGCCCCAACCAGCAGGCAACCAAGAGATGTTGCAGGACTCTGTCCCACTGCTCAGGGTCAAGTGAAAGGACTATTCCAGATACTAAGACCTGACAGAAATTTCTCCCCCAGGGTCAATGGGAGGGAAAGAAGGGCGCATGTAGTGAGTGTCCTTATAGGAAGCACAAGTTTGATGGAGCAGCAGTCTGAGCTCATCTTCCCAAGAAAGTACATGGAGGACAATTCTTTGCTGCCAGGCAGAGCAGCCATGCACTTGAACTTGATCAGGCCTTGGGAATACTCAGGTCTTCCAAGGCTACTGGGTGATGACTCAAGGCCTCTCTGGAGCTGAAGGAATGCCCTCCGGCAGGATGCTGTACGCATTTTTCAGTCCATTATCTCTGTCCTGTATTGGTATGAGGCTCGAGTGTACTCAGCTGGTTTCCCTTCCCCTTATGCGGTTTCCGGACACATGGTTTCCTCTTTTAAAGTCTTTATATGTCTCACTGTGTAACTTATGACGTGAGCAATCTCAATTCTTTTTGGAAGTAGGTGGTGAAATAGAACAGAAATCACAAACGGTGGGAAAAAAAATTTTTTTAAGAAAAATCAAATTATACTCTTTACCATTAATCCTAAAAAGTGGACTTAAGATGAAAGCAGGTATTAAGACCTTTTTTTCCTCCTGGTCGGTGGATTACAGCTTCCCACCTCAACAATGGCCTGGGCACTAGCCCAGGAGGCAGTTCCAAAGTATTAAGGGCTACCAGCAACCTGCCCTCTGAGCCCAGGTTCACAGCAAACAATGGCAACACTCATCAGTACAGACCACAAAAACGCCCTCTTTGAAACCTAAGAATTAAAATTCGGAGTGTTAATAATAGAAGGCAAATTCTGGTCTCATGATACATTTCCAAAGCTTCAAATGTTGGAGAGTGACCTTAGATGGTTTCTGTTTTGCTGTTGTACATTTAAAAGTGTAAATATGCAACTAATTCTTAATCACGCATGAACAAAATTCGTTTCAAATTTAATTCTAAGCAAACAAAACCACACAAAAAACAGCAGCAACAAAAAGTGTTCTTTAACACAAACAAAAAAACCACCCTGAACCCACTTTGCCTGACCCCTTTTGCAAATCAGTCTTCCGGTATCAAGGTACTTCCTGGTGTCAACCCGCTGAACCGCAGCCCACGGCCGCCCTTCAGCCAAGCAGTTCCCTGGTGCGGGGTACTGCGCTGCGGGCAGCAGGAACTCAGCCTGTGACAGTTCTGCGCAGTGTGTGAGGTACTGTTACCCACGTTTCACAGATGAAGAGGCTGGCGCGCAAGGCGAGGTAAATAATTTCCCAAGATCATAAAGCTAATAAACGTTGAAGCCAGAACTCAAATGGGGTCTGATTCTAAAGCTGGCTTCTTCATCCCGCACACTTATTTCCAGGTTATCACCCACATTTCCTTTGCGGTCCCTCCTCCATTGAGAAGCCTAAGAAAAGGAGGAGAGCCTAACACCCACTTCAGCCACTTCCACTGTGTCTGCCTGGCAGAAACCTGTCCAGTGAGGGCACTTCTTTGGAGTCTAAGCTGGATTAATTGAAGGTCAGAAGACTCTACTCTGAAGGTAGCTTTTGAAACCCTCATTCCCTTTGGGTCCCTTCACTACTGTAAATCCTGTCTGATCATTTTCCAGCAGTAGGTTGGAAATACACAGAAGAAAATCCCAACAAAAAGCAGCCTTCATGGGGCTCCTGGGTGGCTCAGTCAGTTAAGCATCTGCCTTCAGCTCAGGTCAAGATCCCAGGCTCTTGGGATCAAGCCCCGCATGGGGCTCTCTGCTTGGCAGGAAGCCTGCTTCTCCCTCTACCACTCTTCCTGCTTGTGTTCCCTCTCTCGCTGGCTCTCTCTGTCAAATAAATAAATAAAATCTTAAAAAAAAAAAAAAAGCCGTCTTCACACCTAGGCTCAATTTACAAAGCGATTGTTTTAATATCATTGACAAATATATTTTCAATAATCAGCCCAGGGTTGACATCAAATCAGGAGAATACATCTTAAAAAAACCACACACAAAAAACTATTTATTTATTTATTTTGGAGGGGGGAGGGGGAACCATGAGTAGGGGAAGGGCAAGGGAGAGGGAGAAGCAGGCTCCACACAGGTGGGGCAATATCCCAGCACTCCAGGATCATGACCTGAGCCAAAGGCAGACGCTTAACTGACTGAGCCCTCCAGGTGCCCCTACACCTCCTTCTTTTTAATCATCTGCAGACCAAGGTACTTGGTTACAGCAAGAATACCACAGCTACAGAGGTTTTAGAAAGGGTAATGAATTAAGGTGAGTAGATGGGACAGCTTCACTACTTTGGAATCATAACTAAGTTTCTTGTTCCCCCAATTCCATCCACATGCACAACAGATGGAGACACTGAATATTTACATTCGTGTGTGGAAGCCAGGGCCCTCACATTAAAATCGCTGTCAACTGATTCTCCCAAGTACTCCCTGGAATTGTGAAGTTGCGGAACTAAGGAAAATACAGTTACAGTAACCAAATACTTTATCAGGACAGGATTAACTGTTACTTACGGTAACCAGAATGACCTCAGACCCAAGCCCAGGGCGCCATCTGTGCCCAGCAGTGTCGCATGTACCTACCTACAATTCAACACACTCAAAACCACACTTCCATTTCCTTCCAAGAGCTGTCCTCTCCTCCTCCTCCTTTTTTTAAAGCTGTAGTTCTGTAGCTTTACTACAAAATAACTGTTCACTGCAGAAAAACTCCAAAGTATAGAAAAGGGCCAAGAAGAATATGAAAAATCATTGAGCATCACTGTGTATATATTCTTTCACATTTTCTTTTCTATACTACACATACAGATTATTTTGTTTGATTTTAAACAAGAGTGGCTTCATACCCAGAATTTTATAACCTACTCTTGCTTAATTTAAGTATACTGTGAATCTCTCTTCATTTCAGGAAACGTCTTTCAGCCACATCATTTTTTGTGACTAGAGAAGCAGATCACAGTATGGATAAATAAGCAAAATCAATTATGGTCCACAGTTCCTAATGCAGGACACCAAAGATACTTGAAATTTCTGGGCGCCTGGGTGGCTCAGTCATTAAGTGTCTGCCTTTGTTTGGTTCAGGTCATGATCCCAGGGTTCTGGGATGGAGCCCCACATGGGGCTCCATACTTGGCGGGAAGCCTGCTTCTCCCTCTCCCACTTCCCTTGCTTGTGCTCCCTCTTTCACTGTGTCTCTCTCTGACAAATAAATAAATAAAATCTTGAAAAAAAAAAAGGAAAAGAAAAAGAAATGGAAATTTCCACTCCATATATACATCTTTGAGCACATCTTTAAATCCCTTTGAAAAATCCTACAGGAATGTTAAATTTCAGATCCCAGCTTCGAAAGGCAGAATCCCCTTATTCCTTCACGACTTCCTGCTCTTCCATGTTTCCAGGAATCTGTTGTCTCTGCCTCGAAAACTCCTTCAAGACTAAGCGAGGGAAAGGAGGCAGGGTGGGCGAGGCCTTTCCTGATCCCCTTCCTAATCAGTGCAGGCCTCTTTGTCCTGTGTCCCCACAGCAGTGAGTCCAGGCACCCCGCAGGCCCTCATCATCAGTATTACCATTCTTTTCCCTCCCTAGAAGACACACCCTGGCAGGATAGATTTATTAATGTTTTCAATACAGAGCAGCTTAATGAATGGACAAGGGAAGTGAAACTAGCCATGTGATGAAAACACAACCGGGTATAAACTTCTGCTGACAACCAGAGGTATCCTTGGAATATTCTATTTGAGCGCATCAAGATCTGGAACCATGACACAGAAAACTGAACTCACGTTCAGGACCGCAGAGTCCTCCAGTCACCTTAGACAGGTAATTCACATTGTGAAAGGGGTTGTGCTCCAAAAGTTCATTTACAGGTCGATTATTCAGATTATAGAAGGCAGTTAAGTTTTTGCCAAGCTGAATTCTAGCTGAGAAAGTATTGCTCTAAACTGTTTCAAGATAAGCATGGTTTATTGAGTTCAAGAGTAAGAAAAAGAACTCTCAGATTGGCTCATTAAGGTTGGTAAAAGAACAGTGTGCCTTCACTGAAAGCATTCGGAAGAGGCCATTAACTACTACAACATCTTGCAATGAGATTCCTATATCTACAGCTAGTGTTTCTCAAACTTTCTTCCCACAGTTCCCTACAGACTGATGCTAATCTTTAATGGTGCCCTTTATCACTCCCAGGGCAAAGAAGAGAAACCATCCACCGCTTTCCTCTGAGAAAGTAAAGAAAGAACAAAACGGTTCCCCATCTTCAGCCCAGGGGAGGTAAAAACCAAGACAAATAAAAGGTGTTGGATTAGCTTAGAGTTCTGGGCATTAAGAAAGGACTAAAAAGCAAAGTATGCATGTTTTTTCTTTCTTATCAAACCATTAATTAAAAAGAAAATCCAAATGGTATCAAAACTCTCCCAGCAAGAACAGGTAAGTGTAGCCAAGAAATATTTGAAACAGCAGAGGAACAAAGAGGAACTTGTCTACCGGATATTAAAAAAATTATTCAACTTCCAATAATTTCAATGGGTGGTACTGGCATAAGAACAGAGAGAAAGATCATTGGAACAGAATAAGAAGTCCAAAAACATACCCAGGAATTTTGAGTATGGTGAAGATGGCATTTCATATTGGTAGGGAAATGGGAGCTTATTCAACAGATGCGGCTGAGACAACGTACTGTTTGGGGAAAAAATGAGATTGAGATGATTTCTACCCTTTTTAGAATCAGGAAAAAAAAATGTTGCTTTTAAAAATCTCTCCAGGAGGGCACCTGGGTGGCTCAGATGGTTGAACGTCTGCCTTCACCTCAGGTCATGTTCTCCAGGTCCTGGGATGGAGCCCCACATCGGGCTCCCAGCTTAGCAGGGAGCCTGCTTCTCCCTCTCCCTCTGCCTCTCCCCATGCTTGTGATCTCTCTGTCTCTGTCTCTCCCTCTCTCTCAAATGAATAAATACAATCTTTAAAAAAAAAATCTCTCCAGGGCATTAACTTTCTGAGTTTCGGACGGGGGAGGGGGGCGGGGGGGACACCCTCCAATCAAAAAAGTAAAAACTGAACTACATGAATTTCTATCAAACTAAGAACAAAGAAAAAAATACGGAAATAATATGAATGGTAGCTAGTAACAAAAGACACAAGGAACACAGGGGTTCTGATGATCGGTTACTAACTGGCATCCCTCTGGAGGAATCAAGGTACCATTCTGAAGTGAAATTACCCAGAATGCAAATACTCTCTAGATAAGTCAAAACAAATTTCCTGATGTATTTGCAGAACTGCAGCGACCCAGAGCCCTCCGGCAAATTTAACTCCAAACGGCTTCAGAGCTCCAGCACCACAACCACCTCAGATGTAAATCTTTCCTCAATCTCTTCGTAAACGCATTACATTTATAAAGCTAAGGGTACAGCCACCTGCATGTCTAAAAGCCTTCTTCAAACTTTTCCTGTGCAAAACCAGACCTGTTGACTCACCTCCTGCCCCGTCTCAATCAGTAATATGACCACTCACACTTGTCTTTCAGGGCAAGACCCCAGAAGGCTCTGTTGATACTTCTTTGCCTCACCACTCACCAGCATTCCATCAGCACATTCTGACCTCCGCTCCAGCAGACCCCCTGGAATTCTCCAGGTCTCTCCATGTCTCTCCATGACCTACGACACCCACCCCCTCCACCCCTACCTCCAGCCAGACCACCTCCTAAAGTCTCCTTGCTTCTCCACAATCCAATCTCCACACAGTGGGCAGAATTAACTTTTAGGACATAATGCCATCACCTCCCTTTCCTGTCTAAACCCTCCAAAGGCTTTCTAATTCACCTTGGATAAAATTCCACGAGACCAGACAGTATCGTCCACTTTCTTTTATTGGCTGCCTTTTATTCCCTTCCAAGCTGGTTGCTGTCTGTAACTTATCAGCTCTTTGCTCATCAAGGAGATTCACACAATGGGTTCCTCAGACTACAGCCCAAGTACTAAGTTCTCTAGACACCGGCCCACCCTTTCCTTACCCTGTTTTATTTTCTCCGTAGTATCCATCATTAACTCTTTCAGCATCTTGGGCCCCACCCGAGCAGAAGCGCCACGAGAACAAGCATCTTCACCATTGTGTCCTCAACAGAGTCTGGACCCAGAGGAGCCATGTATGTATTTGTTGAATAAAGGGATGAATCTTAAGTGTAACTGAGTACTTCTGTGAACCAGGATCACTCCTATGAACTTAACGGCTATGATGTCTGCTCAGGGCCTATGGAAGAAACTAGCCCTGGTCAGACTGATCAACTACACTTTGAGGTTTGTTTTGCCTGCTTTTTAAAAGCTGTTCCATGGGGCGCCTGGGTGGCTCAGTGGGTTAAAGCCCTGCCTTTGGCTCAGGTCATGGTCCCCGGGTCCTGGGATCGAGCCCCGCATCGGGCTCTCTGCTCCGCGGGGAGCCTGCTTCCCCCGCCTCTGCCTGCCTCTCTGCCTACTTGTGATCTCTCTCTCTGTGTCAAATAAATAAATAAAATCTTAAAATAAAATAAAAAATAAAAAAATAATAATAAAAGCTGTTCCTTGGGGCAGCTGGGTGGCTCAGTGGTTAAGCGTCTGCCTTTGGCTCGCAGGTCATGATTCCAGGGCCCTGGGATCAAGCCCCACATGGGGCTCCCCACTCAGCCGGAAGACTGCTTCTCCCTTTCTCTCTCCCCCTGCTTGTGTTCCCTCTCTGGCTATCTGTCTCTGACAAATAAATAAATAAAATCTTAAAAAAAAAAGAAAGAAAAAAAATGCTGTTTCTTGCATGCTATCAGCTGTCGCTGCACTGCTAACATTCCTTGGTGGCCCCTCTCCCCACTTCAAGCATTTGGCAGGTCAAGAAAGTAAAAGTCTGTAATGATGGGGGTGTTCCATCACTAAAATGCACTAACTTTAGCGCAGACCGGCATATCCCATTGAATTTCCCTGAAGACTTTACAGCTCCTTTCTGGATCTCAGACAATTACTAGTCCCCAGACCTAAATTCTGACATTTTCGGTATCTTGGCATAAAAGTACACCGTACTGCCATCTTACTAAAAATGCCAGCACCTCCTTAAGCCCAGAAAGCCAAACTAATTTTCTTTGAAAAGAAAAAAAAAATTAAACTAAAAAACATTTTCTAAAAGGTAAAGAATGACTTTGCCTCTTAGGGGAGAAGTAAAACTGAGCACACCCAGTGCCACACTGCAGTTCAACCTAGCGCTGTAAGATTCAAGCCGACTTTTATGCCCAGCGGTGTGCAATTTCCATTTTAAGAGCTGAGTGTGGAGTTTCAGCCTGGGCTGCAAAGCACAGCAGAGCCATAATCATAAGTTACACACTGCAACCTCCATCCCAATTCAGGCCTTCCCCCAAAGTTCCTTAAGACTAAAACCGTATTGTGCCATCTCCTGCAAATGGTCTAAACAGAGGCTTGACGGGCTGAGAAGCAGAGCATCTTAACGGGAAAGCTAAGTCCACCCCCAAGCTTCAAGTAATGGGACTTCTTGAGATCAAAGAGATGAAAGAGTTGCAGGAAAGCTGAGAGAATGCCTGGATAGGATACAGTTTCCTCATAAGGGTTTTCCCTTTATCAGAAAGGCAGAGTTGTCACAAAGAAGGAAGCACTGGGGCCAGATGGCAAATTGTGTTTCTACTTTCCATTAAGTGTCCAAAAGAAAATAAACAATGAGATAAAAATCCTACATCCAAAAAAGATGAGGTAGAAGACTTGGAAAAAGGAGATCAAAAGTGAGTGTGTCAAGCATGGGCTTAGGGAAAAGATCATCTCCAAGTGTAAAAGAATTGGTCCAGTTTGCATTGCATTTTCTGAGTATTGCTGGTGTACCAGGACCCCTACTGGTTTTGTCTATACTGATTCTGAATCCATGAAAATATAATCTGATTGGTGGGCAACCTAGTATTTGTCCAAACTACTTTGATAATTGTCTCCAGAGTTGCAAGTTCACAGGGCTTGTCACCCAATGGCAGTCATGTGGACTTACTTTCCAAAACCATTCTGTAAACAATTTATACAGTTTACCCCCAGTTTCAGATGTAGCCGTTTCTCTTGGCAAAAAGAACCATCTGCATAAAATTCCAGGTAATTCACAGGAAATCTGGGAGTAAATCTTCAGCTGGGGATTCCTAAATCACTGACACAGTCTAATTTTACACTAAGTGGCTACATTCTAAGGTTTTTCGGGCACTCAGGATCCTTCCCCGCAGAAGCCAGGCTCTGAACTTAAATAAGATCCTCACAGAAACACGCAGTAATGGGGAGTCAATGCCCTGAAAGTGCTGACATTCTCTATTGTTCTTTCGTCTTCTTTTTCAATCTTGTATTTACTCCCTTAGAGGAATAAAGATCCATATATGTTTTTCCCTTCATACCTAATGCCTGCACAGTTAGACCAGGACTAAATTTAAAAGCCAAAGTTTCAAAGGTATTGTTTATAAATTAAGAACCAAAAGCAACCAGCTTGGCCTTGCTCAGCACCGATGGCTCTAAAAGTTCCTTCGCAGAGGACCTACCTGTGTTGGTTTGTTCTGTGGCTGGATGAATCCCAAATCTTCTCCATACGGTAAGCATGTCTTTACCTCACACATACAAGGTTCTATTAAATCCCTTTATTAGATCCACGCCCTTCTCCTACTTCAAATTCACTCCAATACAAATCTGCCATTCCAAAATCATTGGTCTTCCAAAGGTTACTTTGGTTAATCCCTGTTAATCCTGAACATGATTCCAGTCACTTTTGACTCACATCGCCAACTAGGACCCAGATACCGGATAACACATACACATTCCTAAACGGAGCTAGTCAACCCCCAATCTACCGTGGGCCAAGAACTACTTTTCCCAAGGTTCTCTTTCCATTAACTCAACACACTGTATCGGGCAGCCCCTTTCACTTGTAAGAATGCCTGCATCACGGATATCTACAAGTATGCTATGGAAGGGCTCTAACCAGATTAATTTACCTCGGCTCTCGCTCTGCAAAAGCAAAGGTACCTATTTCACAGAATCAAACGGTAACCATCACTGCCACTACTATCACAGATACTGTGTGCTAACAGTTTTCCCAACAACCTTATGAGGGAGATATGTTCATCAGACCCATTTAACAAAGAAGAAGGCTTGGACATAGAAAGCTTAAGTGCCTTACACAAAGTCAGTCTGAGGACCACACACCCATGGGAGCCAACCTGGTCCACCTAACCCCAAAGCCGATACTCTTGGGCGTCGCATTCACCACCCCGCGTCTGACCTCTGCTGCCAATGTCCGAAATCCATAGCCCAAAGGGCACCCCAATCCCACAGGAACCCCGGGAGCTTGGGGTCTGGAAAGCAGGAAAATTCTCAAGCCAAGGGATTACCGGCAGGGCCGCCCACCGGGATGCTGGACACAGGAGTTGGGAGTCCAGGCAGCAGGGACTCACCTGTAGGCGGCCACGGCGCGGGTCTGCAGGTATTTCTGGGCGGTCATGACTCCCACGAAGAGAAAGTTCCTGTCGCGCGGGCCGCCATCCGAGGCCGGACCGTGAGGCCAAAGCTGCGCCCCGCGCGCATCGCCGCGCGCCCCGCCGGCCTGGGAAGCCGCCGCAGCCGTCTGCCCTGGCCGGCAGCCCTCGGGGCTGGCGCGGCGCCGCGGACCCGCTCGCTTCAGCTCAGAGGCGCGGGGCAGAACGAGCCGCGAGGCCAGCACGAAGCCCAGCACGAGCCCGAGCAGCACGCTGAGCCAGGCGCGCCGGCCGCGCGCGGCCATGCCCGTGCCGCTCCGCCCGCCGGGCCGCCGCCGCCGCCACAGGCTCCGCGCGCCCTCAGCCCGCCGCCCCCGCCCGCGGAGGCCAGCCGGCCCTAGCGCCGCGAGGCCCGGCCCCGGCAGCGCCGCGGCCGCCGCGGGCCCGCCGCACCCATCGTGGCCCCCGAGCCGCCCGTAGGCCCCACGCCGCCGCTTTGTTCCGCACGCCCACCCCCACCGCCGCGGCCTGCGCCTTTAAGAGGGGACCATGCCCAGCGCGCGCCGGCGGCGGCTCGAGCGCGACGCGGCGGCGGCTCTTCCCGCTCGCGCGCGAGGGCGCGGGGCCAGCGCGACGGCGACGACTGTGGCAGCGCAGTCCGCACCCCCGTCCCGCCCTGCCTGCGTCTCCCGGCTGGCTCGGCTCCTCTCGCGCTGCGCCCGCCCCCGTCCTCTTCGTGGCCGGCGCCGCCGCCGCAGCTGCACATCCTCCGGCTTAGCTCGCCATTGCAACAGGAGCCCCTCACGTCACGCACGGCGCGTTATGAAGGGGCCCCGGCGGCGGCGGAGCCTGGCCCCTCTCGGGATCCGTCCGCGCCGCCGGATTGGCGCAAAAGTGAATGGGGGGCGGTTCACGTGGCCAAAGTTTGACAAAAAAAAAAAAAAAAAAAGCCTCCCGGCGCGCGCGGCCCCCGCCCGGCCCCGCCCCGCCCGCGCGGTCTGCGGCTCGGCCGCGGGGGCGGAGGGGGCGTGGGGCCGAGCTGGGCGCTGGCTGGGCCCCGGACCGCGGCGCCCTACAGCCCGTTATCCGCCCGGCGACCACGCCCCCGCCGGTCCGCGCTCGGACTCTCGGCGGCGGCGCCCAGCACTGGCCCCAGGGTGTCCCCTCCCGGGGACCGTGCCCGCTAGGCGGCCCCATCCTGCGAGACGCACGGCTAGCGTGAATCCGAAGAGGGATTTTTGAAGAAGGGGCTTCTTGGTCCCCAAACTCTGCGTGAAGCGCTCGTGCCCTCTGCTGAAACTGTCCTCGGATAAACCCCACTCCCCACGCCCTGCCCTTCAGCCTGGCGGACCTGACCGTCTACCTTCTCCGCGTCTTCCCGATTCACACTGTACCTTTGTTCCCGCCGTTATGTGGGCAGGAGCGAGCGCATATAGAATAAACAGTTCAGGAGCCGTTTGAGACGTGCATGCTTGGAGAGTGAACCGTGAATTCACTTACCTTGTTCCCTGCCTCTAGTTAAAAGAAAGAAAGAAAGAAAGAAAAAAGCCATATTTAATGTCCAAGCTCCTAACAGTGCTAGCATTTAATGGATGTAGGAGACATGGTAGGTGATATTAATACTGTGGATGGTAAACACTACTTTTATTTACATTCTTTGTGGGCAGATAGTCGGTTAGTACCCCAAACCTACCTGAATCTTTGTCAATATTTTTACACAGTTCATCCATTAAAGTGCCATGGATTTCTAAAGACGGGTTTTGAATAACGGATTCTCTAGGATGGAGTTTAAATTTTACACATTTCCTCTTTAGGAAAAAAAAAAAAAAAAAAAACAGCAAAAGCTACAAAAGCTGAGAAAGTGTCCGTACAACAAATGTTTGTATAAATATTAGTCTTGTTACTTTGTCGCCAATACGTTGGGGTTTTCTAATGAAACTCCTGGAGAGCAAAGTGTTTTCCTGGGCCTGAGAGGTTCCCTTCATTTCACCAAATGAACCCAGGAATTAGGGACAGAAAGTAAGCATGTTTGGGGTAGTCCTTTGGATCTTTCCTCGTTGTTAATATAACCAAATGTTTGAAATATTACACAACTGAAAGTGGCAAGTTGTGGGAGATACAGTCCCAGTCTCTGCAACTGAATGGTGGTCACTTGTTTTATTCTTTGGATATTACCGCATTCTTTGGCACTTATTATTTATGTCAAAAATACTTCATTACCCACCTTCCCCACAGACTCCCTCCCTAAGAGGTGATCCACATCTAAAAATAAAATACTCATTATGCAGTGAACACAGGACTCCAGCAGTAGTCGGGAAAAATACAGAACATATAACCATGAATTATAGGCTCGAAAACCATCCAAAGGGGTTTCCAGTAAGACCATAAGCCACAAATGCCAAGGAGTCACCAGATGCCCCAAATTCAGCAACAGCCCCATAATTCACAATGATTTCCATAAAGCAGGAATCTGGCAAGACACAGATGTTCAATCTGGTGGCATAATGAGTTCAATATTTTCTAACCTGCTTTAAACATCTTTGTATTTCCTCTTCTAGACTGAAATCCGATGAAAAGCACATAAACATGTGATGGGACTTAGTGTGCGGATATGAAATGTTTTGTCTTCCTTGATTCCTTGGTTCCTACTCGTCCCTGTGTCCCTAGATCAATATCACCATCTACCTCATCTGGAGACTCAATGGAAGCACCTCCTTCATGATTTAGAAGACTCCCCATTCTCCATAAAGCCTGAGCCTGAACGTAGAGCAGCCTGGACCAGGAGAATAGGACACAGGTGAAATCCTCCCAGGAAAAGCAGAGGAATGCCAGTCCAGGGAGGAGAGCCAAGGTCATGTAGAAGTCAGCCAGGGGCCCCCAGGAGCCTCCATACTGGGGCAGGGGCCACTTCCCAAGTGCAGCCTGGCGTTGAACGCCTGAACAGAGAGGGGAAAGAGCAGCTGAATGCCCAAACTGAGGCAGTTCTCCTGCAGAAGTTTCTAAAGGTGTCCTACCCATCGAGGGCCCCTGTTGAGGCCTGAATCAGGAGGCAGAGCTGTCCCAGGTGGGGATTTAATAGCTGGAGGCCAAGGACTTCAGTGACAGCCAGAGGCCCAAAGGGCCAAAGAGGGTTGGTAAGCCCAGTATGGAGGCCTGCCTGTCTAGACACCAGCCCTGTCAGCCCCTGCACTGCCATTACTGGCAAGGATCTAGGGAGATCAGATTTCATAGGCATTTCACCTCAGTAAACTGAGGAAAGAACTATTTCTCAACTTCACAGCACTAGGAACCCTCTCTCTTAAGGGACTCATTGACCATTTTTCTCATTTAAAAAGGGGGTAGTGGGGTGCCTGGGAGGCTAAAGCGGCTAAGCGTCTGTCTTTGGCTCAGGTCATGATCTCCAGATCCAGGGATCGAGCCCCATGTGGGGCTCCCAGCTCGGCAGGGAGTCTGCTTCTCCCTCTACCTCTCCCCCTGCTTGTGCTCTCTCTCTCTCTGCATCTCTCTCAAATGAATAAATAAAATCTTTTTTAAAAAGGGGGGGGTAGTGTTGGGGCACCCAGGTGGCTAAGTCGGTCTAACATCTGCCTACCGCTCAGATCATGATCTCAGGTTCCTGGGACCAAGCCTTGCGAAGGGGGCTCCCTGATTGATGGGGAAGTCTGCTTCTCCCTCTGCTCCTCCCCCTACTGGTGCTCTCTCTCTCAAATAAATAAGTAAAATATTTAAAACAAAACAAAAAAAGGAACGGTGTTCACCACAATCAGAAAAACTTGTAGAGGAAACCCCAAACTAGAGAGTTATTGAAGGATGAAGACTCCTCGCGGCATACACCCCACTTGAGATGGGGGCCAGGCTGGGTCAAGAACAGAGTGGGGGTTCCAGTCTTCCTCCTACACAAGGAAGTCCCATCGGGACAAGCTGTGTCCCCACTCAGGGTCTCAGTGTTCTGGTATCCCAATGGGTCTTCCCATGGATCCTGTTTTAAAAGTTCCTTCTCAGTGATTCTCAACTGATATTTAGAAATTTGCTCAAAAAATGCCACATTATCTAACTTCCTGTCTGCTTTCATGTAGTGTGATTCTCTATGACATGTAATTAAAATTCGTCTCCATCTACATTCCTGTACACTTTCTCACAAATTGCAACTCTGTCCCCACATGCGTTACTTTTTTTTTTCTGTTGCTAATACGTTGAACGCCTGTAACAGGTATAACATTTCATATAATTTGCAGCAATTTCTTGGAAACCCTTGGTAAATACCCCAATTGTCTGTTGGCAGCAAGCCTTGAGCAACTGACAGAGTTCCCTGTAAGGGCTTCTTTAAAGACGCAGCCCCTGGGCTCCTGCCACAGACGAGGGGGCCCTGCAAAAAGTGGTAATCATTTTTTAAAACCTTTAGAAATACCTCTTTTGAGAAACAGCAACTGCAGCGAAGGGAGTTGTAATAATCCGTCTTTTCAGAAGGTTGTGTTCATTGCCTGCAAAGAAGAAAAATCTATAATGACAATTTTACTAAGATTGCCACTTAACCTCTATTAACCCAATAAAACTTTGCTTTATTATCAATGCCACTATGAAACGGGCATTTAAGGTCCTCATTAGCTAATTACTTTTGCTCAATATCTCCTTCTGTTTGCAGCATTTCCAGGCAGACGCAGGAAAGGGCAAGCGACTATGGCTTATGTTCTGGCTTCCAGATGGGAATGGATCCGACACTGGTCGTGCTAGAATGTTCTTCATGCTCCCTTGGTCTGCTTATCAGCTTTGTCCATTCTTTCTGTCAGATACTGAGTCATTATGTGTGTGTTTGAGAGACAGAAGAAATTCAGCATGGCTCTGGGTGCTGGCCGGATGGGATGTAATCTTACTAACTAGAAAACATTGGCTGATGCCGGCACAGGCCACTATTGAGAAACCGCCCGAATGTTCTCTGGGAGATAACCTCCCCACAGAGACTAGGGACAGTTTGCTTCTAGGCTAAGACTTAATCCCTGAATAGCAGAGAAGTTTGCCTTTCCCATCCATTGCCAAGAAATGCCATTTATCTTTAGAGCGGTGCCAGAGTTTCCGCAGCTAGAAAGTTTGCACGAAGACAAAGCTTCCGTTCCACTAAAGGGAGGGAGTGTCCCCCCACCCACCCCACCATCAAAACCCAATCACTGGCCAGCTAGCCAGCAGCATCACCACCTGGGGGCCACAGACAGTGGTCAGGCCTGGGCACCTCACGGAAATGTTCTATCAATGTGCAGCTTGGACTCTCTCTGTTTTACTCACCGCCTAATGAAGCATAAAATTGCTTGGGGGAAAATATTCAAGTTGCAGAAGAAGGTTTAAGCTCTGAATCGAGGTAGCGGAAATTCAGATCCACAAACACATGAAGGGCAAAGCAAGCACAGGAAAACATCAACCTGCTCAAATGACCACCTGTCACTGACCTTTCACATGCCCTGTGGTCATGCTAGGGTGCCCACACCAGGGTCTTAAACACTTCCATCACCCATCTGATGAGTTAGAAGGATGATTATCCAGACCTGGTATTAGGATCTCTACAGGAATTCAAAATAAAAAAGGTATGTGATGCACTCTGTCGGAGAGTCTGGAGGAAGAGGCTTTACGACAGTCTGGGAGCAAAGTCGTACCCACTTGAGGGCGATTTGGTCAAAACGGCAAGTTATGAGCGCATTGAGTTTTTTTTTTATTATTAAATATTTTATTTATTTGACAGAGAGATCACAAGTAGGCGGAGAGGCAGGCAGAGAGAGAGGGAGAAGCAGGCTTCTGGCTGAGCAGAGAGCCCGATATGGGGCTCAATCCCAGGACCCTGAGATCATGACCTGAGCCAAAGGCAGAGGGTTTAACCCACTGAGCCACCCAGGTGCCCCAGCGCATTGAGTTTTGACCTAGCAATGCCACTTCTGGGAATTTGTCCTCCCGCCATGCCAGTGCAAAATGATCCTTGTACATGGTTATTCTCTGCCACAGGATTTGTGGCACTAAAAGATGAGACCCAAGTGTCCATTTCATTTTGTGGGGAATGGACAAATAAACAACAGCTCAGAGAATGAAATTATCTGCAGATGTGGAGCAGAGCGAGGAAGTGCTCCCTTCCCAGTGAGACGGGACAGGGACAGAACAAAGAGCAGATGGAAGAAGAATTTTGATTGTGTTTTCATAACAAAACAGCGGAAGGATGCACAAGAAATAAGAGAATAAAATCTCCAGGTTTGGGGGGCACCTGGGTGGCTCAGTCCATTGAACGTCCAACTCTTGATTTTGGCTCAGGTCACGCTCTCTGGGTCGTGCAATCGACCTGCATCCCAATCCCTACATTGGCCGGGAGTCAACTTGAGTTTCTCTCCCTCTGTATACCTCCCCCACCCCACTCACGTCCTCTCTTGCTCTCTACAATAAATAAATACATCTTTTAAAAAAATAAAAACTAAAACAACCTCCAGGTGTGGGGCTTGGTGGTTGAAAGGAAAAATGTGAGTGAGATTTCCCAGAGGAAACTTAAATATTCATCTGGTTTTTTTGGTCATGTGATGTATGACCTATCAAACTCTCCAAGAAAAGGTACCCATTTCCCACCAGTTGAAGCCCGAAGATGATGTTAGCAGAGCATTGATGACTAAAGGCCATGGGTTCTCTCTGACACCTCATTTGGTGCAACTGCCCTTGTTTCATGCGAATGGGACCTGGGACCCAGAGAGATGAAGCCAGTTTAGCCACGTGGGGGCCGCCACCAACCCATTAGCCAAGACCCCAGCCCAGAATGCCTCAGATTCTGGGCAAGAATCCCCTAAGTCTTGTCTCTCACCCCTTAGCACTCAGTTAAAATGGAAATTTCAGAGATCTAATCAAAATTTTACTGTGTAGTTTTCCCTAACATCATTACAAGTGTTCTACCTGCATGGAAAAGTCATTTAGAGCCTTTTCAAACCGTCAAAATGCCTATACTTCTTTCAGAATCTGTTTCCCCCCCCCTCCTTTTTTTTTTTTAATCCTGGTTCCTCCTTGTACTTTATTCCTGGTTCTTCCATAATCTTAGGGCCTCATGCCATGTCTTTTTTGTGTGTATGTACCTTTAAACATACCAAAGAAAGAATCAATCTTTCAAAATTGCCTTAGATTAACGGTCTTAAACACAACAAAGGGTCAAGGGCAGTACCCCAACATTGTGACAATGGCGCCCTCTTGTGGTATATGGCTATTCCTGTTAAGTGCAGATCTATAATCTTGGAGAGAATAACGGTCAGATTTTTCATTTTATGGTTACTAATATCCTGTTTCTAATGACCCGCCTTAACCAGAATTTTCCAAGGTGATACCCTGGTCCTGGATTTGTGGCTAAACAGTTGGCCAAACTGTTACATGAGAGGAATTGAGCTAAAGGGCCGGTTAGAATCGACCCCTTGCATCCTGAAACTGAATCAGAAACACGGCAAGTGTGACTGGTGTCTTTGTTTTAACAGGCTCCCCACGAGATTCTGTTACTCAGAGAGTTTTGAGAGCCATGGATCTCTGCTCTCATGTGGGAAATGGGTCGATTTCCCCCACCCATGAAAACGACCAGCCAGTGTAAACTGATGGCACATGGTAGTAACTAGATGCTAAGGGAGAAGCTTTATCCTCCTGTGTCTGCCTGGGATCACAGCTGCAGAGGAGTTCTTCCCGGAGAAGCTCGTCTGCCGGCCCTCGAAGCCGATGTTTGAGATCCAGACCTCGTCTTAGCGATGCTTCTCCAAACGCCACCTTTAATGAACTGTGGCACATAATGTTTGCCTTTGTTGTGTTCCTCCAAGAAAGCCCCCCCTCACCCACACCTGAACTCAGAGGGCAGTCTGAAAACGCACCCTCCTGCCCGGCAAGTGGAGGAGGAGACTCAGAGAGAGCATGCTTTATTATCACAGGCTAGAAGTGGTCTTTTTGATGATCATTTGTTTCCATCATGACAAGTGTACTCTTAATTCCCCATTTCCTATTTTCCTCATCCTGCCACCCACCTCCCCTCTGGGAACCAGCAGTTTGTTCTCAAGTGACGAGTCTGTTTCTTGGTTTGTCTCTCTCTCTCTCTCTCTCTCTTATTTTTCCTTTGCTCATTGGTTCTGTTTCTTAAATTCCACATATGAGTGAGATCATATGTTATTTGTCTTTCTCTAGCATTTATTTCACTTAGCATCGGACTCTAGCTCCACCCACATGGTTGCAAATGGCAAGATTTCATTCTTTTTATGGTTGAATAATATTCTATCATATATATAATCACATCTTTTTTCTCCATTCATCTATCGGTGGACACGTGGGCTGCTTCCATATCTTGGCTATTGTAAATAATGCTGCTATAAGTATTGGGGTGCATGTATCCCTTTGAATGAGTGTTTTTGTATTCTTTGCTTAATACTCGGCAGTGCAGTTGCTGAATCATAGGCTCATTCTATTTTTAATTTTTTTGAGGAATCTCCATACTGTTTTCCAGAGTAGCTATAGCAATTTGCATTCCCACCAACATTGCAAAAGGCTGCCTATTTCTCCACATCCTCACTAGCACTTGTTTTTTGTGTTTTTTTATTTTAGGCATTCTGACAAGTATGAGGTGATATCTCATTGTAGTTTTGATTTGTATTTCCCTGATGATGAGTGTTGTGGAGCATCTTTTCATGTCTTCTGCCCATTTTTTATTGGATTATTTGGTTTTTAGGTATTGGTTTGTATAAATTCTTTATATATTTTGAATACTAACCCTTTATCAGATATGTCATTTGCAAATATCTTCTCCCATTCTGTAAGTTGTCTTTTAGTTTTGTTGATAGTTTCCTTCACTGTGCAGAAATTTTTTTATGTTGATGTAGTCCCAATAGTTTGTTTTTGCTTTGTTTCCCTTGCCTCGGGAGACATATCTAGAAAAATGTTGCTACAGCCAATGTCAGAAAGTTTACTGCCTGTGCTCTCTTCTAGGATTTTTATGGTTTCGATCTCACATTTAGGTCTTTAGCCCATTTTGAGTTCATTCTTGTGTATGGTGTGAGAAAGTGGTCCAGTTTCATCCCTTTGCATGTAACCGATCAGTTTTCTCAACACCATTTGTTGAAGGGACTGTCTTTTTCCCATTAGCTATTCCTCCTGTTTTGAAGATTAACTGGTCATATAATTGTGGATTTATTTCTGGGTTCTCTATTCTATTCTATAGATCCACGTGTCTATTTTTATGCCAGTACCACACTGTTTGAATTACTAGCACTCTGTAATATAGCTTGAAATCTGGAGTTGTGATACCTCCAGTGAGGTATCACCATCCATGAGCCTGGAATGTCTTTACATAACTTATGTCATCTTGAGTTTCTTTCATCAGTGTTTTGTAGTTTTCAGAGTGCAAGTCTTTCACCTCTTTGGTTAAGTTTATTCCTAGATATTTTATTGGTTCTGGTGCAACTGTAAATGGGATTGTTTTCTGAATTTCACTTTCTGCTGCTTCATTGTTAGTATATAGGAATGCAACAGATTTTGTATCCTGCAACTTTGCTGAATTCATTTATTGGTTTTAATAGTGTTTTGGTAGAGACTTTAGGGTTTTCTATATATATTATTATGTCATCTGCAAATAGTGAGTGCTTTGCTACTTCTTTACCAATTTGGATGCTTTCTTTATGTTGTCTGATTGTTGTGGCTAGGACTTCTAGTACTACGTTGAGTAAAAGTGGTGAGAGTGGACCCCGCAGTCTCATTCCTGTATTAGGGGAAAAGCTCTCAGTTTTTCGCCGTTGACTATGATATTATGTGTGGGTTTATTATCTATGGCTTTTATTATGTTTCCTCTAAACCTACTTTGTTGAGGGTTTTTATCACGAATGATGTCGTACTTTGTCAAATGCTTTTTCTGTAACTATGGACATGATCGTATGGTTTGGGTTTTTTTTTTTAAGATTTTATTTGTTTATTTATTTATTTGACAGAGAGAGAGACAACAGGAGAGGGAACACAAGCAAGAGGAAGCAAGAGAGGGAGAAGCAGGTCTTCGACTGAGGAGGGAGCCCAAAGTGGGGCTTGATCCCAGGACCTCGGGATCATGACCTGAGCCCAAGGCAGACACTTAATGACTGAGCTGCCCAGGTGCCCCTGATCATGTGGTTTTTATCCTTTCTCTTACTGACGTGATATATCACACTGATCATTTTGTGAATGTAAAACCACCCTTGCATTCTGGGAATAAATCCCACTTGACTGTGGTGGGTGATTTTTTTCATATATTGTTGGATTTGGTTTCCTAATATTTTGCTGAGGATCTTTGAATCTTTATTCATGAGAGATATTGGTCTGTAGTTCACTTTCTTTGTGTGTCCCTATCTGGCTTTGGAGTCAGGGTGCTACTGGCCTTATAGAATGAATTTGGAAGTTTTCCTTCCTCTTGTATTCTTTGGAATAGTTTGAGAAGAATGGGTATTAACTCTTCTTTAAATGTTTGGTAGAATGTGCCTGTGAAAGCCACCTGGTCCTTGATTTTTGTTTGCTGGGAGTTTTTTGATTACTGACTCAATTTCTTTGCTGGTGATTTATCTGTTCAAATTTCCTATTTCTACTTGTTCTGGTAGTTTATATATTTCTGGGAACTTACCCATTTCTTCTAAGTTGTCCAATTAGTTGGCTGTAGGTTTTCCTAATATTCTGTTATGATTGTTTTTATTTCTGTGGTGTTGGTTGTTATTCTCTTCTTTCATTAGTAATTTTGTTTGTGTCCTCTCTCATTTTTTTAAATGATTCTTGCTAGAGGTTTATCAATTTTGTTTATTTTTTTCAAAGAACCAACTCCTGGCTTCATTGAACTAGTCTGTTGTTTTTTAGTTTCCGTATCATTTGTTTCTGCTCTCATCTCTATTATTTCCTTTCTTTTCCTGGGTTTGGATTTTGTTCATTCTTCTTTTTCTAGCTCCTTTTGGTGTAAGGTCAGGTTGTTCATTTGAGATCTTTCTTGTTTTTTTGAGGTAAGCCTGTGTTCCTGTAAACTTCTCTCTCAGCACTCCTTTTGCTGCATCCCAAAGATTTTGGAGCATTTTATTTTCATTTTCATTTGTTTCCATGTAAGTTTTTATTTCTTTTTTGATTTCCTGGCAAACCTGTTCATTCGTTATTTAGTAGCATGTTATTTAACCTCCATGTATTTGTGGTCTTCCTAGATTTTTTTTCTTGTAGCTGATTTCTAGTTTCATTGTGTCATAGTCAGAAATGATGCATGACATGACTTCGATGTTCTTTAATTTGTTGGGGCCTAGTTTTTAATTTGTTGTTCTGTGGCCTAACGTGTGATCTTTTCTGGAAAATGTTCAATGTCCACTTGAAAAGAATGTGTACTCTGTTGTTTTAGGATGGAATGTTCAGTCTGGTAAATCTCTGGTCCAGTGTGTCATTCAAAGCCACTGTTTCCTTGTTTTCTGTTTGGATGATCTGTCCATCAATATAAGGGGGGTATTAATGTCCCCTACTGTTGCTATATTACTACCAATTATTTCCTTTATGTTTGTCATTAATTGTTTTATGTATTTGGGTGCTCCCGTGTTAGGTGCATAAATATTAACAATTGTTAGATCTTCTTATCTCTTTTACTATTATATAGGATTATTATATATTATATATATATACATAATATAGGGTATTATATAAGGATTGTCTCCATTACTATTATATAATGTTCTTCTTTGTTTCTTGTTATAGTCTTTGTTTTGAAGTCTATTTTGTCCAATATAAGGATTGCTATCCTGACTTCCTTTTGGCATCCATTTGTACAGTCGGTGTTTTTCCATCCCCTCATTTTCAATCCGTAGGTGTCTTTTGGCCTGAAATGAGTCTCTTCTAGGTTAGAAATGGTCTTAAGTTTCAACTAGCCCTGCTGCCAGAAAGACTAGTTCAATCCTTTCAGTGAAGCTGGAAATAATGGAGAGGGGCACCTGGGTGGCTCAGTCAGTTAGGCATCTGCCTTTTTCTCAGGTCATGATCCCAGGGTTCTGGGATCGAGCCCTACATCGGGCTCTACGCTCAGCCAGGAGCCTGATTCTCCCTCTCCCTCTGCCTCTCCTTCTGCTTGTGTTCACTTTCCCTTTCTCTCTCTCTGACAAATAAATAAATAAATAAATAAATAAATAAATAAATAAATAAATAAAATCTTAAAAGAAAAAGAAATAATGGGGAAATGCTACTGACCTAGTATAATTTGTTTTCTTTTCTACAATGTTCTGGGTTTCCTGCCATTTTCCAATAAATGTTATTTTATTAAATAAGAAAAAAAAACATATATGCCATTGCAAAATACGTTTTATTTCTAAATTTTATTTCTTAGTAACAGAGCCAAGTGCTTGGGCTAAAAGAGGGCAAAGATCAGAGGCAAGGGTGAGAAACTATGACACTTGCCTGGAAGACACACACGTTTAAACCACCTCTGTCTTACTCCTTTGTGAAATCTTGTGGCGTCAAGAGAGCAAAGCTGACAGAAACTCAAAGATCCCACAGAGAGCTCTGATCCTGCCCTGGGACCACCTGCGCCATTAGGGGCCAGTCAGGGGCCAGAAAACTTGTCTGTTGTTTGAACAAAAAGAATTTTCGAAAACAATTTCGTTGAAGTATATTGATATACAATGAAGTGCACATGTTCTAAATGTACAATTCGATAAGTTTTGCTGTACATATTATCATATCATATCATATCATATCATCATATCATATCAGTGCTATGGTCTGAATGTTTGTGTCCCCGCCAACACCAAATTCGTACGTTGAAATCCTAATCTCTTGGGGCAGCTGGGTGGCTCAGTGGGTTAAAGCCTCTGCCTTCGGCTCAGGTCATGATCTCAGGGTCCTGGGATCAAGCCCCACATCGGGCTCTCTGCTCAGCGGGGAGCCTACTTCCCCCTCTCTCTCTGCCTGCCTCTCTGCCTACTTGTGATCTCTCTTTCTCTCTCTGTCAAATAAATAAATAAAATCTTAAAAAAAAAAATCCTAATCTCCAACATGATGGTGTTAGGAGGTGGGGCCTTTGGGAAGTGATTCAATCATGAGGGTGGAGGGCCTCTGGAGTGGGATTAGTGTCTTTATAATAAGGACCCCACAGAGCTCCCTCGCATCCAAGTGAGGACATGTCAGGGCATATGAAGAGGGCTGAGATGTGGAGGTAGGCGCTCAGCCAGCCTTGCTGGCATCCTGATCTCAGATTTCTAGCCTCCAGAACTGGGAGAAATGAATGTCTGTTGTTTATAAGCCACCCATTCTGTGGCATTTTGTTATAGCAGCTCAAATGGACTAAGTCAAGACTTACCTATCACCCTCGAAAGTTACTCCCTCCCTGCCCCCAGCCTCCATCACAGGCAACCACTGACTTGCCCTCCGTCCCTATAGGTCAGTGTGTATTTCCCAGAGCTTTGTATAAATGGAATCATACAGTATGTACTTTTCTCATCTGGCTTCTATCACACACACTAGTTATTTTAAAATCCGTCCCTGTTGCTGCACATGCTAATAGTTCATTCCACTTTATTGCTGGGTAGCATTCCATTCCATGAACATACAACTGCTTATCCATCCAACTGTTGACGGACATTTGCACTGATTGAGATTTGGACTATTACCCATAAAGCTGTTAGGAACATTCACATGCAAGTCTTTGTACAGACATGGGCTCTCGTTATCCTTGGGCAAGTACTTATGAGTGGAATGGTTGGATCATATGGGAGGTGTGAGTTGACTTTTTAAGGAACTTCCAAACCATCTCCATTTTATATTCCTACCAACACTGTGTGAGAATTGCAGCTCAATTCTCACATACCCTTGCCAATACTGGGAATATGAGTCATTCTAGCCTTTCCAATAAGCGTGTAGTAGAATCTCATGGTGGTTTTAATTTGCATTTTCTTTATGAGTAATGATGGTGAGCATCTTTTCATGTGCTTATTGGCCATCTACAGGTCTTGGTAAACTGTTTAAGGCTTATGCCTACTTAAAATATTGGGTTGTTTGTTTTTCCTCTTTCTTTCTTTCTTCTTTCTTTCTTTTCCTTCCTTCCTTCCTTCCTTCCTTCCTTCCTTCCTTCCTTCCTTCCTTGCCTTCCTTCCTTCCTTCCTTCCTTCCTTCTTTCTCCTTTCCTCCTTTCTTTCCTCCTTTCCTTCTTTCTTTTTCTTTCTTTCTTTCTTTCTTTCTTTCTTTCTTTCTTTCTTTCTTTCTTTCTTTCTTTCCTTCTTTCCTTCTTTCCTTCTTTCCTTCTTTTTCTTTCACCTCCCTGGTTAAGTTCATTCCTAGGTATTTTATTCTTATTGATGGGACTATAAATGGGATTATTTTAACTTCTCTTTTTGCTACTTCATTATTAGTGTATAGAAATGCAACTGATTTCTGTACATTAATTTTGTATCCTGCAACCTTACTGCATCATTTATCAGTTCTAGTAGTTTTTTGGTGGAGTCTAAGGTTTTCTATATATGGTATCATGTCATCTGCAAGTAGTGAAAGTTTTATTTCTCTCTTACCAATTTGGATGGATTTTATTTCTTTTTCTGTCTGATTGCTGCAGCTAGGACTTCCAGTACTATGTTGAATAAAAGTGGTGACCATGGACATCCTTGTCTTGTTCCTGACCTTAGGGGAAAAGCTCTCGGGTTTTCCCCTTTAAGGACGATATTAGCTGTGGGTTTTTCATATATCACCTTAATTATGTTCAGGTATTGAACAACTTGTAGGAGGGCTGACAATGCTGACTCCATCTTTGGCCCTCCATCATGCTCATGCCCACACAACGACCTCCATTGGGGCTATGTCGTCCAGGTCCCTTAGAGATTAATGTATGCCCTGACCAGAATGAGGGAAGGCTTGTTCTGATCCTCCCTAAAGTGGCGCACAGAAGGGGTCACTTTAGATAACTACCCTTTGACTTCACCACCATGATCCTCTCACTCTGTAAAATGGGTGGATCCCTTATCCAGATGGAGGTGGAGAATAGCTATGTAGCATCTGGAACATCGTCCACCTGATCACCCCCTGTCAATAGGTTACTGCGAATAAAACTCTGGGTGAACAGTAGGGAGTGGTTTGCTTCGTTTTCTTTCTCAGAGGGCTCCCAGTCTGGAGGATCCTTTACTGTTCCTTCTCTATCTTCTAATGACTAGCAAACTGGCAGACCAAAAAGAAAATAAGCATAGGTAAAGGGACTGGGCAGGGGGAAAGCCAGATGTCCATGGAAGAAAGTCCAGGGTGGCCAACCATCTCTATGTAGGGAGCCAGGTTTCCTGAGCATTTTGGATCAGCGCATCAGTACAGGGATGTCTCCAAAACTCCCATGGAATTGTTTGATATCCTATCCAAGGTGGTGGGAAGGAAACAGAGAAGGGAAAGTGAACAAGCAATTGCAGCCACAGTTTGGCCATTGATCTATGCAATAGGAGGCATTACAAAAGGAATTCCCAGTGAGAAGAGAATTGAAACATACCAGAGAAGCGTAGCATATTCTTCTAATATGGACATTATACTGGAGGATAGTCAGAAGAAAGGAAGGCAGAGGCAAGGGTCCCTATCCTAAGAGGAAACTATCCATAAAAGGAAAAAGACCCCATCCCGCTATTCTATATCACACAGGACAGAGGCCTCGGACCTTTCCCATGTGAACAACTACCTGATAGGTAGATGAGGGCATGGACAAAACCTGATTGGGTGACAGGCTCATGGAGGATTAATCAGATTAAAACAACCTGCCAGCAGTCTCATAAAAACCATAGATCTAGGGAACATAATCCTCTGCTGGTTCCTCCGCCTCATTTTATCTGACTCTCTGTGTGTGTTTCTATGTATTAGAAAGGTCAGCTGTGTCTCCTGATCTTGAAAGTAGTTGCCCATGAAGAAGAGGTTCTGTCTGGGGCTGTCACAGGCGTGTAGTCAGTCAGACCAGATGTCTGCCCCCAGTCCATCTGCCAGGGCTGCAGTCACTGATGGGCAGGGCACCCCCTCTGTGCTGGCAGTCCCTTATGGGGTTGCTTGTAGGGTGTTTTGGGGCAAGAACTGCTTTGGAGGGATGCTCATCAAGTGGGGCGGAATGTATGGGATGGATCCACCAGGGAATATGGGGGTGGAGTGCACGGTGCTAACAAGATAGCTTGGTTCCTGCAACTGTCCAGCTGTCTAGACCAGGGAAGAGAGAGAAATGGCACCCACCCTAGCACTTTTGTTCTTGACGAAGTCTCCTGCCACTTGACTATACATTCTGAGATTAGTAAATAAATCTCCTTTATGTGTACCGTGGGTATTTTTCAAACTGCTGCTTCATTGCTGTCTCAACTGGGTTATTTACTATGCTGGCTCTTTAAAGGTGGGGGCTCAGTTTCCTATTGCCCTCCAGCACTCCCTGAGCTACACCTGCTGATTTTTAAAGTGTCCAGAGTTAAGCACCACTGATTGCGAAAACTCACAAAGTTAAGCCCTACTAGATTTCAAAGCCAAGTGTTATGGAGATTCATATTCCCAGTGTGGGTCCCCCATGCCTGGGCTACCTGGTGTAGGATCTAACCTTCTCACTTCTCCATGCTTGTGGTATCCTGTTTGCGATTAATCTTGCCAGGAGTCTGGCTCTCAGCTGCATCTCTGTCCCCCTACCCTTTCTGTTGTGGCCTCCTCTCTATAATTAACTGTGGAAAGTCTGTTCTGGAGTCCTCCAGATCATGTTCAGAGTTAGTTGTAGCTGTTATCTCAGTGTGTCCATGGGATGAAGATGAACTCGGGCTCCTCCCACTCCACCATCTTCCCAGCTGGTCGTTAGTTTTCCTTCTCTTGACTTTTGAGAGTTCTTTATATATTTTGAAGAAGAGTCCTTTATCATATATATGATTTGCAAATATAGTCTCCCAATCTGTGGATTATCTTTTTGTTCCCTTAACAATCTTTCAAAGTGCAGACATTCATAGATTGCGTTTTTCCTGTTGTAGCTAAGAAAAATTTGCATGACTCAGATTACAAAGGTTTTTCTTATATTTTTTTCAGAACTTTCATAGTTTTAGGGTTTATATTTAGGTCTATCAACTATTTTGATTTAATTTTTGTAGAAGGTTTAGATCAACACTCATTTTTTTTCCAAATAACTTGAAGTTTTTTCAGCACCCTTTATTGAAAAAGATCATCTTTTCTCCACCAAATTGCATAGGCAACTTCATTAAAATCAGTTTTTCATATATATGTGTGTCTAGATTTTCTAATCTGTTCCATTGATCTATTTATTCATCTCCATACCAATACTACTCTATCTTGGTTATTATGGCTTTATAGTAAGTCTTGAAATCAGGTAACCTTAGACCTCCAAGTTAGTTCTTTTTTTTTTTTTTTTTTTGAAGTTGTTTTGGCTATTCTAGATAACTTTACATTCTATATAAATTTTAGAATCACTTCGTCAGTTTTTACAAAGATGCCTGCTGGAATTTTGATTGATATTGCCTGGCACCTTTAGCTCAGTTGGGATAGAAAAGTCATCTTAACAATATGAAAACTTCTGACCTATGAACATAATATATCTCTTTATTTAGGTCTTCTTTAGTTTCCCTCAATGATGGTTGATAGTTTTCAAAATACAGATTTTTATGTTTTGTCAGATTTAAGTATTTATTTTTGATAATGAGAATATAATTTTTAAATTTCAGTTTCCTACTATTTATGGATAGTATATAAAAATAGAGTTGACATCTGCATATTGATCGCAGGTTCTGCAAGCATGCTAAATTTATTTAGTAGTTCTAGTAACTGTAGTTCCTCCCAATTTTCTATGTAGGCGATCATGTCATCTGCACATAATGATAGTTTACTTCTTCCTTTCCAATCTGGATAGCACTGCTTTCCTATACTTGTTTTGTTACACTGACTACAACCTCCAATACAATGTTGACTAGAAGTGTCTGATCTTGGAAGGAAAGAGATCAGTCTTTTACCCTTAAGTGTTGTGTTAGTTGTAGGTTTTTGGTTGATGTTCTTTATCAAGTCAAGGGAAGTTTCTTTCTATTCCTAGTTTGCTGAGTTGTATTAGAAATTGATGTTAAATTTTGTTAAGTGCTTTTTCAGTGCCTAATGAGATGATCATATGATTTTTCCTTCTTAGTTTTTCAATATAGTGAATTATACCAACTGATTTTCAAATGTTAAACAACCTCACTTGATTATGACACCATGAACACTCTACTTTTTTAAATTATAGCATTTTATAAACCTCAACTTCATAAAATTTTGTTTAGAATTTCTACACCTATGTCCATGGGGGGCTGTCTTAAGGATGTGGGTCTGTAGTTTCTCTTTTTGTGTTTTTGTGATTTTCATATCAGGATAATGCTATCCTCAGAGTGAGTTAAAAAATATTCCCTCCTCTTCAATTTTCTGAAAGAACGTGTGTAAAATTTGTATCATTCTTCTTTAAATGCTTGGTGAAGTTCACCAGTTAAGCCATCTGAGCCTGGAAAGTTTTAAACTATGGATTCAGTTTCCTTAATAGATATAGAGCTATTCAGATTATCTATTTCTTCTTGAGTGAGCTTTGGTAGTTTGTGTCTTTCAAGGAATTTGTCCATTTCCTTAAATTGTCAAATTTATTGGCATAAAGTTCATAGTATTTCTTTTATCCTTTTTAGTATTTATAGAATCTGAAGAGTTACTATCTTCCTCCCTCCTCATATTTGTAATTTTTGTCTTCTCTTTTTCCTCCCTGATTAATCTGGTTAGATATTTTTCAATTTTGATTTTTTTTTAAGAACCAACTTTTTGTTCCATTGGGTTTTTTTCTATTTTTTGTTTCATTTTTTATTGATTTGAGTTTTCATTGCTCTATTATTATTTCCTTTGTTCTATTTCCTTTGGTTTAATGTTATTTAATCTTTTTTATTTTAAGATTTTATTTATTTATTTGACAGAGAGAGAGACAGTGAAGAGAGGGAATATAAGCATGGGGAGTGGGAGAGGGAGAAGCAGGCTGCCCATGGAGCAGGGAGCCCCATGCGGGGCTCGATCCCAGAACCCTGAGATCACGATCTGATCTCTGAAGGCAGGGGGCGCCTGGGTGGCTCAGTGGGTTAAAGCCTCTGCCTTCAGCTGATCTCTGAAGGCAAATGTTTAATGAGTGAGTCACCCAGGCACCCCAAATGTTATTTAATCTTAATCTAGTTTTTTTAAGCTAGGAGAAGTAACCAATTTAAGATCTTTTTCTTTCCTAATATAGGTGTTTAATACTATAAATTTTTCCACAAGTACTATTACCTTAGTAGCACCCTACAAATTTTGAAGTTGTGCCTTTGTTTTTATTTAGTTAGAAATATTGTCTAATTTCCCCCTTAGACTTATTTTTTATCATTGATTATTTAGATGTGTTATTTAGTTTCCATATATTTTGGGGTGGAGTCCAAGTATTTTTTCTGTAGTCAATTTCTAATTTAGTTCTATCACCGTCAGAGAAGATCTATTGTATGATTTGAATCTTGAAACATTTTTGAGATTTATTTTATGGCCAGAATATTGTCTATTTTGGTAAATATTCTGTGTATACTTGAAAAAAAATATAATGTATGTCCTGCTAATTTGGGGTGGAATAGTCTATAAATGTCAGTTAGGTCAATTGGGAGGTCACAGTGTTGTCTAAAATATCATTTACTGATTTTACTAGTTCAATCAAGTATTGACGAAATATTGGCAGCTCTGACTACAATTATGGATTTGTCTATTTATTTTTGCAATTCTATCAGTTTGTCTTGCAAAACTTTTTACTAGATGCATAATTATGCCTTTGATGAACTGATCTCCTAACACTTGAATCATTTCTAACAATAAATCTATTGTCCCCATCTCTGTTCTTCTGCATGTATTATGTCCTTTTCCTTTCAGCTGCTTTTAAGATTTTCTCATTTTTACTTTTTTCATTTTTACTTTTTATGTTCATTACTTGTGTTTATCAACTTATTTATGATGTGTGCTGGTATAGCTTTCTTCATTTTTTTGCTGACTCCTGGCTTTATACTTTTGATAAAAGTTAGAAAATTTTAGCAACTATTTTTTCTGTCCTCCCCCAGCCCCAGGACTCCAATTGTGCATGTTAACATGGCTGTTTGAATTTTCCTCAAGCTCTATGTTCTTTTCAATTTTCCAAAAGGAATTTTTTTTCTTTTGGGTCTTATTTTGGATTATTTTCGTGGCCTGGCCTTCAAGTCTACTATCTTGTCTTCTGCAATATCTAATTCCATCCAGTGTTAATGCCATCCCATCCCTTTTCTCAGACATTGTAGTTTTCATCTCTAGAAGTTCTATTTGAATCATATATACATATAGATAGATATGTATGTCTATATATCTATATAGAGAGATACATATATGTAAAAGCTCCCATGTCTCTACTTAACTTTTCGAATATATAAAATACAGTTATAACTGTTTTAATGTTCTTTCCTGTTAATCCAAACATCTCTGTCAATTATGGGTCATTTTCAACTATTTTTTCCTCATTGTGGGTCATAGTTCCCTGCATCTTTGTATGCCTGTTAATCTTCTTTCCGGAGATTATGAAATTTGCCTCATTGGGTCCTGAATTCTTTTTTAATCCTATAAATGTTGAGTTTTGGCCTGGGAAGCAGTTAAGTGCCTTGGAAGCTATTTGATACTTTTGGGTCTTGCCTTTACAGTTTGTTAGGCAGGTCTAGTCCAGACTATTTTCTGCCACTGAGGCAAGACTTTCCTGAATACTTTATCCAATGTCCTATTAATTATTACATTTTCCACTCTAGCTGGTAGGAACAGGCCTTCTGTTAATATTTGAGGGAGATCCTTTGCAGATTTCAAGAGTTCTGTCCATAGTTACCTTTTTTTCTAGTACTCTGTTTTGCAAACTCCAGCCACCTGGGTGTCCCTCAACTTTCAGTTCAGTCTATTCAACTCTGGGATCAGCTAGGTGCCACTTGGCTCATTCTTCTTTTTTTCTTTTAAAGATTCTATTTTAAGTAACCTCTACATCCAATGTGAAGCTGAAACTTACAACCTTGCGATCAAAAGTTGCATGCTCTACTGACTGAGCCAGCCAGGCACCTCTTGGACTCACTCTTCTTTCTATACTGTATCTTGGAAACTCTCTGAAAGCAGTAACTGGAGCAGCCATAAGACCATCTTGCATGTTCTCATTTATCTAGGGTCACTATCTTTCTTTCATTACCTGATGACTAGTATGTTGAAACTATTATTTATTTGATTTGGTTGTTTCAGGTGGGTGGGTAAAAGCAAACACTGCTATCCCATCTTGGCTGGAGTGGAGGTGGAAATCCAAAAAGAGAGAACTTAATATAAAGACTTGTTAACTGGGCACAATGGTGTTAACTTGTTAACCAAAGGGTGAGGGGAAACACTAAGATATCATGCAAGTGGCAGCTATGGAAGCACCTACTATTCCTAGGACTGAGGGAGCAATGGGAGGAGGTTAGGATTCTTAAGACCTAGAATCTTAAACATGGGGCCCCACAGAGCTGAAACTCAGACGTGTGAGGACGGGACCCTGAACAGTAAGTGTTGGTCTCTCCTGTGTCACAGGGAAAACTGAACCACATGAGCTGCTGCTATAGGAAGGAACAGCCTCTGCTGGGATCAGGAAGCATGACTGGAGTAATGCTCATAGGAAAAAGAGGCAGACAGGAGAGAAAAGGCCCTTCAACGCCCCCCACCCCTTTCAGCCTTGCATCCTCCCCCTAGCAGCCCCACCACTGGCAGTGACTGACAAGGAGCTGCGGGTAAGCAGAGATGTGTTTTGCCAAGTCCCGATCCACACATCACAACACCACACACAGGGACTAAAGCTAAGAGAGAATTAATAACCAGCATGCTAACCAAGGGAATAGTGACTGATCTCTCAACTAGGTGGAGAATGCCAACCCTTCTGCATACTTGTTTAGTTTCCAGAGCATGAATCAGCCCTTAATGTTAACATACTGCACTGCAGGCATTATCAGAATATGTCATGCAATTATCCACAAGCCATGGCTGGCAAAAGCTTGGCTAGATTTACTGCAAAGATTTATCATGGCCTGATTATAACTGCAAAAAGTTGGAAACAACCCTAGATATCCAATAATAGGGAAATGGTTCAATTATGGTATAGACAAACAATGGTATATTATAATATTATTTTGTAATGTATATTATGTTGTGATATATATTTTTTACAGTCATGAATGTGCTCACATTTTATCTCTTTTGTTGTTCTTCATTCCATCCTGCTTCTCCAACTTCCAATCAGGATCATTTTCCTTTGTGTTGAAGAACAACTTTTAGAATTTCCTTTGATACAGATCTGTTGATTATAAACTTCCCCAGTTTTTATCTAAAAATGTCTTTATTTTGCCTTAATCATTGAAAAATAGTTTTCTTGGGTAGAGAATTCTAGGATGGCAATTATTTCCTTTCAAGTCCCTGTAGATATCATCTCAATGCCTCCTGCCTTCCAGTAGTTGTTCTGATAGAAGCCAGCTATCAGTGTAACTGATCATCAAGGATAAGCTCCTATAAAGATATCCTTTTCCTATGGCTGATTTTTAAGCTCTTTCTTTGCCTTTGGTTTTCAGTAGTTTTACTATATTTTGTTTAAATATCTTCTTTGTATTGATTCTGATTGGGAACTATTGGGTTTTTGAGTTTGTGGATTGATGTCTTTCATCAGGTCTGGAAAAAATGTCTACCATTATTCCTTCAAATAACACTTCTGTCTGATTTTCTTTCTCCTCTTCTACTGTAATGACAATTCCAAATATTTTAGATCTTCTCTATATATTTATTATTTATCAACTACAATCTTTACCTTGTTTTCTGTATTATTCAACAATCTTATTTCTTTTTGCTTCATTCTAGATTGTTTATTTGGACCTATCATTCAACTAATTTTGTCTTTATTTTGTATTTATTTATTTTTTAAAGATTTTATTTATTTATTTGACAGAGAGAGAGATCACAAGTAGGCAGAGAGACAGGCAGAGAGAGAGGGGGAAGCAGGCTCCCTGCTGAGCAGAGAGTCTGATGTGGGGCTTGATCCCAGGACCCTGAGATCATAACTTGAGCTGAAGGCAGAAGCTTTAACCCACTGAGCCACCCAGGCACCCCTAATTCTGTCTTTAGTGTTGACTAGTCAGCTATTAAACCTGTCTATGAACTATATTTTCTGCTGCAACTTGTTTTCAACCCTAAAATTTACTTAAAAAAAATCCTATGTCATTTTTTAATATTTTTTACTTCCTTGCCCAAAATTTCCATCTTGCTTTTTAATCTCCTTGTACAAGATAAACATCTCCGTTTGCAGAATGTTTTACAGTTGTTATACTGGGAGCTTTAATATCTTGGATCCCTGGGAGCCTAACGCCTGTTGTTTTTCCAGTTCTCCCTTACCCTTACGTGGTCTTGTCCTCCTGAGTGTCTAATTATCTTTGATTGTGTGCTGGAAAGTACTTAAAAAACTATGTGAGGAAATAGTTTGTAGGACGGGCTTACGCTCCTTCAAAGATGGTGATTGCTTCTATTAGGCATCTGGGAACAGTTACAGTCCATAACTACCTTCATTCTGGTACCAAGCTGAGATTTCTTTGAGCCACCAAGATGACAGGAAGCCAAGCTACAAACTCTGCTCACGCCTTTCAGTCAGGGTGAGGGATTTCCAAGGTTCTCACTCTTGGCAGGCCCCAGATTCAGACAATGTTTTCTTATCTTGAGAGGCCAGAAAAGAATGCAGCTCAGTCTCTCAGGTATCTCTTATACACTGCCAAATCTACCAGGACAAAAATGAGTATTAGTGCTCTTTGTACACCTTTCTTTTTTTTTTTCTTTTCTTTTCTTTTTTTTTCTCCCCAAATATGTTTATTTTAATTTTTCAGTGTTACAAGATTGATTGTTCATGCACCACACCCAGTGCTCCATGCAA